>OW584240.1:4816596-6020745 GCA_939192795.1 Bombylius discolor | reverse complement strand
TTCCATTTTTTTTTTCTTTTATACATTTTCATGTAACAATAATAATAAATTTGTTATTATAGCTTTTTCATGGATTATTGAATTTTATACAGTTATTTCGTTGTTGTTGATGTTGTTGAGAAATATTATTGTGTTAAATGTTTCGTATAGAAAAACATTTTCTAGAAATAAAAAGATTAAATTTACAAGAAAACCACAATAAAGATAAAAAGAAATTTTTCACATAAAAAAAAAGGTAAAAAAAAAATGAAAGGGGAAATTTTTTGTTCAAATTTTTTTTTCCCAAATTTTCTTGAAATTATAGGAGATTTGAGTATTCTTCATCAATGATTCAAAGTAGTAACTAAGAACAGCGAGTGTGACATGTCATCCGATAACTCATTGAGAAGAGCATTGCCCCGGAAAGGCAATGGTTCGTTGTTCGATTCCTGGTCTGATCAAATGTCGTTCTTCTTTTTTTTAACTACTTCAAAATAAATTAAAAATATTCATAATTTAAAAATTAGAATAAGAATTCAAAAAGACAACAACGTTTACAGAACCTTGATTAGAGAATCACAAAAATATTTAACGAAAATTTTTATATAAGGATCCGGTTACTGGTACAATTTCCCTATAAAGGCACTCTACAACAGCAACAACAAAAAAAAAAAAACAGAAAAGTAATTCGTTCAAGAACATCACTTTTCAAATATTCTTGATTACTTTAAGTTTTCCATTGAAAACTCAGAACTTATAACGAAATAATTGATTCTTCTTATAATCCTTTTAAAAATCTTAAAACGTAGAATATAGATACTTAAATGTGCAAACAAACAATATTGTTTTGTGTCAATCAAACAAAATTTTATCTAAAAGTTTTAATAAATTTTAAGTAATCTAAAAACCAAAACAGAAAAAAAAAAAAAAACAACAACACAAAATCTTTAAAGTTTTTCAATAAGCAATTGAAAAATCGTTTTTCTTCAACTTTTATTTAATGTAACAAAAAAACAAAAACAATATTTAAACAAAATTACCTTGTTTCTGTTGGGTGTTTTCTTTGTTTGTTTTTAGTCTTTGTCTAGCTTTCTTTAAACGAAAGGATGTGCATACAAATTTTGCATGTAAAAGTTTTGTTTTTTTTTTTGTTTTCATTAATTTTTTTTTTTTACGATGAATTTGTTTTTGTATTTTTAAGTTACTAAATTTAATAACAACTTAACTTTTTCCACTTATACTTGGAACATGATATTGCATTATTAAATATTTTATTGGAAATTTATTGTCTCTCATACAAAACAAAAAACAAAAAAAAACATAAACGGAGTACATAACGTTAAAGTTTGTAAATATTTTTTAATATTATTTATCTTTAGTACACTGAAGGTTTATTGCATGTGTTTGTGTGTGTTTATACCGTTAGGAACACATATGTACATATTTTATCACCTTTTAATTGATTTAATCTGTACAACATTATTATGCTTTTAAATTTTACATAAAGTAAATTAATTTTCATAGAAACTTACATATGTGCTTATATAAAGCATCTTCGAAAATATTTCAAGAAAATTAAAATATTTAATTACTTTGTTGAACAAAATGGAAGCAATCTTCGAAAATTTAATTATATAAAAATAAAAGTATTTTTACGTACAAACTTGAACTCTATTAAAGATAAACATATTTTTTTTAAATTATAAATGCCTGAATTCTCTTAAATTTGAACGTCTACAAGACAAAAGAGAGATCAAAGGTCAGAACAAGGATAAGCTCATTAATAAGGTTGAACCATGTTGAACATAAACTACGTCGCAGGACTGTTATTTGGGATTTTAGAATAGTATACAGTAGTACCACAGGAGCGCAGTTATCTATAGAACTTATATTGTCATTGGTAGTACAAAATCTATAAAAAAAAATACGCCACAGAAAAAACAACAACAACAAACTTACGAACTTACAATCCCATATATTTGAATTTAACAAATTTTGGTGTACTCTTATTAAAATCGAAGTACAAATACTCCGTTTGGAGTCAAACGACAGCTTTAATACGTGAGTATTACAAATGAGAAGACAACTGAGTGAAAATATTAAGAATGATCTAGCAAACAGAGAAGTTATTCAAAATCCTTAATGAAATACAGATGTAAATTCTCGAATGACATGTCAAGGAAAATATATCCTTTGTTACATTTTTTTATATCGAAATAATAAAAATTTACGATTTTTCTTTCATATTGGCAACTCTGTTTTCATTCTAAAATGGAATCTAAATTACAGTAAGTTCTACAGAAATGTGAAACCTCCATTGTTTTTCACTTCGATAATAATTTATCTCGTTAAAATTAAAGTTCCTATAACTGAATTTATTCAATAAATTCATTTTAAATTCTATAAACGATTTTTTTTCCTTTCAATAAAAATCATATTTAATTGCTTATCCTGGCTAAACAAACCTTACAACAACAACAAACAAACAAATAAATCACAAGAACACACAAATCGAAAAAAAACAACAAAAAATTTTTCCACATTTTTTTTTCCTTTCAATTTAATTTTCAATTGTTTTATTAAGCTCATCACTATGGATGATACTTTTTTTTTTTTTATTTGATTTAACATGATTTTTTTGTTTCCCTCTGTAGTAGTGGGGACATGCCGGTTCTAGACCAAGTAGGGTTTTGTGCACAGCTTTTTGATGACGTCATGAGCTTTAGAGCTTTTTGGGTTGAGATATACGGTGAGAGCTTGAAAGCTTTGAGCTTTTGGGTTGTGGTATGTGGTGTAGGTTGTGGTATGTGGTGTAGCTTTTGTGGTATGTGGATTATGTTTGTGGTATGTGGTATAGCTTTGATGGTGTTAAGCTTTTTGGTTGTGGTGTGTCACCTTAAAGTATGCAAATTTTTTGTTACAAAATGGCGTCATAACCTAAAAGTATGCGAAGTTTGTTTTGAAAGTATACTGAAAAGAATTCAAAAATGTCGGCTCTGGCCCGGTTGAATGACATCATCATGAGACCTTGAAGCATAGAAAAATTCATGGTGAACGTGTAATTTGCGATATTTGTGAGAAACATTTAAGTAGGAAAGACAAATTATTAGAACATAAAAAGAAGATCCATTCTGATTCTTATGTCATCGACAAACTTTCTTGTGTAGTATGTAAAAAGGAATTCTCAAGGAGCGATCATTTATTATCTCATTTAAGGAAGAATCATACGGTTGAAGTAAAAAATCCAGTTGAGTCAATATCCATAACAAAATTTTGTGATGCATGTCAAAAAGATATTCCAACAAAGAATTGGTCATATCATTTAAGAACAAACATACACAAAAAAAATTCAGCTGAGCCTCTAAATGAAAATTTAAAGGTAATCAAAAGCGCTTTTGAAGAAAGAGTTGAAACATATATACTTGAAAACAAAGATGAAGGTGTATTAGATGTCTTGAAATTCTTTAATACATCAAAAGATCATATTTTAAATGCTTTAAGAAATCTACTTGATAAACATTCATCATTCAAGTTTAATATGGAATTATTTTGTGAATATATAAAAATTACAAAAGGAAATGATGGTGAAGATGATATCACACTTTCAGTTAAATCTTTTCAATCTTGTATGTCAATTATACAGAAAATTGAAGATTTATGCTCAGTTTATGAAGAGATGGTTGGAAAAATTCATAAAAAAATGCAAGAATTTCAAGAAAGAGATAGTGGTTGGGCTCTAGTAAGAATTGTTCATGTTGAAATTAATATTAATCAATGGAGACCTTTAAGAGGATCTCAGTATATATCACTTCCAAAATCTATACAAAATAAAAAAGCTTGCATCAATGTAAAGAATGAGGACGAGTATTGTTTTAAATGGGCTGTAATATCTGCAATGAATCCAGTCGAAAAAAATTCTGAAAGATCATCATCGTATCAGATTGAGAATATAAAGTCTGAAAAAATAATTTTGAAAAATGACGCTGAACTTGATTTTACTGGACTAGAGTTCCCACTAAAAGTATCTGATATTTATAAATTTGAAATGCTGAATCCAAAAATCAGTATAAATGTATTTGGATTGGATGATAATAAAATTATTGGACCGTATTATTCAACGTCTAAAGAAAAAGAAATTCATATAAATTTATTATTCATACAAGAAGAAGAAAAATCTCATTACGTATGGGTAAAAAACATATCTAGGTATGTAATTGTGTAAGTGTAAACTATGAAATTTTATTAATTAACAAAAAATTTCTAAATTTCAGATTAATAAGTGTGCAGTTAACACATCATCACCATCAAATCTATATGTGTAACTCATGTTTATTATATTTTTCTTCTGAAAATGACTTGAATGCTCACAAGAATGAATGTAATAAAATAGTAACAAAAATGCCAACAAAAGAAAAAAGTATTTTAAAATTTGAACATTATGAACGTCAACTAGATGTTCCTTTTGTAATATATGCTGATTTTGAATGTATTTTAAAGGATATTAGTACATGCATGCCAGATCCATCATTACCATCCACAACAAATGTACAAGAACATGAGCCTTGTGCTTTTGCATACTATATTAAGTGTAGCTTTGACGACAGTTTAAATCAATTCAGAACTTACAAAGGAAAAGATTGTGCAAAAATATTTGTATCTTCAATTATTAAAGATATAAAACATTTATATCACAATTATATTGAAAATTCGAAATCAATGAATCATTTAACATTAAATGAAATCAAAATCCAAAATGAAAGTACAGAGTGTCATATTTGTGAGCAGTTTTTAGATAAGAATAGAGTTCGAGATCACTGTCATCTAACTGGCAAATATAGAGGACCAGCTCATGAAAAATGTAATTTATTATACCGTGTGCCTAAATTTTTTCCAATATTTTTCCATAATTTTTCTGGATACGATTGTCATTTATTTATAAAGGAGTTATCTAATTTTAATGGAGATATAAATGTTATTCCTCTGAATAAGGAACTATATGTATCACTATCGAAGAGAATTTTCGTTGATGAAAAGAATACAATAGAATTGAGATTTCTAGATTCAAATAGATTTATGCAGTCTAGTTTAGATTCTTTAGCGAAAAATTTAACAAATGATATGTTAAGAACAGTTCGATCAGAGTTCAAGGATGATGAGAAATTTATATTGTTGACAAGAAAAGGAGTATTTCCATATGAATATATCAGTTCATGGGAGCGATTAGATAAAGCAAGTTTACCATCACAAGAAGATTTCAGTAGTAAATTGACAAATAGTGTATGTAATAACGAAGATTATAATCATGCGCGAAAGGTTTGGTGTAAATTTGAATGCAAAAATCTTTGGGACTATTTATTATTATATTTGAAGACGGATGTATTACTTTTAACTGATGTATTTGAAAATTTTAGAAAAGTTTGTAAAAAAATTTACTCACTCGATCCTTGTCAATATTATACTGCTCCAGGTTTATCATGGGATGCAATGTTGAAAGAAACAAAAATTGAACTTGAGTTATTAACAGATATTAATATGCATAGTTTTATTAAAAAAAGCATTAGAGGCGGAATTTCTCAATGTTGCCATAGACATTCTGTAGCAAATAATAAATATATGGATGATTATGATGAGCAAAAACCATCGCAATATTTAATGTACGTAGATGCAAACAATTTGTATGGTTGGGCAATGTCACAAGCTCTTCCTTATGGTGATTTTAAATGGATTGAAAATAAAAATATCGATATTGAAAATATTCTTGAAGATTCAGAGACTGGTTATATTTTAGAAGTGGATTTAGAATATCCTGAAGTATTACATGATGTACATAATGACTTACCATTTTGCTCAGAAAATAAAATTACTTCAAATTCAAAACATGTTAAATTAATTACAGATTTAACAAACAAGAAGCGATATGTTATTCATTATAGAAATCTACAACATTGTATTAAACATGGTCTTAAAGTTATACATATTCATAGAGTATTACAGTTTAAGCAATCAACATGGATGAAACGTTTCATTTACTTGAATAATCATCATCGTACACTTGCAAAAAATGCATTTGATAAAAATTTTTTCAAGTTAATGAATAATGCTTCATTTGGAAAAACTATGGAAAATGTTGATAAAAGAAAAGATGTTAAAATAATAACGGAATGGGATAACTGTTATAATAAATTAGGAGCTAGAGCTTTAATAGCAAAACCTAATTTTCATAGTGCTACACAATTTACTGATAATATGATTGCTATACAAATGAAACGTATGCATACTTATTACGATAAACCAATTTATTTAGGATTTTGTGTTTTAGAATTATCAAAATTAAATATGTATAAATTTCATTATGATTATATAAAACTGAAATATGGTGAAAATATTTTAATAAATTATATGGATACTGACTCTTTTATATATACTATTCAAACAGAAGATTTTTATAATGATATCAAAAATGATATTGATAAATACTTTGATACTTCTGAATATGCATTCAATAATCCTTATGGTATTTCATTGAAAAATAAAAAAGTTTTGGGTATGATGAAAGATGAGAATAATGGAAGTATAATGACTGAATTTATTGGTTTAAGATCGAAAATGTACTCATTAAGTGTGAAAGATTCAAAAGATATTAAAAAAGCAAAAGGTGTAAAAAAGACAATTGTTAATAATTTAAGTATAGAAAATTATAGAGATTGCTTGTATAAAAAGAAATTGTTTTATAGTAATAATAATATGTATGTATTTAGATCTAAAATTCATAATATTTATACACAAATAATTAATAAAGTAGCTTTAAGTTTTTCCGATGATAAGCGATTTGTAAGAGAAAATGGGATAAATACATATGCTTGGGGACATTTTAGGATTAATATAGATATAAATTAAATTAAATTTAAGTTTTTTTTTTAAATTATAATGCATAATTTATTATTAAAAAAATAAAAATAAAAAAAGAATTATTAAAAAAATATTATTCAAAACAATTTCTTACATTTTTTTATTTCAATAATCATAATTTCATTTAAATCTATAAATTGAATCAATGTGTAATATCGTCAAGCAACTGATATACACACATTCTGTTAACTCAGCAATTTGTAGGCAATGTTTAAATTTATAATTTTATCTAAAAACTAATCACTGAAAGTATGCGTGACAACATTATTCACTATTGGTATACCTACACATATTTTTTCAACTCAAAAATTTTTATAACATAGAATAGAATTTGAATTTAAGAATGTTAATTTTGCAGATCAGCATTTTTTATAAGTGGTAACTAATAAGATTCTTAAACTTAAGAATCTGATTGGTTAATCATAATTTCATTTAAATCTATAAATTGAATCAATGTGTAATATCGTCAAGCAACTGATATACACACATTCTGTTAACTCAGCAATTTGTAGGCAATGTTTAAATTTATAATTTTATCTAAAAACTAATCACTGAAAGTATGCGTGACAACATTATTCACTATTGGTATACCTACACATATTTTTTCAACTCAAAAATTTTTATAACATAGAATAGAATTTGAATTTAAGAATGTTAATTTTGTAGATCAGCATTTTTTATAAGTGGTAACTAATAAGATTCTTAAACTTAAGAATCTGATTGGTTAAACATAATTTCTCTTAAATCTATGCATAAAATGCTTTTTTTATAATCAAAATTTAGTATATAAATCCGTGAAATTTTATAACTAAAATCACTTCATAGTAAGAATTATAAAGAAAACGGTAAAATGAGTAGCAACAGAAGAGGACTAGGATCTGAGGATCAGGCAGACGAGGACACACCATCCGATATCCAATCGGTAATAAATTCAAATCTACAGATGCTCGCGGAAAGAGCATTTTTAAAATTTACATATATGCATGTGCATATTTTCAATTATTTTAATAATAGAAATATACCATGCAACATGGAAAGGTAAGTTTTAACATATATATATTTTTTTTTTTTTTTTTTTTTTTTTTTTTTTTTTTTTTTTTTTTTTTTTTTTTTAATTTTTTTTTAAATATTATTATAATTTTTATTTCTTTACAGAATATATATTCAACAATGGGGTCGAGAAATGATTCCTAATAGGTACACAACGGTCGAATATCGAAATGAATGGCTAAGGAATTTACTGCAAGATGGTGTGTTCTTTATCCATATGCAAGCTGTTTACAATAGAGGAGCTATTGGAAACGACAAATTGTATTTTTGTTCAAAAAATGAAAAAAATAGGTGTTTCATACCTACAGATCCAAATATGCTTGTGACTGAGACGCAAGTTTTGGAATTTGTAGAGTATGAAGATTTATATAATTTTATTATAAATAATAAGTTTTACTGTAGTTTATGTTTTAAGAATTGCTACTCGTTGCATGTGGTAGTTAATAGATTTTAAATTTTATTTAAATATTTAATTTTAAGTTTAAATGTAGTATTTTATATAAAATAAATTCTCTTTTGGCATTTTAGGATTAATATAGTTATAAATTAAATTAAATTTAAGTTTTTTTAAAATTATAATGAATAAATTTATTATTAAAAAAAATACATGTTTTTTTTATAATTCAAGTACAAGATTTTCTTTTGCAAGCTCTTCATTAACAAAATTTCTTAAAACTAATACATTCTGTAGAGCACAAAGTCCATTATGTGTTGGGCATCTTAACGTTTGTGGATATTTGTTACGAATTGTTTGTAAATTTGGTGCTTCTAAATCATCCAGATCATAGATTGTATAGTTTTCACCCAATATATTACACAACCAGGATTTTTTTTCACTACCTTTAACGTATATTGAGGTATCTTCTAAATTTTTGCGTAAAAATAGCTTAACACTTTCAAAATCAATTGATCCTTCGTTCCATGTTAAACCATGGTGATTATTAAACAGCCATTTTGCTTGATTTTGTTGTTTTTTAGGTAAATTTTCAAATGGATATGGTGGTTTTATTATAAAAAGTTGAAACTCTTGAAAATTATATGATACTGCCAATTCTTTCACTACAAAATTATTTTTAATACCACGAAATCCTTGAACGTCAATAACCACACTTTTATTATTAAACATTTTTATGATATATGTGTATTCTCTCACAAGTTCTTTGAAATACTAAATAAATTTCTGATTTATAATCTCATTTATATCAGTTTTCTAACCTCTCCATTCAGTGGATTGTATTCAATTATTCGATCATGTAGTAGTAAACAAAATCCTGCAGTGTTGTTAGGAATATTGACGTTGCTAGCTAACTCAAACTCTATTCTAATATCAACAGGTCCTGTTTTTATTGTTTCATTTTGATGAGCACAATCAATAACAACAATTGGTGCTATATCCTTGAAACTATCCCATTTTAACAACGGTTGACAGTTCCTTCCATAATAAGTTTCTTGAAATTTTGTATACATATCATATAACAACGCATATCGATTACGTTCAAAAAGTATATTTAAATTATCATATGGATACGTTTCAGAGTTCAAATGAGCTTTAATGTTAGCTAGTTTACAATGATCAAATTTACTAACATCGGTCTCTTTTTGGTTTTGTCGATTGGTTTGTAATGCAAATATCAAAAAACGAGGTTTTTCTAGTTGCGTAGATGTTTTAACAGTCCATATGATATGATTTGTTTTTGGAATGTTGGGATATTCATATAAATCCCAGCTGCGGAAGCTAATACGAATTGGTTTCGCATTTTGAGTAATTTTGAGAAGTTTTAGTCTTTCTTTATCGTCTACATTTATATGTGGTACTTTCCATAAGACTTTTGCGAGTGTAATTTTATAGTCTGCAGCTGTAGCTGGTAGTTGAACCGCATTTGCATCACTTCTTGCTCTAATTAAAACTAGATCGTGTCTTACATTCACAACTATTTTTTTGTAGTCTTCAGCAAATCCTAATAGCATTTTTAGAGGTATACAAAAATTAAAATATCCAGATGTAGGTAATATAGTACTATTTCCTGTCCATCCAGCATTATACAGCATTGTACTTTCACTTTCACTCAATGAAATGTAATTTTTTAAAGCACTGCTGATTCCTACATTTCGACAACGATCAATTTCGACACCATTCAATTCATATCGTATTTCATCAAATAAGAAGGCTCCAAAATTATTATTTAGTTTGTAATCAGGTGAATCAGTTCCATCGCCTTTAGTTAGAGTTCCTTCAATATATATAAAACTTTCACTTGGTAGTAAATATAAATCTTGGTTTTGAATAGAAATTCGTATTTCATCGCTATTGTTGTATGATTCTACAAATGGTGAATACGTATGATATTCTTTTTTAGTAATACTTTCATCAAAGTGAGGTTCTTCTAAAATATCCAGTATATCATGCATGTTGTTTGCTTTTTAAAACAAATCCTAATGACTCTAAAAATTTTCTGTTTTCAATTGTTAGTGATGATGGTTTCTTAGAAATGAGGTCTCTTTGTGTTGTTGTTGTTGTCTGTTCAATAGGTAATGGTGTACTAATGATATTATCACTTTTGGATGAGTTTTTATTATTATTATGTTTGTTGTATATCAGCATATCTAATTCTTATCTACTTGACACTTACATAAGAAATAATAGCTTTAGTAATCAGACTACTTATTTTATACTTTAAGTCTTATTTTATAATTGTGGTTTCAAATGTAATCTAACTGTAATTATTTCACCTCTGAAATTAATCAAATCTCCATCTTGATCTACAATTTTTACTTCAACAGAACTAATTCGTTTGACATTTACAGGTAAATATATAACATTCTTAGGAACTTCTGTTATTTTATACCCTGGTCCTACATCAGGCGAGAATTCATGAAGAGTGTGAACAGGAATATTATTAATATATGATCCTACTATTAGATTACATTCAATTCGTATAGCGTTAACTTTAGTTATATTCACAGGTAAATCAGACACATGTGTTGTATTTGACTCCAATTCTTTTTTACTGAAACCTAACAGTTGACCAATAGATCTGTCTCTGTTAAAGTAGACGTTGTGTGTACTTTTAATTTCTGTTTTGAGTGTGTTGTTGTTTGCTTGTATTTTGATAGTAGGCTTAGTTTTCGTTTTTTCGAGCTCTTTTTGAATGAAATTCGCGATGTCATCAACTTCATAAGATCCCACAGGTATTTTAATAGTTTCATAACCTATATGAAATAAGTTATTGCTACTATCCACATTAGGTATTGAATTATAGGTATGAAAATCAACAAGACCACAAAGATAGTCAGATGATAGATCTATAGGGGGGAAGTATTCAGTTGTTAATATAGATGTATTCCCACTTAAAGTTAATGTTACTGACATGTTGAAGGTTTTAAGTGAAATGAATAATAGTTTTATCTTTACACATTTATTTATACTAATTTACATCAATAAAATTATACAGAAACTTTAAACATAAGTGTCCACATTTAAATGAATTGAAATTTTGATATCTATTATAATTGTATTCTATATTATTTCCTAAATATCTAACAATTTCTAGAGGTGGTTGCAAATTACCATAACTGTCAAAGTATTCAACACGATTTCCTTTTTTTTTGATATGCTACCCAATGTGTACCAGGACCACTTGAATCATCTAGATTTACTATACCACACTCATTTTTATAAGGTTTTGGTGGTAGTTTATCTTTCATGAATACAGCTCTAAAGTGCGGTATACTTTTACCATATCTCATTAAATCAATTTCACTTAGTGGTTTATTGGGTAGCTTACTTAAAAGTTTTTTGGATTTGGATTTAAAAAAAGACCAAGACCTTTCCTATATGGTTTAAGTTGTAATCCTTTTCCCATTGCTACTGCTTCCATAGTTTTATTATGTCGTTGATTTTCAGCTAGTTGTTCTCTAGCTTGTTTTGCATCTTTGATTACCTTTGCTATTTTTGCTGCACCACCAGATAATGCTCCTACTGCTGAGAGTCCAGCAAAAAGTGGAACTAAGAATGGTAAAATACCGCCTGTTTTTGGAATAGGTATGATGCGAGGTAGTTCAATTGATGATTTTTTTCCTTTTATAGTGTTCTTGGCTGCATTTAATGCTATTCTAATAGCACTGTTCATTTCTTCTGGTTTTTGTGCTTTTAATATCTTACGAGCATTTTGAATAGCTTTTCGGAACACTTTACGCGTTTTCACTTTATTCTTCTTCTTCTTATTTGTTGATTTCTTTTTAAGTCCCATGCCAAATTTCACTTTAGCTTTCATTGCGTTTGTAACAAACCAAGAGTTTATACGTTCACCAATACTTGAATCTTTTGCCTTTACCCTTTCCCAAGCTTTTTCTGCTAATATTTTGTCAGCTGTATGACGTTGATTTTTGTCCTTATGTTGAGAGTAAAATATATCGTGTTGTTTGCAAGCTTGATCTAACTGATTGATTCCTTGATCACCTCTAGCAAGACGTTGTTGTAGTTTTGTGCCAGGTCCACAATATTGATAACCAGGAAGATGAAGCTCTACTGGTAACTTATTGATTAATGTATTCACTAATCCTTTACCTTTGCGAGTTTGAGATCGACTAAATGTTTTTCGATTATATTTGATCATTTTATATGTTTCCTCACACAGACAGATAAATAGAATGATGTTGAAAACCTATAAATTATGTATTTATAGTTGTTTTTTCTTTAGTTCTTATCAGTATGCGGTTCATAAAACAACGTGATACATTAAATGTAAAAAATGCAGATTTTGTAACAAATACTTCAAATAAAATTAAACATAGTAAGCTATTACCTAACAATGTACGTGCCATTATTGTGGGTCCGTCGAATTGCGGAAAAACAAATGTAATGATGAGTTTACTTGAACACCCGAATGGTCTTAAATTTGAAAATATTTACATATACTCAAAATCTTTATATCAACCAAAATATGAGTATCTTAAAAAACTGATTTTGCCAATTAAAGGGTTAGGATACAACACATTTTCTGAGAATACTGAAATAATGTCACCAGAACAGGCAAAACGAAACTCGATTTTTATATTTGATGATGTTGCAGGCGAAAAACAAAATAATATACGTTCATATTTTTGTATGGGACGTCATAAAGATATCGATAGTTTTTACTTGTGTCAAACTTATACACATATTCCAAAACACTTGATACGTGATAACTCAAACTTTATTGTAATTTTTAAACAAGATGAGATGAATTTGAAGCATATTTATAATGATCATGTCAACACAGACATGTCATATGAAAAATTTCGAGATATGTGTTCAAAATGTTGGAAAGATAATTACGGATTTTTAGTAATAAACAAAGATAGTTCATTAGAATGTGGACGATACAGAAAAGGATTTGATACTTTTATATTATTATAAATATATACGAGTGTATGAGTTGTAGCTATATCATTATTATTCTAACTACCGAGCTGTTTAAGCTGTTTTAGAGCTGTTTAAAGACCTGTTTAAGCTGTTTTAGAGCTGTTTGCAGACCTGTTTAAGCTGTTTTAGAGCTGTTCAAAGACCTGTTTAAGCTGTTTTAGAGCTGTTTGCAGACCTGTTTAAGCTGTTTTAGAGCTGTTTGCAGACCTGTTTAAGCTGTTTTAGAGCTGTTCAAAGACCTGTTTAAGCTGTTTTAGAGCTGTTTGCAGACCTGTTTAAGCTGTTTTAGAGCTGTTCAAAGACCTGTTTAAGCTGTTTTAGAGCTGTTTGCAGACCTGTTTAAGCTGTTTTAGAGCTGTTCAAAGACCTGTTTAAGCTGTTTTAGAGCTGTTTGCAGACCTGTTTAAGCTGTTTTAGAGCTGTTCAAAGACCTGTTTAAGCTGTTTTAGAGCTGTTTAAAGATCTGTATAAGCTGTATTCTTTTGAAACGTTATTATGGAAAGCGAGTTAATTAAGAATATTATAAAAACAAGAAATGTTATTCGTAAGAAATATCAAGCTCTAAAAACTGGTAAAGCAGAAGAAGAAATACAATTGGAAAGTGTTTTTAAACCAATTACGCAACCTTTGAAAAAAATAGTAGATAAAACTCATTATCCGACAATTAAAACTGAAGTAAAAGAAGAATGTGAGACTCCATTTAAGTCTAAACGACTAAAAACTGAGTTTTCAAGTACACCACATGAATATTCAAAAAAGTTAGAGGAGAACTTTGAAACACCTCAAACAATTAAACAACCTAATTTTTCTCATAAATCATTCGATGAAAGTTTTGATGATGATGAATCACAACAACAACAACCAACATTTTCAAATTCACCGAATCGATTTTTGAAAGAAATGAAATTAAACGAAGATGACATTGATTACAAATACGGACCACATTTAGATCATGATAAAAATATTTGGAAAATAGGAAACTCTCCGTTTTCTATTGACGAGAAAACTATTGTTATCAATGGAAAGTTTTATTCTCTAACACCTGGTTTGATACAATTATTGTTTTTGAAAAATCCTAATAAAAGGAAATGTACTAACGAGGACTTCAAAAATTATAAAAAAATTATAATACAAACAAATGCAAATAAACGTGATTACGATGAAAGTGGACAAATATCTGGAAACAGAAGTAACAAGTATAAACTTATTAAGGAATTATTAAAAGATCATACTGGCTCTGGATTAATGCATTTACTTAAAGAAAAACCTAATTATGTATACTGGGATGATCCAAACGAATTAGTGAATAGATTGAAATTACTACTAGCATCTGCACATGCAGGACATAATAATCATAACAATGAGATAGTTTCAATAATTGAAGAACTCAGAGAAGCAGATATTATCGTATAAATTTATATTCTACATCATGAAATTTATTATTTACATTATGAGCGTTGACAAGTTTGGACGTTTCTCTATTCGGAGACATCATCATGCTACAATTTCTTCTGAACGTGGGCCTCCTGGTCCATCAGGAATAGGATTTGAATTAACAAATGAAGGAAACTTTAATATAAATTCAAAACGTATAGAAAATCTTGAAAATCCTTTAAATGATAATGATGCAGTAACAAAAGAGTATGTTGATAATGAAATTAATGCTTTACATACCAAACTTATAAAAAATCAAGAAGTATTTATTGAAAATTATGATAAGATGTTGAATAATTTGAAAAATTCGTCACCACCCGTTCAAGATTCTCTTACAAAAGAGTATTTAGACAAAGAATTAGAACCATTTCGTCAACAACTTGCAAAGAATAATGAGATGTTGTTAGATTACCGTGAAAAAATATATGGTTTAAATTATAACATTGAAAATATTCAAAAGTTTTTATTCGATGAAATAAAGAGAAAACATAAACCTGAGCAATCGATTTTCCCATTAGAAAGTGTACCAAAATAAATCATGCAAAAACAACAACTTGTAGAAGAACTTCATAAACCTGCTAGGAGAAATTTTAAACGGCGACATGTTATAGTAAAAGGAATTAATGATTTGTGGCAAGCTGATTTAGTTGAAATGGGAAATTATTCTTCATTTAACAAAAATTATAAATATTTATTAACCGTAATTGATACTTTCTCAAAATATGCCTGGGTACACCCTGTTAAAACAAAAAATGCTGTAGATGTTACTAAGGCAATGAATAACATATTTAACACAACACAATCATCACCTAAGAATTTACAAACAGATTTAGGAAAAGAATTTTATAATACACAATTTAATCAACTTATGAAAAAATACAATGTTAATCACTATTCAACATATAGCGTATTGAAAGCATCGATTGTTGAACGTTTTAATAGAACATTAAAAGAGATGATGTGGAAAGAATTTAGTATGAATGGATCATATAAATGGATTGATAATGTAAAAGCGTTAGTTGCCAAATACAATAACACTATTCATCGAACAATAAAAATGCGCCCAAAAGATGTTAATAAGAACAATGAAAAACTTTTATTAAAAACAGTTTACAATAACTTAAAAATTTTTCACAAACCAAAATACAAAGTTGGAGATAAAGTACGAATAAGCAAATATAAACATATTTTTGAGAAGGGATATACACCCAACTGGACCACCGAGATTTTCACGATTACAAAAGTTCAAAACACAAACCCCATAACGTATCTTTTAGAGGATTATGAGGGACAACCAATTGAAGGAGGATTCTACGAAAAAGAAATAATTAAAACCAAATATCCAGATCTTTATTTAGTAGAAAAAATTTTAAGAAAAAAAAGAAACAAAGTTTTTGTGAAATGGTTAGGATTTAATAATCAACATAATTCGTGGATAGAAGAGAAGGAATTATTAAAAAAATAAATAAAATGTATGAAAAATTATTTTTAATAAATGTTTTTTATTTGCGAAATCTTATTATTTATTGATATTGGGATTTATTTACATATTTGGTGTTTACCAACCAACAATTTTTATTTAATATCAATAAAATAAAGAGAAACTAATAAAAGTCAACTCATGCTTGAAATTATTAACAGTCAACCAGCATTATTCAGAGTGTAAAGATGAATTTTGAAAGCGAGTTTTACACAGATTATTTATCACACGAAGATAGGAGAACTCTTGTCTACTATCGAAAATATATACAAAAATATGAAAACATAGAAAAAATCACATCAGTTCATGGAACACATTATGCTGATTGTTGTTGGGCTAAAGATGATACAACTACCGGACCAGATACATGTAGTTGTACTTATAGACAAAATAAAGTTATCAAATTTAAAAATGAATTTGAAAAATTATTGAAACTTTACAAGAAATTGATTGAGTACTTAGAAGAAGGAAATCTAGATATAATAGATAATATTTCATTTTTTCTAAATGAATTCGATACATTTTTTTTTAATACAGAATCATATGGACAAGTTGTTTTTAACAAAAAAGAAATTGAAAATATTCGAGAATATTTAAACAACAGCAAAAGTGAAGAATATACATCAAACGGTCATTATCTTGCATGTTCTTATCCTGAAGACAATGAAAATATTTGTGAATGTGATTTAATAGAAGAAAAACAAAGAGAAAAAACTGATAGAGCTAAAGAAGGTATTAAACTTATAAATGAATTTCTTGGAACAATATATAATAATTATTTTGCTGATTATTAGTTAATAAATAAAAACACTTGATATTCATTTAAAAAAATTGTTTTTTATTGATTTTATATGTATTTTATATTACATTATAAAAACCAGGTAAACTTATATCAAATTGTTGTGAATATTCATCATAATTCACATTATCTTCTGTTTCTGTTGAATATTGCTGATCTGTTTCTGATTGTATAGGTTGTTGTTGTTCATTCTCTGTTACTTGAGGTAGTTGTTGTTGTTCTTGAAGTTCACTAAAGTCTATACTGTAAGATTTTCCTACTTGACCATAGTTGATTAAGTGATATTTTCCCTTGTTCAACCCTGCTATCACATTATCTGATAATTTATTATACTTTTCAGGTAAATTGAGACGTTGGTTTCCTTCTAACTCAAGCAAAATTCGATCACCAAATTTTGTATTAACTTTTTCTGCACTGATGATCTTATATGGATGGTTTTTTACCATATTTCCCAAGTTTAAGTATATAATGTTTCGAAATGATTTTAACTCTTCCAGCTCAGAAGCAAATACTTTGTTAGGTAGTTTATCTCTAACAAGTTTATCTTCCTGTTTGCGTTTAACTGCTTTTGATGTCTTCAGTGTTTGTTTTGAACTTACTTTTTCAGGTTTCTGTACTTCACTCATTTTACAAACTTTAAACGAAAGATTAATCAAATCACTTGAAAATTAAACGACGAACTGATGTCGTTTGTAGAAATCGTCTTCATTTATAGTCTTATCCCCACCCTTTTTCCACCGCTTACAAATGCTGCCAAAATACACACACACACACACACACACACATCCAACTAGAATTTCACAATTTGATGAAATCCTTATCATAAAATAAAAACATTAAAACATCATATAATACACATAAAAAAATCGTCAGAATAGCTCAGTTGGGAGAGCGTTAGACTGAAACTCTAAAGGTCCCCGGTTCAAATCCGGATTCTGACAATATGGTAAGTATTTTTTTTTTCATTCTTAATTAAAAATAACAAAAACAACGATAAACTCAAACATGTCTCAACATTCATATGTATATCCCTAAATCTTAGTTGTTTATTTGAAACGGAATTCGCATTTGTTTATTTTAGGATGGAATTTGCAAGCTTTGCAAAAATATACATCGCATGTGTCGGTAATTAAATAAATTGCGCGTGGTGGTATTTACACAAACATGTCTCAACATGATTAGCACTGATAAAGCACATGTTAATCACGCGGGTTTTTTCTATGCTTCAAGGTCTGATGATAATGTCATTCAACCGGGCCAGAGCCGACATTTTTGAATTCTTTTCAGTATACTTTCAAAACAAACTTCGCATACTTTTAGGTTATGACGCCATTTTGTAACAAAAAATTTGCATACTTTAAGCTGACACACCACAACCAAAAAGCTTAACACCATCAAAGCTATACCACATACCACAAACATAATCCACATACCACAAAAGCTACACCACATACCACAACCTACACCACATACCACAACCCAAAAGCTCAAAGCTTTCAAGCTCTCACCGTATATCTCAACCCAAAAAGCTCTAAAGCTCATGACGTCATCAAAAAGCTGTGCACAAAACCCTACTTGGTCTAGAACCGGCATGTCCACACTACTCTCTGTTATTTTTTTTTTTATTTACACTTTCAAAATAAACTTTTATCTGATATTGTGTTTTATGTGTACACAAATTTACTCTCATAAAATAAACCAAGAAAATTAAATTTTTATCTAATAAAGCTCTAACAAAATAGTCAAACAAATATTGTATTTTTTTTTTTTTTTTTTAGATAGAAAAGACAACAAGGATAATTTACACACATCTGTTTTATATTTTAATAAAAAAAAAAAAGATTGAAAAAATGAAAAAAAAAAAATAAAAAGTAACAAAAAAAAACGGAAATATGAAAATTTTAACTTTTTTTTTCAGATAAAATTTTGTTTAAGTTTGTTTTTTTTTTTTTTGTAATTAAGTTTATTCGAAAATGTGTACTCATTAAATACAAAAAAAAAAAAAAAGGACGATAATAAAAATGCATAATATACAAACTCATTAAAATGAACCCCTAGAAACAAAATTTTCGAATGAAGAAGAAGATTAATTAAAATTTTCACATTTTCATAATTAGTCATCCAAAATTTTGTCTGGCTAAATTTTTTAATATAATTTCTTTTTTCGTTGTTTTTTTTTTTTTTTTTTTTGTATTTTGCTTTATTATCCTGTCAAAAAATATCCGTACAAATTGAAAAAGTTTTTAATTTAAAAATTTTGTCTTATAGTAAAAATTATTTTTTTTTTTTTTTCTATTAACACAAACTTTTTTTTATTTGCTTTTCTTAAAAGTAATTTTGAAAAAAATTTTTCATTTTTATTTGAAAAAGTTTATTTCAAATATTTCAAAGAATTTTCAAAAGAAAAACAAACAAAAGACAAACAAAACAACAAAAAAAATACAGAAACGGAAAAAAAAGAAACTCATTTTAAATTTTTTGACAACCTTGAAAAAGGATATTTTTTTTTAGATATCCATTTGGATATTCTCTTAATCTACTTTCATTTTTCTTTCTTTTCTCTTTTTTTTTTTTGTGTAATTCAATACTTATTGATTATCAAATGAACAAAAAGTCATTAAAAATCACACCTAACCTCAAATCTCAAAAAAAAAAAAAAAAAAAAAAAAAAATCCACAAGACAAGTTTAAAAAGATAAACAAACCAAAGCAACTTCAAAAAGAAAAAAAAGGAAAACGAAAAAATAAATCATTCTTTTATCGTGAAAAAGTATCTTAGCACTGACTTTATTCACATTACTCATTCAATGAGGGGGGATGAGGTGAAATAAAGAACAAAAGTGATATTATTCCCTTCTGAATTCCTTCTTCTATATTCACCTGCTTGCAAAAAAAAAAAATGGAAATAAAAGTGTCAATGTTTTTTTTTTTCAAGTTAACTAATGCGAAAACAAAATAATAACAAACTTTTTATCTTGACCTTCAATAATCCTGTAAGATGAAAATATATTTTTTCTTGATTTTAGAGGACATTAAAAGACATTTTTTTTTCTAAGAAATAAAAAAATCATTTGTTCAAGAACTTGACTTTTTTTTTTCCTCCTTCCATTGATTGTAAGACTTTTACCGCGTGATATTGAACTTTTCCGATCAAATATTCGATTTTTGTTCTACTTTTTTTTTTATACTAAAATTTTTGTTCCTTTTTAAATTACTTTTAATGAGACTTTTATTTGTATTTTATTTGTTGATTTATTAAGTTTCAAATCTTTTGAAAAAAAAAATTTTTTTTCCACAATAAATTAACTTCAAGTAAGTATTATTTCGGAGAAATCAATGCCGAAGAAATTTTTTGGTACTTTTTATTAACTTAATTTTTTGTCATATTTTTTAAATAAATCATTAGGAATTCTTCAGTGATTTATAAAGTTGATTTGTATTCGTTTCTAATTAAAAGTTGGAAATGTATTAGCTTGCTTTGGAACGTTTGGCCAATGACTATGGGAATTTAAACACTATAGTTTACATAATACATGTTCGTAATAAGCGCTTACATTGAGTGTTCGGAAACTAAATGAATTTGGTATTTTTCACAATAGTTTTCTTTGAAAATGAGAAAAATTCATTGTGAGTAAGCGTACATTAGCGTTTAAAAATGTATTTGTCTATAGATAAAGAATCATGTGTCAGATAGACTCTTTGTGATGAAAATCCTTGATCAAAAAAAGAATTACAGGGTGAATAGTAAATGTAAAAAAAATATCTTTAATTCACCGAAGTATAATAGAAACGTCAGATAGATTTTCGAAAAGATTCTCGACTTAACTATTTCTAATTTAATCCAAATTTATGATTTGATACAAAGAAAACCCGAGATGAAGGTTAGGTTAAATTAGCAGAATACCGGAATGGCTACTCGTTGAGCATATAGGCTGAAACGAACCCATAGCAAATCATGTACGATGCCACTACTTTTAAGATTTAGCGTTTAATTATAGCTCTCCATTTGGATTCTGTTCAGGATATTCTTCAACTTTTCAATCAAAAATTGAATACATTTTGTAAAAACAGTTTTAAAAACAATTCCATTCGAAATGACTGTCAAAAAAACAATTTTATCGTAAAATTCAATTTCTCAAAATATTGCAGAAATAAAATTCTACTTCAAAGGATGACAAAATAACCAAAGAATCAATAATTTTAAGAAAAAGCATAAATCTCTCAAAAATTACCGAAGAATGATGAAAGGACTCACCAAGTGGAAAAAAAAAATTGTTCAAACATAAAGGATTCGTTCATATATGTAAATGCTAGACAACAATAATGTACGTTTACATAACAAATGAAATATGAAAACTTTGATAAAAGTTACGTGAACCCTTTTTCAACTCATTTTGAATAATTTATATTTAAAAAAAATTACATTTTAGCATTTTAATTTCTCTTTAAAGTATAGCAGATTCCCTTAAGAATGCACACAAGCGTATCATATATACGCTATCAACAAAAAAACACACTTTCAAAATTTAAAATATACTTTAAGAAGTGATGAAATTTTCCTTCTTACGTATAATTCAATTTTTTTATTTTTTTATTTTATGATTAGCTTAATATCATTTATCACACTCTACTAGGATCATAAAAGGCGTAAAAATGGTAAATATTCTTCTTTGTTTGCGTTATAATATACAATGACTTTACACAATTACACGGAAAAAAAAACAAAAAAGAACAAGAAAAACGCAAAATTTTTTTTAAACTTCCCCAAACATATGTATGCCCCGAATTCAGCTGTATCCTTTTTTTTTTTTGTCTTTGAAAAGAAAAAAAAAAAGAAGATTTTATCCATTCACCCACAATTCACCACATGTTTTTACTTGATTCTTACAAGAACTTTTTATCTTTTATGAGATATACATATTTTTTTTTTTAAATGTTCTTGTTTTTTTCTTTTTCATTCTTGTACTTTAAATTCACATAAAAAAGCTTTCAATGTTAATTTTAAATATTGTTCTAAAAGTACTGTTATTTACTTTAAAAAGAACATTTTTCTTGTTTTTTTTTGTTTTCGTTTTCGTTTTTCCTTTATAATATTCACGAATTTTATATGTATGAGCGAAATAATTTAATGTGACATTATTTTGTGTGCCCAGGATAACAAAAATAAGAAGAAAAAAAAATATATATCTGCAAAATGTTATTTTCATGTGCTACATATACGTATAACAGAACACAGAATTTTTTGTGTGTATCTTTTTTTAGTGGAAGATTGTAACGTGAATTTCCTATTTATGTGAAAGCCCAAAAGAATCATTTAGAAGACGAAAGAAAGAATAAAAAATGACGAAAAATGATGGCAAAACGAAGAAAAAAATTATGCTCTTCAAGGATAATTTTTTTTTTCTCCTTAAATTCTTTTCATCACTATTGAGTGTCATTGTCGTACCATTATTATTTCTAATGTATAATGAGAAAAGAAAGAAAAAAAATTTGGTATTTTAAATTCAAGATATTTTCATTATTTTTGTGGTATTTTTTTTTTTTCTTTAGAGGATTTTTAACGGTTATTCAAGAGTTCTTAATTGGTTCTTATTTTTAATGGAAGTTTTAATTAACTTCCTATTTTCTTGGAAAGTTACTTAAGAATTTAAACAGTATTTTAAAAAGTCTCTTAAGGCTTAATTTGAAGTGGACAAAAGTTTGAATTTGTATGAGTAGGAAAAAAAAAACATTGTGTGTTTTGAATTTTGATTTTAAAGTCGCGAAATGGAGAAATTAAAAACAAAATTTAAAACAAAAATCTTCTATATGAAATTTGTATTCTTCCGGTAACGTTGAGTATCCTTAAGTAGAGTACACATTTATCAGTCATGACTGAAAGTCACGTGCGACTGATAGTCAGACTGATAGTGTGTATTTGTCACTGTCAGTCTGACTGACGAAAAGTTCAAAAATCTAAATATTGAACATTTCGTTAGTCATATAACTCATATGTGACTGTGTGCCATGATTGTTTACCAAGAATGTTAACCATGACTATGCATAATTCTAAAAAAGTCAACAGTCAGATGAGTCATTAACTGTCAATCGTGAGTGATAAATGTAAACTCTACTTAAGGATTCTGGGTAGAAAATCAAATTAACAAAAACTGGTATTGGTAATGAAACTGACAGCTCACATGTGCAATATTAATAAAATATTAGAAAACATATTTTTGCTTAAAAAAAAAAAAACCAAAAACACAAAAAAATTTCCAAACCATATTTTCATTTTCAAAAATTAATTAAAAATAAATAAAAATCAAATCTCAAGAGAAATTATAATTTAAATGTGGTTGAACACACATCACTGAAAAACACAAATTTTAATTTCCTCTTTCAATTCCCTTAAATCACTTGTTTATTTGTTGTTATGTGTGTATGTGGGTGTGTGGGTTTAAATGTCATCAACCATCAGGAAATTGGAAAAAAAAAATTATTATTATTTAATAATTTCCAATTTTCAGAAAAATTTTCACATTTAAATTTTAAATTGCAATTTTTGAAATTTAAATAAAAATTAAATTACATAAAAAACTGCTTTTCCATCTTCCAGAAATTTTTGTATCTTTAAAATGTATCTTCCTTGATTTTCAATTTAGGAAAATTTTTCAGTAAACAAAAAAAAACAGCAACAACAACAAATTTTTGTCATTGACACAATATCGATTTCAGTGTTAGAAAAAAAAAAAAAGAAAATATTGACTTATTTATTTATGTTAAATATTTATTTTGATAACAAAGTTTTCTTATTATAATTGAATAAATAAATGTAGAAAAAAAAAGGATATTCTTCTCATAAAGAGGAAAAAAATTTACAAATTGACATTTCATTGTGATACGGAAAATATTATTAAGGACTTTTTAAATAATAAAGAAGAAAGTTTATCTTTTAAAAATTTGTATAAAATAATTATCCTTTGGGATTATCAAACTTATTTTCATGATGTCTTTTTTTTTATTTATTTTTATTATTATCTCAAAATTTGTTGACAAAAAGGACTTTTCGTTTTTTGAATTGAAAAAGACAACATGGAAATAATTATGAAATTATGGTAATTTTTGTTTTTTGTTTTTTGATGAGTTAATTTTATTAAAATTAAAACATGATATTTTTTTTCCCAAAAAAAAAAAGGTCATTAAAAATTCGTATAATACATCTAAAGCGTACTTTTTTTATATTTTGAATAATTTATAAAGGGTGTTCGGTTACAAATATTGTAAAATAATATTTTAAATAATATTTGTTGACATAAGAAAAAAAAAAAACTTTCAAATTCTAAAACTATTTAGCTAATGAACAGTAGTATATTTTGCTCCCAGATTTTTTAAATATCCTGTAATATTTTGGTGCAACACTACTCGTACGTGGCTTTCCTTAATATATGCCTTCTCAAATTTGTGGAAGAACCTTTTGTTTTTTTTTTTAAATTTCAATTAACATAATTATCTAACGTTTTGAGCTTAAATCCGTATTTACCGAAACTACCAAAAATTTTGGAAAAAAACGGCAACTAGCACACACGTGGTTACCATCATTCATAGAGAAAACAAATTTATTTTATATAAAATTTCCTTTTTTTTTTCTTCAAAAATTATCTCCTGCCAAAACACCTTAGCCTAGCGGGGTGTGCAATCTCAAGGAAGACCTGGCCATCTTATAAAAAACAGCGAATTTGTAGCCTCATCAACAGAAACCGTAGGGATATTGTCACGGTCGCGGCATGTATCACAGAGAGATCACGCAGAGAAAATGGCTATCGTCTTCAAAACCAATTGCCGTAGCAAGTCAATGACAGAGAAACTCTTACCTATCTCATTAACATGATACGTTTCCAGAATGAAACAGGACGGCTATATAGATATAATACTGATATGTGGGGCGAGATATGGTATCAAAATGGTACTCTCAGTTCTAACCAACCAACCAAAACGATCTATTAAGTTTTTAGAAAAATCTTGTAACCACAGCAACAGAGAATCTTGTCCTTCTATTTTTTTTCTACCTTATTTCGAAGTTGACAGGATATTTATTTTTACTCCTTTTTTTTCTCTTAAATTTCACTCAATTCATTGTCACTAGTCACAGTTTTACTTTATTTGTTCTATGTTTCATGCCGACTTTAACATTTTTTTTTCTATAGAAAAGAAAAACACTAAAATTATGAAAAAAAAAAAAACAACAACAAGGACTCAAAAAAAAAAAAACAAAAAATAGAAAAAAATCTAAAAAAAGAAATGAAAAATGATTCTTTATTATTGAAAGACAGCTGAAGGAACATTTTTTTTTCTATTTTTCTTAAATTTATGATTGATTATTTGAAAAATTTTAAGAAAAATTTGCTATATCAATCATCATTTTCGAAAAAAAAAAAAATAAATAAGAGAAATTGTTTTGTTTTTTTCTTGTTCATGAACTTTTGAAATTTTTTTTTTAAAAAATTTTCACACGTTTAAACACAAAACCACAAAATAAATTTATTTTTTTCCATTTAATTTCTTCAATAATTTTTTGAAAATTAAAATAACAAAATCAACTCAATTGTTATTCTTCACGCAGTGTTTGAATTTTAAATTATGCACAATCAATTTAAAGCACGTGTGTTCTATACTCTGATCTGAAGGGATTTTTTTGAGGTTTTTTTTATTTATTTTTGAAGAATTTTTCTATTTGTTATATTTATTAAAAAGTTACACGATTTGTTGTGTTTATAAGTTAAAATAAATAAAATCTTATTTTATACTCCTACATTAGTATCTCTACTATTTAAACAAGATCCTTTTTTTCTTGAAAAATCCCATCAAACACTGTGAATCAATGCTGAACCGAAAACTACTTAGGATTTTTTCTATGGTGTCGTATTTTTTTTTTTTTTTTTTTTTTTTTTGAATCACAAATTTAAACTGATTTTGGAAAATAATATTCGTCCACTTTTGCACTCACGGAGCTACAATTTTTAGTTCCTTCAGTTCAACCTCCTTTGAAATTTATTATTCATGGCTATACAGTCCAAACATGGACTCTTCAAGTTTTGTTGAAGTTTCATGACCATTTTTCTGTCACACATGAATCTACGGTTTAAAGTGAATTGGAAACCACTAAATTCGTTCGTATAGAGAACCGTGTGACAGGGCTGAGAAATTAATTAAAAACGTAATAATTTCGAAATTTTGCTACATCGTCCCTTGAAAATTTCAACACAGTCATTTTTTTTGGAAATGAGAACAATTATTTCTACTTTATTTTTGAGTTTTTTTTTAAATATAATATTTTGTTTTGGATCTATATTAAAGACAAAACATACGAGAATACACATACTGAGAAAATTCTAACTATACGAGTACACTCATCATTATCATGCATGAAATATGTACGTGAGTTTCCTTCAAAATCATTTTTACTTAATTTTCTTAGAAAAAATATGATTTTGTTATGAATTTCTTGTATTTTTTTAAGAAAAAAAAAATTTTTTTTTAAATTTTTTGCCATCAATCTTTTTCTACGGCAACCTTAGAAAAAAGGGAAAATTTTAATTATATACAAAAGATATCATGCAAACATTTTTAAAATATTTTCACAATTTTTCTTCACAAAAACAAAAAAAAAAAGAAAAAAGAAAATTAAAATTATATTAAAAATAATTTCAACCTAATGTTAACAATTATGACACAACAATATAATCCTTTTTTTCTTTTCTTTTCTTTTATTCTGTACAAGCTACAAAGGATCATTTATCATTTATTCTACCCATCTTTAGAATAAATTGTGTCACATTTGAAAAAATAAGAAAAAAAATTTTTTTTTAAAGACTTTTTGTGTTATTTTTAATTCTGAAAATTAAATTTTTAAAAAATACGACGTAAGAAAATTCATTTTTAAACATTTTTCCAGAACTTTAATCATTTTTGTCGTTAAGAAAATTTCAAAAAAACAAAAAAAAAAGGATTTGAAGAGAAAGTTTTAATAAATAAAATTCATGTAGTAAAATCTTAACAACAAAATTTGTATCTTAATTTCAATGAGTTTGTGAGATTACTTACACCTTCGAACTGTGAAATCAAATCATAGAAAATCTAAAAAATTTTTATTAATTAAATTTTAATTTTAATTTACTTTCAAAAAATATGTTTTTTTTAATAAATTTTTGTAAACGTGAAATGAAAATGAAATAAGGTAAATTTATAATTGTAACCCAAAGGGAAAAACTGTCATATCCCATCTTATTAGAAATATAATTTGATTAAATTGATACAAAATTCATCATTATCCTTATGGATGATATGTACACATACATTTATCTTGATAGCTGTAATTTTCTTTATGACTTTCACAATCCTATTTTATGTTGTTTTGTTTTCAAATCATTTATTCATATTACAATTTAGAGTTCATGATGAAAGCCATCCATCGAAAGAAACATATACATACATATTTTTGTATGTATAAAATTTTCAAATATTTTTGTATTTAGATTATAAATACATAAAAATGATATAGGATGCCACTTGAGACATGACATCAAAATGATAATAAAATTTACAGTTAGATTAATGAAAACCTCGTAAAGCTAAAAGCATTTTGTAAATATGTATGTGTTTATGTGAGTGTATGTGTCGAATTATAAGAAAATAGGACACAGAAAAAAATTTTGATATCGATTATTTGTAATGTAGGTCCTTTTTTTTAGAATTTATTTAATAAAGAAAATCAGAGAAAAGGATATATTTTCGATTTTAGAAATAGCTAAGACGACTACAGATAATTTGATTTTAATGAAAATTAAAAAATTAATTTGTTTGAGAATTCTTTATAAACATCTGTTTTTTTTTTCACTGCAATCTTTTAAAAAGAACGCCACACGAAAACACTTTCAATTCTGGAAACACGTGATATTTACTGGACGCAAAAACACATTAGGTGGTTATAACAACATCCGAAAACCGGTTTACCAACCTGTTTTTACAACTGTTCAAATTACTTTTGAAGGTGGTACGACTAATTGTAACAGGAATGGGGGTGTATCACCCTCGTAAAGCTAAAATTATTTTAGATGATTATTATTATACCATGTTGGAAAAAAATTATACCAATATTATAACAACCAGGGCAAAAAAAAACGATTTAACCACCTGTGTGGAAATGTTAAAACACCCGAAATACTAACAGATAAACTTGCCTGTACTTTGAATATTATTCATTAGATCCTCAGATTCAGTTAGACTGCAATTTCCAGAATTTTTAAAATACCCTCCTACATGAAAATTCTATAACAAAACCAATTCATTCTAAAATTTATTTTAATTTTGAAATATTTAAAAAAAAAAAAAACTAATTTTATATCCCTTCACAAATTTTTTAATTTAAAAATTTTTTCAACATTTTTAATACAAGAAAGAAAACAACAACAACAAAATCGGTAAAAAAAAATTTACAAATAAACAAAAAAAAAGGAAAAACATTTCTTTAGATCCTTTTTTTTTTAATGGAAATTCTTTAAAAAACACCAAAAATTTTTAATCCTCAACTAAATTTTTAGTATTATGATTATTTTGATAAAAGAAATAAAAAATAAAAGAAAAAGGAAGCAAAAACTAAAAAAATCTAACGAAATTTGAAGAATGCTTCAACTTCCTTTTTTGTTTTTGGATTGTTTTTGTGAATTTCATTAAACAAAAAAAAAAAATGAAATTTCAATAAAATTTTATTAGTTGAAAAAAAAAAAAGAAGTTTCTTATCTCTTTGCAGTGGTATCGCGATAGGAATTTTGTATTTTACAGAAAAATGGAATAAATTTAAATGAATTAAGCGCGACAAAATAGAAAATTAAATAAGGAAATGCTAAAATTTAAAAAAATTTGTTTTTTTTTTCCTCTCGAAGTTTTTCCCTTTTAAGTAAGTTCATTTAAGAAAAACAAAAAAATAAATTAAAATAAAATTAAAATTAAACAAAATAAGTATCTTGAATGTTCTCATTATGTTGAATTTTAATTATTCATCCACTGATGAATTTAATTTGAAAATGGAAAAACGGAAAACACAGTCTAACAACATAAAAAATAAAAATAAAAATAAAGTTAATTAATTTGATTTTATTCAAAAATTGACATTTTTAATGAAAATTTGAATTAAATTTTAATGTGAAAATTGTTTAAACGACAAAAAAATTTTGCCATTTTATTTTAATTATATAGAAAATATTTCTGTTAAAGTTCTTTAATTATTTTTTGTTTTTAATCGAAGAAAAAATGATTTTGCAATAAACTGAAAAATTTTATTAAAATAAATTCATTTTATGGATTTCATTTTTAAAGAAAGGAAAAAAAGGATTTTATATTTTTCGTTCAATCGTATAAACACTTCATAAACATAAGAAGTAGTTTCATTTTTATAGTTTTTTTCTTTTTATTTTTTTTTTTGCTTTTCCCATTCAATTTCATAAAATATAATACTTACATGATATCCTTCCATATAAGCTTGATCGAATCATTCAAAACATCTGTTCTTTTATGTTTTTTTTCTTCGTTTCGTTAAAATTATAGTTTGTGTATATGAAAAATATAAAAGATTTTTGAAATAAATTGAGAAATTTAGAAATAAATATATTTATATTGAATTTATTATAACTTAGCAACGAATGTCACATAATACTTATTTTCAGTCAATATAATATACTTATTTTATTTATTTGGAAAAGTAGTTAGATAATGGTACACAAATGTACAGGGCGATTCAAAGTACAAAGTGGTTTCAAAATAATTTTTTTTTTACTTTTTTTGTGAAATCTAAAAAAATATTGAATCCAAGATATTATCCTGTTACGAAATTATCCTGTTATACAAAATTTATTCTTCCTTTTCATCTCTTCGAATCTACAGTCTCAAATGGGATCTTCTTAACCTCACTTATCAAAAACATTCATCAGGATTGCAAAAAATTACTGAAAAATTTCCCATAAAATTTCTCCAGGCAGTGGATACAGTACCTACTAACAATTTATTTTCTCAAGTGTTTGGTCGAGTGGGGTGGTTGGTTGGTTGGTTGGTTGAAGTGGCGGTTCTCAGAAGCTTCCGAAAACCCAATTAAAATACGGAGAGTGCCGTTTTGATACCACACACCTCGCAGTTAGTTGTCGAGTCAGAGTGTTGTAGAGCCCTTGTAGAATGGGGTGAGGATCTAAAAATATTTATTAAAAATTCAAATTTATCAATATGAAAAAATTTGACAAATAAAATCTACTAAAATTAACCCTGAAATATCTTTTATTTTTTATTTTTTTTTGCATTTCTGTACACATGTATTTTAAAAAATGATGAACATCCTCAAAAAAAATTACGAATTTCTAAAATAAAAATAAAATTTTCTACATTCTTGTTTTTCTGTTAAAATTAAAAAAAAAAAAAAAACAAATTTCATACGTGACTAAAATAAATTTCTTTTGTTTCTATATCCTTTTATTTAGTTTTGTTTTTTTTTTTATCAATTTAAAAATTCAAATTTTCACATTAACTAATCAAACACAATAATTTTCCCCAAATTTTGTCCAAAAAAAAAAAAAAAAAAACAAATTCCATTATAGCGAAAATTACATGTTTTTTTTTTTTATTTTTCTTTCATAATTTTTTTATTTTTCTATTATTTTTTTCTAATTTAAAATTCATCAAAAATTATTTACCTTACGTGCTTATTTCTAATTTGAATTTTCTTTAAACATTTCTACAATTGATGGCTGTTAAAAATTTTTCTAGTGGAAAAACAAAAATCGAAGAAAAATTAAAAAAAAAAAAAATCGAAATAAAAATATAATTCTTGATTGATTGATCTTGAAAAACAAAAATTATATTAGGCAATTTTTTTGATGATTCAGGAAATGTTTATCAAATGTTTAAAAATTAGGTCACGTATTTAACGAATATCTGTCAATCAAATAATTGTTATTTTGTATATCCTAAGCAACATCATTTTCAAATATAAAAGAATTTATTATATGTATAAGTATTTCGAAAAGGACGACATTTATATTTATTTTTTTTATTTCAAATTTCTAAGAACTAATGTAGAAAATGTTTTTATCATCCTTATTTTATTTTTTTCTATTGAAAAAAAATTGAAAACAATTTTTTCGAAGAAATTCTTATATTTTTGATGACGTATTTTGAAAGACTATAATCCGCTTAAAAGAATATATTTTCTGTAATGTTCATGTTGCCACTAAAAAAAAAAACGTTAAAAGCTTAAAATTTTAAGGGTATTACCAAGAATGCGTAAAGTGAACGCATTTATCATTGTAGAACAACGTGACATTTAACTAACGTGACATGTAGACCACCGCCATTACGTACATATCAGCTGTTACTCAATTATCCTTATGTATTCGTAAATTAATAAAATAAATTACATTGAAAATTTAATGAACTTTCCAATAACATCGCGATTTCGAATAAAATTACGTAATAAAATTTCATATAAATTGCAACAAAAATTAAATTGCAAATTTGCAATAAACATAAAAAAATTTTTTTTTTTCATCAGGTGACAATACGTTAAAAAAAAAACACAACACACACACACAAAATCCCATAAGAAATAAAATTAAATTGGAAAATTTGAATTTGTACAATTTGTAATCTCTTGTGAATTGTCTGAATTCATTTATAATTTTCATTTGTCAAGTAATTTCATTTTTTATGATTCTCATAAAACATAAAATTTCGTATTTATTGCTTTTTCTTTATTTTTTATTTTATTTATTTTTTTTTTTTCTGAAATTCTTTTTTATTTAACACCATGATTTTTATCGAATTTTAATACCCCTATAGTGTGCATATAACTGTCAACGAAAATTGTGTAGGGGTACAATCAATATGAACATTTTTGACTTTCTTGTATTTTGTTGTGGACCATAAAAATTTTGTTTATGGAATATGTTTTCTATGGCAATTCTGTGGGTCACACAGTTTTAGAGAACAAGGACAAAGTAGGTACTTTATTATTTTGACTTTAAATGTTGTGTTTCAGTATCCCCATGAATTAGAAATTATTGAAATAAGGAAAAACATTAAAATCCAGTCTTCTTTGGCTTTCCTTTAAATTAAGAAGCAACTATGAAAAGTGTATAGCACCAATTAAAAAATTCCAAGCTTACAAAACCTCAAGAATATAATATTCCGGGTAACGTTCAAAAACTTATTGCTCAATATCATATTCGAAATTCATCTTGAAATCTCAAATACGTAAAAATATGAAACCGATCTGAATTCAAGGGTTAAAAAGTGTATCTACTATCTCTAATTTCAATGACATCGATTTTTTATGTTTTTTTTTCCTGACAAGTGTACACAAATTGAATATCAAAAGGACATTTCAGACATTTATATCAGTTTTATTTCCACTATTTAATTATTTTCTGTTTTATTGTTGTGAACATTTTTATTCACTTTTTTTCTCATTAAAATTTGAAAAAAAAAGAAAAATAATAAGACCCGAAAAAGACACGTTTGTATAATTTTCTTATTTTAACAGGATCCTTTGACTCCTTCACTAACTTTACACACAATAAAATCTTTAACCAAAGGTAACTTAAGGTGTATACAGACTTACTGCACATATCTGACTACTGGTTGATACTATACTGGTCGAAAATGAATAACAGATGTACGACTGTAGGTAGATTGATAGACTGGTTGACAAACTATTCGAATTCTATCGACTAATTATATAGTAAAACAATAATTTTGAATTTTTTGGAGGGAATCTGATTTAAACCTTGCTAACAATTTGATTTCTATGAGTGAAAAGTGTGATGAAGTTGAAAGTGGGTTGTATCTATAGCGAATTTGCTACGATTAGATCTACGAACCAATCATCAGATATGTAATAAGTCTGAAGGTATCTATAGACATGCAATTTGATAGCAGTTAATTTATATTAGTTCACTTTTATTAAATTAAAAGAAATTTCTGTAATAAAGAACACTTTTCGTACAATGGACCATTCCTATAGAACCTTTATTTACTAACTCATAATTTTTTTCTCTTCTCATCCTTCCAATACTACGGAACAAAAATTCAATCTTATTTGCATTCGATAAAAAATTTGATCAGATATAACAAAAGATAGATTTTTATCAAATATCAAAATGCTAATTTATGAATTTTAGATACAACAAAGTTCATTATCAAAATTTATTATCTAAAATTTGTATCTATATACAAATTTTTCAAAATACTAAAAATTGCATACAATGTGTGTTTCAGATATACAATTAAATTTAATCAATTGAAATTTAAACAAGCTAACAACAAAATTAGATTTTATTGTTCTAAATATAATAAAATTTGTCTATATACCATATAAAATTTACTTGTATTTTAATAATAATTAGTGTGGTAACAGAATCGTATGTACATGTCATCTTTTTGGTTTGAATATGTGTTCTAGAGTGCTACTAAATGTTATATGCATGATTGACCAGAACATGGATGTAGTGGCTTTTAATTTTCAAATTTAATTAAATTCAATTGATAATCAAAAACATAAGAGGATGTTTTTAGTTTTTGAATTTTTGTAAATTTAAAAAAAAAAAATCCTAGTTGAAGAAAAACAAAACCTAAATTAAAGCAAAATAACATCTTTCATACCAGATAAGCGAAGAAATCTTTTGATTATCCTTAGATCTTAGACATTAAATTTGATTGTATCACACCTTTAATAAATATGCGATTAATCTTTATTATTCTATCTCCGTCCTTACTCTCTCTCTCTCTCTTTATTGAAGACAAAATTTAAATTTTATCAGTATGCTTTTTTTTTTCAATGAAAATCTTTGTTAAATCGTCTATATCCTTTTTCTTCCTCCAAATAATGTGATTTATTCTCATAAAACTTTTAAGTAATTCCTTCAATAAGTCAAAGTGTTATTTATCCTTACAACATAATCCTTACAAATATAATCCTTAAAACATTTCCTTTTAAAATACAATCTTTACCATATAGGCTTCCTGTTACCATTACATAAAAAGGAAGTAAAAAATATATCACAAACGTGATAAATCCAAAAAAATTAGGTGATAAATTATTCACCTTAAATCCATAATAGAAAATTTATCACAAAATTTCTTAGAAAATATTTTCCGAAAATTTCGTTATTTTTTTTTCTCTTTGATTAAAATTCTACGCAACAAATTTCATAGTTAAACCCTTCTTTTTCCTTTATATTGTTGTAATACATATTTATCTTATCTCTCATGTAATAAAGTTATTTACAGGTTATGTAAAATATGTCCTTTTTTGTTTCCTTTTTTGTTTGTTGTAAAAGAGAGGAAAATCTGAACACGGAAATAAAAAATTAAGCAATCAATTACATTTGATGGACGTACAACAAATAATAAACAATCCTTTTTTTTTCTTAGAATCGAAATATTGTAAAACGACAGGACTAAATAAAAAATGTAGGTAAACATATAAATAAATTATTTGGAAAAAAAACGGTAGTGGAAAAAAAATTGTAATATCGAATTTTGGTTAAGCTTGCGGCGAATATTTAAATACTTGACAGATTTTTTTTTTGTTTTTTTCGTATCAATTTTTTTTTTTTTTTTTTTTTGAATAGAAAAAAGGACGTTATTGTAAATTTTTCTAACAAAAAAATTTGAAAAACAGATAAAAATCGAAATTAAAAGTTTTTAAACTTTTTTTTTTGTTCAAAAAAAAAAGCCCAAAAACCTTTTTTTTATATTTTCAGAATTTTTTTTAACTTTCTTTTTATTTTTTTTGAAAATTGTTTTTGTTTAAAAAATTAATTTTTTTATCACAGTTATAAATTATTATTGAAGTAATATTTTTAAATATTACTTGTTTTGATTGAAGTACAAAATTTCGGGGAAAGCAAAATAAATCCGTCGGGTGCATTTGGAAAATTATTTTGATTTTATTCGGAGATTGGAGACAAAAAAAAAATAACCTTTTTAATTCTTTTGAAAAATTAAAGCATTTTTTCGTGAAATCACAAAATAATATTTACACTGTTCGACGGTTTCCAACAAAAGCACATGAAAATCAAGAACTTCAATATAGATACTCGTATAGAGCAATCTACAAAGGAAAGTGTTAAATAAAAAACTGAATTGGGTGTTATTTTCTAATTTTATGTTTTACCCTGACATCATAATTTCGAAAAAAATTTAAATCTTTTAAATGAAACTGAAATTGGGAAATTTTTTTTTGAAAATGAAATTGGGCGTTATCACAAGGATTACCTCTTATTAAACGGTTATAACGTTTAACGAAAATCATATGTGAGAATTATTCAATATGAATCATATATATACTTTTATTTTGTAGATACTTTGTATTCAAATTTATTGACTTAAATCAAAATAAATACAAATAATAAAATAAATTTCGAAAATTTTGATAGTAAAAAGTAAATAAAATAAATTCTTTCATCTGAAAATATTGTAGAATATTTAATTAAGTATATATGAACTGTATATACGTTTGTCTGTAAAGGCGTATATCACCTTTAAGGTAATATATAAATATAATCAATTCAAATTAAAATGAAAATATAAAAATTTTATGTAATCAATGAACAAAAAATTTTCAAATCTTATAAATTTTAGTTCAATGAAATATTAATTCAAAATTCATATATGAAATTTTAATCAAAACAACAACAACAACAACAACAAATTCATAAAATATTACACATTACTTTTGAAAAAAATAAAAATTCCAATCGAATAATCTCACATATGAAATTTTTTTTCTTTCAATTATTTAATGTAAAAATAAAAAATATCACATTTTTAAACACACACACACACACACACACAAAGAAAATCTACTCAACTGTGAAAGAAAAAATTAATCATAAAAAAAAAAAAGATACAAAAATATCATGTAACTGAAAGAAACTAATAAAATAGAATTTTTCTTTTTCTTAGATAACAAGTTCATTGACATACTCAAACAAAAAAAAAAAAAAAAAAAAAAAAAAAAACACATACATACACATCACATTAATAAAACATCAAAAGCACACGTTTAATCCCCTAATGATGCTGACTAAATTGGAACATTTTCTTCTTTTTTCTTTCCTTTTTTGTGTATTACCTTTACTAATAATATCTTTTTTATAAAAAAAAAAAGATATTAGGTAATAAAATAATATTATTAAATTTATCCATCAATATATCGTATATACGTTCAATAAAACACAAACATTGTGTAACAGGATTCATATAATATTAATTCCATATTCTTGAACAAAAATTTACATAAGAAGAAGAAGAGAGAGAAAAAACAAAAATATCAAAAACATTTTTCTTTTCAGAATGAATACCCCATCGGCCATCCCATTAAAAATATGGGTGCTTTTATCTTTCAATTTATTTTTTACATACGAGTATATAGTATCTAATAGGTGTATCTTTTTTGCTATTAAAATACTCCTTACAATAATTTTTTATATAACCACACGTATGATGAAAAGGAACCACTTTTACACAACTCATGTATGTATATATGTATGTGTACGTCGTTATATGGTAAAATGGTTTTATAAATGATTATTTCTTATCAAGTTTTTCTAATACATTTGAAAATATCTTTCATTGAAAAAAAAAAAATTAAAATAAAAATCTAATGTAATACAACAACAACAACAAAAAAAAGAAATATCTACCACGATAATTTAAAAATACTTTTTGACTTTTAAAAATATGACACATTAAATTATATTTAAATACTTCAAAAGATTATTTGATTTTTTTTATGGAATATGTGGTGTTACAAGGACAAAAAGTAAAAGACAAAAAAAAAAACTGTATAATAAAATTACTTACACACACAGTCTCTTTCAGATTTATTAAATTATTCAATTATATTTAATTAATTAATTAACACTTCATTGAAATACAATTAGTAAATCTTAATTGAATTAATTAACTTCTAACAGAATGGAAAATCATCATTTTTATATCTTTTTTTTTTTTCTTTTTCTTCTTTCATTTTAGCTAACTACTCCTCGTATCGCATATGTAATTTATTTTTTTATATCAAAAGAAAACAGAAAGAGAGAGAGATAGAGAGAGAGAGAGATAGAGAGAGAGAAAGAGAGAGAGGGAGAAAGAGAGAGAGAGAGAGAGTGAGAGAGAGAAGAACGCAAAAAAAAAGGAATCAATAAATTTTGCTGACAAATTAAATAAAAATCGAATAATTTATAGACAAAAAGATATAATTGAGAATTTTTTCGTTTCCTGTGTATTCTTATTTAAGGAAGTTAATTGAACATAACACGTAATTCTCTTTTGTAACATTTTTTTGTTAATATCCCTTTAAAAAGGATACATAAAGTAAAGATGTACTTGAAAATTTAATTGGTTTACGTTTTTGCATGTTTATCAAAAAGAAAGAAAAAAAAAACAATAATAATTCCAATAATCAGATAAGAGTATATGTTTGTAAATTATCCTTTTCTAAGGATAAATTTTCTAAATCTATTACCTGAGTACAAAAAGAAATAATCGATAAATTTCAATGATCTGGAAATAATTTGATTGGAAATGTAATTTTTTTCATATTACGTACTTTTTTTTTTAAGTTAATAAATTTTAAGGATTAATAAGGATATTCTAGATATTTTAATCATGTTTTAGTTCAATTTTTAAAGAGATGAAACAAGTATGAAATGAAGTATTACAAAAAATAACTTGAGCTCTAGTCATAAAGTGTTTTTTAAAGGATTTTTCAACAAAAATATAAATTTCTGAAATTTTTTTTTTCATTCTACGCTTTAAATTCAAATCTTCCACCCACCTACAAAATTAACTACAGTCTACTAATTTCTATAATGTTTAAAAAATCCTTACTCAATTTATTCAACAAAATTAGATTCTTCTTCCACGCGAATACGATTTTTTTGTTTTAAGTTTCGAATATAGTTGAGAATTTTTCGACGAAAAAGTTTGAGGTAATATTTTCCTTTGAAATTTAAAAAAAAAAAAAAAAACTTCTTAGGTAAAATAAAGTAGAAAACCACAAGTATTGGATTTTTTTAAATAAAAAGTTTTTTTTTTTTTTTCATTTAAAATTTTACAAAATGTGGGAAGCATTTTTTCTAAATAGAATGAATCTACGATAACTAACACATTTACGTGATAAAGAATTTAATTATTCACACACAAGCACACATCAAGCAAGAAGAATTTTAATTAAAAAAAAAAAATCTTGATTATTTGAATAATTTTTACAAAAATTTTTAAAAAATCATGTTTTACCTTGAAAAGAATTAATTTTTAGTAAGGATTTGGTTTCAAAAGGAATTTTTATTGATTAAAAAAAAAAATAAAATGTAAATTTTGTACCTTTTGTTGCTCGTGTAGCTTTGAATTAATTATTTAAAAAAAAAAAACCAACTCATATTTTTTCGCTGAAGAAAATCTCACATAATTTTCTCTTACAGGATTTTTTTAAATTTTCATATGTTAAAAAAAATAAATTCGTTGCACATGTTAACAACGACTTTGAAAGAAAAATCGGGGAGATGGAATCATATATTCACTTTCTCCACCTAAGACCAAGTCTCCAAGAATTCCATTGAACAAAACCCCTTATATTCTGCACCCATGTTACGAACCCTGCCAATCTTTCTAATATTAATGAATTTTTGAAATAAAATTAGCTACCCTAATTCTCTTAACTCCTCCACTGTTTAATCAGACCCCCTTAATGGTACAGAACGAAATATATGATCCCATCCAGTAGGTACCTAAAATATTTCTCTTTATGGAATAGTGTCCTGTCTGTTTCAAGTTTGAATTGAATCACTATAATTACATTTTTTTCTCTTTTTTTTCCCCTTTCTCACATTTTCAAGGATAAAGAGTCCTTAATATTAATAATTCTCTTGCTTTTTTTGTAATTTATTAAAATACCTAATGAAATCTTGAGAAATATCTAATTTACACGAAAACATCATTATTAGAACATGAAAAAGGCAAGTTCATCTAATTTTTATGATGTCAATTTAAAATTCGTACTTTATTTTTTTCATCTTCTTATTTCTTTTATGAATTTTTATCCTTTATTTGTCCGTTATTAAAAATTCTCAGTGGTATGACAAAAAGCTAATTAGTGTAATGATGTAACTTTTGAGAAAAGTTTGTGTGTTATGAAAAATGGAAGAAAAGAAACAATTAAGAGGAATTTCAAAAATGAAAATCTACTTGACTTCTTTAAAGAATGTTAGAATATTTTTTTAGTCCTTTTTCAAGGAAGACAAAAAAAAAAAAGACAAAAATAAAGTGTAGATTTTAAGGATGAAATTTATGAAATTATCCTTTTATTATGTATGTTTTATTTATATTGTAATTAAGAAAATAGCTGCTGTTTTTTTTTTCTTTTTTTTTCAAGGATATTATGAAGGTCAAAAAAAGTTACACAAGAACAACAACAACAAAATTTGTCTAGAAAATCTTTAAAGGGATGAAAATTTAAAAAGGGAAAAAAATTGGAATGTAAAATTTCATTGAAATTTTGTTTTTAATGATTTAACAAGGATAAAGGATTAAATTATGAAAGTTTCGTGTATTAAAAACAGTAAAAAAAAATCAAGAGTTTTATTAAGTCTGTTTTTTTTCCCTGTTTTCTTAATTTATTCCCTCCCTCTTTTCACCCGTATTTTTCGGTTCATAAACTTGTACATTTGGTTTATTGGTTTTTTTTGTTGTCCTAATTTTTTTGATTTTATTTTGTCTAATTTCCATTTTATTATTTCTCGATTTATGTTTATTGGTTCATTGGTGTTTTTTTTGTTGTTGATTATATATCCTTGTATAGAAAGGGACTATCTAATCATTTTATTGACATTTTTATTATTTTTATTTTCCAATATTTTCTTATGTTTTTGATTGCTTTTGCTTTTAACCTTTATTTTTGTTAAATATAGAAAATCGAATATCGAATTTTTCTGATATTAGAGTCCTTGTAAATGAAATAGAAATCAGTAATATCCTATTCACCTTCTCATTTAATATGTATAAGATGTTCGAAAATGTTTATTAACGAAATATAACGCAAATAACCGGAAAATAATACACAATAATGGATGACAATAAAAAATAACAAAAAAAAAGAAAGAATAAAAATCAGAAAAAGAAAGAAAAAAAACAAAAAGGATGATGTATGCAATTTTTATAAAAAGGATTTGTTTTTTTTTTCTCGTTTGTTATATGATAGCAATTTTCATAATGATGATGGGCTTTCATATACTTAGAATTCTGTAATTTTGGAATATTATTCCTTTTTTTTTTTTTCCTATTTTTGTTCTTGATTCCCAAAAGCATTGACAATGAATTTTTATGGGAAAGAAAATAAAGAAAGAAATTGAAAAGAAAATTACTTGGATATTATTTTCGAAATAATGATGTTTCTTTGTATTTTCTTCTTTCTTTTATTATGAGAAAAGATTTAAGATTTGAACCAAATGAGGAAGAAAATAATTGTATAAAATTTTCTTTTTTTTTTATTTTTTTCATCTAAAAATGTTACACAAGAGTGTAATAAACACTTTTATTTTTCCTTTGTATGCTTTTAAGGATTTAAAATAAATAGTCTGTCGGGAGAAAATAAAAAAAAAAGAAACGATATCTAAATGAACATACAGAATTTCTTATCAATTTAATGAAAATCTTTTTTTGTGAGATATTTAAGAAATTTTTCAAATTTTGTGAAAAGTTTAAAATTTTTTGTAGAAAGGAAATTATTGAAATTAAAATATTGAAATTGATTTTCTGATTTGAAATTTGTTTAACTGAGAAAATTATAAAATTTCTACACGCACACGAAAACATACTAATTGACTTTCTAAAAGAAAAACACGAGAATCCTTAGAATTTTTCTTTGCCAAGACTACTACTTATGTACAATTTTATCCTCCCCATTAGTCTTGTCATTTATTTCAGTTTTATTCTTCTAGGATTCATTTTTATCAATTTTTTTTTTCTTAAATTTTTTTTTTATCTCAATCCTTATCGTCCTTTTTCAACAATATTTATTTTTTCTCTTCAAAAAAAAAAAAAAAAAATCCAAAAAAAATATTGCAACACATTAAACCGAATAAATTGCGTGTGCAAAATGAGAACCTACACATACACAAACACATTATAAATCATTTGAAAAACCATATTTTTTTTCAGAATCCTTTTCAAAAGTCATTTTTTATCCACAAAAACAGAAAATAAAATTATTATTATTATTAACGACTTGCACATAAAAGCCCACACAAAATTCTTTCTTTCTTCTCTTTTATTGTTTTTTTGTTTTTTTTTTTTTTGCTTCTAGATTTTTCTTTCTTATTTATAATCCTTAATCCTTATATGTATTAGAATAGAATATTTTTCAATCTGAAATATAATCAAAAGGTTTTAAAAATAAAAAAAAATAAAAACACTCTAATTTTTCCATCAAAAAGTTGCGTTTGCATTTGTATTTTTTTTTTCTGATATCTTTAAGATTATTTTCTTAGCACGAAGTTATTTATTTTCTGTTACTCGATGTGCTCTTGAAATTTTATTATTATTTTTTTCGACTCTTAAGATATTTTTTTATTTTCTACAAAATAATTCTGTGCACGTCTAAATACGGTAGTGAGCAGGGTATACGGATAATAAACATCATTTGTCATAATATGAGAAGAATTAAGGTCACCGAAAAAAATGTATAGTAAGAGAAAAAAATGAATTAATACAACAACAACAAAAATACATAATAATAATTTAGATACATATATCTCATGTAATTTCTTGTCATGCTCCTTTTTATTTTGAAAAAAAAAAATCAAGGAAATAGAAAAATCATTTAAGGAAATTTCATTCCTTAAGAAAAAAAATAAATTCTAAATTGTTACTAACATCGTGTGTCAAATTAATCCATTCTTTAAGCTACATCTTGACAACTATGCGTATACAAGCTTGAGTATAGAATTTTGTTGTGTCTTTGTTTTGTATTTTTGACTTGTTCAAGCTAAGCTTAAAACTCAGCCACGAGAACTTTTAAACAAACAAGTAGAAATGAATTGTATACTTCCAAACCTTGCAAATGAAAAATGTTCATCGTAACGACTTGATTCAGACAGTAAACGGCGGCGACTTTTCATAAGCAATTAAAAAACCAAAGAATTTTCGGAAATAAGTCAGAAACATAGAAAATTATCGTGATCGGTCCATGATGTTTTGGTAAAAATATAATTTTTAAATAGAAAGTTTAATTTGGCACATGGAATTAATAAAAAAAAAAATAATAATGAATAAATAAATAAAAAAAGACACACTTACCGTCACTCCCTCGTTTTTTTGTTGTTGTTGTTTCCTTGCGACATACAACTCACCTGAAAACGAAAAAAAATTAAAAATCGTCAGTTTTCTAGAATTACATATAATCTACTTAAATTTATTGATTTTTTAATGTTTTTTTTTTTTCTCACAAATCTATAAAACTTTCAATGAAAACAATAAAAAAAAAAAAACATTGTTCATGAATTTAAGAAGATTCCTTGGAATTTTCTTTTTTTTTATTTTGTTTTTCCAAAAACAGACACTAAGTTTATTATTACTTGTTTTTTTTTTCTTTGTTTTAACTTTTTCTTATTGTTTATCCAATTTACTGTTCTTTTTTTTTTATTACCAACAACAACAAAAAAAATTTTATTCAGCGTATTTTGTATATTTTAGAGCACCATGAACAATTTTCACCAGCAGGAATATTTTGAATGTTTTAAACGTGAGAAAATTATTAAATAGCTATTTTCACATTTTTTTTTTTCTTTCAAACTTTTCGCGAAATTATTTTTTTTTTTCACACACTTCTTTTATTCAATTTATTGCCTTTTTTTCCCATTTTTTTCCAATAATAAACCTTGAAAGAAAAATTTTTGTATATTGAAACAATAAAAAAGCCAAAATAAAATCTAAAGTGAAATCTAAATGTGCTTTTAATGCCAAAACAAAACAAAAAAGGATCCATTTCTTTTTTTTTTTTTTTTTTCAAATAAAAAGTTATAAACGGTTTTTGTTTTTTATTTGATTGATGTTTTTTCAAGCGTTTTTTTTTTTTTGTTTGTTTGTTTGACAATTTTAAAAAAAAAAATGAGAAAAAGGAATAAATTTAATTAAATTTGATACATGTAATGCCATCCCTGATGTCAACAAGATAATTTTTTATTTTATTCTTTTTCATGTTTTTTTGTTGTTTTTGATCATTTTTTTTTTCGTCCTTTTGTTTCAGTCACTACATATCTTATTTTTATGTCTAAATAAACCCAAAAGGCATTTCTGAATGATTGATTTAATGACAACAAGAGAAAAGTGAATTAAAGATAATTTTTCTTCTTATTTTTTTTTGTTTTTTTTCTTTTCAGGACGAAAACGATGGCAGCATTTTAAATAACATCACGTTTTTAAGAACCTAAATAAAAGGTACACACAAAAAATGACATTAATCAATTGAAATTTAATATAACATTTTTTTGATATTTTTCTTTTTTTTTCTTCTTCTTTTTTGCCTTTTTTCTATTATTTCCTAGTTTTGACTTGAATTTATTTCTTTGTATAATTGAAATCAAATTTCAAATTAATTATCTAAAATTTCAAATCAATTATTTTCTATAAAAATCATCATCAATATATTTCCTGCGCAAAAAAAAAAACTAATTACGAACAACAAAACATGAAAAAGGACATTTTCTAAAAAATTGAAATAAAATATCAAATTAAATGTTTTTTTTTTTTCATTTTAAATAAAAATCGAAAATTAAAGGATACAAATTCAAAGCAGACACAAAAAGAATTTATAATTTGAAAAAGGACAACAACAACAAAATTTGTGTATATGTAAAAAGCATACTGAAAAATGTTTTTGTAATAAAAAAAAAAATACGCATTAAATGAATACAATTTTTTTTATTATATTATATTTTACTGATGGCATAATAATATCCTGATGGAATTTTAATGTGAATGTTATGAGTCAAAAAAAAAAGGACTTTTTTGAATTATATTTATTTTGTTGTAAAGTACTTTGGGAAATGAAAAATAAATTTATTCTTCTTTGTGAATAAATTTATTTGATTTACTCGAATTAGTGAAGGATAATAAATGAAGTTTCGTAATTGTGTCGCAATAACCTTTTAATAAATTTGACTTGGTAGAATATTGTACATGTCCTTTTTCTTTGATGACTCTCTAGTAATTATATCCCTGGCTACAATGGAGCAAATGACAACAAAAATATTGAAAAACTGAGGTCAAGATAACATAAAAAAAGGCTAGAGAAAAAGCTATTAAAGTCCTTGAATCCTTTGAAGTTTGCACAAATAAACTCAAAGTTTAGAAATTAGATTGTCCTCCACTTTTTAGGAAATTTATTTCCCGTACTAAGACTTTTGAAGCCAATACTTAGGAGAACTTGAATGTTTTTTAGCCTTTTTATAAATGTTGCAAATTTTCAATTTTTTTTTTCAAGAAATTCTTAAAAATCTGTAAGTAAGGACCTTCACTTTGAAACAATTTTAACTATTTAATAAATGTCCTTTAAAGATTTTGGTACATTTTCAAAGTTTACAATTAAATTTTTTTTTTTTTTTGAATCCTTTAACTGTGGTAAATTTTTCACTTACTCTTTTTTTGTATTTAGTCCTTAATTTTTTTTTTTTTATCATTCCACAAAACAAAATTATTGTTTTTTTTACCACAGAAAAACAAAAACAAAAAACGCAAAAATTGTCAACAAAATAATTAAAAAATCGTATAATAAATTTTATAATTTAAATTCCTTAAATTATCTTAAATTTTCGTCCTTATAATCTTTATTAAGCCCAAAATAAATAAAAATTAAATTGTATATGACACCATAATACCCCATAATTATGTTGGAAATTTTCTATATTTTTTTTAGGATCTTCTTCCTCAAATTTATGCTCTCTTCATTTTTTTTCTAATGAAATTTGAATGATTGTACGTATGTACATTGAAATCCTTTTTTTTTTTTATCTTATTCCATTATCAGCTCTTTAAATTTAATTTCACTAAGATTATTTTGAAAATTATTTTGCAAAAAAAATTAAATAAAAATAAATTTAGCAATTATTTTACTCTACTTTTTTTTTTCTTTTTTTCAAAGGAAAAACTCTTTTGTTTTTAAGTTTTTCCCTTTTTGTTGTTGTTGTTGTCTTTAACTTTTCAGTAAAATTTGTTATATGGATTTCATGCTCGAATAAATAATTATATTTTGCCAATTGTAGATTTTATATACATAATATATATATTTTGTAAACTTTTTAGTCCTTTTTTTCTTCTTCTTATTTTCGGTTGTTGTTTTTTTTTTATTTGTTTTTGTTTTTTTTTTTGTTCATTTTGTTCATTTGAACATTAAAATAAAAATGTAGTAAAGTCAATGAGTGAAGTGAAGTAAAATGAACTAAAAAAAAAAAAAAAAGGAAACAAAAACTAAACTAAAAAAAAGAAGAAGACAAAAATAAAAGGAAATACATAAATACTTAAATTCATGATGAATTCTATAGCTTAAAGTGTAATATGGTGTACGTAATTTTTTTTTTTTTTTTTTTTTTTTGAAAAACAAAAAACTGGAACACACTATAATTTATTTCGAAACCACTGGAGGTGAACCACTTTCAATTACAATTTATTCATCTTTTTAACATTAGAAATTGTAATAGAAAATTTTTATACCATGAAAAATGCTTTTAGTTAAAAGGACTTGAAAATATAATTCTTGTGTTCTTTTGTAAAAAATAAAATTTTTTATGGGATTTTTTTTTTAAATTAAATTGAAAAATTAAATTTACTTTAAAAATTCAATTGATTTTTTTAAAATTATTTTAAAATTTTTATGTTGAAGAAAATTCAATACGACTTTAATGGGGCAGGACATATGCAAAAAATGGAAAATAATGGTATTCTTAAGATAACCTTTATGACACAATCTAATGGTACTAGACCACGTGGAAATAAAGCAAGAAAAAGATTGAGAGGAGAAGTAGAAGAGGATGCAGAGAAGTTGATGTTATACAGAAGTTGGAAAAATTTCACTGCGGCGAATCTGACTAATTAGAGAAAAATGATTCTAGGAGTCCAGGGCTTGATTCAAAACAATTCTGGGAGCTGTAGAGACATTGAAGAAGAAGAAGAAGAAGAATGTTGAAGAAAATTATTTTAGAAATCAATGACAAAATATTTAAGATCCTTTGGCTATATCTCATCTTTTTTAATATTTACCATAATTTCGGTCGCTTTAAGTTTTTCACACAATTCACAATTTCACCTAAATTCTACAGGTGTTTTTATCATTTTAGATTCTATGTGTCATTTATATCTTTCTTGGCTATTAAAAATTTACCCCATATGAATTTTCTTAAATATTCTTTTATATCTCATAAATTCAATTGTCTGCATATGTAATTTAATTTAATTTTTAATCATTTATTATTTTTAAAAGTGCCATTAAATATTCTTTATAGTGCATAATCTGTAATATTTAGCTAATTACAGTTTACATAATGAGAAAATTTATTAACTGAATCAACATTACGTTAGTATAGCTTGAATATACTTCATAATAAAACAAAAACATCTTCTAAAGCATGTTTTTTTTTCCCTCTCTCCACATCACATTTTCTTTAGTTTTTTATATGAAAAGCTTTTATTAAATTTCCATGCAATGAGTATAGATGGGAAAGGGGTAAAATTATATAACCGCAAAATTTTAATTTTATTTTCATGTTATCACGTTTTTCATAAGCGATTACGATACATTAATAACATACTATATTACGTAATTGTTGTTGTTGCTGGAGTGTTTTTTTTTTATGTTTCTATATCCTTAATATGATTTTTTATTTTTCCATCATCATCATCATCATCATGATTAAAACATCAATTAAATAGAAAAAAAAAAAAAAGTTAATTATCTCGCACCTGAATAATTTTCTTTTCAAAGTGTAGATTATATTTTTCTTCGTATTTTAATTTAATTACGGATAATAAAATATTGTAGAACATTCATATGACAGCTTTAATTAAATAAATATTGAATTTTCACTATTTCTCTTTTGAAACTTTTCTTAACATTTTGTCACAAAGGTCACCTGGTATGTTTTTGAAAATAAAAATTGCTCGAAGATGATTTTTTATTTTAATGAAAATTTCACCGATTTTTACAGATTTCTTGTTTGAAGATGAAAATGATTGTTTTTATTGTTGTTGTTTATTTTTTTCAGGATATGTAGGATATATTACATTTTAGTAGGGGTTTCTGGTTTATCCAGTGTTCAATTCAAAGTTTCTATTTTATGAGATGTAAATCACAATATCCTTTTTTTACTGCTTTTTCAGAGCAGGGTATAAAAAATATTCCTGTTGATGGGTTGTTTCAATTTTAAAATTTTTTATTTGTCATTTTAGAAGAAGAAAAGGCGCGTATGAAAAAAGGAAAAACATTCATTAAAGTATAAAGTAAGGATCGGATTTACAAATTGTATGAAGTAGGCAATCAAAGAAAATCAAATTAGAAACCAAATATTATTCCAATTAAAATTTTGACACACCTGACTTTTCAAATCTGATTATTTTTGCTGCATCCGTACAACGATTTTTTTTTTTTCTTAAAATCACCTTTGTTCTAATAAAACCTGTTTTCATGTTTTTATACTCAAAAATGCTTCATTGTTCTATTCTAATCAAATTCAAAACAGAATCGAATTTCAAATAAATCTCCCATGGGTTAATATGCGATGTAAAATCGAATTGTTTCTTGTATTATTTTCGAATTTCGAATGTTTTTACTTGAATTGAAGTCACATTTCAATGATTTTATTGGGGATCTTTGTTCATACATACATCGTTTTTGTTTTGAAAATTTAATGTACAACACTTGTTGTTGTCTATCCATATAAACATCTATTTATTTGTACATGATAAATATTCTACATACTCATATATACAAGATACATGTATGTCTCTATTGTACTATGATTTCTTTGAAAAAACTTTATTTCAAGAATTAAATCAATATTATGTATATTCTTGAATTGGATTATGTGTATTTAATTTTCTGTAAATCGATACAGCTTAAACTATCTATTTTCATATAGTATTGATGAAACAGATAAAATTAATTATATATACAGGGTGTCCGATTTAATGTGTTACAAAATTAAACCACAGATAGGTCACGCCGAGACAAATCAAAAAATCGTATGGGAGATTTTGTTATTGCGAAAACCATATTTTCGTTTGATCCTTAATGCATTTTGCACCAAAAAGTAAAGAGATGATTTCATTCTATATACAAGCTTAAACCAGACACCCTGTATAACAATTTTATTCTGTTTAGTAATTTTTTGTTATACAAAAGTTCTCTTGTAAAAGAAATATCTTTTTTTTTCGTTCTATTTAAAAAAAACAATTATGTAACCTAGCTATAAGTTGTTTTTATTGAAGAAGAAGAAAAAGAATCTAGATGAAATTGTAGTTTCTTGTTCAGGTGATTAAATTTAATTATAGTAAATGAGTAATTAGGTGCTAACTATACTCGTACTTGGGAATTGGTTAAGTTTATGGTGTGTATTTAAGATTTCATGTTTTTGTTTTTCTGTTTTGTTTTTCTGTTTTGTTTTCTTCTTTAAAATTTTTCACGTAATTTCAATTTAATGATTTTATTAAATTTTATTTTATTTCCGAAGGGAATTCAAAATATAATGATAAATATAATTTTAATGAAATAATATGATTAAAAATTAATTATTATTTGAAAGAAGCTTAAAAGTTTTCAAATTATGAAATTATTTATTAAATATTTTATTTAGAATTTTCATTGTGTTTTTCTTTGAAATAACAGGGAGATTCTAAAGAAAATTTCATATGAATTTTTGGATGAAATTGAAGGGAATTCTTTAGAGAAATAAGGAATATAATGAGCAAGGACGATGTTGAAGACTGCTTAAGAAAAATAAAAAATTTCGAAACTGAATTCGTGTTATAGACTACATGGTTGGTTAGTTGGTTGGTTGACGTGGAGGTTCTCGGATTACTTCCGAAGACCCAAATAGCACTAAGAGTTCCGTTTTGATACCACACCTCGCAGTTGTCTAGTAAGAGGGTTGTAAGCCTTTCTTTCTGTCATATATGCACCTACAGAATACATATTATATGATTAAACATATTAAATGAAAGTCGCTGAGAGGAGCTAGGTCAAAGGTCACATCAAGTCGTATATCTTATAGAGATGGAAAACTTTTATTCTTTTTTATCTGATGGACTGGGACTTTGCTGACATTTAAATCCAGTAATGCAAATTGAAAAAAAAATTTCAATTACTCATGAGCAATATGTTTATTTAAAAAATGAATAAATTCAATAAAATAATTTAAGAAAAAATTACATCTGTTTTTTTTTTTTGCTGTTAATTTTCCATTATTTTCCATTACGTTTGCCATTCAAATTTTCCTCTTACTAAAAGCACAATTGTTTTTATTTTTTTCTTTTTAAAATTATGAAAAAAAAAAAAAAAAGAAATCAAAATGCCATCAACCATTCAACTTTTTATATTCATAAAAAAAAAAACGGTTCTCTGAAAGTTTTTAATTAAATTAAACCACCAAAAAAAAATTAAAGTAAAACAACAACAAGAAAATACCAAATAATTTAAAAACAATAAAATAACAAACAAAAGCAATCTGTTTAGAATTTTTCTCATGAAAATTGTTACTTTTTTTTTGGTGGTTTGATTTCATTTCTGTTTTTTTTCGATTTTTTCTTAAATCGCAATTTTTTCATTGTTTTTTTTATTTTTTGCTCATTTCATTTCTCTTTTTCAAAAATTCATAACTTAAGATATTACAAATTTATTGCCTAGAGGGGAAAAAATTGTCCTTTTATCAAGAAGAATTGTAACAAAATAAAAAAAAAAGAAAATAAGAAAAATAAAAAAATTTTTGTTTTTCTACCCTTATAGAAAATGAAATAAGTAAAAATACAGTTTAAAAAAAGGTAAATTACAAATTGACATCTTGATTTCATGGAAAATTAAAGATTTTCAAAATTATAAAAGTTTGTCTTCATTTTATGAATGTAAGAGAGTTTTCATTTTTTTTTTTTAAAGGAAAATATATATTTAAAAAATGGGAAATAATATCCTTAAGGGGAAGAAAAACTGTATTTATTTTTAAAGGGAAAGTTTTTTCGTTAATATTTTTTTTCTTTTCTGTCATAATTTATTTATTGTTGTAGTTGAAATATCACAGTTAAGTACTTATGAATTAATCATTAGGAAAAACAAGACAAACATTAAATTGAAAACAGTTTTTGGAGTAATAGCACTTGAAGCCGATAAGAAAAAAAAAATTGAAATTGGGGAAGTAATCTGATTTTATGAACACTTTAATTTTGTTTTAAAGTCCTATAAGAAAAACCACATTAAAAAGGATGAATGACGTAAAAAAACAAATATTGTAACAATTTTATAAGTGCGCGCCCATACATACAAATAGTGGAATAAATTCGTAAAACAAAACAGGTGGAGTGGAACAAGAGAGCATAAATGATTTTGACTTTAGTGGAAGCTTCCTGTAGTTTGATTCTTGAAAAAAAAGAAATTTATCGATTTTAATTTATTTTTTCACTAAATTCTGACCATAAGTGTGGTCTTTATCAACAACATCATTTCACCTTCACCGCAATCTATTTTTAAAGGGTTTTACGCAACTACACTTTTCACAAGCGTTTGCTCGGAATTTATCTATCTTCTTGGCACAACAGCCAATATATTTTTCTAATTGATTTTGTGGTCAGTAGACAGAACCACCAGGCACCAAAGTACTTCAGTACCGAGAACTTATAATGAATTGGTACTCATTCAAAACTGAATAAACTTAGGCGGACTCGGTTTCGAGACCTTCATCAGCATCAGAAGCCAGCACTCTCCCACTTTGGCCACTGACCGCCCGGAATCATTATGATCAGAATTCTTTTCTTTTGAAAAAAATGTGATATATGTATGAGAAAAAGTATGCAGAACAGCCCCAAAAAAAATTTGATTTTTAATTAAAATTTCCATGACATTCATAAAATGAAATATTTTCGAATATTTTCACAAACATAAATTTTTTTAACCTTCATAAAGCTCATTCTTTGCAAATTTTTATTTCTCATAAAGAAAATTTTTTTTTAGAGTATTTCCTTTTTCTTGAGTAATTTGTTTTTCATTTTTTTACATAAATTTTCAAAGCTTTATCATTCCAAACAATACCTCTCTCATTCTACCCTTATTTTGGTATAAACAAAAAAAATTTTCAAATTTTGTTTGCAACGAACTCAAAAAAAAAAGTACAAATTCTTCTTAAAAATGAAAAAATAAAAATCACAACAACAACAAAAACAATCATTCTTTCATTATACAATTTACAAATTTTCACATAAAAATTTCAACAGAAAAAAAAAAACGGTAAAAAAAGAAAATAAAATTGAAAATTTAATAAAGTTCGAAAACTTTTTTCTTCTTTCTCCTTTTTTTTTTTTACTTCCGTTAAAAATCCTGAAAAGAAAAAAAAAGAAGTACCGTACCTTGTACACAATTCTTTTGTAATTTTTTGGCTCATATTCTTCAATTTAAAAAAAATAATAAAAAGAAGAATAAAAAAAAAACAAATTTTTATTATGTCATAAAAAGATTAATAAATTGAAAATGAGGAGAGAAAAAAAATTAATAAAAAAAAAAAATAAATAAAAATTATTCCTAAAAAATAAAAATAATAAAAGGATATCTAAGAACCTATGTAAATAAAAAAAAAAAAGGATTTTTTTTCTACTCCATTGAAAAATGTAATTTTTTTAAAAAAATCGAAAAAAAAAATAGTCTCTGATCCTTTACATAAAAAAAAAAAATTTGTTTATATTAAAATGATTCCTTGTAAAAAAAAAATAAATTAAATAAATATCCTTTATGTACAATAACTCTTTCAATGTAAATAAATATTTTGCGTACCAATAAAAATAACTTCCCTTTTGAAATTTTGTATTTTAAAAAAAAAAATGTATTATCTCTAAAAATCCTTTTCTTTTTTTTAAAGTAAACAACGCTATTTTTTTTTTTTAATCCTGCAATAGCCAATAATCGTTTCACTAATAAAAATATTTAAAAAAAATCCTATTATACATAAACACATAAAATTTTAATGCAATTACTATCTTACAGGATATTTATTTACAGAAGAAGAAGAAGTAGAAAATATAATAATAAAATAAAATAAATCCATGAAAAACAAATTAAATTGGAAAGTAACAATATCAATAAAAGTAATTTCCATATACATATATCGATAAAATGATAACGGTTATGGAGATAACGTTCTATATACGTTTTTTTTTTTCTTCGTATCTTTTAGCGCGTAGGTAATACTAATATAATAATAAAAAAAAAAATTCAAGGATTCTTTTTCTCGTGTATACATTCTATAACACACCTTGCTTTAATACCTGTTCATATTTATTTTTTTAACAAAGCGAAAAAATTTTTCCTGCCTTCTTCTTCTACGTTTTTCTTTTCATACATTGTCTGAGTAAATTTAGCGTATCTCTGCACAACAGCAAAAAAGTCAAGAAATTATTCATTTCAAATATCTTTTAATACATACATACATACAATTCACATACTGAAAAGTGAAAATCAATGATTACCCGCTTACATAATCGTTTTTCAGATTCTTTGTTATAGATATTTTCATGATAATAATATAATGCTTAGAAGCCAAATCTTATATATCTTTTCTATATTTTCCATATATGTATGTACCTACATACATACATAAATAGAAATTTCATTTTAAAGCTTTTTACGTAAGTATATACACAAAACATAATCATAATTTATATGCCGTTAGTCATTTAAGGATATAAGATATAATATATAACCTTTCACCTCCTCTCTTTTGCATTCACCCATTTCCATTTTTTTTTTATAAGTGAATTTGTTGTGCTTTTAATGTCAAAGATTCACGTATTTTGTAAATTAGAAGAGAAAAAGAAAAATGGGGCTTTTTATAAGTATGAAGAAAGGAATTTATGTAATGTGTAAGGTATCGCATATCAGAACTAAAACAAGAAGAGGAAGAGAAAAAAATGTAAACGTATATTATGTACGGATGATCTCTTATCGTGTTCTTTAATCAATTTTTATTTTTTTTTTTTAAATTCACACTTGAAGCACTTTAAAGGTAACAAAAATTAATTAAATTAAAGAATTCATAAAGTTTGAGATTGTTCTTTTTTTAATTTTTCAGAATTGAGTTGCTGATTTACATTACTTTAAGAGGATTCTTCTAAAATTCAAAAATATTTTTTTTGTTCTTTGTAGGATTTTTTTATTATTTAAAATTTAAAAATCTAAATTGACAAGTATAAGCTAATCTGAAGCGTATACTGAAAGCGGACCAGCATTATCCTTGAATATGAAAAGAAAAATATGTAAATTAAGAAAGAGACATAAAATCACAAAAATTAGAAAAATCTAATATTTTCTTAGTTTAAAAACTTCCAGATTTTCTTATGATTTACGTATTAAAATCCTTATAATTTATTATTTTTACGTGACAAATCCCTTACACAATATTTTCTTCAAATTAATTTAGATTTTCTTGTTTTTCATTTATGTCCTTTTTCTTGAAAGTTCCTTTAAAAAAATAATGTGAAAATAATGAAATTTTCAAGTTTCCTTTGTAACGAAAATTATCACAGATGTTACGGGATTTATCTTCGAAAAAAAAAAAATTACTTGAAAATTCTGAAAACATTTAATTACCAACATAGAAAAATTTATGCGAGAATAAAACGTGGTTGGTTATAATGTCAATTACATTATTTTTGACATCTTAAAGGACTTTGTAGGTTTGTTATGTTTTTCTACTTATACAATTTTTTTCAAGTAAAAATGCTGGTTTTAAAAAAAAATCCACGTTTTTTGAAGAAAACTACCGTTTATTTTTTAAATTTCTAAACGACTTTTATTTATAACATAACAAATTTGGTGCACATACAACCAATCACCTAAAATAACGGCTAACAACCACAAATATTTTCAAATGTTCAAAAATTAACAAATTGCGAATTTACTTATCACCTAATTCCGTTTCCTTTTATCAATTTTCATTCGCACTGTACTTCTATTAAGGCCTTTCACGACTTCTTTTTCTTTTCATTTTCAAAAACTCACCACACAAAAAAAAATGACAATTCAAATTTCAAGAATTCTTTCACCACACCTATAATTGAACATGGCGGCATTGAAATTGACATAACATGAGAATTCGACGGAAATCATAAACTTTACAAGAAAATAATTTTTTTTTTTTAATATAAAAACGAGTTCCTTTGAGTGATAAAAATTTTATTAAATTTGAAAATGAAAAAAATAATATAATTACGAAATTATAATTCAATTTTTTACTTTAAAACAAACAAACAAACAAACAAATGTGATTATAATTACATAAAAAAAAAGTGAAAATTTATTTGGCTTTAAAAATTTACGTATTGTTTTTTTTTTCTCTTTTTCTACTGTTGTGTGGGGTGATTTATATTTTCTACAAAATTTTGTGGTGTAAAGTGATTGGATAAATGGATAGTTTTTCTTTTATTTTTTTTATAAGAAAAATGAACAAGAATTTTAAATTCTTCGAATACTGAGTAGAAGAAAAAAAAAAAAGTATGTGAAAACGAAAATAAAAAGGGCGCTAAAGAAATATAATTTCAAATATTTTTTTTAAAGGAAAAAAGAAAAAAATCCACTGTCATGACAAAATGACAAAAAAAAGAAACCCAAAATTTTTTTTTAATCAAGTAACATCCATTTAATATCCGTCCAAAGTTCTATGAACAAAAATAAAAAAATTTAAAAAAAAAAAAAACAAAAAAACAAAACGAACAAAAAAAGAAAATAAAATCAAAAATTGTGTTTTATTTTGCCGTTCTGTTTTTTTATTGTAACATTATTATTATTATTATTTTTTTCTAATATGCTCAAGGATGTTTTTGTGTATCTACAATTTTTTTTAAATTAAAAAGTATCATTGTTTTATATGAAAAAAAAAAATTGTATTTGTAAATTACAATTCATCATCAATTTTGTTTTTGTTGTGTTTTTTTTTTTTTTTTTGTTTCCTGTTGAAAGTGATAACATAACCTAACCACAAAAACAAAAAATAAGTAAGTTTCGTACAAAAACAATAACAAAAACAACAAAGTAAAATCATCGTAATAATCATGATCGTTATCATCAACTATCTTTTATAGAAAAAAGAGTTGTGGTAACGAAAAGACAAAAGATAGTTTGCTAAAGTTAACCATCATCATACAAAAAAAAAAAAAAACATCCATCCAGAAACCAATAAATCTCAGGAGCAGAGTGTGTTGACCTTTTAAGTTTCTCATTTAAACTTTTAACATTTTCATTTAGAAATTATATACATTGTGCTTGATGTATGTATGTAACACATACGCGACCAATAAATATAATTTATAATTTTATAAATTAATCACATTTACATACTGGGTAAGTATAATTTATAATTAAATACATATGTGTATCTGTTTTTTTTTTTTTGCATTTTTTTAATTCAACACATTCAGGTCACAGCCTTTGAACAACTTTGGCATTTGTTTTGCTTGTTTTTATTTTCTTTTTTCATTGCAAAAAAATTTTATAGAAGAAAAAACAAAAATAAATAAATATTGAAAACAAAATATGTAGAAAATAATTTGTTGTGCAAAAAAAAAAAAAATGAAATTCCGCCGTTGATGTGTTGTCGTTATAAAAATAAACACTTACGACAATTTTTTTCATTTCATTTTTATTTTTTCAATTGAATCATTCTTCGAAAAAAAAAAAAATTTTTTTTTTAAAGTAAAATGTAAAAATAAATACAGAAAAAAAAAATTTAACTTTTATTATTCGAATGATTGATTCATTGACCTAAATTCGAATTTTAATAAAATATGAAATTGCTTCAATATAAATTACAAATTATATTTACACATGCAAAAGAAGTATGAGTAAATTGAAAAAGCATTTTAATATTCGAAACGAAAATTATGGTCATTTTCATTGTTGTTGTTTTTGTTTTGTCGTATTTCTTCTTCAATTTACTTGTTTCTACAGAAAAAAAACAAAAAAACAAAAAAAAAAACATGACATTGACCGACAAGGTTTTGGTGGAATGAAGAAAGAAGAAGGTTAACAACAGCAATTTATTTTTTCATTCAGGTTTTTTTTTGTACAAAAACTAAAAAGATACTGAATAAAGTATATACCTTATAAATGAATCAGCAAACAAGCTAGTTTGTCTGCATTTTAAACATAAAAATTTACATAAAATTTTTGTTCATCTTTTATTTAAATTTTTTGCTTTAAAGCACCAAGCCATTTGGCAGAAAATACAAACAAATAAAGTGAAGAGGAATCCAAAGCAAAAATAAAGAGAAAATAGTAATTTAGAGGCTCTTGAAGTGATAGCATCATGTTTTTTTGTCCAGCATTGATAAGCCTTTAGACCATGTTCTGAATTTACTAGGAAGCAATACCCACACTTCCAAAGAAGAAAATAAAACAACAGAAAAAAAATAAACAGATGGGTTCATTCCTCAAGTCGCATTGAAACGAATTAATAAAATCCTAGTTTTTCAAAACCACGAAAAAACATGTCTTTTCAGACCAAAAATTCAGAAAAACTTAACACCAACCATCACTCTTCCACAAACAACCTACTGAGTCACAGTATCTGCTTCACAAAATTATCTAAAGCCCAAAAAATAACATCTCTTACACCCAAAAGGTTCCTCAACAGAGTGGACAATAAAAATATTATGGAATTTCATTTTCAATGCCTTCCCCTACGTACTCGCTCTGATAACCCAAAAATTACACTTTAGAAACAGAAAGGCAACGAATCACGGAAACTGTAGATTACCTTGGATAGTCCAGCTTGGGCTTAAAGATTTAGTAAAAAAAAAGTTAATATCTATATGTAGTGTTACCCAAACCCACGAGTTTCACACAATTTACATTACCCTCCGTTTTTTTTCTTTCCAGAAAATTCAATTAAAAATCAAATCGAAATCAGTAAAAGATTCATTTTTTTTTTCTTTTCTTCTAAAAATCTTTTCTTTTTAATTTGATTTTAATGAAAATAACAATGACACAAATGAAGCAGAAATAAAATAAAGTATTACAACGGAAATTAAATATACCAATAACCAGTTAAGTAAATCTCATTTTGTGTAAAATAAAAACTGTAACAACAAAAACATAACACAAAAAAAAAAAAAAGAAGAAAAAAAAAACAGTATATCCATTAACTACTTAATGCAAAGTATCTATAGATCGTTCGATCTTTAATTATTTTGTTATCAAGTAAAAAATTATTTGTACTTACTTACAGATATTCAAAGTACTCAAAAATATAACCTTCGATTTTTTTCTTCTAAATTATATTTTAAATATCATTGAGATCTCTATCATTATTTCTATAAAGTACCAAAGTACGCACACACCTATCAATCCTCTTGATCATTCTATATTTGTTCCGTACACTTATTTTGCTTTTAATTGAAATGTAAAACTCATATGAAAGAAAAAAAGATTGATTTTTTCTTTTTTTTTTTTTTTTTGGTCACAGATCATAATTATTTTACATTTTAATAGAATGAAAGAAGAAAAAAAAAATTGAAAAGCAAAAAAACAAAAAAATAATAATAATAATAAAAATAAATAGAGAATATGAGTGAATAGAGATGATATATACATGACATAAGAGGATTTGTCGAGTATCTAATGTAACACTATAACTACTTCACTTACTTACTGCTTTGCTTCAAGTATTTTAAAATTGAATGTTGAACTTTAATTAGATCAATTATAGGTTCAAACAAAAGAGAAACAAGAAAGAAGAAAAAAAAGAGAATGTTAATTATTATGTAATGAAAAAAAAAAAAGTTTGTAATGAAATAGTTATAGGTGCTTGTATAGTAAATCAGTGTGTCAGTCAGTTAATTTCCTTTTCATTTTGTAAATTAATTACTTAACACACATCTTAGTAAAACAAAGAAAATTAGAATTAATTATTATTATTAATTATTTTTAATTATTTTATAAAGCGTAGGTAGCTGTTGTACCAGCCCTGATCTGAAGGAGAGAAAAAAAAAACCGGTAAAGTAAGAATAATACGGCAAAATACGATAAAAAGCGTTAAACAAGATTTTAATGAGTTTTTGAGTTTTAAATTAGATTACAATATTTAATTAGAGTTTCAGGGCTGGGTAACGAGGTTTAAAATTAAATAAGTAATTTCAGTAGGAAGATGAAAAAATCAGCTAAATTTTGCTTCAAATTTAATTAAAAAACATCCGTTGAATGAAAGTAAATCACGTGGAATCGTGAATAGAAAAAAGAGGTAGAAAATGGATTGTGATCAATTTGTGATTAACATTCGAACGTTTAACTAGATTTTGACCAAAAGGAGACGGAAAAGGGATTGTTTTCGTATTCCAAGAGCCTTTCAAAACGGACATTTTCAATATCGAAGAGGGTCACACACAATATTTCGTTAGCTTGAAAGTGATTTTATTTAGTTGCTATTTTATTAACCAGTAACCAGCGGATTTTACAAGCAACTGAAAAAATTGGAACGGTCAGTGACTGAAGTGGTAGAGTGCTGACATCTAAAGAGCTTTGAATGAGTATCAATTCAGTTGATTTTGGGTATAGGTGTTCGGTACTAAAGTAGTTGATGGATCTGTCTACTGACCTTAAGCAAGTACACAAAACCAACTACGTGAATATCAGACGAACAAATTAATTCTCTGCCAACATATTTAGTGGTTCACATTCCACTTAAAACTGTAGTTGCACGTATGACAGAAAAATATTTGAGGAATAACTCAAGTTTGCTTAAAGTAGGATAAAGTTCTAAATCATGGGTGATAAATTTCTAGATAATTTTATAAAGCAAAAAATCCTCTTTAGAAAAAACGAAATGTTGAGTCTTCAAATGTGAACAAAATCACCCACTTTGAAGAAAAAAATGACAAAAGCTATCTAAAAGAAGAGTCATGGAAAAAAAAAAACAAATCAATCTTTCATAAAAAAAAAGTAGAAATGAAGCCTTTCTATATTTAACTTAAAAAAAAAAAAAAACGTTATGCTTCCTTCTACTTAAGCGCCGTTATTATCAATTTTTGTATTTCCTAAAAATTGCTACTTTGAAGCCAATAATTGCGATATAAATTTTTTTTTTTTTTTGATAAGATAAAATTAATATTTTATAATTTTCTTTTCATAATTTTTTAATCGATAAAATTTTTATTTAAACTCAAAAGCATTTTATTTATAATTCTGCTCATTCGATATCATCACACATAATTATTCACCCCAAATGTGCAATTATGTAGCAGGCAGGCAGCTTATCGCAAAAAATATAAGACAAATTAAATAACCACACCCGACATTAAATGACAAAAATAAATAAAAAAATTAAAAAGATTATAAAATTGTAATAATTCTAAAATAAATTACGCCATTATTTTTTTTTGTATTCTTGAATTTTCATTTTTCCTTTCTACTTTTTCTTTTATTTTTTTTTTCAGTTAATTTAAAAAAATTTTCACAAGAAAATCATTCAAAAAAAAAAAACACAAAAAAAAAAAATGGATGATAATCGTGTAGCTGATTATTTTGTTGTTGCTGGTATGCCAAATAATCCACAATTATTACAAGAGAGTATATTTAATGATTCTGGACATTTAAGAGCAACAAATTATATTGATCCAATTATTGATATTGGTGTTTATTTTCCGGAATTAGATGAAGATATACCACCAACATATGAAAAATTATCATTAACACCAACTGGTTTACCAGCTAATTTAAATTCTGGTTCAGTACGTACACCAGCATGTTATATATTTTATAAAAGAGGAAAAGATAAACCACCTTTAGTTGATATTGGTAAGTTGGATATTTTGAGCAAAAAAAGAAAAATATACATATGTGTATACAAAATGAAATCAATTAATCGTTGTATGTTTTATTTTTTACAGGTGTTATGTATGATGGTTCAGAAAAAATAATGTCTGATGCTGAAATTGTTTCAGAAACGCCATGTGGACGAATAGCAAATGTTAATAATTCATCAGCAAAAACATTTTTAACTTATCGTAGAGCAAAACCAGATATGCCATGTAATGAATTAGTTGTTACTGATATTTGTGTTATAATTGGAAGTAAAGGTAAAAATATTGTAACCCTTTGGCGGACCTTAGGAACAAGTTAGCACACTATGTGTTCAAAGTAAAGAACTTTCAAAGTGTAATGTCCACCAAAGGCTTGAAAAAACACAAAAAGATCGGATTTTTTAATTTCAAACTAACCCTCTTACTCTTTCTGATTTTTTTTTCCAGGTGAAAAACCTCCACATGCATTTTGTCAAATTCATAAAACATTAAATAAAGGAATGATGGGAAATGATGTTTATTTATGTTATAAAAAATCAATGAACCGTCCAAAATTAATTAGTTATCAACCAGAAATTTTATTACGTTATCCTACAGTCGATCATAATGATTTTCCATTAAATTTATGCCCAAGTGTGCCTCTATTTTGTTTACCAATGGGAAGTTCATTAGAAGCATGGCCACATGTTGGAAAATCAGTAAGTAAAATCACAAAACAAAAACAAAAAAAAAAAAATTAAATTTAAATTCAAATTTTAATTTAAAATTTTTTTTGTTTTTTTGTTTTTTTTTTTTTTTTTTTAGAAAAAAAGAAGTTCAAGTAGTCCAGTTTTCAGTACTTTTGTATTAACAGTTAATGATGGAACATATAAAGTTTATGGATCAGCTTTAACATTTTACGAGGATTTCGAGTATGATAAATTGGAAAATTTAAACTTTTCGAAGTAAAGTTCATTGGATTTATTTTATTATTTTTTAGTGAAAAAAATCTAACACAACAACAAAAAGATTTATTAGGATGGGATGAAGAATTTCGAGAAAAACATACACTTCATATCAATAAGGCAATTTGTTTGTTATCACATCATCCATTTGGTGATACATTCGAAAAATGGTTAAATTACATACAGGTGAGATTTGTGAAATTTTTAAACACGACCACGAAATTTTATAAATTTTTGAATTTCTTAATAGGGAATGGCAGCTAGTGGACAAACACTTCCTGTTCCAATTGAAAGATATGTTACACAACTTTTGGATGAAGTACCATTTCCGTCACCAAGTATTCTTTTACAAGTAAGAATTTGAAAAATTAATATTCAAACTTTTTGTGGGACTTCAGATTTGCAATTTTGATTTATTTTTTAGCTTTCAAGCGAAAGTAGTGATCGAATTCTTTTAACACAACCAGAAGATTCACCATTACCAAGAAGTGGATCTGGATTTCAACAACTTTTAACAAATTTGGGACCAGATAATTGCCTACATGTACTTTTGTTAGCATTAATGGAACAAAAAATCTTAATTCATTCTTTAAGGTTCGAACCGAATTGAAATTTTCATTCAAAATTTTATAATTCTAATTTTTTTTGTTCCTTTTTAAATTTCAGACCTGCAATTTTAACTGCTGTTGCTGAAGCTGTTGTTACATTTTTATTCCCATTTAAATGGCAATGTCCATATATTCCACTTTGTCCATTAGGTTTAGCTGAAGTTCTTCATGCACCATTACCATATTTAATTGGTGTTGATTCACGATTTTTTGATTTATATGAACCACCACAGGATGTCACTTGTATTGATTTAGACACCAACACAATAAGTGTAATTTTAAATTTTTGATAAATTGAATTTTTAAATTAAATTACGTATTATTTTCTTCTACATTTTCTAGATGTGTGAATCCCAAAGAAATTTCACAGTAAAATTATTACCTAAAAGAGCTGCACGAATTTTAAAAAATGCATTAAAAGCTCTTGAAGAATCACGAGAGGGTGGAATTGAATCAACAAATAGTTTAGATCGTGATTTTAAGAAAAAGAAAAAAGAAGTAAGATAAATCTCAAAGGAAATTCATATTGGTGTCTTAATAACTTTTTATTTTTTTTAATTTCCCTACAGCAAGATCTCGAGCAACGAATTCAAGAGGCCTTTTTACGTTTTATGGCATCAATTTTACGTGGTTACAGAGATTTTTTGGTACCAATTTCAAAAGCACCAACTGTTGGTGCAACAGATCCGAATGCATTGTTTCAATTGAATGCATTTCTTCGATCCCGTGATAAGGTAACAAAAACAAAAGTGATGTTTTTTCTACTAGAACGAAAGTCTTACATAATCGCATATTTTCTTTTTCAGGCTTATCACAATTTTTACAAATCTCTTATGAAAACACAAATGTTCATTCGTTTCATCGAAGAACGTTCATTTGTTTCGGATGGTGATCATGGCCTAGCATTTTTTGATGAATGCACAGAAAAAGTTAGTATGTGTGATGATACTCCAACTGAAATTCGGTTTTTTGAATGGGAAACAAATCATAGTAGTGAAAGAACAAAATTCATATTACCACCAGATAGCATAGGAATAAGTAAGTAAACCAACCCTTCATCATGTTTCTATCACTGGTATTAATTTCTCTTACTCTCTCTCTCTTTCTCTCTCTCTTCCATCAGATTCCAACAATCAACAGGGTTACAAGTACAAATCATTCACATTAGATCCACATTTATTGAAAACATCAAGACGAACACATTTAACTAATTTCTTACAACAACATAATCTAGGCAATGCAATGCCAGGATCTCCGATTGCACGACGAACAAAACATGAAATTAAATTATCACAAAAAATAGCACGAAAATGTCAAGGAAATCCTGAATTATGGGCGAAATGTCTTTTAGCTACATGCTATTCATTATATTTTCTAATGTTACCAAGTATGGTATTAAATTCAACTGGAAAAGAACGATCTGTACTACAAGCTGCTTATGATTTACTTGTACGTGCTAGCAAATTAAGAATCACATGTGATGAATTCTGTTATAGAGTTATGATGCAATTATGTGGAATTCATAATTTACCAGTATTGGCTGTACGATTACATTATTTGATGAAACGTTCTGGTGTTCAACCGAATGCATTAACTTATGGTTTCTATAATCGTTGCGTTTTAGAATCTGAATGGCCATCTGGAACATCAGTTAGTCAATTACGTTGGACTCGTATTAAAAATGTTGTTTTAGGTGCAGCACATTTTCGTCGTGCAGGAAAGAAACATTCAACAAATAAAAAATTATCAATATCATATGAGAATAATTTAAGTACATTAGAAACTGTTGATGGAGCATCAAGAACCAGTTTAGATTCAAATAATTCATCACAACATCATCATGATCATAATTCACATTCAAATTTTGATTTTTCTGCTTTTGATAAACTTCGTAAAGCAAATACAATTGTTCGTCAACAAAATGGACCACAAGAATCACCAGCTGATGTTGTAAATAGTGCTGCTGGTCTATTAATATCTGGTGATGCTACAAATAAAGTTATAACATCAACAACAGGTGATTCATCTTCATTTAAAACATCATCATCACCATCATGTGATTTAAATCGACAATTATCAAAAATATCTGAAGATTTTGGTGGTGATACAAAAATTGTAAATAAATTACAAAGACAGCAATCATTAACTGGCGGAAAAATTATTGTAACATCAGCTGGAGGAGGAGGATCAACAAATTCACTTAGTGGATCACATCAAAAATTTAAAATCATGACAATCGGTGATAGTGCAGATGATTCTGAAACAGCTGACAATACAAATGATGCATTAAGTTCACAAGAAGATTTAGAAAATTTAGATAATGATGGAAAAAATCGTATTGGAAGTCCAACAAAGTAAGTGAATTTTTTTCTTTTTTTCATTTGAAAAAAAAAATAATAAATAATAATTTAAAAAATATATATCGAATCAATTTTCATAAAAAGATTAAATTTATTTCATAGAATATCACCTAGAACACCAGTTACACAAAATGATCCATTGGGTGCATTAAATGAAGAAGAACATGAAATTGTTAATACAAATGAAATGATTGTAACTGTTTCTGATAAACAAAAAATATTAAATAATAATACAATGTATACAGATCAACCGATATTATTTAAAGGACATCGTAGTGCAACATTTGATGAATCAACACAATTAAATAAAAGTATGCATCGTTCTGAAACGATGCCAGCATCATCAGTTACATCAAGTTTAGCTAATTTGGGATCACAATTTAAATTAAGTTTTGGGTAAATGTTTGAAAAAAAACAAAAAATTATCGACAAAAAAAAATTAAATATAAAATTTAAAGCTTAGTAGAATGTTAATTGTGATAAAAATATTATTGTGTTTGCTTGTTTGTTTGTTTGTTTGTTGCATGAATATTTTTTATTATTCGCCATGTTGTTATCCTGTTTCAGTTTTTATTTTCTAAGATTTTAGTTCATTATTGTTTTTTTTTTATATTTTTAGTTTGTTTGGGTGAGTTCATGTTTGCTCTAATTAAGCAGAATAACTGACTTTTTGTAGATGTTTTCATGAACGTTCCTCTGCAAAAGAGAAAAAAGAAAGTTTTTTTAAAATTGAATTTCAGTTTAATGTGTACAATTTGTGTTTTAATTAAAATAATATCTGATGATATCTTCACTTCCGTCCTTCATGTTTGGCGCTTTTCACTTTCTTTTTCTTTTTTTAAATTCATTTTCAAAAATAATTTCACAGCTGACAGAACACTGCTTTCGCGCGCATAAAGTATCATAGAACACAATGCTTTTGCATAACTAAGTTAGCAACTAAAAATATGAACTCACCCTTTTCATTTATTATTTTTTTATGATTTTTGTTTTTTGTTTTTCCTTTTAAATTTTTACATATATATTTTTTGTGTAGACGTTATTCATCTGCACGACTTAAGAAAGAATTTAAAGATTTAAAACTGCCAACAAATATTATTGAAAATATTTCGAATATTAGGTAAGTGAAAGCTTGTATTATTTTTTTTTTTTTTCTCCTCCTCTAAAGAAACAATTATTTTTTGCTAGTTCGTTTTTTTTTTTTTCAGTTTAAATTTAAATTAACTGACAACAGAGAATATTTCATAAATTTTGCAAGACAATGAGAAAATTTAGTGTAGTCGAGATCGGACTATTTTACCTGTGTCTGTTAGATCCGATTGAGACCAAAATTAAGCTTAAAATTTTTAACGGATACATGAACAACGAATTCGCATGAGCATTGTGTGCAAAATTTATGAAATAAGTCTCCAAGAAAATTTTTTTTGAATAAAAAGCATGTTTGGCATTTTTTTTTCCAAAATTATTGTCAAAATTTTTTGTTTAAAAAAAACAAAATTTCCAGAAAAGTCTCATTTTACAATTTTCATAACTCTTTTATTTCTTTTTTTCTCCCCCACACACACACACACAGTCCTAGTTTAACTGGTAAAAAATCAAATGAAATTCTTCAAGGTAGTATAAGTAGCTTAAAGAATGCAGCAACATCAGTTGCCAAGAAATTGGATGAAATTAAAGAGGCAATTTCAGCAAATTCAACACCCGTTAAAACGAATTCATTACATCCAGGAAATGATAATAGCATCATTGAGGATGATACAACAGCACTTGATGATTCATCAACATTAACAAAACGACGTGTTTCAAGTGAATTAGATTTATGGGGACGTTTAAGTGAATCAAGAAAATCAAGTTATAATAATTTAGTACCACTTGGAGAGAATTCATCGATGACAAGTTTAAATACATTTCCTGTATTACCAGAGAATTTGTATAGTCAAGTGACGGATGTAAGTTTAAGAATATTTTCTATTGAATTACGACACAATCCTATCTAAACTAATTTCTTTTGTTTTTTTTCACTTTAAGGAAACAAATGATATACGAGATTATGAAGTATTAATTCAATTAACATCATGTTCACAATGTCATAATTGTTCAGTTTTATTATATGATGAAGAAATAATGGCTGGTTGGTCAGCTGAAGATTCAAATTTGAATACAACATGTCATTCATGTGGAAAATTAACTGTGCCATTTTTAACTGTTCAAATTTATATTGATGAAAAATTAAAAGATATTAAACAATCAGAAAATTTAAGCATTCCTTATTTAAATCCATTAGTATTACGTAAGGAATTAGAAAATATCTTAACACAAGAAGGTGATACAGCATTATTAAAATCGAATTTTGTTGAAGAACATCCAATTATTTATTGGAATTTATTATGGATTATGGAAAGAATTGAAAGTTCAACACATTTACCAGATTTGTATTTACCAAAAACCGTAAGAAAATTAGAATTTTTTAATTGTTAAATTTTTGATTAAACAAATATTTTTGGGTTTTTTTTTTTTTTGTCAGACAAATTCCGAAATTGATCCATTAAGTGTTTTACGACCAATACATATTCAATGTTTATGGGATAATTTAAGATTACATACTGAAGCTGCTGGACCACCAATGTATATTCTTTGGAAACAACATCAACCAGCAAGTCCATTATTAAAGGCATTATTAACAGATCAAACATGTTTGAATAGAAAGTAAGTAAAAACAATTGAGAATGAAAGCTCACTTCATAGATGAGAGATTTATCTCGTCTTTGAAATTATAAGCTTGTCATTTCAAAAGCTGTGTCTTTCAGCCAACTTTTGATCATGTTATTCTTAACAAGAATGTGAATTTCAATTACTAAAATAATTTCAAATATTCAAATTCTAAACTCCGAATGTCTAAAAATACGAAAGTGAATTCTACTTACTAAAATAATCCTAAATGTCAAAATTTTTGATAAGAATCCTAAAATTCGAAAATGATAAGAGTCCGAAAGTGAATCCGAAAATTTTTAAATTTCCAACTGAAATTTAAAACAATAAAATTTGGATTTTTTTTTTTTTAGAAAAGTCTTAAAAAGTCTTCCAAACCATTCCTGTCTCAACTAAAAACTCTCCTTAATTTTGTTGGTTGTCTTCAATAATTTTTTTTCTCTTAATAAATTATTTTCTTTTACTCACAGTGTTATACAACAAATAATTGCATCGATACGTTGTAATGATTTAAAAACACCAGTTAAACGTTTAGCTAATGAAAGGCATAAATCAAAACATAACGGTTTAGAACGTACACATTCAATATACAGGGATATATTATTTTTAGCATTAACAGCAATCGGACGTAATGAAATCGATTTAAATACATTTCATCGTGAATATTTAACAGTATTTGAAAAATTAACAGAAAAAGAATGTAATGAATTTTATAGAAATCAAGATTTACCACCAGCACAAACAGCTATTTATTGTAGATCATATTTTAAACCATTATTATTACTTCCTTGACGTGAAATTTCAATTATAAAAAATCATCATAATCCAACAAAAACAAAAACAAAAATAACAAATACCACCACCATCATTAAAACATCAACACAACAACAACAACAGCAACATCAACACCATAAAAAGAGATTAAATTTCGAAAAAAATCGAAATAATGATAATAATGATAAAATAATACGTAGATAGTTTATAGAAATAAAAAAAAAACAAAAAAGAATCTAATGTGAAAAAAAATAAAAATTTTAGATAGATCGCAAAAGTTAAATAGATTTTAAAAAAAATAAGCAAAAAAAAAATACATCATATACGAAAAGCTGTATGTGATTTACAAAAAAACAAAAAAATAAGATTTATAAAAAAAAAGAGAAAAACGTTTTTAAAAGACAAAACTACAAAAAAAAAAAAAGCAGAAATATCGAATAAAACAAAAAAAAAAATAGATTTATTTTCTCAAAGAATTTCGATTCATTTAAAAGAAACAAAAAAAAAAAAAAAAGGAATAAAACTTAATTTTTAATTTACTTAATTGAGCGTAAAGTTGTACTTAAAAAAACATATTATTTTTTTCTTAATTTTAGAAATTTTTTAAAAATGCAAAAAAAAAAGAGAGAAAAAAAGCATAAAGCAAAAAAAAAAACAGAAAAGTTTACTGATTGATAAAAATAAAACTAAAATAAAACTCGCCTTATAATTTAACTGATCGTTCATTACTCTTTTCTTTTTTTTTTTCTTAAATTATTTAATGTTTTTTTTTCATGTTCTCATTAAATTTCATTTGTAAAACAGATTATTTACACAGGTTAGAAAAACAGCACTTTCACTTCATAATTTTCTTAGAAAATAAGTGATTATCGTTTTAAGAAAAGAAAAATTTAAAAATAAAAAAAAGACAAGAGATTATTCAGATAGCTTTAAGTTTTAGACTTCAGATTTTTCACAAAAAAAAAAAAAAGCTCTAATGTTCATGCGCACCACTACAGCTTAAGTTTTATTGACCGAAATTTTTGCATCAGTGTGATTCAAATTTTATTTCGAAAATTTGATTTTACTTTTCGAACATCTGAATTGTTTGACTACATCTCAGTCAGAGATTCCTCCAGTCAATTCGGTCCAAAAACCGTAATTGTGAACATGAACGTAAAACAGTTTTAAATTTAACAGTTGAAGCTTAAAGTTTTGCCTCAACAATTCGAAATTCAGGGCCTTATTGCATCAAAAAAAAAAAAAAAACCATTTTCAAACACTTTCAAATCAGTGAAAAGTGTGATAGACATTTTGTGCAATTTAACAGAAAAATAAAATCAAAATATTTAGCTTATTGGCACTTCTTGGCCATCGGAACCGGTAAACTTTTAAGAAAAAAAGTGTCCAACAAAAAGATATTTTCTAAAAATAAAACTACTCTGATGAACTGAGAAATTTTTAAAGTTTAAAATTTTTTACTTTTTACACTTTTTTCTTCTAAAAAACTTTCATTTTTTTTTTCTTCGTATTTTAACGACAGCACTTCTCTATTTAAGAAAATCATAGAAAATTTTTGTTGTAAATGATAAAAAATAAAAAGAAAAAAACAATAATCATTAACTTGAAAAAAAAATAAGAAATTAAGGGAAGAAAACGAATTGTGATAAAAAAAAAATGAATAATAAATTTTTTTTTTCTTTTTTTAAAAAGAAAGAAAGAAAAAAAACGAAGATAGGAAATGGAAACAAAAAAAAGAAAATTTAAAAAATATATAAAAAGAAAGTATTTGTCTTATTTTTATATTAAAAAAAAAAAAAAAAAGGAATTATACAGAAAAGTTTTAAAACAAATATGATAAAATATATATTGAGAAATTAAAAGAAGAAGAAGAAGAAAAACAGAAACAATATCTTGTAAGTATTTTTTGTTTGGTTTTTTGGCAATAAAATTGTATTTTTGTTTATTATTCTTGTAATTGTAAAAATAAAAAAAAAGATTATGAAAATATTTAAAAAGCAGGATGATGGAAAAAGAAAAAAAATAGAAAATGGTTATTTAAAAAAAAAAATGAAACTATTTTTTTCTCTAATTTCGTTTAAAAATTGTTCAAAAAATTATTATAAACATAAAAAAGCACATGTGTAAAAAAAAAGAAAAAAATTGGTTGTTTTCATTATAAAAATTTTCAGTTTGCCCCTCATTCCTTTTTTGCCCTTGGAGATTTTTTTTTTCTGAAATCTTGGGTGGGTTCACGTAAAATAATTCCCACAAGGACTTCAAAATTTAAAAAATATAAAGTAGTTGAATATTCTGAAAATCTGTTCTTATATAAAATCCCTTGAAGATTTCCATTCAAATTTATGAGCAGTCCACTTTATTCCCCTACCCTAATGATTTGCAGAAACAAATGTTTTCAAATTAAATTTCAAGGATTTTATAACGCAGACAATTTTGATGAAACAAGACTATTTAGTCCCCAATTTCAAATTTTCAGGAAGTTTTCCAAATCCATCAGCTTCTTATTTCTTTGACTTCCACATTATTCGATTGCCCTTCCAATAACAATTTCACAGCACCAACACAATCAGGTGGGGTGAGGAATGAATGAGAAAAGAGAAGATTTGTCTTTTGCTTCTTAGGGAAAACAAGTCTCCCTCAAAATGCACAGTACTTGAGTTACATGGATGGAAAATTGCGATATTCTCTCGTGTTACACGGTACGCAATCTTTTTCTTTTCCCAAATCTCGAGAAACACGTAAGTTGTTTCAATTGACTCAGCAATGACTGACTAATGAATTCCACTACTAAAAAGTCGATTGAAATAACTTACGTACTTCCCTTACCCCTGTATGTAAAATTTGGGTTTTGCTATAAATAATACCAATAGGGACGTTACAATACCAACGATACTATCGAGTTATCGATACCATAGATCCGATACCGATACCCAGTATCAATACTTTTTAAAATTTTGACGTCCCTAGGTACCAATCCTAAGCGATATTGAGCATTATCACAGCTAAAATTGACTTGAAAATTTCCATGTTCAGCGATTCAAAACACTTTAGAAATTTTCAAAAAAATCACACAAAAATCATAATTAGCGTTCAATAAAACACCTACCTTGTCTTTCATAATTTATTTTACTTATTTAATTTATTTTTTTTTTTTAATTTTTATAGTTTACACAAATTAGCAATATCATGATCATTATAGGTAATTTTTTATTTATGTTATTTAATTTTGTTTTATTCTTCTTTTGTATAAATGTTAAAAGTTGTATATTTTTTTTGTTGTTGTTTTTAGTTCAATCAATGATCAAGAGAACAAAAAATGCTTTTAATCGAAATTGTTTTCTTATCATTGACTTTGTAAACTCCGATAAAATGAAAATGTTTTTTTTTTTTTAACACACATTTTTATGCATGTGGCATTATCTAATAACTAAAATGCAACAATAATTTTATTTATTAAAAATTTCTTATTAATTTTCTTTTTTTTTTTTTCAGTTTAGCTGTGAGATTAATAAAATGGTAATTTAATTTTATTTTTTAATTACAATTTTTTTTTTATGTTATGATATTTATTTTTTTTATGAGAATGATAACGCGCTCTATGAACGACAACAATAACTAATGAATTAATGGAATAATGAATGATTTTTTTATGTTTTTCTTTTCTTTTTCTTAATTTGGTGATGTATTTCTCTTTGGTGTTGAGGGTGGTAGATCCATTGTCTTACATACCCAACCAGCAATATCAACTTCAGCTGTCTCAGCCTTTCGAATCCAAGAATGATTCTAAAGCAAGCAAAAAGAGAAGAAAAAAGAGAACATAAGATCACCAAAAGTTTTTTTTTTTTTTTTGAATTTCTAGATCCCTGATTTTTATGTGTTAAAAAAAAAGTTGCAAGTTTTTAGATTTTCTAAATTTACCGTGATAGAAATCTGATTAGAAAATAAGAATTTTCAAGTAGAAAAAGACAAGAAAATAAAAGAGCGACAAATAATCCATGAATTCTCAAAAAAGCGTATCGAAAAACTTATTTTAGAATTTTTCGAAGAAATATTTTGCGATCTACGACACGAAATTTCAAAAAGCGCGTCACGAAACCAATTTCAACGAGAAACAAAAACTGAAAAATAAAATAAACTTTTTTGCGACAAAAAATCCAATTTTTTGACCGATTCTAACTACTAAAATTCTCAAAACGAGGAGGAGCAAGTTTGATAGAGAAGAAATGTTAGGTAGACAGTAAGAAAAAAAGAGAAAAAAAAATTTGGGTAAAAATTGCAACTATTTAACCGATGATTATACAAAATTCAACAAAAATCTTACCAATAATGTTTTCAAATCAGCCCTTTCATCTGGATTCTTTTTCAAGCAAATATCAACAAATTCTCTAAAATCATCTGTGAAACATTTATGCTCTAAACGTGGTGGTGGTTCATTAACAATATAATCCAATAATTCAAAAATAGCCATTGCTTTTGGTTCAACAATTGTTTGACTACCATCTTCTCCATTATCATCAAAAATTGCTTCTAGAGTTTTTGCATCTGGTGGTGGTATTGGATACATTCCAATTGCCATTTCGACTAATGATAAACCTAATGACCAAATATCTGATTGAACTGAATAATGAGTACCTTGAAGACGTTCAGGCTTTTAGTTATTTTTTTTTTTTGATAAAAGAAAATAAAGAAAATAGAAAAATAAAAATTAGGTAAAAATCAATAAAAAAAACAAGCAGTTTGCATGTGTGTTTGTGTATTTTTTTTTTCACTTACCGACATATAACTTCTTGTTCCAACAAATGAATTTGCCATTGAATCAATCAATTGACCAGATACACCGAAATCGCATATTTTTATTTCACCGCTACTATTTACCAATATATTACTTGGTTTAACATCACGATGCATAATTGCATGTTTATCTCTTAAATAACTTAAACCTTTTAACACAGCCAATGTTATTTTACCTAATATTGATTCTGGTATACGTCCAGCACGTTTCAATATTAAATCTAATGAACCACCATCCATATATTCCATACAGATACTTATTTCTCCATCACTATAAAATGCACCATAAAACCCAACAATATGAGGGAAATTACATTCATGTAATACTTTTAATTCACGTATTATTTGTTTCTTTATTGCTGGTTTCACTTCTAAATGTATTAATTTTCTTGCCATTATTAATTGTGTTGGTATATGACGTACTTTCATAACAACACCACCATTACCAGAACCTAATTCACCTAATTTTTCCAAATCTTCATCACTTAATTCACCAATTTTTTCTTTTTGACTTAAAAATACTTTAATACGTTTCCTTGCAGTCTCATCCATTTCCAATTCTTCAAGTGTTTCAGTTAATGCTTCAATACTCGTCTTTGGTTTACCCAGCAAACTATTTTTTCTTTAATTACTTTAGTGAATTTCAAGACACTAAAAGAATATAATAAAAAATATATAAAATATAAAAATTATATTTACTCAGTTCCTGATGGTGTTTTAAATGGTGGTGTCGGAACCACCTGCTGCGTTACTGTTGGATCCACAGAACCTGGTGGTAATGTTAAATTTAATTTATTTTTTGACATCTTTTTTTTATTTTTTATTTTTTTGCGTTGTGTTGTGTGTTGTTTTTTTTTTTTGCTTCTTTTAGTTACGTTCCTTAATTGAAATTCCTTCCTTTCGTCTACGAGAATAATCAAATTTATTTGACGACAAAAAAAAATAAGGAGTAGAAAACAATCAGCACCAATTTCTATGAAGAAAAAAAAATTTTTTTTTCAAGTAAAAATTAAAAACACTCGCGGTTTACTTATGCGTAAGGATGAAGTTAAATCAACGTTCTTCAGGTAAAATACAAAATAATGAATTAAATTAAAAATATTCTAATATCCTAATATCCGGGAATAATTGATAAAAATTGCAAAAAAATAGAATGAATTTTTTGCATTTACTTTGGTGGTCTAAAGAAAAACTATGGAGGATTTAAAGAGCAACAACAATTTGACATTTCTTTGAAGTCGCCAAGCAGGCATAAACGAGCCAAACGGCTCTGTTTATGCCGAAGCCAAGAATAATTGCGGCGTAAACTCAAAAAATTATAACTGAGCCAACTGAGCTAATAAAAGTTACTATGAATTTTTTTTTTTGGCATTAAAATTTTAATTTTAAGATTTAAAAATAACTTCCTCCCTATTAACCGTTTTTTTTTTTTTCGAAATATATTTTAAACAAACAAAACTTTTCACAGATTGATCTTTGAACCTTTAAGCCATTAAGCCATAAAAACCTCCTAGTTTGACACTCCAATGACAACTCCCATTCTTGACCAACTTCAATTCAAGCTTCCAAAATTTACATTTTGTCATTTTGTGTGTTTTTCTTGGCGCCTTTTCTTAATTTTCCTCATCAGTTTTCATACTTCTTGTCACATAATTGTTTTAAAGTGTAATTTTTACAATGCTTTCATTAAAATTTAATTAAAATAAAAATTAATTAAATTTTTACAATAATCATTTAAAAATAAATAAATCATGAAAAGTGCACAAAAAGTTCGTTCTACTGATAAGAAAACATCAGATAAAAATACATTATCTGGTAGTAAATCTTCTGAAAGGACATTGACTGGTAAAAAACTTGTTCAAGCACGACTTCCATTTAAGATTATTTTACCTGCATCTGGTGGTGGTGGTGCTAGTACAGAAACAGATTCTAGTGGAAAAAAATTACAATCAATTGGTACTGTTGAAACAGAAACTATTGCAACAAAGAAACGAAAATTAAATTTCAATGATGAGACTACAACAAAAGTTATCCGTAAATCGATTAGTAAATCTGATATCAAAGAAAATGTGGCGTCATCATCATCATCTGGAAAAATAATTGCAATTGAAAGTTCTGAAAGTGAAAAAGATGAACAAGATGAAACAACAATTTCAATTGTTACAGATTGTTTGACGGTAGAAATAAATGATGTATCTGATAGTAGTAGATGTAGTAGATCAAATGATTCATCAAAAGTTAATAAAAAGAAAGCAAATAAAAATGGTAAATTAAAAATAAAATTTCCTTTTAATAATAATAAAAAGAAAAGAAATAGAAGAAATGATTCAACGACATCAAAAGAAGATGAAGATGATACAGGAACTCGTTCAAATCCATTGAAAAAATTGAAAAAAGATGAAAAACTTTATGATAAACGAGATGAAAATAATGCAACACCAAGCAGTGTTATTGAATTAGTATCTGATGATGATGAACCAATTGACGATAGTGATGATACTACATCAACTACAGTCGATGTGAGCTGTTTATTCAATGAGAAACCTGAAGATAAGGATAAAAACATTTGTAAAGATACAAAAAAGGCGTTACGAAAGAAAACAGACAAAAATGGTAAGAACATAATTCTTGTTCTTTTTTTGTTCCCATTTTAATTTATTTCAATTTTTGTAGGTGCTGATAAAGTAGAAGCTGAAAAAGAAATCTCTAGCAAAGCTAAAGATAATGATGAAAGAGAAAATTCAAAAGATGATGATGACAAAACGGCTTCAGACGATCAAGAATCATCTGCTGAAAAAAGAAATCCAGCAAATGAGAGAATTCTGGTGGAAGATGACGAGAACTCCAAATCAAGTAAATTATCTTGTACATCACAAAGTTCTAAAAAAGGTTCAAAAATTAAGAAAACTTCTGTTCGGATAAATAAAACAGAACTTAAAAAATTGTTAAAGGATAATACAAAAGCTGATACAAAATTGAGAAATAATGATAACTCAGATTCTTCTGAAGATGAAGATAATGATTCCACTGCTATTGATTCCGATAAAGAAACTGAGAAATCTATGACAGATTCGAAAAAATCTACAAAAGCTGAAGAAAGTAATTCATCGATTTCTTCGGCTTCAAAAGTAAAGCCCAGTCCCAAATTGACTCCTGTACGTGGAAAAAAACTAAAAGAAATGGAAATGCGACGTGAAGAACTTTTAAAAGCAAAAGAAGAGAAAGAAAAGAAGCTTCAAGAAGAGAAAGAACAGAAGAAAAAAGAAAAAGAAGAACGGGAATTACAAAAGAAAAGGGAAAGAGAGGAGAAAGAAGAATTAAGACGAAAAGAAAAAGAAGAAAAGGAAGAATTAAGACGAAAGGAGAAAGAAGAAAAAGAAAAGAAACGTCTAGCTGAAATTGAAGCAAAAAATGAAGAAAAACGACAAAAGGAAGAAGAACGAAAACGTAAGGAAGAGCTCAAAGAAGAGGAACGGCGAAAAAGAGAAGAAGAACGTAAGAAAAAAGAACAAGAAAAGGAAGAAGCTGAAAATAAAAAGAAACGTGCAGCTCAAGCTTTCACAAAATTCTTTGTCCAACAAAAACCATCCATTTCACAACACCAACAAAAAGATGATAAGGAAGATAATCAAAATTCAATTGATTCCGATGACATACAAACAATACATTCTAATTTTATGCCATTCCAAATAAAGGATAACATGAAATTAGCTCCGTTGTGCAGAAGAAAATTTGATTATAAGGCAAAATCAAAACTTGATAATATTCTTGAACAAAGTTCTACTTCTGTTGAGAATTTGTACCTGAAGATTCTTAAAAATGGAAAATATATTCCAGGACATGATACAAAAACCTATCCCAAGGATGATGATTCCAATGATGTTCTTGTTATTGGTAAGAAATTCTTTGTTGATTCGAAAAATTAGCTCAAAAAATAAATATGGACATTTTCTCATTCAGAAGATGAATTGGAAGGTGCCGGCCAAGTAATCGATGAAACAATCAGGCCACAAAAATACAAAGCGAAATTTTTATATTTTCATGAAAATCAGAGACCAGCTTATTATGGAACGTGGAGGAAGAAAAGTAAAACAATAAAACCGAGAAGACCATTTGCAACGGATACGGTTAGTTTTTTCTTTTTTTTTTCTGAAAAATTTCTTATTTAAAGAGAGGCCTCTTAAGAATACAAATTTTTAATTTTGTTTTACAACAGAAACTTTTCGATTACGAAGTGGATTCTGATGATGAATGGGAAGAAGAGGAGCCTGGAGAATCACTAGATGGAAGCGATGATGAAAAAGATAAAGAATCTGAAGATGAATATGAAGTTGATAATGAATTTTTCGTACCACATGGTCATTTAAGTGAAGAAGAAATGGGAAATGATGAAGAAAATGAAGATAATTCACCAGAAACACAAAAGGCAAAATTAAAAATTCTTCAACAAGAATTTGCACAAGAAATGAAAAAGAAAACTGAAAAAATTAAACCAAAACTTGTTGGTATCATTTGGCAAGATAAAAATGGTAATAAACCTGAATTATGTCCAGATATAATATGGTCATCATTAAATAAACGTGCAATGATTTTTACAACACCACCAATTGTTTTTGAATTAGAAAAATCACAAAAACAAGATTTAGAAAATGGTAATCGATCACCACCAACAACAAATGAACAAAAAACACAAAAACAAAAAGAAAAACCAAAATTAAGTGAAGATTTAATTAAAGATTTAATTTGTCTATTCCATGGTAATATTAATAATAGAGAATTTTTAATTAAAGAATTTCATGCTTATATCGCTAAACAACGTGAATCTAATCAAGATTTATTCTCATCAATTGAATCTATTGCAAAACAATATCCAAAAGCAACAATTCGAAAGAAAATTGATAAAATGGCTGAATGGACAATTGTTCAAAAGAGTGAAAATAACAAAAAGAAAAAACTATGTTGGATTATATCTGAGGAATATTTAAAAAAATATGGCCTAGAAGATTTAAAAGTTTTAAATAAATGGAATTATATTTTACAACCGAAAAAACGTATTGTTGATAAAACTGAAAATGAAACAGCAACAACAACAACACCAACAACAGTCTCATCCACAAAAGAAACATCCACCATTACAGAAACGACAAAAATAGAAAAAGAAAAAGATAATAAAAAAGATGAAAAGAGACCTTTTGTTGCTATCACAAAATTCACAAAAATTCTGACAAAGAAGGAATTAGCCAGTCAAATGAAAAATTCTTCAGTTACGAATGATTCAGCTCAGCCACAGAATATTGTGAAGAAAGATGTACAAAATGGTCCTCTTTCTACTGCCACTTCGAAAGAAGACACAAAGAAAAATGATAAAAAAACATCAACAAATAATTTGAATGCATCATCTTCTGGTGCTGGTCTGTCTAAACCTTCTGGTGCTGGACCATCTAAACCTTCTGGTGCTGGTACGTCAAAACCTTCTGGTGATGGTCCTTCAAAATCCACAAATACGACATCTGTTAAAAAGCGTGTCGCCTTATTAATTTCAGTACCTAGAGGTGAAAAAATATCACAGGATCGTAAAGATAAATTAATAAGTGATTTTTTGAAAAAAGACAAGAAACAAGAAAACAGTGAGAACAAGGCAAATGGAGCAAATAAAGAGCAAAATAAAGTAGTGTCCACGGAGAATGATAAAGTTACACCTATGGAAGTTGATGATGATGATGATGATGATGTTGTAGTTATAAATTAGAGAAAATAAATTTAATGAAAATTGTAGCATAGAATAGAAATTTGAAAGGAAAAAACATTAAGGAAATTAAACAGAAAAATATTCTTTTTAAGATTTTATAGTTTTTTGTTTTATTTTCTTTAAGTTCTTTTAGTTTTTTAGTTATTTGATATACTAAATTCTTTTTTAAGGATTTTATTTATAAAATTCTGTATTATAATATGTCACGATAAAAAAAGTTAATATAAAAATATATATTTTTTTTTTTTTTTTCAAAAGAAAGGATTTTTTATTAATATTTATTTTACTGTCCTGTTCCTCTGATAGAACATGAAATTTAAGACGTTGTTAAATATGTTAACAGGTCTACAAATCTACATTTCAAAATTACTTGAAATTGGTCCATAAAAGACGGTTATACAAATGAATTTTTAAGCCGATTTTTTACACATAAATCACACCCACTGAGAAAAAAAAAGTATGTAAATCAAAGGATTCTCGATTAATTCATTGTTTTCGAAAGTTTTAATTATTCCAAGGACTTCTTTGTCCACGATAAAGTGTACTTTTTACTCAGAAAGTTTTTTTTTTTTTTTTTTGAGTAAAATTGAATTTTTTGTTGTGCCCATTATCTCTTGTGGGAACATGGCGCTTCAAGTTTACTTGAGATTTACTTGACAATTTTTCTGTTATACATGACCTGCAATTTAAAGTGGAATACGAACCACTGAATTCGTTGGTAAATAACGAATTTATTCGTATGGCAGAGTCGACTTTTATGTATGAACTTACTTATGGTCTGTAGTCTGTATTATAAAATTTTGAAAATACAAAATTCAATTTAGAAATTTTTTGTCTACAATGTTCCACGGAAACTTTAATAAAAAATTTAAAAAAAAAAATGGTATCTTTTGACCTTCCTACCAAATTTCCTTTTTTTTTTTTTTTGTCTTTTTCACTCTTTTGAACAATTTCTACATTCAGCCACTTTATCAACGTCAATTCGAACATTCTGTACTGATCTTTGTACAAAGATCTTAATTTCTTTTAATTGAAAAATCCAATTAATTTCTTATCGGCCTAAATTTGAAGTTCAAAGTTAAATTCATTTGAAAAGAAAAAAAAAAATTGAAAATATGATCCTAACGGTAAAATGTTTATAATTTTTTTATTAATAATTTCTTCTTTTTTTCTATTCAATTCGAAGTTTTTTTCCCTATAAAACTGTCTTTTTTTTTTCCTATCTTTTATTTTTTTCTCCCAAATTTAAAATATTCATTAAATTCGATATGATCCACCAATCTCATTAATCAAACCAAAATAAAACTGTAAAAAAGAAAAGAACCATTAAAATTTATTCAAATTCATAAAATATCCGAATAAATTTTTTCATTATTCATCATTATCGTCAAATTATTAAATTTTGGTTTAAATTCATTTTTCCAAATTGCATTTTATTTTACATACAAAATATACTTTTACAAAATATACTTTTATAAAATATAATCTGCATTCACGTGTGTAATTATACGGAAAACTAAATTAAAAAAATCAAAAAAAAAAAAAAATGTGAATTGAAAAACGAAAATTAAAAATAAAAATCCTATTACAAAAATACATCATACGGAACTTAATATATCCGTCATTATTTATAAATGTATCTAAAAACCGTCAAAATATTTTTATATATATTTCCTATATTGCAAAATATCTATATAGCTATCTGAAATATACATATCTACATATATTTAGTACCTGTTTAAAATTTATTTAATATCTACATAGAACCCGGATATACGGTTAACGATCATTCTCGGTTGTCGACCTAAACCTCCTATTTCTATCGCATTCACATAATCACATTCACATCACAATTATTATCATCATCATCATCATCATATCAGATTCATTAAATTTAACAGCATCAAAAATATAAATTCTAGATTCTATATAATGAGAGACAAAAAAAAAAAAATAAATAAATAAATAAATAAATATAGGTAGTATGTAGTTATAAATAGTGTGTAAAATGGGTGGTGGTAGGGTTGAATTTATGATACCTCTGGTTTAATACAATACCTATAGATATTCCCATAATCATGTCTAGAAAAATTTATGTATCTACATATTATGTGCTGCACTGTTGTGTAGTGTTGTAAATACTTAAATTCGAATTTTTTTTTTCAATAGCTAGTCAGAATTTAATAGATTTTTTTTTTTAAAAAAACAAAAAAAAAAACAAACAACTCACATGAAAATAAAAAATTGATGAAGGCAATTATTTTACATTTTGTTTTTTTTTTTACGTAAATTTTCATATTCAGAAAAAAAGAAACAAAAAACAAAAATTGTGTTCATGTGTTGCATTTACATTTAATTGAAAAAAAAAAAAAAAAATACATCATAAAATTCTGTGATATATTGGAAAAACCTTTAAAAATAACATTTTGTTTTGAAAATTTTTCTTTCATTCAAAAAAAAAAAAAAAAAAAAGTAGAATAATAACACAAAATCACCAGCTTATATGATGGTTGAGTGATTTTATCGCGTATTTTCACAGATTTTTCATTTCGAAATTCCATGAACACAAAAAAAAATCTAAATAAGAAAAACAAAAACAAATAAATTAAGCGCTACTGTGTGTATGATGCATGTAAATAGATGCGACTTAAAATGTACCCATTTGTATAGTTAATATTCAAAAATACTTTTGTGATGATCAGATCTTAGTCAATATTTGTTGCTGTAATTCAAAAGATTCACAAAGATACTAGATACTATATTTATGATGATACCCCAATAAATGGATTCATTTTCATATATGAGTTCAACCAAAACGAACAATAGAATAGAAATAATAAGATTGTGTAGTATTATTTGGGTTCTCGTCGGGATAAGTTACAAAAATTCGTTACTCTTGAAAAAAAAAAAATTAGTAAAATGATTTTTCGAATTTCGGTTAAAGTGATTTTTATGGAAGAATAAAATTGTGAAAAAGTGCCAAAAAAAAAAATTTACTATAGAATAATTTTCCAAGTTTTCGTGAATTTCTAATTAAAAAAAAAAAAAAAAAACACTTAAAATGACAAAAACTTCAGGACTTATTATATTCGTCCTAATTTTCAGTCATGAAATAATTTTCATTACATCCATGCTCATTCCACAGGATATAGAAATTTTAGATGGTTATAAAATTGATAAATCTCCATCAGGATCATCATCATCATCGGAATATTATCCACCAGATACATTTTTAGAAGCAGAAAGTTTACGTAATTATGCATTAACAAAAGCAATACGTAATAGAAGATCACCATTTTATCGTATCATTGAATCACCAGGATTATTTTCACATTTTCATCATTTGGAAAATTTCATAGAACCATCAAAAATTAATGAACATTTTTCACAGATAAAACAACGACAAAAACGTAGTGAAAAATCTGATGTTAAAAATGAAGAAAAATCATCATCTGATAAAATTGAAAAGGATTCAAAAACAGAATCTTCAAAACTTCCTGTAGCTGAAAAACAAATAATGGAACCTGCTAATGAATATTATAGAAAAGGTGGTTGGAATATGCATTCTTACAATACGGATTATTCAAGAGGTCATCCAATAGATGATGATGATCCTTTACCAGAGGCATCAAATAATGAAGGCATAAAAGGACGAACACCACGAGTTAATTTTATAACACATCCAAAAAAGAGTTATGATGAAATTAAAGAACGTGCAATTGCACCAAAATATACAGCTTCTATCATACCATTGTCAGGTGTATCCAGATATGAAAGACTACAGGCACCGTATCAAACGTATTCGGATGTGTATCCATCACGATCTTATGATCCGTATTTAAGGCGTTACGATAGGTCGGTAAATTGTAGTAAATTTGGAGGATTTTAATAAATTTACTGCAGTACGGAAAGTTCTAGCTTCGACTTTCAAGCTCATCAGTCTCAAAAAAAAGATACAATTAATGCATCCTTATCTTTTCTGTACCGCAGTAAAATTGTGAATATTCCTCACTTTACAGACAATCAATTTCTTTGAGGCAAAAAAAATTTCATTTTTTCCTCAAAATTTGCTTCAATTTTTCTTCCTCATTTTCTCTCTTTCTATGTAGGTTCGACGACCAATTCACACGTTATGATCCTTACTATGAAGATTTCTATTTATATCGAAAACGTTTCGATCCATACGACAGTTACAGTCCACGACCACCAACACATCCTGAACCATATTATGATTATCCTGATCGTCGTTTCGATGTACCAGAACCAAGAGATTATCGTCCACTTTATTCAAATGATTTATTTTACGATCGTCCACCATCTCATGATAGAAGTAGCCGTCGTATCATTTATTACGCACATTTGCCAGAAATTGTCAGATCACCACCATCAATTGATTTGACGTATGGAAATTATGGAAGAGATCATCGATACGATTCATATTCATATGGAAGTTCATCATCACATGGTGGATCATTAGGTAGTGGTGGTGTCGGTGGTGGTAGTGGAGGTGGAGGAGGAGGAAGCGGAGGAGTATCTGGAACATATCACGGTCCTGATAAACATATTGCTAGTAACGTAAAAGATGATTATGGTTTCATTAAAAGAGAGAAAAAAGATCATCGAAATTATCCGCAATATCAAAAAAGTAGCAGCACTTCTAATCTAAAACAAGATCCTTGAAGATCCATCCTTTAATAATCAGTTTTTGTATTTTTTTTCTTTAGATTTTCTTTTTAGTTTTTGATTTAATTTTTCTTAATCTAAAAAAAAAAAACAAGGATACTAACTTTATTATAATAGTGTCAAATATTTATTGCTTCAATTTTTTGTTTTTTTCGAATAAAATAATTTTTAGAATTTTTAAGGATAATGGTTTTTATTTTTTTCAAATTACGGATTAAATTAAAGTGTTTTGGGTGATTTGATAGATTAGTTTTTGAAATTTTTCAAAATTAAAAATATCCTTTATCATCGTTAAAGAATAGAAATTATGACAAAGTTTTGAACAGACTGTAGTGCCATAGAGGATTCTTGAATACCAGAATTTTCTTTAAATTCAAATCTCGAATTATAAATCAAAATAAAAGACGTCCTTATGTTTTAATCCTTTTTCCTGCAAATATCCAAAATTCATATACACTATTATTTTTGCAACAAAAACTATAATTTTCTTAATTATCATTATTTGAAATTGCCAACTAATAAAATTACCACAAAATATCCTTTATTTTCCTTATACCACTTTATTCCTTGTTTTTATTAACAATAAAACAATAATAATAATAATAATCTTATTCGCATATGTGAATTAACCTTTATTATTCGTCATTTCAATTGTTACATTTTATATATCCAATTTTCTTCATTTATACTCAAAATAATAATTTACTCCATTCCCCCATTCTTGTTTTTGTTCATATCACTCATACGCCATTTAACAGTATATATCCGGAAGCTTCTTAATGAACCGAAGAATGTATATTATTCTCTTCACATATGTGCGTGTATATCCATGCATGAAGGAATACATGCATGTGAAGTTATAACAAAAAATATTCTAGGTTTTGTACAGAATTTATGTTAGGAAATATGATTCAAGGGTACAAGGGAAGAAATTCAGAAATTCTGGCACAAAAACAATCAAGAAAAAGGGGAGAAAATGATAAATTTATAAATTTCCTTTATTTTGTCATTCCTAAAGGCTTAATATGTCAACCCCAAATGTGTGTGCTTCGAATGAAAAGTATCCTAGAGAATATTTTTACATGAAAAACAAAAAATGGTTAAGAATTGAAACGAAAGAGTTGATATTTAAAACATTGAGTGATTTTTTGACATTTTTAAGCCAAAAGAAGCCAACTATTTCATGAAAGACGTGTGTGTTTTTTTTTTAATAAAATTGTAAATCCAAAATTCATTTTGTCATTTTTGAAGGATGAAGGACTTTTTATTGAAATAGTTTGTAAAAATAGTTAGAAACCAAAAATCTTATACTAAAGAAACTTTATAGCATGAGAAAAATAAGATTGCTTTCTGACCGCAAAAAAAAGAAACCTAACAAACAAAGCTGAGCGTCTGATTTTTGCTTCGTTCTCTACTATAACAAAACGTCTGATTTTCCGATCTTCTTTGCAACGAAAAATGGTTCCCACATTTTGCGAAAGACAACAAAGTCATGGAATCTTAAACTAACATGGCATTTAAACATGACTTAATTTGAGCTCTAGAACCAATAAAAATTCAATAAAAAATTGCTTGCCTTGAAGAAACCATTTATTTTAAAGGAACTTCTTTTCAAACGCTTTAAAAAAAATAAAATCAATAAAAACTCAAAAAAAAAAAACACAAATTTTCATTTAGATCACAAATTTTCTTTAATAAAATTTCATTCTAATTTAAAATGAAGAAAATTGATAAACATAATTTCCTTTGGGATGTTAAAAATTTTCTTCATTTAATAGCCTCCTTTTGAAGTTAATTCAAACCAATCAAAAATACATTTAAAATTCATAAATTCATATCATATACCTACGAACACAACGACACAATGGCAGAATAATCAAAATGATGACTTCATCAAATGACACAATTCGGATGTTAAATGTTTGTAATCCGGATATAAAATTGTTTTTTTCTTTCTTCCTCTTCTTTTTTTTAAAAATATTTTCTTTCCCTTTGATTGAGAAAATTCTACCGTAATTTTGAAATTTTACACTGCCAGTCAGAAATCGCATGGGCCCAACAAAACGCTCATATTTTGTCGTCATTTAATGTCAATTTCTTGAATATTATATGCTCTAACCTACCACCCAACCATTCCTCCATTTATTTCGATTTTCAGTCGTTTTTTATTTTATAATCTTTTCCTGACATTTTTATCTTGAATTCAAGGATTTCCGGGACTTTTATTGTCTTTCATATAGAAAGTAAATAATATTTTGGCTTCTGTATATCTTTTATTATTTTTGCATGAATTTTTGCACGATATTAAGACAAAAAAAAAATAAACGACTGACACTTTCTAATAACTTGTATTTTTTTTTTTCAAAACGTAAAAGGAACATCGTCGTTTGGTGCCGTTATACTTTTTGTTTTTTGCCATTTTATACAGTTTAGAAATTTAAAAATGTAATTTTGATGCATAAATCATAAGAATTTATATATGATGCTGTCTAATACATTTTACAACAGTTACTATAACGGTATATGGAGTAGAAAGTATACAAGAAAATTTTGTTTCATTGACAGAAGAAATTTTCAAACAGAAAAATGAAATCTTCAAAAGGAGGTAGCTAAAGGAAAAAGCAATTTTTTTTCTCTTCTTAAACTAATATTTTTGTGTATGTGATGCGTTTTGTTTGTATAGGTAATGTATAATTCAATTTTTAAACATTCATTTAATAATTCTACAAAAACAAAAAAAAATTCATTTACGTACGACGTACGAGTATGTACGTAATTTTCATTCATTACAATTTATTCCCTTGGGCATAAAGTGATGGAACGATTGAATGTAACGGATGTGCAGTCATTGTGTAATGTTTCATATACATAAGAGTATTGTATTTGTGAACGAGGGAAGGACGGGGGGGGTGGAGTGGGGGGTTAGTGAAGTATATGAGTGGGTGGGTGGATGTTTATGGGTATGATGAACAGAAAAGAAAACTTGTTGATTGAAAAATTTAAATTTAATCAAAAAGAAGATATCGCGAACGCGATGAAAATTAACTTTGTACATTATACGTGTGTGGGTGTTGTATTATTTTTGTACTATATATGATACATGTTATTATATAGGCGATGATGACAACGATAACAAAATTGAAATCTTTTAAGTATATACACAAAATCCTATACGCGTTCCTAGATATGTATGTTCTTTCTTTTTTTTATTGCTAAAGGACATCATCAGTTATATTTTATTGTACTGACAGTAAATCGTATTTAATCATCAAACAAATTCTTATACACATACAAAAAGTATCTTGTGAAATTTTAAGAATTAAAATTTTAGAACGTATATGATGAAGGAAAATTTAGATAATGTATATGTATATCGTAACGTAATGAAAGCTATCACTTCCGTTCGGTGTAGGTTTTATTTTTGGAAAATCTTTATGTTATAAACGCTAAATGCTTGTTGTGTGTACTGTTTGATCTTGAAATTAAAATTTAGGGATGATGAAAAAACATCTTATTGTTTTTCGTGTTTCTTTTTTTCTCTCTTTTACTTTCTTCCTACACGTTGAATGTCATATAGAAGAAAAAAGTTTTTCTTTTTGTACCATATTACATAGGGTGATGAGATATATGAATGTGAAAAAGAAAAAAGGGATTGCTTTGACTTTCATCCAAAAAAAAAAAAAAAAAAATTTTTCCACCGTCACTCATACCACACATCATTCATCATGATTTTCATAGCCTATGGCCTTGTGCTCTTTTTTGTCTTCATCAGTTTATAGATACTTTTTTTTTTATACATATATTTGTATCTTATAACGGAAAATTTAACAATCTTTATAAGATGACGGTCGTATTGGGATCATTTATCTTTGCATCCTTTTATTTTTGTTTTTCTTCTTCTTTGTTTTTAATATTTTTTTTTGCTTCACATTAAGTCTATACAATGTTTTGTGGAATACACATCCACATTATATAGGCATGAAAATCGGTGATGGCATTGAATAATTTGTTTATGTTTTACTGGCTTTTATTTCTTCATAAAAATTTATTTGAAAAGATTGAAAAAGAAAAAAAAAAAAAAGGGGAGAGAGCATCAACAGGACAAAAAAAAAATAAACACGACAATGAAAATTGATGCATAAAAATCATGTTTTTTTTCTTTCCTTTTTTAAAGATATTATTTAGACATTTTACGAAGTAATACACCGCACTAAAGAAGTGTATTAATATCGAATGGAAAAAAAAACAAAGCCCAGAGAGTGACTAAATTGATAAATTTTTATTTATTTGACAAGTTAATGTCATATCCTGTCTTATTAAAAAATTATATAGGTAGTATATACTTTTTATTTATTAGCGTATGGTGTAGATTTTTATTTGATTTTCTGTTGTTTTTTTTTATGAGCACTGAGCAGGACATATTTAAAGATTTTTTAAAGTAAGAAGATAGGGAGAAACAGGACCTTTAAAAAAGTGTAGATTTAATTGACGTATCTCCTGTGACGTGATACAAAAATTATCCTTACATCCCCCCATCCGTTCTTATAGAAAAATCGATTATATTTCATTTTCTAGTTAAATTTCATGTAAAAATTCTTTGATGTCTTTTACAATATTTACAGAACATTGACTTCTTTTTTTTGTTTTTTCTTGTTTTTTTATTTAAATAAATAATAAATTAAAATTTGAAAACTCATTTAAATTTATTTTATGTATACATAGATCTCATCCTTTTCGATACCAAACTGACCAGAAAATCATTCAATTATACAAATGTCAGAAAATTTGTTAATGACTTTTCACAAAATATTTTTGTATATAGGTATACACATTATTTACACAATATTTATTTTTGTGTACAATTTCAAAAACAAAGTCAATTAACCCTATCGCATTTACATAATATTTACCTATATACAATTTAAAAAAAAAAAGAGAAAAAAAAAGAAATAAACCCTTTCTTTATAAAAATTAATTGCTTATCCAGTTGAAATGTTGACATCAAAATAAATTAACTTTTACAACCAGAATCAAATCAATCGTTTTGTTGACATAAAACCAAAACCAAAAAGAAAAAAAAAATATTTAATGCCTTCAAGTGAAATCTTCTCATTTTGACCTTAACATCCTTCGTATATAAATTTTTCAATTCACATTTAATTATAATTTCAATTAACAATTACAATTTTCTATTTGAACGCAATTCTTCTATCATGAATTTAAAAAAAAAATAAAAAAGAAAAAAACACGAATATTTAATAAATTTCAAAGTTTACACACACAACAATATTTTTATTTATATGTCCTTTGAAAAATTCGTTCTCAGAAAATTGAACTTTCATCCCTAAACCCAAATGAAAAAAAAACAACAACTGATTAATTATTCTTTTTATACTTCGTACAAACACACACACCAACCAGGGAATCAAAATTCTAGAGAAAAATCTAGTAAAAAATAAAACGTGTCCGTCAACAACAACAACAACTACAAAAAAAAATTTCTATTCCTTTTTCATACCGCCTGGTCAACATAATATTTTATTTCTGAGAAAAAATTCAAAAATTTCACTTAAAATTTATGAAATTCTATAAAAAAAAAAATATCCTTTTTTTTTTGTACATAATTCTCGCTGTTCTGGCATAAACTTGCGATCTTTTTTGGTTTTATTCGTGTGGGAGGACAAATTGAAAACTTGCCATCTACGAATTTATGGGGGGAAAAAAAAAATAATAATAATAAATCTTATAAATAAAAAGGATAAGAAATTTATCTTTTTTGTCAACACAAAAATATAACTAGCTACGTAAAATGTTAAATGTTAAAGTTCATGGAAGTAAACTTCAAAAGAATGAGAGGTATGCTTAATTAAATTCACAATTAAAATTTTATGATAGAGAAAAGGCAAAAAAAAAAAAAAACAAAAAACAACAAAAGACTTTTCAAAGAAAGTTTTTTTATCCTTACAACACATTTCTTCTTCTGTTGTTCTTGTTTTTGTTGTTGTTACAGGATAATACTCAAAAATGTAAGTAAAAATTTGTGTTATTGATAAAATTTACTTCTTAAAGTTTTCTTGTTTCGCGGTGGAAAATCCTTTTTTTTTTTTTTTCGTCGTTTTTTGTTTTCATTTTGGGTGGCTTGTGTTGTTGTAGTACGTTGTTTATTTGATGATGGTTATATGCGGACTTGTCGACAAAGATTTTGTAAAGAAACAAAAAAAAACGCCTTAGTCGTTTTCATTATATCTTTAGCATCTTGAACTTATTCGTGTCCTTATTTTTTTCTTCTTCTTATGAAAAAAAAAAAGAATCTTTTTCTTAACTTAAGGCCATCATATTACTTAAGAAAAAAAAAACTTTATTTCGCCTCATATACTTTTTCTATCTTTATTTTTTTTTTCTTTTTTAAGTTTTTTTTTGTTTTTTAACATTTAACTTGTAACAGATTTTCAAACTTCAACAAAACATTCTTTTTTTATTTTTTAAATTTTTTTTCTTCTGTTTCTTCGTTTATTTTGTAAGTTCAAAAGAAAAATTATAAAAGCCACAAAGTAAATCAAAAATAAATAAAATAATTAAAGATAAATAATAAGAGGGCGATGTAAAATAGATAATAACACAATACTGATGGGCTTCTTAAGATAAAGAAGAAGAAGAAAAAAAATAAAAATAATTTTTTCTTATCTTCTGTTCTAGAATGAGCGTCAGAGGGTCCTGGTTTTTTTTTCACTGTTCTATAATCCTATCTTATTGTGCTGGTGAAATAAAAAAGAAAAAAAACAAGATTTCCACAATTTTCTTGTTTTTCAAACTTGAATGTAAATAATATTTCCAAAAAAGGAAAAATTAAGAAAAAAAAAAGAACAAGGAAATAACAATTTTACAAGAGTATAATAACCGAAATTCAGGAAAATAAAAAACAATTATTTTTGATTTTCATGTTTTTCCCCTTTTTTTTAATTCCTTTGTTTTTTTTCGTGTGTTAATGATTTTCTTTTTCAACAAAAAAAAACCAAAATTCTTATCGCATTAAAACGTTGTATTGTGTTGTTGGTGTTGTTAAAACACAATCAATTATATACCTATAAGCCTAATTTCTCTACACAAATTTTTTTTTCTTTCTTTCATGTTTTTTTGTAAAACATGCTTCTTATATAATTTTTCATCATTTATCAAATTAGATGTCATCAACATTTGTAGCGGAAAATTAAGTCATATATATATACGATTGTAAAGGATAATTGTACATGATTCGTGACATTGTTGAAAATTACTACGAAACACGAGAAAAAAAAAAACAAATACAAAAAATATAATTCTATATTTATTTTTTTTCTTCACTTTTTTTTTTTACCACCCACCCACTATAAAGTCTGCGGTCTATTGTGTTGCGAGATTATATCTTAAATGAATTCATTTGAGCTTTTATTGTGAGTAAAGTGTTTAATGGTCGAGAAAATTAACAAAAAAAAAAAAAAATCACTGACAAAAAAAAAGCACAGAAGAAAAATACAAGAAATGTTTAAGAAGTTAAAAAACAAAAAAAATTTGTTAAAGGGCAAAAAAACCATGGTTCGTCACCCTTGTTAATTAGATGTTACACTGAAAGTACACCAGAATATTGTATCGTCTACATTCAGATTAAGGGTTTTCGCTATGACGACAAATTGACGTAATTAATTACAATAACATTTTGAGGAATAAATGATTTTTATTTGTTGTCTTTTGAAAAAAAAAATACAGAAAAAAAAATAAAATAATAAAGCTGTCATATAATAAGATAATTGACTGTAAAGATAAGACTTTAGGCGTCAATGGTTTTTTGTGTGAAAGAATTTTTTTTTTTTTTAGATTAGAACTTGATAAGGTGGAGGTGATAGAGGTGAAAAATTTTTGAGAAATCTTGCCCTCGATGTTAACAAAAAAAATTTATGTTCTATTTAGAATATACGATACTCAAAAAGGAGTAGATACTTGAAATTTTAGTTCTATCTTATCCTATTTTTGAATTTTAAATTTAATTTATTATTTTTTAAATAAATTTCACTTTTTAAAGAACTCTAGCTTCTTAGTAGCCTATTTTCCTCATTTTAAAAAAGGTAAATCTTTAATTTTTCCATATTCAAGCATCAAAAAAATAATCAATTTTCCATATAAAAAATCAGTTATTAATTTTTGGTTTGTATTGTAATTTTTTTTCTCATAATTAAATTTCATATACGCTCACTCTACTTTCTATTCCCCTCCCAAAAAACTTTTCCTACATAAACAAAACAATAACTTCCTATATATACGTACCTACGTACATATACATATATAAGATGAAGTAAACAAAATCTTAAATAGTATCTTTTAATATTATTTAATATTTATCTTCTGTTTTGTTCTCATCATATACACGTTAGTACATACATGGCCATTCATTTATATAGATTAAAATTTTTTTTTTTTTGTATCTAATTTAAGGTAAAAATATCTTTGCGTGTTCATTTCTCATTTATCCTATGTTATTTTAAGTACTTAATAATGTCCATTTGATGGTCTTATTTTCAAGGATATAATAAATTGCGTATTTTTTTTGTATCATATCTCGTTATTATTATCATTTATGCCAGAAAAAAATTCACAATATTCTATTGTTCATATATACCTATTATGAAGAAACAAACACACATACATACTTTATTTTGCAGAAAAACAAAAAAACAAGAAAAAAACATCTTTATCAGCAATTTTCCCAAATGACCAAAAACTTCTAATTGACATTACTTTATACTTTAAGAAAAGATATTTTGAAAGAATAACATAACAAAAACAACAAAAAAAAAAGATTCTTTTTCTTGATATCAGTATACCATACATACAATGTACACGTGTGTTTACTCTACATACAGAATAACAGATCTTTAAAGAAAGATATACGTACAAGAAGAAGAAGAAAAAAAAACATATCTTGGGAATTGAAAAAAAAAAAAGTTGTTAAATCTTTTTCGAAAATGAGAATAAATATTCTGTTTAAGATACTTAATTACAGTGACATTAAATTAAATATAGAAAAAAATATATAAATCTTTTACGCAAGAACTTAACTTTCTTTCTAGATATATCTTTTTAAATTAATTAAAAAAAAAAAAAACAAAAAAAATTTAATCTATAGAATTAATTCAATGGTAAAATTAGTTTTCTTAAATGAAAAAAATTAAAATTAAATATTTATTAATTTTTAAATAACATTATCATCAAAATTATCATATTTTCTGTATAATTTTTCTACCCCTGTCAACCCACTATTTCAACATTAAATTTTCCCTTTTTTGAATATACATTATCCTTTTCAAAACGAATCGATAATCTCAAAGTATGAAACATCCTTAATCCATTTCTTCTTATTACTGTTCTTTTTTTTCTTTTTCTTTGATTTTTTGTATTTTTAAATTATTTTCAAATGATAAGCTTTAATGCATGTGACTGTTGAAAAAAAAAACAAACTTAGGTACTTTACAAAAACAAACAAAAAAAAAGCATCATTTTCTAAAAAAAAAAAAAACTTGAAATATAAACTTAATTTTTTATCTTCTTTTTTATATATAAAAAAAAAATTGTTATCATGAAATTTTATTGGTTGAAATTTTACTGGCAATGACCTATACAAAGGACACAATTGGTTTGTCAAAATGTCCTGAAAATGTTTTTGCGCACAGGGAGGTGTCACCAGGATTCTATATATACTTTTTTTTTATTTTTTTATTTCTATATATATTTTATTTTTTAATAAAAAATAAGAAAAATCAATAAAAAAATATCATATACCTTTAAGTATAAAATACTATCTTATAAGGATAAATATACAGTTATAAGGATATCTACATTAATACACATTCTTATATATACCTACTTGTGTATATTTAATCGTATAATATTCTCTCCTAAAGTTTAAAAGGACTTTTGTTTTGTTGTTGTTTTTGATTAGACACACACAACGTATACATACAACAACAACAGAAGTATCCTAGGAAAAGCTTAATTTTTCTCCTCTTTTGTTGGCACGTATAGTCAACACAACATTTTACTTTTACAGTTAATATAGAAAAAATAAAGCTCTCTTTTTAGTGAAAAATCTCTTTTAACTTTTAAGAGACAAATTTTATATTTTCTTTTATTTTTTTTTCTTTTTCGCAAATGTTGGATTTTTTTATGTGTTTTTTTGTCGCTTTTTTATGTCTGTACATGTGCAGGAATGAATATTTTATAAAATGGAGGATAATTTAGAAATTTTTTTGCTTTTATTTTTGTAATTTCAGTTTTTTTTTTCTGTTTTTGTTCGGTTAATGGAATTATTGTAATAATTTAATAAGATTACATTTTGCCTTTATAGTTTTTTTTCCTTAAAGTCGGATTTTTGCGTTAAATATTTGTGATATTGTTTTTTTTAATTAAAAACGAAAAAAAGAAAAGAGCCAGTGCTGTCCTGTTTTTCATTTATTTTGAGTTTTTATGGAGCATCCTTTTCCGAAACTTTTTTTTTTTTAAATTGTTGATTGTTTATAATTTCAGGAATTTCTTCAATTTAATAATTTGTTTAAGAAGGATTGTTCTTGTGAAAAAATAGGACTAAACAATCCTGATAATATACTAATAAAAGTGTCATCTATCGAATTTCTAATACCAACAAAGAAAATAATCGCTACAGGACTCAAAGTTAAAATGCATACGATTGTACACCATTAGTTCATCCTAGGTTAAATGAAAAATTCAAGAGTTCGTATTTCACGTATCCTTGTAAACTTTGCAAAAGAAAATAACGAATCAACATTAAATTTCGAATCTTAATTTTTGAACAAACAAAATTCAAACACCACATTTTGAAAATTTCTTTTTCCCATCAGAATTAACTTAAAATTAATTCTATGTAGAATTTCAAAAAAAAAAAAGCCACTTTAAAATGTGACAAGCCAATAAAATTCTAAAAAAAACAACCTTGTTTATTCCTACAAAAATCCCTAAATCATTTTTATCATTTGAATATTTCATTTTACCTTCTTCTAGACACGGTTTTCATCAACATTTTGAAATTTAATAAACAACGCGAATCAACAATAAAACAAAATTTTTAATGTGACATTAAATTTCACTATAATGATAGTCAAATGTAACACATTAAAGAAAAAAACAATGCCATGTTTTACAATTTTTATGATCCTAATAACAATTCTAAAAAAAATTCACATTAAATGTGGTAAATTCAACGAAAAAAAAAAAAGAAAAAGGATCATTAGTCCTTATGTCATTTTATATGTGTGAGAATATTATATCGCATGTAAAAATCATTTATTATAATTTCTTTAACATTAACGCACAAGAAAATAGAAAAGCCAAAAAATAAATGAAAACCACAAGACAATAATGGCTTCAAAAACAAAAACAACAAAAATCGCACATTTATGGTAATAACAATAAAAATTTATGATTTTGTTAAAAATTGTTTTTGATGTTTTTTTAAATAGCTTGCGTATACGCAAATTTAATATCGCATATAATTTTCTTGTATACATATATTCGGTTGCTTTTGAGCGGTAGATACACGATACGATAATAAAATGTCATCTAAAAGTACTTTTTAGTAAAGAAAAGATACATTTTTTAGTATAAATGGCATAAAAATGTAAAATAAAAAATTTAAATATTTTCAAAAAAAAAAAAAGAAGAAGAAAATGTCATGACATCCATGTTTTTTTTTATTTTTTAATGTGCCATTAACTTTACATTCAGGAAAAAATTATTGTAATGCGATTGAAAGCATAAAAAAGAAACAATTTTCAAATAGCAATAACGACCAAATGTCCTTATATCAAATGTTAATCCTTGCGGAATTCCTGCGTGTATATACACATCGACAGATTTTCTTCCTCTTATCTACTGCTTCTGGGGTTTTTTTTTTTCTACGATTTTTTTTTTTCATATGGCAAAACAAAAATAAGTTCCTGATGAACGAGTTCATGACTTGGAAGTTTTATTTTTGCAAAAAAGAAAAAAAAAAACAAATATTGAACAAAAATACGATATGAAATGTGGGTGGAAGGTTGAAAAAAAAAAAAAAAAAACGAGAAAGCATATCACTTATTGAGAATTTACTTTGAATCGTTGTTGATTGCTAATCGATAAAGAAAACCATATGTACAAGTATCTCTCTAGTGTTGTATATATAAGGGAATGATGATAAGTAAAATGCATACAAAATGTTATATGTATGCGATGATGATGATGCTAAATTCATCACAAGTAGTATATGGAATAATTGATTTCGTGATGAAAGTTTTAATTACATTTTCATATACACCAATAATAAAAACCACATAAATATATACACACACAATAAATATACTTATAGATATAGAGAAATATTATGTATGAAGTGCTATCAGATGTTAAGTTCATCAAGTTCAGATTCCTTTTTTAATTTTATTTTTATTTTAGCAGAAAATAATAAATTATTTGAACAAATTGGATTTTTGAAATTGAAAAAAATAAGCAAACTCAATGAATTCATATAATGTGACATCCTTAGTTCGAAATTGATTATATGGCAATAAAAATAGTTCTTTTATCGTAAATTGAAATCTACTTCATCTTAAAGAGGCCGTATTCTTTGAAAGTCCTTTCTAGAAATCCTCTGGATTTTTTTTCTTATTGGAAAAAAGCAGACTTAATGAACTAGTGTCCCTATATCCTAACTTGATTAAACAAACAAACAAACAAAAAAGTCTCTTAATCGAAAATTGAAACGAATTTCCTTTCAAGGCACTTTTATCTTTAAAAGTCCTTGTGAAAAAATCTTCAAAAAATAATTTTCCTACAAAACCAAAAAAAAAAAAAAAAACAAAAAAACAAAATTTTCTTCACTTACCTTGAACACTTCTTGTCCTACATATGTTCAAATGACACCGTCGTTTTTATTCATCCTTCATAATTTCCCACAATCCATATCAATAAAAAAAAAAAAAAAAAAGAATTGGTAAGTACACCTGTAAAAAAAAAAACCAATAAACAAATAAAAACAATTTAAGTAAGTAAAAAACACATTACACACATAAAAATGTTGACGTTTATTTTTATTGTTTGAAGATTTGCTAACATTTGAACTTTTCCATAATGTCAATTCCAAAAAAAACGAAAAAAAAACAAAAAAATGATACGATACACATTTAAGGGGATATACAATAAGTTAAAGAATATATTAAGGATATACAAGATACAAAAAATACTGAAGAAGAAAAAGAAAAACATATGCCAAAACTTTAGATACATTTCGAACACCCTTTTTTTTTTTTTTATCACTCAAAACAGCATTATCAATTTTTTTTTTTTTTATCTTTTCGTCATTGTTTTTTATGTAGTTTGGTTGTTATCGTTCTTCAAGAGACTTTTGAAACGATTATATCGCATATATCTGATAAAAAAAAATATATCCTAAATGTGAAGAATATTTATACAGGATAATAAAAAAAAAAAATAAAATAACATAACCCACAGCAACTAAAACATAATAAAACAAATACACAATCACATATAAACAAAAAAAACACTTAATGGTTAACCATTGCAATTTTTTTGTTGTTGTTGCTGTTGCTGTTTTTTACCCATGTTTTTTTTCCTTTTTTTGTGAGTTTTGTGGGGGATGAAAGATCCACAAAAAAAAAAAACCAGTAACAACAACAACAAAAAAATACCGAAGGATTTGATATCTATTGTATTGCGAAAAAAAAAGCCATATTAAAAAAGGGAATCTGCAAACTCTCAAACCTTAAATAAACCCCGAATTAAACAATAAAATGCTACTAAGTACCCACAATTCGTATTATATTGTATCCTAGTTGACTGGTACAAGTATCCCCAAAAAAAAAAAAAACTACATGTACGTATATCCTTTCTCCCCCATTTGATATCGACATTATAGCAGCAATCGTCAATTCACCACCGTCATCAGAATAAAAGAATTGAATAGAAAACAAAACGCAAAACAAAAAAAACAAAAAAACAAGAAAGAACAAGAGACCTTGAGCCTTAAGGCTTTTCACATTTCGATTCAATTTAAATGAAAAGAATAAAAATTGTGAGGGAGAACGATACGAGGTATTATAAATGTAGTGTAACAACAAAAAACAGTGTCACATTAAAAAGTATTAGCAGGTGGTTTATAACAATGTAAACTGTACTTTTTGATGCTTTTTATCTGGAGGATTGATCTCTTTACCGTTTCTTTTTTTTTTTTTTTTCTAAATAAAATAGTATTATTTTCGCTGAATTTTTTTTTTTGCCATTCTGTTGTTGTATACGCTCTATAAATTTTTATTTGACTTTTTATTTTCGTGTCCTTGTCACGTTTCACGAAAAAAAAAAAATCTTTTGAAAAACAAAAAAAACTGAAAAAAAAACACCATGAGAATTCATGTCAGCCTTTTTGAAATTTGACATCGATACTTCAGGTTTTTTTTTTTTTTTGAAAAAACGATAAAATTTTCTTTTCACGTTCGATTTTTTTTTTCTTCGATCGTAAATTAAATTCATTTAAAAATTGGTTTGAAATTAGAAAGGAAAAATAAAATCATGTGTTCCTTTCAAGCCAATTTTCAATCATTCTATAAAAATTCAGTATAACTGTAGTTTGTGAACATAAAAGAAGAAAAAGAAAAAAAAAACATTAAATGGTAATGTGTCACAAGAGAATGTGTACTAAAAATGTTAAACGTGTTTTATAGTTGATTATATGGGTGGTGTGGTGGTGGGTGGTGATAAAGGATGATGTAGCTAAAATTTCGTAATATCTTTAAATCTAAAATATACATATACGTTTTATATATAACTGGAAAAAGATAGATTCCTTTATTGTATATAGAAATTGTATTTATATATACCTCTGAACATACGTGAATATTTTCGTAAAAGTTAAACGCATCTATCATGGTTTAAAGATTTAATGGCCCCCAGGTAAATATATAATATGTATGTGAACCATATATGTATAAAATGGTATATGTGTGGTTTTATGTGATTTAACAACAAAATTGAGTAAGACATTTCACATCTCATGAGAACTAAAACAGGATATTAAATAAGATATGTTAGTATATTCATGTATGTGTTTTTTTTTTTTTTTTTTGGCTTGAAAGTCTAAAAGATATAGTGAATCTAAATGCTTAACAAAGCGAAATAATTTATTGCTTATCTAAATTGTTGTTGAATAATGTCAGCTGGAATAATTTAATTAGACTGATTTATTTTTTTTTACTTATTTTTTTTTTCTTTTTGTTTTTATTTAAATTTTGTTGTTTAAGTTTATATAGTTCGCTAATTATTATGGAAAAATTCAACATTTAAATTTGAATCTAATTTTAGAAAACAGGTGTACTATCTAGTTCCGCATTATGAAAAAAATTTTAAAATTAAGCTTACAAAGCCGACCTCATCGTTTTAGATTGATTTTTTATTTTTAAAAGACGTTCTAACAAAAAAAGAGATTCTTAATTCCGAGTTGAAAAGATTTGAAATTATAGGGTTCTAATAGTTCTTAAATTTTTCTTTGTTTTTCCTTCTCATCAAAAATTGCAATATATTTCATGTGTGAATGACGTTACAAAAGAATTGAAAATAAACCCCATTATTATTTTGAAGAGAAAAAATTAAAATCGATTTAATAGAAAAACAAAATGAAAAAAAAAAAAAAAAAAAAACAGAAAAACAAAATCATAATTTGTGAAAAAAAAATTTTTTTTTTTTCAAAACAAAAAAAAAAATGCAATGTCATTGGAAAATGATTACATGAGTACCACCTTACCACCTTACAATATATTAAATTACAATATATAACACATGACGTGTGTGTGTCTTCTTAAGAAATCTGTGGTTGATTTCAATATCAAAAAGGAAAAAATTAAACGTAAGAATAACAAAAAAAAAAAAAAAGGAAAAAAAAATTAAACAAAATTATACGGTAGCAGGCACAAGTTGTGTGTGAAAATTATTTTTGATTAGATAGTATCGTGTATAATATGCGCAACCACGTGACAGCATTCACACCAGATTGAAAAAAAAGTATAAAAATGGAAAAGTAATAATAAATGAAAATTATTTTGTAATGACTTTTGACTTATGTAGAATGATGGGGTTTAAATTCTTTATATAAAAAAAAAAATGAAATGATAAAGGGTTTCAAAAGGATTCACTTATAGATCCTTATATTCTTAAATATTGTTTTTCCTCCAAAAAAAAAAATCGAAATCAAGAATGTTGAAAGGCAAAAAAAAGCTTGAAGAAGGTGGAAGAGGGGGAGGGGGAGATAGAACATGTCTTTTCCTTTCTTCAATTTTTTATATAAATTCCTTGTATCGAAAGACTCTACTTTATGACCAAAACATTAAATGAAACCCAAAGAAAATAAATTCTTGATTTCAAAAAACAAAAAAAAAAAATCAAAAAACCTCCTTGTTTATACGTTGAAAATAATAATAATATAAGTTTAGGTGATTAGTCCTTTTAATGAGTCCTTAAGGACAAACTAATTTCTCTGTCATTTAAACTCTAATTTCTCATACCTTTTATCATCGCTTTTAGTATACATTCCATTCATTTCATTCCACACCTACTCACGTGTAATAAAACAAAACAAAAAAAAAAAATAGAAACACTCAAATAAATTTCACAATAAATGTCAACTGGATGTTATTTGTGATGTTCCTTCTTCTAAAGAAGAACGCCTCATCTATTGTTCATTTAGCCATACTCAATTAATTTCAAAAGAAATAAATCTAAGGATATACCAAAAAGGTCGTTTATTTATTTTTTTTTTTTTGTGTTGTCGTCCATTCATTCAATGATTTGTATTTATGGAAACACCTTAACGCAATGAAAATTACAAAAAAAAAAAAAAAAGAAACAAAACAAAAACAACAAAAAAAGGACATATAAGAAAATAACACTACATCAAAAATTACACATATAGTAAATATAATGTACTTTACGTACATTTTTCATTAACTTGAATTGTTAGAAAACTTTTAGAATCATTTTCTTAGTTGTACTCATATAGAAACTTTCGTCCTTTTCTGATTTATTTGTACGTATTTTTAGAATTTTTTTTTTTTTGAGAAGAAGGAGAGTCCAAAAACAAAAACAGAAAGAAAAAAATATTGAAAGAAAATATATATAGGATACACTTTATATACTATAGTCTCTTGTTTATAAACAAAAGTCCTTTAAAACAAAATTAGTAGATATAATTTTTATGCTTGTTACAATGAGTCCTTTATGAGGTTTTTTTCTTCTTCTTGAATACCATAAAAATCGCGTGATAAATATACTATGTGTATGTGTTACACAAACAATATATATTCGTTTTCTAAAAACAAAAGAAAAAAAAGAAGATGAAAAAAAAAAAATAAGGATGAAAATTATGAGAGAGTATAGAAAATTTGTCAAATGGGAAAAAACATTAATTAGAAGTTTGGGTCGTAACCTGAAACTGAAACATTATTCAGAGCTAAAACTACTAAAAGTATATTTATTATTCACTGAATTATTGTGATCCTGTTGTATTACATAAGAATTTCTACTACAACTCATCAGGATTTATATGCTTTTTTTTTTTTTGTTTTTGTTTACGAGCAACATTTTATTAGTTGTTAAATTGAAGTACAACGATATTTAACAACAGGACATACATCTATGTAATTTTCATGTATAAGTATGTACTACATGTGCACAAAGAATATATGTATATAGAACAAAGAATTCCATTTATTTGTAAAAAGCTTAGACACATTAATCTCGAGATTGTACCCGTAAAACAAAAGCAATTACAATTTATTTTTCTCATAATATTTATTAGTTCATGCATCCTGGAAAAAAATAGGAAAAATAATGAATTATTTGTGTCCTATATAGCTACTTAATTGGTTTTTTTTTCTTTTTTCTTTTGTTTTTATTGCGACGGAAAACTAGAATTGTTATACAACACTTTTAATACATAAAATTATTAAGGATATAGAGAAAAAACAGAAGCAAAAGGAAATGTTTGAAAAAAAAAAAATCCCATTTTTCTAAATATTTGTTGCAATCCTGGCACAAAAAAAAAACTTCAAGCATTAATGAATGCTTATACAAATTCTAACACACTGAAAAAAAAAAAATGACAGGATCAAAAGGACAAACAATTAGATGGGTTCCAAAAAAAACAATGTGCCTTTCCATTCTTAGAGGTTCTTTACTTGATTTCTTTTTAGTCAGCTTAAACTAATGCAATCGAACCTAAGATGTGATTATAGCTGATGTTCTGTTGCAAGGATATTTTCCTTCTATCAAAGAAACTTTTATGAAAATTAATGAGAATTTCTAAAAATTGTACTAAAAATCCAGCGATATTTGAATTTTCTTGAGAAATTATCTACAAAACGTATTCAAATTGCTACGAAGAGTGCTACATTTTTTCACATAAATTTTTCGAAATGCAATTATGTACATACTTTACAAAACAATAACAACAACAACAGAAACAATTTAATTGAATAATTAAACAATTCTCAAAATTAAAATAACACAGAATTATAATTTTAATTCTCTTGACAAATTTCTTTTTTATTTTGTTTTTCTCCTACACAAAAGCATATTCATTCAAAATACACACCAGGTATATCTTTTATTTTAATGAATTTTTTATCAAGGATAATTCAACAAATGAGAAAAAAAAAATATGTAAGAAAAGGGTTCATTAGATTTTAAATAACAATAAAAAACAGCATAATAAAAATTTATAAAAAGCATAGAATTTTAATTATTTTTCAAAAAACCGAAGTATATAAAAGCCATGTGATATGAAAAAGAAAAGAAAAGAAAAAAAATGGAAAAATAATTAACAACAGTAAAACAAAAATTATAATAAATTTCCCATGGGATAGGTAAAATAAAAAAGAAAACGAAGAAGAAGAAGAAGAGAGTATTTATAAAATGGAAAGGATAAAAGATAATTTGTCATGAGTTTAGGATTATAATTTTTGATTAGAATTACATTTTTTTTTTTTTTCGTTTTTCAAGAAAATGTAATTTTTTTTTAAAAAAAAAGTAAAAAGGGGTGTAGTGGTAGTGAGAAAAGTTGGATGATTGTAAATTGAAAAAAGGACGATAATGAAAAATGTAAGTTACACGTTTTTGTGGATTGAATTTTAAAAATTACAAAAAAGTGAAGAAATAAACAATTAACTAACACGCCTTTTTTGTTTTTTTTTTTTGTTTTTTTTTAAGTACGAAGGACGAAGTTTTCAATAAGTGCATGTGTTGTTGGAAAATTTATAAACCAAGATGAGGCGGAGGCGGGTGAATTTCAAACAGTTGCTCAAGTGGACTTCAAGGAGAAGTTAAAAATGAACCTACAAAGCAGAGGTGTGATTAAAGACACCCTCGATGGTCTTTGAATGTATCAGAAAATTTTTTCCTTTTTTTGTTTAATCCTATTCTTGCATATTTAATATCCTGATCGAATTTTTTCTTACATTAAAACATTTCAGTGTCTTTTCCATCTTCGAAACTGTAATTACCATGTCGTCAGCTGTTGTTTGTTATTCGTAAAACCACAAATATCATCGTGGTGACCATTTATCATTTTTCAATTAAAATTTTTCATTTTAAATTGTGTAATTAGTTGTTGTTGCGTTTTTTTAAAGTTTACATGTGGTGCCAAAACAAAATATCATTCTTCTTATTGTCTATATTAAACGACAAATTAGGGTGTTAAAAAAAATTTTAATCCTACTTTCTTCTAATTTTTTTTAAACAGATTTTTTTCGTCCTTCAAAGAATCTTTTCTTTTGAAACATTAAGGTAATTTAAAGTACTTAATTTACAATTCATTTTCATTTTCTTTTCAAAAATGGAATAATTACATAAAAAATACCATGTAATTTGTATAATGAAGCAATTTGTCTTTTTTAATTACAAAAAATAAATTCAATTAAATAGGGATTCACTATTTTTTTTCTTTTCTTTTTTTTTTAAATTTAATCTCTCTAGCACTTTGTTTTCTTGGCGATCTCTAAAAAATGAAAAAGTATCTGATGTTTAGGGTTTAAAAGAATATTTAATAATTTTTTTTTAAAATTAGAATTAAGGAAAATATATTTTTTTCATGTGAAAAAAAACCACCGTTAATGTCATTTAAAAATAACAACAAAAAAAAAAAGAATATAAAAATTATTAATTCAACGAAATTTATCTCAGATGATTTATTGCACTAATGTGCCATTTTTTTTTTTTTTTTTGGGTGGGTGGGTGTACAAAATAAATTTGATAACACAAAAATATGTTTTAATAATTTAATTTAAGTAAGTCTGTAAGTACATTTAAGTGTGTACAAAAATTTTTATATTTATGACACATAAAGACAAAAAAAAAAAAGTGATATTCAACATTAAATAAGGTGTATTGATAAGATTATATTTTAATTCCCAAATGAAATAAAATGAACAAAATACGATGAGAAAAAAAAAAAATTACCAAATATAAAATAAAAATACACCACTAAATAATAATAAATCTTTATTGAAGTTGTCATTATTGATTTTAGCTTTAACACAACATATTGGGAAAAAGGGCGGCTGAAAATGGTCGTTTGATATGAATTTTTGATTGTCTTTCTTATACGATCAAAAAACAACGTGTGGTTTAATCACAAGTGATTGTATATATACATAATTTTTTCAGAAAAAAAAAAAAAATCTCCAAAATGAATTGTGAATGAGTAATTCAGAGTTCATTTCCCAATTGTAAGGTTTAACAAAAAAAAAATAAAGTAATTTTTATATGGTCACTTTAATATAAATATACATGTTACGTCCAACAGCAACAACAACAACAACAACAGATACTCATCTTCTATAGATACTTTTATTGGAACAATCACAAAATTTCATATTTTTTTTTCTTTCTTTTTTGTTTTTGTATAATCTTATAAATAATATGTTTGCTAATATGTATGTACATGTTAAAAAAAAAAAAGAATTATTTACGTTTAGATTGTTGGCCGTAAATCACTTTTTGGTTGTCATAAATATTAAAACATCTTATCTTCTTTACTTTTTGCTATACATATATTTATGTATATAAGTAGTTTGAGTATATACGTTAAGTTAGTTAATTATTTATGTTGTTTGGTGATATACAAGAATATCCTCATCATATGATATATTGGTATCAATTTTTTCGATATAAAAAGGGGATTTTTTTATTTTTTGTATCTATGTTTTGAACAACAACAATAAAAAAAAAGGATACATGAAATAACAGAAGACAAAAAAATAAATATGATATCATATCATACATGCGATATATACCTTTTTTTTTTTGTTGGTTTAAATTTTGGTTGACAAAACGGAAAAAGAAAAAACTGATAAATAATTTAATTGTATAGAAGAAGAATCTTTGGAATAATGTTAAAGTGTTCGAAAATTCGAAAACAGAAGGTCAAAGTCAGAGTCGTAAAATAATGAAAGTGAGAAATTACAAAGTAAATTTCGGGAAAAAGCATGGTTTTTTTTAAAAATGTGTGCAAAATGTTACACATTTTGATTTTTCAATTATTTGTTTTCGGTATAGTCACAGCTAGGAAGCCACGAAGAAATATTTTTAAAGGTAAAAAAATGTTTAATATCCTTCCAAGGCAGGAAGTTCACCATATGAAAGTTAAACGATATAATTAATGGTAGAAAACAGATGTATAGCTTTTTTATTATGTCATTACGTGGTCCGATCAGAACAGTACTAACACATAAAAATAGAAAAATTACCTTCTAGCGAAAGAAAATTAACGTAGTAGAGGTTTTTTCTATTGTCAAATTCGAAATCAGCAAGAATAAGTCCTTTAATCCCAGCCATCCATGTCTGTGGAAAAAAATCTTCCTGACTAAAGCTTTTCATAAAAAATAAAATTTGGAAAAAACACCAAGAAATACACTCATAATTTTCCAATAAAATTAACAAAAGAGAATTGCAAAAAACAGATTCCTTGTTTTTCGAACCTGAACCCCTGGAAATTTTTTAAAATAAATTTGAATCAGGCATACTGGATTTAAAATCTCTCAGAAAATTCTCTTGTGAAAGCTTTTAGTTCTACAAAATCTATTCTGGACAACACGATACTGGACATAAATCAACTTCGGATTTGACAAAAAACTAATTTATGAGAGAAAAAAACAAGCAATTAGAATGCATAAGGTGTTTCTCACGATCTAAAAATTCCAATTAATTGTCCCTCAAAGTGAGCAATAATTCACGATAATCATTAGATCGTTACAATAAAAGACACATTTTCTATATACTCTCCACACATATAAGTTCTCATTAATTCTATGTGCAAAAAAAAAAAAAAAAGCACAAGACACTTCAGTATTGAATGAGTTCAGAATATCAAAATAAAATCGTCCTTAACGTTTAACAGTGTCATTAAATCGATTTTTGTATTATTTTACCCTGTCCAAAAAAAAAAAAAAAAAACATTGTGTATGTGTTTTGTTACAATAACTGAAAATAGATTATTGCAAATGAAAATGGTATTTTGTTAGAGATATCCTTAATGAGACACGTCTATCATTAGACTATATATATAAGCTTAAATTAAATGTTATAAAGTAACAATGAAGACAACAACAACAAAAAAAAGGAAGAAGGATATTCTGAAAGCATTTGTGTTGTACAGATGTCACTTGTTTAATTTATTTTGTCATTTTCTTTTAATGTTAAAGGATACAAGGAAATAAATAAATATACGTATGTATATTGATTTTAATTTAAGGATTATGCTTAAAGTACGAAAAACAATTTTTAAGGTTTTATGTTGCTTGAAAGGATATAGTTTTTGAGTAGCCCAAAAATACTAGAGAAAAATTGAAATCCTTCAGATTTTACTGGTTACGAATAAAATTTCTTTATAAAATTCAAACTCGCACCGAAGGAATCCTTTTTTTTACTTCGTCCTGAGAAATTACCATCTCTTATTTTTTCTAAATGCATCCTTCCTTAATTTTTCTCATTTTTTTTTTTTCTAGAAGAAATTTTGCTTCATTTTTTCTTCTCATTCTTTTAAGAAAATAAAGTTCTTACAACCCAAACACAATTACGATTCAATTTTTTTTTTTTTTCGTCGAGGGGATGAAAATCGCGCTAATGTTTAAATTCCATTAAAAGGTCATAATTAAATGTCGTTTACTTTTGGCCGCATTAAAAACCTCATAAATCAGAAAAACAATGTGACTGGGGATGAAGGTAAGAGTAAAGCTTTTAACTGTTTAAAAAAAAAATTTTTTTAAATCTTTTTGTGTGTTTTTTTTTTAATTCGTGGAGTAAATTGATTGAAAAATTTTTTGCCTTTTACTTAATAGGAAAAAAAAAGGGAGGAATTTTAGGATAAAATTTTTGTTATTTGTTGTTTTTCGTTAATGATTTATTTTGTTTTAAAATCTAAAAATTGTTTTATTCCAAATGAGTTGGTATGTCGTAAGTTGTCAACAACACAAATAAATTTTTAAAATATTTTCTAAAAATTTTATTTGTTTTTTTTTTTTTTTTCAAATAGTTTTACTTTGAGAAATTTTCTGTCAGACTTCATTTTTTTTGTCCTGAAGCATAAAAAAAATTTTATTTTGAATAAAAAATGTTCTAAACTAACAGAAAACTATTTTTTTTTTATATGTTTTAGAAAAAAGTTTTCATTTGAAACAAAAAAGGAAAAATTCAAAAAAAAAAAAAAAAAAAAAGGAAAAAGGATATTTTTTTTTTTTTTAATTCTAAAAATTCAAAGTTAACAAAATATTTTTTCCTAGAACAAAAATTTCTTTATACAAGCTACTTTTCATCACCTATCCTCCACCGTCATCATCAAAAAAAAAAACAAAAACAAAAAAAAGGCTCTATAAAAAAACAAGGATAATAATTTAATGTTGTACAAATTTATTTATAGAATGAAAACGTATAGAAGAAAAAAAAATATGTATCTTCTACACGTGGCACATTACTGAAAAATTGTTTTACATCGTCCGGAAAAATTTAATAAGAACGAAAAAATATTCTTAATTTTTTTTTATTTTTTTTTATTTTTTTTTTTTGTACTCTTCAGGAAGGGGATGACGCGCGAACGATATTAACTTGTCAAACAAATAAGAATTTATCAGAAAAATATTGGCTGTAATATTTTCTTTGTTTTTATATCAGGAATTTTTTTTTAACCTTGTATTTTATCGTGTTCATAAGCCAGAAACAAACAAAACAAAAAAAAAAAACCAGTAAAATTGAAACTTAAAAACAACACAGGGGCGAATTATGAGACCAAACATACCAACAGAGCACAAGAATAAAGTACAGCTAGTCGAAAAGAGAAAATAATACAGGAGGACCATGCCTCTTTTTTTTTTTTTTGTGTGTAACATAAACAAATTATTTAATGCTTTTGATTTTAATAAGATAAGATAAGATATCTAGATAGAAAAAAAAAAAACAAAACAAACAAAAGCCCGGTAATGTGTCTGATACATTATTGCATTCATCGCTTTTTTTTATGAGGAAAACAAAAATGCAGGAATACAACTCATAATATTTTGTCCTTTGGCCACACACTGCGTGACATTGTTTCAAACAAAAAATAAAAAAAAAATAAAAAAAAAGCAAAAGGGATCATCACCCACCGTAATAAAAATTTTTTTTTTGAAGGAATTACAAAAACTATGGGGATTTCATTTCAAATTCCCTTTTTGTCATAAATTCATTCTTTTTATATACATATATATTTTTTTTAATTTCAAGATCAAACAGTAAAATCCGTTATTGTGGGTAGTCAAATAGCTCTAATGTAAATATCAACAACAACAACAACAACAAACATTTTAAATATAAAATGTAAAAAAACCCACTCAAATGGAAATGATTTTCATGTTATTTTAAGCAATTTTTCGTTATTTGTTTGGGTTAAAAAATTTTTTTTAGATGATGTTGATGATAACAAGAGACAAGAATTTTTGTTTTTTTTTTTTTCGAGGAAATATAAAATTTATTTAATTTAAATACCAGAAAATAAATAAATTAATTATATTTTTCAATTAATTTTACAATATGCTAATTTGCATTCTTAAGGGAAAATTTTAAGTTTTTAATGAAATCATTCATTTCTTCAGTGAACAATTTTTAAAGGATTTATTGTGTGTAAAAGGAAATAATTCAGGTTGAAAAGGATTAAGAGCATATTGTTAATGCAGGTCATAGATCTTTGAATCTTTGTCAAATATTTTTTTTTTAGTTTTTTTCAGTTTATATTTTTGTTTTAACTTTTGTGACAAGTACATACATACATGAGGTTAAAGATCAGGAAAATAGTTTTTACCGAATCTCTCTTCTCATGGGTCGAACATTATTGAAGGATGAGACATTGAGAAAAATGTGTAAAACTTTTTTTGTAGAGAACTTCGAGACCTATAATTTGTATAATAATAATATTTGACCTTTGACCTCGAATACTCGCAATACCACCGGTACGATATCAGTTGTGACATTTGACACGTATTTTTAAATGCCAAAAATGAAATCAAATCTAACAGATGAAACTTGAAATTACTGGACTATTTATACAAGCTTTCATACAATCCACTCTACCTGGTTGGTGTCTTGTACATTTTTTTTCATCACAATGACATTTCAAAAAGTCTCATTTGACACACGTCTTAAATACACTCGATGACATTTTATAAGAAATTCTTGTATTTCTCATCAATTTCACAAACTTCTTGTAAATAAATAAAGTGAAAATTTTTCAATTTAATTTACCCTTAAGGATTTTTCCATTTTAACTATGTAACTTTTGTAGTTTTAAATGAAATGAATTCCAAAACTTCAAAGTCATTCTAATAAAATTTTGAAAAAAAAACAAACATACAAACTAAGAAAAAGAAGAACAAAACTAAAATTTCATTTAAGGGAAATGTCCTTATAATTACACACACAAATATACTGTATTCGTTTAAGAAAATACAGGATAATATAGAAAACATGTAAGAAAATGACTTCCTTTTTTTTCTTTTTCGTTTTTCTCTATCTTAATATTGTTGTTAGTTAATTAAATGTCAGCAACAAAAATCACAAGTATACTTCTTTCATAAATCATTGCCATTTAACTTGATTCTTCTTCTTCTTCTCAGCAAAATAATCGTAATGTCACTACTCATCACGTTTGCTTGTTCCTGAAAAAGTAAAAGCAAAAAAAAAGCAATAACTCCCAAACTCACACCACATTTCACATACATCCTTCAATAATTTTTAGTATACATATATATTTTTGTACCCATCCTAATGCGTCATATAATTTTCCTGTTACTTTCTCATCCTGAAGACTTTTTATACACCACTTACTTAACACTTATTTCAGTTCACTGAACTAAAATTGCAAGTCACATATTTTCACACCCTTTTTGAAATTTCGCTTCTTGTTTTTTTTTTTTGTGTTTTTTTTTTTTTGTTTTTTGCTTGCAAGGATGTTTATCCTTGTGTGTAAGCAAAGACAATGATTTTTTTTCCTTGGTGACAGGAAACAAAACAAGAAAGTAAAAAAAAAAAAACATATACAAAAATAAATATAAATCGAATGGTAGCTATTTTTCAAGATAATATTTTCTAATCACAAACTTCATTAGGAGAATGAGTACGTACATACATATGTAGATACATACATGTACAACAGAAGACTACAGATTTCCTCTGATGATGATGATGAATCTTTGTTGTATGAAAACGTCTATAATTCCGTTTGTATATACAGGAAAGATGAGTTTTATTTTTATTTTTCCAAAAAAGGATATATACACACATATATCCTTCAGTGTAGTTTATTATATAAAAATTATAGATATAGTGACTTGTATACGTTCTAACAAAGTTCATGTCCTGTCAATAGATCAAGTACAAATACGTAATTTACGGACCAATGGACAACCAATTAAATATTTTCACTTTATATGGTCATCTTTATTTTTGAAAATACATAAAAAAGAAAATCTTAAAGAACGTCAATGATGTGAAAATACAGAGAAGAAAAAACACAAATTGAAGATACAATAAAGTTTTCTTTTAATCTTTATCTGCACTGCTGATTCTCTTCGTTCTAAATGTATATCTACTCCTCAGACTTATAAAAACTTCTTTGACAGATTTTTGAAAGATGCCATAAATTGAGTTTGTGTTAAGTTATTTTTTTTCTTTCTTTTTTTTTTTTTTTTTTTTTTTTTGCCGAATACAAAAATTTATCTTTTATCTTGAACATGGGAGAGCAAATTTGTATTTTTTGAAAAGAAAAACAATACAGTTTTTCTTTTATTTCTTCAATATTTCAGCACGTAGATGGAAAATTAAGTTTTTATCAAAAAATTATTTCAAATAATTGACTCAACAAGGATATTTGTCAACTCATTTTTATCTTTTTTCAACAACAAAAAAAAATAATTGATTTGAAAAAAAAAACCCATCCATAAAATTAAAAAAAAATTACTCTCAGAGACCCCTCCCCCTGCAATCTTTTTGAAATTTTTCTTCTTCTATATTCCAATCCTTTTAACAAAACAAAAAAAAAAACTCCCCTCGTTTTACAAAAATTATCAAAAATTAACTGTAAACTCATTTAATCAAAATTTAATTGTTTGTCATCTAAGTTACAACAACAACAAAAAAACATGGAAAATTGTAACAACAATAAATGATGCCATGTTTAAAAAGAAAAATTATTTAACAAACCAAAATTTACAATTATCCTTAAAAACATGAGTTATACTCGAGATACACAGTTAGTTCAAATTACTTACAAGGATATTTTTCTTTTTTTTGTTAGACGACAGATAAATAATAAATAACTTGCCATAAAGGATGTAAAATTGTATAATCAACTTAAGTTGTTTTTTTTGTGCCCCAATTGTTAAAATTCTTCTGCATATACCCGTCCAGTCTAATTAATGACATCAATTTGTCTCTTTTTCTAAAAACAAAACAAAAAAACAACAAAAGATATACTTTCTTGTTCTGGGAATACAATTTAGAGTAGAGTGAAAAGTGAGGTGGGGGGGAGGTGAGGTATAGAGTTGAAATTGAGGACGATTAATGAAAATTGTTGCCACAAATTCGATATTTAAAATACCGTCACGTTCATTTGATAAACGGCGTGTTAACTAGATTTTTTTATTTTTTATTTTTTTTGCTTAATCATTTACTTTGTTGTTGTTGTTGTTGTTATCTTGTTAAGATTTTGTGATTAAAAATTTTCTATACACGCGTACGTACACAAATTACAATTTAAGAGCGTTGACATTTAAAAAACAAAATAGTGATAAATTTTATTTAAAATAATTAAGCGTTGAAAAATTTATTTAAATTAATTTTATATGTGTGAAAAATCTTTGAAAAATTGAAGAGGGAAATTACAATATAAAAAAGATACATTTTTCTAGTGTTTTTCAAAATTTTCAAAGAAGAAAATACATTTAAAAATTTTTGAATTATTGAAAAGAAAATTGGAAAAACGAGAAAAGATACATTTTTTTTTTCACCGTTCTTTTCTTGAAAATTTTTGTGAAAAATTCTTTAAAACATTTTCACTAAAAAAAAAAACAATTGAAATTTTTATTCACCTGAATTTTCTGTGACTTTGCTCATATAAAATGCAAAAATCCTAAAATTTTATGAGATTATATTGAAAAATTTCAAATTTATTAACATGAATAGTATCTCGTTGACCCATTTTATAAAATACATTGGCAATATTCCAAAAATTCTATATTCATACATTAGATTCCAACAGAATATACACCACCTATGAAAAAAAAAACATAGAAAACGCACGTATAACATCAGATATTTAACATATGATCCCAACGGGTGAATATCTTATAAAAAATTCATGAATCTTCGCTTTTGTTTTTTTGTTTTTTTTCTGTGCTTTATATACCATATCATTGACTAATGATGCTGAAATTACGCCATTTACATACCATGAATTTCAGATCAAAACGATTTTGCCACTAACTAATTCATACTTATCCACCCACCCATACACTTTATATTCGTTATAATATATTTCACATATGAGCACATTATAATGTATATAGATACATAGATATTTTCTATATATCGTAATTTTATTATGTGCCCTTGTTATTTTCATATTTCCTATTTATGACACACACAAACACACACATGAAATATGTGAAAATCAGTCGTATTCGCGTTAAAAAAGGTGCCAAAGACAAAGTGTTATGACATAATTTGACGACCCTCATAATTTAGTTTCAATTTAAAACACATCATGATTCATGTATGATAAGGGAAGGAGAGAATTATGACATTATAAGGATATCATCCTTTTATATACGTATGTATCTTCTATTAAAGTAATAATAATAATTCTACCCTATACGATAACATACGTTTCCTGAATATTCGGAATCTAATATCGTTAAAAGGACATTCAATGAATTATGCACAACAATAAAATAAAGGATTTTTTTTTCTTGCTAATGACTTCTTTTTTTTTTTTTTTTTTTAAAAAAAAAGGGATAAAAAATGAAATAAAAATTGTCAAAAATTACATAATTTATCCTAATTTTAGGACATTTTTCAATTTTCCTTTTTTATCCTTATTTTTTTTTTTTCATACTTAAACGTTTATTGGAAAAGGTGTGTTTTTTTTTCTTTTTTTCTTAAAAAAGATTTCATTATTATGTGTGCTACGATTTCCTCTTATGTAAAAAACTGTACACCATCCATATCCTGCCTATGTTATCCTTTACCTTATGTCCTTTTTCAGTTTTTCTCTTCTTATATTTTAATAATATAAATAAAGTAAAGAAAAAGCATTGAAAATTTTATGTAATCAGTTTGTTATTGTGTTTGTGTATTTGAAATCGATTTGCTTAGATACACACTTGACCATATACATATACACCTTCGACTACGTACAAGGATGAAAATTTTTCCCATTTTCTAATTCTTTTATTTTTATTTCTATTTACTTTTTTTTTCTTTTATTTTTCAAACAATTTCTCATTCATATCTTGAAAGTTACGGTACCCGTGGGACACGTAACCGATCACTAGCCCTTATGTTTGGTCATTCATTTCATTCGATATGTGTACTACACATAGAATATTTTTTTTTTTGTTTTGTTTTTGTATTCTAACCACGAAGGAGTCATGCATTTTATAAAATTTTCTAACTAAAGCTATGGTTTTTTTCTTTTTTTCATTTTTTTTTTCTCATTTGACCTAACTTTTGAATCTGTACGAGAGTATGTTTCTGGCCATATACATATATATACTCCTTACACATACATTTATTTACAGGATATACTTTTCTGCAATTTATCGAGAACTATGTATGTAGTCAGGAATATACAATACACAAGATGTTATAAAATTAAAACATTCTGAAATGAAGAAAAAAAAAAAAAGAAGAAATATATTTTTTAGATATTAGTTCTCAGCAACAACAACAAAATAAAAACAAAAAGGATATGTGGTGCGGTATTACTATGTTAGATAATGCCATATACTAATAAAATTTGAAAATTTACAGAAAAAGGATATTACTTTTCACATTTGATTCTTCGTTTAAAATTTATTGTCAGCAATTTAAAACAAGAGAGAAAAAAAATATAATAATCAGGAAAAAACAAAAATTAAAGAAAAAAAAAGGAAAATTTTTAAAATCAACAAAAAAAAATGGTCAGAGAAAATGTATTGGTAAAAAATGTTCAACTTCTATAAAATATCGAATTTTATGTATGGACATATGTACAACAATATTTTCGTTTATGAAGAATAATGAATACAATTTGTTTGGGAGTATTTTTCTCTACATATGTGTTCTATCTTGAAATTTATTTTTCTTTTATTTTTTAGCTTTTATTTGAATTTTTTTTTTCCTAATTTTTTTTTTTTTTTTGTATTTTGTTAATTTAAAAAACGTGTGTCTTTCAATTATATAACAAAAATTTTCTTTTCCTTTTAGTTTTTTTTTTCTCTTTCATTTTTAAACTTTTTAAAAGAAAAAAACGACTTCCATTTAAAATTTTTTATAAAAAAGCTTTTATAGTAAACATCTTAAGAAATTCAAGCATTAGATTCTGTGCATCATTATCACCACCGTCATCCTCGTTTCGGTGGCAACAAAATACAAAAACAATAATTTTGTTTTTTTTTTTAGAAAAATATCCTTAGACACAAAAAAAAAAATGAACATAAATGCCTTAACTCAAACATTATAGTAAAGTACACACACACATACACACACACAGAATACTTTCAAGGAAAAAAAAAAATAAAGCTAAAATGAAAATATGACTTCATAAAATTTAATATCTCATAAATTTTCAGGTTATAAAAAAAATAGAAGTAAATAAATACAGAATGAGATGAAAGAATATGAAAAAAAAAAGGATATGTACCATAACTGTTAGTATATACCACCTTTTAAATGTTTTTACTTCAAGAAAATTTTTATCATCTCTCTCAGCTCCACATTCATTCAGTCGTAGCGCAAGGATGTATTTTTGTAATGCAGAATGAGTGGGTTTAATATTAAAAAACATGAGAATATTGTATATGGTAATTGAAAAGTTTCTCCTTTTTTTTTCATTTACTTTCAACAATGTCCTGGCCATAATTTTTTTTTGTCTTTTTTTTTTTCATTTTTTGTTGTCTACTTAAAATTACACTATAAATATACTGTAAAAATAATAACAAAAATGCAAGGGCAAGGATAAGAGATAAAATGAATAACAAAAAAAAAATAAAATAAAAATAAAGGGGTTAAAATTTTGTCTACCATCAGAAAATGTTTTAATATAAATGAAACAAATTTTAATTAAGTCATTTATATAGAAGATATAGAAGACAATAATTTTATAAATTATTCATAAAGGAGTTTTCTTATTGTTGTCCTTTTTATACTTGTATGATGCTTGTAGAGAATTGTATATGTAATATTATGAGCAAAAACATTGAAAATATTGAAACATTTTAGTGACTTTATATTAAAAATTATGTAATTTTTGTACATTAACATCATTTTTTATGGAATTTTCAAAGATCTTTTGAATATTTAATTAGTTTTAAAGACTTTTTAACATTTTTTTTTGACAATTTTCATTATTCTGATGGATTTAGTATGGGTTTTCAGGGAATTTTCGTGCTGTCAAGTGTAAATATTTAATATGTAATGAATATTTTTAAAAAAACAAAAATTATATATGTAGTAGACTAAAAAGAAGAAAACGACATCCGATTCGACTGGGATTCGAACCCAAGACCTTTGCTTGCCGGGGCACTGTTCTACCAATTAAATTATCGAATGTCAATAATCATTGATAAAGAATACTTAAATCTCCTACATATACGACTTCTTACTACTTTGTGTACTTTAATCTGAACAAGAAAAAAAGATTTTTAGTTGAAAAAAAAAAAAAAGTTAAATAAAATATTAAATTTTACTGAAACAAAGAGGTCCTGATAGACAGAAAACAACATCACAGGTCGGTCTCTTACTAATATTTCCATGGTAAGTGTTCTTTAGAAATCAGAAAAATTATGTTTTCTAAATCCTCGTACGTATTTTTCCCGTATTTTCTAAAGAAACTAATAAATTTTATCTAAAATCATCAGATGCATTTCCATCTTTAGTAATCGCAACCACCCTACTCACCCTTTTCTCCAGTACTTTTACCCTACTCCTTTCTTTTTGTATACGTTGAGTCGCGTGCTAATTAATAATATAAAGAAAAGCGATATCCCTAGAACCTGGCTCATTGAAAAACAAAAACTACAACTAACCACATGTTTACAAATCCTCCATCCGACTCCTTTTCCAGATTGTCTGTTGGCCTAATTTTCTTTCTATTTTTAACAATCGCCACCACTAAACCTCCATAATTTTGCAAAAATCAAAACTAAAAATAAAAAATCACAAAAAAAAAATTATTAAAAAATTTCCAACACAAACAAATCTTATTCGTAGGTCAAACGTCAAAAGGATATTAGTTTTCTTAAAATCTATGTTAACAAATTTTTCCACAACAAAAAAAACATGTTAATGATTTTTTTGTTCTTTACTTTTTTTTTCTCTCTTCCCCATAAATGATTGATGGACAACAAAGTGACTGTCAAATGTGTTATCCACCCTGGATTATCATCATTGAATGCCCCCATTAACAATGACATGTGATTACGTGTTTTAACAGTTGGGCTTTTCTTTTTTCTATTGTTTTTTTTTTTTAATCTTTCAAATAACAATTACACTTAATGTGGAGAATGATTGTTTAACAAAATGTTTGTATGATGGTCACCCACATTCTCATAAAAGTAACAGAAAAAAAAATCGTTTTAGCCCTCTCCCTTCGACATGAAATTAAATTTAAAGGACAATTTTTTTTTTCTATTTTCATTGTTGATTGACTTTAATTGTGTGAACATTCCTGATAAGACTTTTACGAGTATGTGATAATATCATGCTGTTCCTTTGATAACATAACAGTTGTCTATTTGGTTTTCAATTTTTTAAAGGTGTGAGTCGTACAATTGTCACGTATAAGAGTCATATTTTTTTTATTGTGTGTTAAAGTGTTTTATTTTCTCTATCGTATATGTTAAGATTAAAAAAAAAAAAGAAGAAAAAATAATTGTGCAAGGAAAGGTATAACAATGAGTCCTTTTTGATCTGTAATATTGTGATAATTTCCTTTGGGAATTAAAAGAAAAGAGGATTTATGACTAATAAATGTATGAAAATAGGTCGTTTACATATTTTTTCATAAATAAAAAAAAAAGAAAAGGAGAAATATAGGAAAAAATTCTTTGACATTCAAAAATATGATATGCGATGCGGTATATTCTAAAATTTATACGTATGTATATTTTTTTTCCACTAAAGAAAACATCAAAAGAAAAATTATTTTACCCTTGTGTGAAAAGGATATTGTTTTTTATGTGTGTTAAGATTTTTTATTATTCTACATATTTCTTAGCTTCATTTTTTTGTGTGCCATATTAAAATGTTTTTATCTAGGCAAAATTAGACGCAAATTGGAAATTCTACCTAGAAAAATTAAATTGAATTGAATTATTGGCATAAAAAGAATTAAAGAATTTTTCCAAGTCCAAGAATTCATGAAAACGGATCAAGACTGTGTGAAATTTAATTGAAAAGAGGGTAGAAATTGAAGTGCTCGAAAAATTTTAAATTCAATTTTTAAAGTTTTAAAATATTTGTGAACTGGTCACACTTATGTACCAAATATGAAAAATTAATTTTGATATTGCATATTTGTAGGAGATAATTTATTATTAACCATATAAGATTTTTAAGTGTGAGAAGAGTAACGTGTACGAAAAATAATTTTCAAAAACTTCAAAAATTTATAAATAATTTTATTTTTCTAGAAAAATATTCTTGTTGTCCTTCGAAAGTTTAATTTTTATCTTTCCAGATTTTTGTTTTAGGCTTCTCAATAAAGTGGCTTTTTGATTATTTTTTATTTGTTGTTTTCCTACATCTCTTTTCATTTTGTCCTTATAGAACTCTATTTCCAGCTTCAAAACAAACCGTTTCAACTAATTCTGATGCATTAAACTTGTGTGATGATAGATTTTAGAAAAGCTTAGTTAAAGTGATTTCAAAACCAACTAAAAATCAAGGTAAAATTGACAATGTACTAAAAGAATCTGCTTAATGGCATGAACTGAAAGTTTCCTAAAGATTAGAAAGATTAATTTCCATTTTCTGAACAACAAAAAAAAAAAACAACAACTCTAAAGAATGGTGACAATAATATACTATATCAAATTCCGGGGGGTTCCTTCAGAAATGTCACAAATCAGAAAGGTCCGAACCCTGAAATGTTGAAGATCCTTGGAATAGACTATATAAACGATAAAAAGATAGAATCAGGATGCGGCAAGTACTATGGAATTTGGAGGACTAGAGAAAACTGCTGCATATATGACAATCAATGCTGATTGCTGAACTTTAGAGCCAGGAACAAAGATACAAAAAAAAAAAAAAAATCAACAACAAACAAATAAATTCACTACCACAATGTTGTCTATTTTTCTTTCGTAATTGTGAAAGAAAATATTAAATTCTTTATTTCGATTTTCTCACGAAAATATTTTTAAAAATTGTCTTCTTTTGTTCCATTTTAAAAACAATGTCATTTTTATAATCCATTAGTAATGTGACAAACAATTTGATTGACATTGACATTAAATTTCCAAAAACATCTAATATGACATATTATCACCACAAAACAAAAAATTCTTTTTTTTACTAATCGAAAAAAAAAAAACAAAAACATACCACACATAGTCTCATCGCACAACTAATTTGTCGACAATTTTTTGACATGCATGTCACAAAATTTGTTCTGTTTTTAAGTTAATTGCATGACGACCAAAGGAGACCAACATCATCGATGATCATCATCATCAATAAATAAATAAAATTAAAAAAAAAAAAACAAAAAAAATGTTTTTTTATTGCGTTAAATTACAACAAAAAACATAAAATAAACACATATTGCCTTGAAGATACGTTTTTTGTTTTTTTTTTTTCGTTAGTACCTGTATAGAAGATATGTCGTAAAAAATGTCAAACAATTTATTTTTTATTTTTTTAAATTTTAAAATCTGTGTTTTATTTTTTTTTTCTAAAAGAATTTGAACTTTGAATGAATTCCAATGTTTATTATTATTTTTTTTTAAATTAAAAATTTTTAAAAATTTTACTCGTATGCTTTTAAGAAAAAATTTATTTTTGTCACAAAGATATTTTCATAGATTTTTTTTTTTATTTATTTATTTTCAACAATTTTTTCTTAAAGTACATAAAACAGAAAAATAATGTGATATCAATCATAAAACAATGACAAAATATTTTCACTTATTGACACAATTAGAAAAATAAAATGGAAAAAAAAAGACATTATTTTTGGATAAAAATACCAAAGAAAAAACATATGTGAGATTTAGATTTTTTGAGGAAAACAAGAGAAATAAAAAAAAATCAACGACATATGACGACAAAACTGATGATTTAATGTGTATAAAATTCATAAAAACTAGGGCCAAGTTATTGGGTGGCATGTTAATAAACAATCAATATTGATTCCATTTCGTTGATTAAAAAGGGCGTCCTTTCTCTTGTTCGTACAATGTACTTTGTTCGTCTGTCATCATTGTAAATCTACATTACATGTAATTTTTAATATATATATACTTCATTATATAGAAAATTCATGAAAATTCATATTTTCATTTTAATTCTTGTAGATATTCATCATTCAGCAATATGTTGTACCCTTATTGTCATATATACCATTTGTGAATATTACATGCCAAAACTATGTCGATATGATGGTCATATAACATCAGCAATTTATGAATGGGTGGCTTAAGTTTCCCCAAATTGGTCTTATTCTGCATAATTCACATCAACCATCACCCGACCACAAAACCACAATACGTGTACATCAATAATAATGTCCTTTTTCTGATACAACTGGGTTCCCGTTCAATAAAAAAGAAAGAAAGACAGAAAGTCATCGTCATTGTTGTCGTCGTCGTCGTCCACAATTATCAGCAGTATAAGAACAACAAATAACAATGTGTTGTCGTATCCGGCGTTAATGGAAAATCTAATTGATTGATTGATCCCATGTAGATTACTCCACATACACCATATACGTAGGTACATATAACCACCCACCCAATTGTTCTTATCTGGATAAAAACAAAAAGAATTATAGGACATGTACGTGGTGGTGTACCTTGGACTTTTTCCGTATAATAAATTCAATCAAAAACTTCACCTTCTGATAGACCACCAAAAAAAAAATTTCAAAAAAAAAAAACCACAACTTGTTTTCCATTATCGAAAACTTTAATTTTTGAAAAGGTCCGGTGATAGACTACATCGTCCCGAACGAAAACTACATTGAAGTGAAAAGGAATTAAATGATGAAAAAAAAAAATTCTATTCTCCATCCCCTTTGCACCATTCCTGTTTTTGTCTAGCGTATGGCACACAGTAAATAAAATTCAAGTTCATGATAAAAAATTCATAATTTTCCATAAGCATGAGAATTTGCAAAGAATTTATTTAGATTTTTTTTTCTTTTTTTTCGTTTTGGTTGTCATCATTAAATTTCCTAGTTTTTTTTTTTTTTGTTTTTGTTTTCTAAATTTTATCTATGGCAAAAAGATACAAAAATAAGTTAAGAAAAGGTGCTAATGGATAGAATACATGTTAAATGCATTTTCATAAAGATCTTCGAAGATAATAAATAAATTGAGAAAGATCGTCTTTTTTTTTTGTGTTTTTTTTTAATTTTTCGATAGTTGATAAAATGTTGCATCGGTAAGTGCACACCTCTCATAGATTCATCTTGTATATTAAGTGAAAATCTTATCATTAGAAAAGATATAATAATGGTGATGATGATGATGATGATGATGATTCTTGTTAACTGTCATAGATAATCTTCATCGATTAAAAGAAAATTCTACCGCATCAGCCGAAAGGTTATCTCTTATAATATGAAAAATAAAGATAAAGTATCTTCAGTTTTGCGTCATAACGATAAATTAAAAAAAAAGATACACAGAAAAAATAGAAAATTTATCTTTACACAAAAACTTAGAATTTCATAGACAGAATGGAAATTTCATTTGAAAAAAAAAAATGTTGAATTATTAAAAAATAATGACAGCTAATTTTTTTCTCGTTTTTTTTTCATTCAAATTTCATTCTTCAAAAACGAAAAAGACAAAAAAAAAATATGATAAAGAAATTTATTTCAATCAAAAAAAATAAAAAATTTTATCTCACATAGAATTTTTCAATAATATTTTCATACAACAAATAATCTCTTTTTACACGTTTCTTTTTTTTTTTGTTTTATTTTCAAAAGTCAAAATTTTCTAGTTAAATTTTCAGAAAATTGATTTACAAAGAAAAAAAAAAATTTACAAATAAAGAAAATTGTTTTTAATAAAACAAAAACGGTCAAAAGAAAATTGAAACTTTTTGCGTTTGTTGAATTTTGTTGTTGTATTTTTTTTTTTTTTTTTGTAAAAATTTCAGGATTCATTTGAATAAGTGAAGTGTACATTAATTAGAAAGGAATTTTGATTACAAATTTTCAATCAGAATTCGTATAACAACAACAACAAACAAATAAGCATTTTGTTTGGCAGTAATAGCATTCGATAACAACCGACAACCGTACAGCATATCATCATATTGTACAGAAAAGATACTTTGCGTATACATAGTATATATGCATGTACATACATATACAGCAGCTACCGTAATACCTCACATAGAACAATTCCAATGAAAATGACGCCAATATTACATTGTGAAAGCATCCTCATCCTTTACAAACAACGCAATCTACTCTGTGTGTTGTAAACGACTTTGATATATTAAAGTTAGATTTTCAGATGATTTCTGCATATGCAACATAAAATTTTCTAACAAACAACCAAGCAATCATCCCTCTCCCCATCCTTTTATTAAATATACTTGAATCAATCTTTGAAATTATTGAAATGCATTGCATTCAAATGAAAAAATAAAAAAAAATAAAATACAAAGGATTCATCAGATTCATGAAAGTTATATAGGATTGTAGGATCACAATAGTTTCTCCATTGATGAATAGTTACCAATAAACTAAAAGAGAACCCGTCATTGTATTAATTTTGTATGTGTTGTATACCACCCACCGTACCCACCACCTTTAAAGTTTATTTTTGAATTTTACATAACAAAGTAATAAGGTTAGGTTCAATACACCTACATATACACCTTAATACACACAATGAAGCATTTAAAAACTTAATATTATATAAAGATACTTCATCGTGTTTATATGTGTTTGTGTGTTGTGTTGATGTATCAAAAGAGATGGGATATTAAATGATAAAGCAAATTATAATGCCAAAAACAATATTAAAACAAAAAAGCATTGATATTTTAAATTATAAAAGTAATCAAACACAGACAAATGATTTCATCGACCCATCATCATCATATTAACAATCTGTTTCTCCGCATATACCACCAACCTACGAGCATATCCGGACCCATACACCCACACACTTTTCATACCTACAGAAACTTTGTATATACTTAAAATTTATGTTTTGCAAAAAACAAAAAAAAAAAAACACAAAAATTCAGTGGCGCTTTACATTAATTAATTTTCACGTGAATAAATTTTAAGATAAAAAGATACAAAAAAAAAAAACTTACACCAACAACAATTTTTTTATGTTTTCATCAAAAACAGAAATCATGTCATTTTTTTTTTTTTTTGTTTTGCTTTGCCTCTCTCCATCAAGTAATAGAGTGTCATGATTTATGTTTATGTTTTCTCGAATGTTCTAAATGTTAATATTTTCAATTTTTGACTAGCTAACTCTTTTTTTTTTTTGCAAAAAACAAACAAAATATAAAATTATTTACCAGGAATCAGTTGAATTGCAATGATTTGAAGAAGAAGAAAAAAAAATGATGTATTCAAAGAGAAATGATATTTTTGATTGGATAGGAAAATAAAAAAAAATATGGTTAAACAACAACAAGGAAATTATCAGAATTTGAATTTTAGAATATGACAGGAATTTATTGAATTTTAAATGATTTTGATTAGAACTAATTGAAAGGTATAAAATAATATTGAGAATTATTGAAATTTTACAAATTGTATCATTTTACAAAATAATTCAATTTTTTTGTGTGTGTGTGATTAACATCAAAAGAATTCCATTGAATTTAATTCGGAAATAAATTACAGAATAAAAATAAAATGAAAATGTATCTGAAGGCACATTTACATACATTTTATTTACAATTTTAAGAATTTTGGGTAAGTTCGAAAATACGATAGACTGTAGGGACCGTAGCAAGCAACTGAAAAGTGAAGACACTCAATAAGTGACTGAAGGACTGAAGAATATTTACACTTTATTTATATTTTTATGAATTTTGGCTTAGTTTGAAAATTCAATCGATTGTTTGCTCATTTCAGCTAAGTGAATGCAACCGCTTACAAATCTGAACTCCTAGGAATTTATAACCGTATGCTATTTTACGATTACTGTTTAACATGAGCCTTGTTTTTCCCCTGAAGATAATTTTTCAACATTTGAAAATCATAAACAATCTAAATTTGAAGAAAAATATCAGAATTCAGACTGTTGTCAGGGAAATTTTCAAAAACAAAATTCTTTAATGAATTTAACTTAATATATTTTTACAAAACCAGAAAAGTATTTTTGTAGGTGTAATTTTTCAAAAAACAAAAAAAAAAACACTATGTAGAAATTATTTAATCAAAAAGCCACCCCATACTGTTCGATGTGTTTCTGTAAACAGTTTTCTAAAATTTTGAAATTTAAAATAAAAAAAAAAAAACACCGAAAGAAATAAATTTTGTACAAATTGAAAGTAATTACAATTAACACACAATTTTAATAATGAAGAAAATATTTCCTATATTTTATTTTTACTTTTTTTTTTTTTTTTTTTTTTTTTTGAATAAAATTTACTAGGTAATCTAATGCACACACACACACACACATATGTGATCTAATTTAGAAAGAAATAACGAAAGCAAAACACATTTTTTTGTTTTTTTTTTTTTTTAATTGTGCAACGAATTGTAACAGCAATCTTTTGAATATTTATGATAAAAACCAAAGACCAAAACCTAGAAAAATAATCTTTACGTAAAAATATAATACACATATATAAAAATTTCTTGTCCTCATTACAAAATTTTTTTTTTTTTTTTACTATACCAAATCATGTTCATATATATTTTTATCACATATGCGAATAGAAATACAGATGAGAATTGTGTGTATATAAGGTGTTGCGTTCACTTGTTTAAGAAAATAAAAAAATATATATATGTATATTGTAAAATATAAAATTAGAAAAAAAATATAGAAAAAGAAAATATCTATCTATATTTTTATCGTGATATGTATTTTAAAAGTCATAAATAGCAAAACTATGTGACGCTGATGACAACAACAACAACAACAATATAAAAAAAAAAGTAAAGCAAAGAATAAGAAGAAAAAAAGCACATATGTACATATGCATTGTATGGAAAAATATGTGATTTTTTTTATATGCCCTATATTATAACTACTTTATAATAGTTTGTGTTATTAGATGTATTAAATACGATTTTACCTATGATAATGATCTTGTCATGAATATTCTGTGAAATGGTTTATTTTCTTTTATTTTTTTTTTTTTTTGTTTTTTTATATTTTAAATGTTAAATGTATCGCGCATCTTAAGAAGTCACCGCACTACGGAAATGTATTTTTTTTTTTTTTTTTTTTGAAAAAATGTAACCGCATCCTATCTTTTCAAATAGTGAAAAATTCACTTACTCATATGAAAAAAAAAAAAAAATTAATGAAAAACTCATTTAAAAAGCGCATATCATCGTTTATTGCATACTTAGAAATGCGTTATTATAATTTTTTTTTTTTTTTGAATAAATTAAATATTGAAAAAAAAAAAAAAAAAAACGTCACAGAAGTAAAATAAAGCTTAAAATGTTAATTTTTCATTTTTAATTTTTGCATTTTTTTTTTTAATAAAAGGAAAATCTCATTTCATTTAAAAAAAAAAAATTGTTTTTATATTTTTCTTAGTTAAAAACAAAAAAACAAAAAAATTTTTCTATTAAAAATCTGGTATTTGTATGTAAGTTGTCATAATTTCTGACATAAAAATGACAACAACGCTAAAATAAATATATAAAGAAAAAAAAAAAAGTATCTTTAGAAATAAAATATATTCTACATGTTGACTGATGAATAGAAGAAGAATATAACGACAACGACGATGTATGTACCTACATACCACATTTAATGAGACAATCATGAATATAACAGGTAAAATGCTAATTAATTTTTCTTTACCTTTGTCACGCATTAAATTGTGGGGATGATGGGAATTTGCGTAAGTTATTCATCATACTAAGAGGTTATTTGTTTTTTTTTTTTGTTTTTTTTTTTTTTTTCACTCTCTGTTCTTTTAGTCTTGAATTTTGAATTATGAATAAAATTAAATTAAAAATAAGAAACCTGTCTAATGAACAATTTTAAAAATTTTACTTCCGTTTCTATGAATCTCACCTTAGATAGTCTTTATATCTTTTTTTTTTTTTTTTTTTTTTTTTTGTTTAATATTCGAACGACCTCAATATAAATAAAAATTTTAACATGAAAAAAAAAAACAAATTTAAGTGAAAAAATAATACAAAAAAAAAAAAAAATAAATAAAAAATAAAAAGAATTCTCCCCAAGAAATAAGAAAAAAAAAAACATAGTTCATTTTAGGGATTTCAAAATATTAATTATTATTGGGTGCTTTTTTTTTTTTAATGAAAAATATAAAAAAAAAAAATTGGACAATACAGTTGAATTTTTTTTTTTTTTTTTCAGTTTTTCGTAATAAGTAAAAAGTATAAGTATATAATTCAAATCATTTCATTCAAAATCATAAAGGCATATCATTTCAATCGTATACCTTTGAAAATTGAAAAGAACAAAAAAAATGTAAGCAAAAAGCTAAAATAAATTATTTTTTTTTTTTCTTATTTTTTAAAATTCTATAAAAAGAAATGGACGTTAATTAAAAAGTTTTCTTTTCGAAAATGAGCATACACACACACAAAAAAAAAAAAAAAACAAAAAAACAAAAACTTATAAAAGAACAACGAACTTTCCATTTTTATAAGAAGTTAATTTTTGGAAAATATATCTGAAAAGAAAAAAAAAAGATTCAACAGAAAAACCAGAAGAAAAGTTTTAAGGGCGTGTAAATTGAACACAAAAATTTGTTAGAATTCGAATTTATTGGACCTAGTTTTTTTTTTTTTTCTGTGAATTTAAAAATGGAATAAAAACAGTTTCTAGGAGATAATACAATAAAATGAAGTCATATTATGCTAACTGAAAAAATTCAATTAATAAAGTAAAATTAAATTTAAAAAAAAAAAAAAAAAAAAACTTTGAAATGCTAATAAGGACGAAGTTACAATTATAAGAATTTCCATATTGGATGTACAAAAAGCCAGTGAAGAAAGTTCAAAAAATGACATTAATTTTTTTTTTTCAATTTTCATCTTTTTCTACTCAAAATATCATTTAAAACATTTCTCCTTATTCTATGGTTTTCATGGTCACCGCCCCTTAAATTAATTCAAATTTGACATCATATATACGAAAAATCATTATAGACACTTGAAAATCTTTCTTCTACTCAAATATCTAAACTACAAAAAAAAAAAATACAAAAATTCAATACATAAAGTATATATTTCACCCTTTTAAATTGAATATACTATATTTAATATTTATATGTATGTCATTGTTTTATAGTCATACAAGCAAACATCACATCAGGTTGAACATTTCAATAAATAATATTGAGTATATGACAAAAACATAAAATAATATTTCTCCCTTATTTTAAAATAATACCCTTTAAAAATTTCCATATATAGTTTCTAACAAGAAATTAAAAAAAAGGACACCAAAAAAAAAAAAAATATACATATATTCAAATTACATCAAATTAACATCCATTTTAAAATTTCAAATATGATTTTATCAATACATACAGAGAGAAAAAAAAAAAAAAGGAGGAAAAATATGGTCGCCATGAAAATGAATGAAAAATCAGGGTAGAAAAATATATCGTTTATTATTTATAATTATTATGTATATTTTACATACTCGTGTATTTAATCAACCCTTTTTTATTGTTGTTATAAAAATTCCTCACAGACAAACACACACACGAAAATATTGGTAACAACAATTTTCAAAATCATTTAATAAAATAATTTTTTGTCTTTTATGTGTGAGTGTGTGTGTGTGTATGTATAGATAATACAAAGCGTAAATATAATAAAGACATTGCCTTAGGGATTCAAAAAAAAAAAAAACCGCCATGTATTCAGATTTAATTTTGAAAATTTCAGATACAACACACATATTAATATTTCTTATATGTTACCAATATTTACAACAACAAAATAAAATTACGAAGAATTAATATACATAAACTCTTGTGTGTATATTTATAGTAGAGAGATGAAGGATTATTTGTCAGGATGTAGCTTTACTAAAATAAAATTCAAGAAATTGTTTTTCATAAACAATTTTTAGTTTTATCTTGTATATAGTATATACAATCGACGGTATTGTATCTTTTTGTGTTTGTCTATCATTTCACCCAAATAATCTGCCATATTTATAATATCAACAATTCGATTTTTCAGGTTACTTTTTTTTTTATTTTTTGTTTACTTCAAAATTTCCAACGTTCATTAATTCTAAAATTCTTCTTCCGCTTAGAAGAAGAGCAAAATAAAAAACAAAAACAACAACAAAAAGAAGGGTTATCCTTAATATATAATTTTCGTGCACAATATTATAATTTTTTGTCATAAAAATTTATTAAAGTCCCATGAGGACCTAATTAGGATGACTCGACGTTTGTGTATTGTAAAGGTTTTTTTTTTTTTTTGTTATTAAATTATTTGCCATTATATTCCTTATTTTTGCTTCCGGGTTCAATATCATTTCTCTTCCTTTTTCAACTACTATAAAATTTGTGTGGAATGGTGTATAGGCATAATTTTTATTATACACCCAACACTTTAACTCTTTTCAAATCATTCTTTAGCATTTCACCTTTTTCTTTGTTTTATATATACTATATACCAGAGTATCTATATCAATGTAACCCTTTTCTGATGTTTATTTTGAAATTCAATATTTCTTTTTTTTTTGTGGCGAAAATTTATATCAATTAAAATACGATGTGTAGGTGTAGGTATATAGTATATATGTATGTATTTACAATAATATAATGGTTGCTATTATACATGTACTTGTGTATGGTATCTTAAATAAAGTATCATATCATGTAACACGCGGTTTATATGAAAATGAAAAAAAAAAAAAAAAACTTATACATAAAAGGAAAAACCATATCATTCAGGAAGAATTTTCAATGAAAATTTTGTGGTTTTTCAATATCTGTTTATTATATTATGTTGAATTAACAAATAAAATTAATGTAAATATATCCCCATATGCACATATCTATCATACATGCATATATACATAGATACGCACGCAAAACTGTTATGTTACCATGAAAATGTAATATTTTTTTGAAATTGTGTATACATACTCCGTATACTTCATACAGGAAATAACAATTCAATTATTGTGTTCCTTTGTTTTTCAATCCTTTTTTTTTTTTTTTGCTTTTCAAAATGTCAAAAATTAATTTACAAATATTTTATGATTTTTAATACAAAAAAAAAAACAAAAAACCATAATTCAAAATTACATATCTCTGAATGCGTATTTAACATATGCATTAAAACTTTTGTGCAAATAATACATAATTTGATTGAATTTTCTCTATAGATGCGGGCGATAATTATAAAAGTGGTCTAAGTCAAACAAATTTGTTTATATACGGATTATGATTTTTAGAAAAGAGCGCTCAGTGGCCAAAGCATCAGAGGGCTGGCTTCTGATGCTGAAGGTCTTGAGATCGAGTCCGCTTAAGTTCATTGAATAAGTACTAATTCATTTGAGTTGGGTATATACAAAAATGATCGGTACCGAAGTTATTTGGTTGCTCTGCTTACTGAATATAAGCAAGTCCACAAAACCATAGGAATAAATTCGCTCTCTACCAACGAATTTAGTGGTTTACATTCCATTTTAAACTTTAGGTGCATGTATGACAGAAATATCGTCACGAAAACTCAAGTTATCTTGACGCTCAAGGGGCTGCTGTGCCAAGGAGATAGATGATTTTTAGAAGTATTCTTTTTTTTCACTTCTATAACTCAAAACAGCTCGGTGTGAACCGTATACAGGGTGTTTCTTCATACTTTCTTCATCTGCTTCAGGCTTGTGATGACACCATGGTTTTTTAAAGTATTTTCAAATTCTTCCGTAGTTTCAACTTAAATAAGGAATTAAGCTCAAAAACTGATAAAGAGCTTGAGAAGCTTTTATAGAATGAAGATGAGAACTTTAAGAATGGAGGCCAAAATTGCTCTGTTTTTTTATAAGCTCGACGATTGAGCTTTCTTACTGTGATTTCATACTCAAAAATTCAAAATCATTTGACTTACACCGCTTTTATATATTCACCGGTATTTATATAAAGCAAATTAAAATTTAGCTATTTATCATTTCAAATGAAAATATTTAACTTAATTATTTCATTCGATTCATGAACATTGCGCATCTACAATACTGTTGTAAGTTTAAATATTTCCTAATCATAAATTTTGGAATTACTGTATGAGACATGTATGTACATCATTAACGAATTCTTCTCTAAACAAATAACAAAAATCAGTGAATTCTATAAAATTATTAAAATTTATTAATTTTCTAAAACAAAAAATTTGAAACAAATTCGAAATTCCTTTTTAAATTATTCAACTAACAAAATATTTTCAATTTTATTTTTTTGTTCCACTTTTATAAATTTAATTCCGATTACAAAAAAATTGAAAAAAAAAAATAAAATCGGTACTACAAAAATCCCATTGAAAAAAAAAAAAAAAAAAAAAAAAAAAACAGAATCCATGAAGAACATGAAAATCACATGTTAATACCACTTCACGTGGCCACCTACAACTCTTCTAAAAAAACAACAACAATGAAAAAAAAAAAAAGTATTCCAACAACATACTACTACCACCTTATATGAGATCCCATAATTTATATACTGACTAATACTGATTTTTTTAAGTGAAATATCAAATGATATGCGGCCGATAACGTGGAAAAAAGTGAAAAAAAAAAAAAAAAATGGGGAAAAAAAAGTAGCAAATTTTTTTTTTTATTATTTAAAATTTTTTTTTCTTCAATGTTTACTTTTTTTTTTTTTTTATTGCAAATATATCATGTTATATAGAAAAATGAAAGTGAGTAAAACATGAATGTGGTAAAAACAAAAAAAAAAAAATATCTACTAGAAAAAAAAAGAAAGCACAAAAAAAAAATGTTGCAAATTGTACTCAATGGATTTTTTACACGAATAAAGAGTATTAAAACGACCTCCATCCCCCCAATATTATGATGATATTCCAATACATATTGTATGTAGGATTTTATAAAGCACAAAAAAGGAACAGAAAAAAAAATCCAAGGATTTATTCACATATCAAATACATACGTTACGTGTATTTGATTGCACTGTCTCTCTATCTAGGGATAAATTGACATAATTTCCATGAAAATCATTTTAAAAAAAACAATAAAAAAAAAAAAGTAATACTAACTTGCTAAATTAAAAAAAAAAACAACAACAACGAAAAATAAAAATTAATTCAAATTCTCTTTTTTTTTCTCTTCAAATTAAAAAATTTATCATGAACTTTGACCTTTGACAGACAAAAACATTTTTTGTTTTTTTTTTTTTAATTCTATGAACGTGTAATTTAAAAAAAAAATAATCTTATTTTAGAAATTTGTTCACGTTTCAAAAAAAAAACAAAAACAAAACATAAAAATAATTTAAATTCGTGATAAATCAAAGATGCAATTAAATGTTTTTTTTTTTAATCACCAATTTCATTCCACACATGTGACGAATATTATGTACTCGTATCTATTTTTTTTTCCACTCGAATTATTTCAATTTAATTTTTCGTGATAATAAATTTCTCTTCTTCTTGTTTGTTTTTTTCTTTTAATTATTGGAAAAAAAAAAAATAAATAAATAAAAAATTGTCGACTGTCGTTATCAATTTGTTAAATTAAACACGTTCATATAATTAAAATAAAATTTATGAATAAACAAATAATCAATAATAAATTATATAAAAATTTGTTTTTATACTCAAAAACACAAAACAAAAAAAAAAAACAAAAAAAAAAAACAAAAAAAAAGACAAAAAACACAAAGATAAAAAATTAATTTTAAAAAAGAAAAAATCAAATAATCATAAAATTATATGAAAACATTAAAATTATAATGATTCTGAAATTAAAAATGTCACCTATTCAAAACCTTTTCATAATCTTCACATTATAATAATAAATTTTTTCAAATTAACATGTTCATTATTATTATGAATTGAAATTGCAAACGGGTTATCATAATTCTTGACCGTACGGACAATGATCATTTAAATTAAAGTGATAACATTTTTTTTTTTTTTTGGTTTTTTTCTGTATTTTTTTTTTTTTTTGAAATTTCATAACATGTTAAATGAAATGTTCTATTCATTATTTAAATTAACATTTAAAAAAAAAAAAGAAAAGAATAAAAATAGCAGAAAAAAAAAAAATTCTTATCTTAACTGTCAACAGCTTTTCAGATTATTATTTGCATATTAAAATGCAATATACAGCACGTACTCGTATCTTATATTTGAATGATATAGAGTCTAGAACTCTAGAACTAGATTGAGAATTTTTTTCTGTTTTTTATGAAATGATGATGCGATTATATTGTGTTTGTTGTCTATTTGCGAATCAGTTTAGTCTGTGTCTATGAACGAGAGCATATTTATTTTTTTTTTTTGTTATTAATTTTTTTTGCTTATTTTTTTTTTCGATTCACATAATCTTTCAATGAACTTAACAGAAAAAATTTCAAGAATTTTTATTTTTTTTTTGTGTTTTTTCATTCTTGATTTTTGTTTTGTTTTAATTGATGCGTTGCATATACAGATACAATGTTGCACTTTTTATTTATTCGAACGTACAGTATTTTTTCTTTCATATTACTCATTTGAAAAACAATCTGGAATTTTGTATGAAAATAAAGAAACAATTTAATATTCTTTTTTTAAATTTTGAATTGACCAAAATGGTCAATGATCTTTGACATTACTTCAACATCGTCTATAAACAAAACATAAGGCCGAGAGGGATGCTTATATTTTAATATGGTTAGCTCACGTGAAGTGAAATCATCTAGATTTTGAAGCTTAAACCTCAAAGCGTGGCTTTAAATTATAAATCGCATTTATATTAAAATTGTTAAATTTTGCGGATTTATTGTCAACAATTTACCTACAACTGGAAATTCAAAGGAATCAATTTTAGGTATCTAAAAATTAAGGTTAAATTAGTTCAAAAATTACAGAATTTTTGTGAAAAATACATAACTTGAAATTTTGTCTAAATAGCTGTCAGATTTCTCTTGAATAATTTTAAGGACTCTCTTAACATTTTTCTTAATGTGGTTTTCTTCACCTATACCACCATTTCTTTATAGCTTATTCTTAGAGCAAACTTAAGAATAAGTTCACTTATCGCTTTAGAAACTCTGGATTGTATACAGAACTTACTTGCTCAGTACTTAGTTAAATATGTAGTTAGTTTAGAAAAAAAAAAAAAAAGAATAGGCCGAACTTAATTAATGCACGTTTTTGACAACCAAAACAAAATTAATTAAAATTTGTTCCTTTATGTTTTTAATTTGTCCTGTCAAGAGAAAAAATCAATATAAAAAAAACATGCAGAAAGTAGAGTTTTTTTTTTTGAAAAATATGGCTGCCATGTCAAGTACTTTGCATATACTTTGCATTATTCAATCTTTTATTTTTGTTTTTCTGTCCTTCTACACATTTTTTCCTAATTTTTTTTCTTTCTATATTTTTATTATAACTCCTTTTTATAAGGTCATTGATCACCCTTTTTATTTTATAATTATTACTTATAATTCTCTCTTACATTGTATATACACAAAAATACATTACACATCAGGGTTGAAAAGATTTAAAAAAAAAAAAACAATACATAGAAAAAGAATGCATAGAATTAAATCTTAGTACATACAACCCTTTTTTTTTTCTTAAATAAAGAAATATTATAATGCATAAAAATATATAAAAAAAAAAAATGAGTAAAGAAAAAAAAAAAAAACAGGAAAAAATTAATATTCGAAAGGATCCTCTCATATACTTTTGAAGTCAAATCAAAGTACACTATATAGAAAGGATTTATTCCTACATGGTATCCAATGTATTTGTTTGTGTGTGTTTTAGTATATTTGTGTTGTGTAACTATATATACATATATATAAACAATAAAGGGTCAGATGTTTTTTGTTTGTTTTTTTAACTCTTCAATTTTAATGAATACCACGTCATCATCGTCATCATCGTCGTCCACTTCTTAATTACATAAAGTCGAGTGAGACCATATTATTATCCTATATAGTGTGTATTGAATCAAATAACTAAAAAATGTAAGGATTTAAAAAGGAAGTGGGAGAATTAAATAAAAACAAAAAATATCAAAGGATGCAAAAAAAAAAACAAAAATGTAAATGGAAAAATATGAAATATATGTATATTTTTTTTTTTTTTAATAAAAAGGAAGAAAAAAAAATTGGGGTGGGTCTATTATTTTCATAATAAAAAAAAAAAAACACACACACACACACATTTCATATACCAAACCCTTTTTGTTTATATTTTTATAGTTCAATTTGATATGTTGATGATGATCGTCATATCGTCATCGTAATCATCATCATCATCAGCCCTCGATAATAATTTGTTGTCGCATCGTCATCCCTATATATAATCTAGCTACACACACTCTATTTTAGAATTAAAAAAAAAAAAGGATAACCCTTGTAATTTTGTTTGTATTTAAGCAATAATACTGTTTTTTTAATGTATATGCCTACATTGCCTGTATGTTATTATGTAATAATAAAAAATAAAAAAAACACATCAGATATATGGGAATTATGGTTTCTAACATATACGCGCTGGGATAGATTAACAAAAACAACCACTTATAAATAACGATGGCGTATTAATTTTTATGTTAAGTATTTTTAAAGCCTAAAATATCATATTATTATATAAATAACATGATTTTTAAGGGTTGAAATTTATTCAATTTACCTCTTTTTACATATATAAGATACTTACACGTGGGCTGCGTATATATATGCAGATGATGATGATGTGGTGTGGTTGTAATGCGACCACGGGTTGCTTAGAGCTCTTTTTTTTTTGTAGCCATAGTTGATTAATTACACGAGAGGTTTAATGTTTTTTAATATCAAGATATTGAAAAAAATAATTTTGATTTTAAAAAGAAAGAAAAAAAGTCAAATGAAATGAAAATATGACAGAATTGAGAATTGTTCTGAAGTGGTGCTCGAAAGTCGTATATTTTTTGTTATTTTTATGGAAGATGAGTGAAAATCGAACCTATTTTCATTTTTGAATACTTTTAAATCAAAAAAGTAAAAAAATAAAAAAACATGAACTTACATTTTGTGTTTTCTTTTCTTCGAGTTCTCAAAAGTTGCATCATAATTCTGTGCTAAGAAATTAGAATGAGATATGAAATGTGAAGTTTTTCTCATTCTCATTTTTTCGACAAAACAGAATAGAGCTTCTGGTCGAAAATCTGAAAATAAAAAAATAAATTGTTAGCATTTTTAATCTCAATTTTACTAAAAAATTATACCTTTTGTCTAGACAAAATTTTTCATTTCACTTTTGAGTTAACCAAGTAGGTACTAAAAAAATCTGAAACGAAGGTTCAAAGCTCATTCTTTTTCATTTTCCAAAAATAAAAAATAAAATCACCACCATTTTTTTCTCATTTCTTTTTCTAATAACAAAAAACTAACACAATTATGTGGGAGTATTTTTGTCATCAAAATACTATAAATTTTGTCACACATGAAAAATTGTCAACTCCCAAATTACGTTAATTCTTTGTAATACATTTCTCATGGTACTTATATGTCCTCATTTCAATTGTACCAATTATTAGCAACTTCCTTTATATTTTAATCGATCCTTTGAATACGAGTACAATACAGCCAACAAAATGGTTTAAAAAAAAACCTATACGTAGTTTACCTTGTTATTTATGAGAAATTGTCGACATTAAGTATATTCAAGAATAAAATATCTGATGATGATGTTAACAATGAGAACTACCTTCTTTTTTTTTTTTCATTTTTACATAGATTCTCATTTACAGAAGCGTTCTATTTTCGCCCACAGGAAATACAATATTTTTATTTGAAAGATGAAAAGATGATGATGACGATGACGATGATTAGGATGATGATTTAATATTGAGGATCTCATGAGTGAATTGTGATTTATTAAAACGCACCCAAGCGCACCCAATATATATATCCTCGTTTTAAAAAGAATGAAAGTAAGAAAGAAAAAAAAAAGCAACAACATACAGGAAAAGGGAAGGCAAAAAAAAAATAATAATAATAAGCGACGATGATAAGTAAATATAAGTAATAAAAAAAACAACTGATAAACCATATATAGAGAGGACTAAAAACCATATAGAACATAATATATGAAAAAAAAAAAGGCATTATGAACAGCAACTGAAAAGAAATCCTTCATTTACGAAAATTACCTTGTACTTTACCTTTATTAGGTATATACATACTATATCTTTTATTTTTTCTTCTTTTTATTATATGCACTTTTATTTAATGTACAGATACTTAAAAAAAAATAAAATAAAATAAATAGAAATCAGAACATAATCATCGTCATCATAATCATCATCAACATGGTTACATACTACATATAGATATTCTCATAATAAGAGGACGTTATTTTACCGGATAGATTCCCTCTTTACATCATCATCAACAACATCGTATATACATATGTAGTCATATCAAATCCCACACAATTTTTTCATCTTCTAGAGATGATTTAAAAAAATTATCATCACATGAAAGACATACATATTAGTTAAGATAGATATACTATATGTACCTATGTATGTACTATATATAAACTCAATCATCATTTTGTATATATTGTAAATCATTGTTATTATTATTATTATTGTCCAGATGCATTCACGTCATAGTTATTATTATCATCAGTTGCGCCTTGTTATATATTGTATATGCTTCTATACACGGTAAAGATCTCTTTATTTTTAATGACCTATTCGTTAATTTATACTAATTTTTAGTGATTTTTTATTTTTCTTCTGTATATAATATACTTTTGTACAGATACATTATATGTACATACATTATATACTTTTATGAACAAATCCAATAGATACATCAACAGCACAGATTAATCTTTAGAAAAAAAAAAGATGTTGGTAGAAATTTTTAATCCTGATGCAAGGATTTTTTTTTATTTTAAGAAAAGAAAAATACTTTTAAGAATAATTTTACTTATGTTGTCGTCCGTTTAGATAGAAAGAGACAGAAAAAATATAAAAAAGATGCGAATTTAAGCAGATGCTTTTCATGTTTTTTCGATGGTACTTTTATAGTGCAGATCAAAAGTTTCATATTATCTTTTAATGTTCTGGTTTTTATGAATTTCTTTTTCGTTTTTTTTGTTTTTTTTTTCTAAATAAATAATGTGACGGAGGTTATATAATATTTTTTTTTTTGAGACCCTAACCTTTCTCTTTTTAAATGCATGTCATCACAAAATAGAAAAATATAAAATTGAAGAAATGATGAGATGATGATGATGATGACTAGTCAGCAAACCAGTCAACATCATAGAAAATTGGATAATGACGAATCGTTATTTTCTGTTTAGTTTGCCTCGTTTTAAGGGATTTTTTTTTTATTTTTTTTTTGGTTTTGTATAAATATATAGAAAGCATATATGTAATATGTAACATTTGGAAATTTTTCTAAAATTTTTACATTATAACAATGTGGGTTCTTTATATATTTTATTTAAAAAAAAAAAAAAAAAAAAACTAGAAAATATTTCAGTATTATGCCCAAACAATTAGTAAAATGATGCAATTAAGTATTCTATGGTAATAGAAAATAAAAAGGGAAATTAAATGAAATAATTTATTTTAGGGTCAAATTTTTTGATGTTAAATAGCACAGATTTTCGATTGATATTTTGACAACCAGCATTATAATAAATGAATGTCAAATTATGGTTAATTATAGAATCTGACATTTTTTGTATAAGAAAATTGGATATCACAACAACTGTTGGCTTAATAGTACTTTTTTTTTGGCTCTTTTTATTTCTCTAAGCATTTAGAAATGTCTGTATTTTGTTCTGTGAAGCCTATTGGCTCGTAGAAGTTAGAACTAGAGCAATCGATTCCAAAAACATTTCGATAATAGTAACAGTAAAAAAATAATAAGGAAAAAACAAATAAAAAAAGGTCTAAAGATAGAACTATGTGGCACACCAAAAGATTTCAGTCCTGGAGGCGAAGTCCATTTTTTAATTCCCTGGTTTTGCATCACAATTAGATGTTTCAACTTAAACCAAGGTTATCAACATTTCCATATGAAACGATGTGATAAAAAAAGGAAACAAAAGATGCTAACAGATCTTTTCCTTCGATAGATCTATTCGGTCCACGTACCTTTTTTGGCCGACACCACTGCTGTAAAAAAAAAAGGATTAACGAGTGTCCTAAAATTGAATATGCCGACAGAATAAAAGACGCTTGTATGAATGACATATAGGTTTCTTCTCCTATCTTTCACATTACGCACAATTAAATTGCAATCACTAAAATACAATCCAGGAAACACAAAGCTTTTGCATTTGTCTGGACTCTGGACAATGGCGTTTTTCTCTCTTGAAATTCAGACATTCATTAGATATAAATCAAAATTCCTCCATAATGACAATCGAAAGATTTTTCCTTTTCTAATTTCCTGTTTTCTTCATTGTAAAATTAAAAATAATAGAAAACTAAACCTAGGCTATTTTACTATGTTTAAAATTGACAGTTAAATTTACTTTGCATGCGCACAAAAGAATGACACCACGCAATTAGAATCTTGTATTATATATTTTTTTTTCAATTGTCAAGTCATTAAAAACTATATCATTTCAACTGATGGGTAGGTCAATCAAAGTTAAGTCACGCAGTAAAAGAATATTGGTTGCCACAAAGAATTTATTTTTCTCAAACTGAGATGGGTTGTTGCAATATAATAATAACAATAATCAAGTAAAACATTTTATAAGTATGTATGTATGTATGTATATAACAACAGTTGACATTAAGAAAATTTTTACGTTCATTCAACGGAATTGTTGTTTAGTTCTTCCTGGTCCATGTGATCTGATAGATACATAATTATGTGCTTTAATTGAAATGATTAGAATAAAAGAAAATATATGAAAGACCATGAATTTTGTGATTTAAACAGTTTTTTTCTTTCTTTTATTTTCTTGAGATTTGACAGATTGAAAAAAAAATGCATGTTGACTTTATCTTAGAGAAAGTGAATGAATTGTATGTATAAGTACTTCAATATGTGGATATATTTTATTAATTTATAAAAAGTTATGTCGCCATCAAATCAGTTACTGATTTGAATAGATTTACTTGTGTGTTGTCCACTTTATGGAGTTTTGAATGAAATTGATTAAAAGCAAATGTCTCTGATATAATCCGCATACATGATGTCTATGATATTTAAAAAAAAAAATAAATAAGATAAATATCTTTAAAAAGATATTTCCTGTCTTATTTAGTAGACAATCTTAAATTTGATGCACATGTAATTATTTTTTTTTTGTTGTTTGATAAAGATACAGATTTATATAATGACACGCATATTTAACTATAAACCTGATCGACTAGTATAGGAAAAAGAATTTCCTATTCTCATTTTCTTTTTTTCTATAATAGAAGCAATAATGACGTCATTTAATTTGAAGAAAAAAAAAGTATCTATTGAGTAAAAAAAAATGGGAAAACAGAAGCTAGAAGATTTTCCTCTAATTTCTATTTTCTCTCATTCTTATCTATTGTTCCTCTGATAATTTGGGAAATAAAGAAAAGAACATCAACAGAGAAAAAAATCATAAAATAGAAAAAATCTCTATATTCATTATGAATTTTGCTACCTTTTTCTATTGTTCTCATTGTTTGCCAATTACCTTTTCGGGATGCAAATCCTATCCTTCGTTTTTCATTATTTGTTTATTTATGTTCAGTTTTTTGTTGTTATTGTGCTTTTTAGCATTTTTCATAATTTTCAACATGTTTTTTTTTTTTTGCATTATGAAAAACGGCAAATAATAAAAAGGATCTTATTTTTCCTTGTTCATTGTATGCTGCATGCATCCTAAAACATTTACAAATATAGCGCCATGCGCTTTAAGATTATGAAGATTTTACGGTCTAGAAAATTTTTCTTCTTCTTTTGCAATTTTTTTCTCTTTAGAATTATAGTAGATACAGGGTGGCAGGCAGGCAGGCAGGAGGATTGTTTTGTAACTCTTGTATAATTTTTCGCAAAAAAAATTAAAAAAAAACGAGAAAAAAAAAAAATGGAACAAAAAGAAAAGAAAAAAATAAACAAATAATTAAAAACAATAAAAAAAACGTATCCTTCGTCCTTTACAAACAAATTATTATTAATGTTCTTTTTTTATGTTTGTTCCAATTTCATTTTTCAAAATAGTGCATCGAAAAACATAAAACAAATCATGAAAAGAAATAAAAATTAAGCTGCTCTCAATTTTTATGACATGACATTTGTGATGATCCTTGAACAGAAAATTTCTAATAAAAAAAACTGTAGCCGCCATGGCGTTTGACATTAATCACATCTCATATATACACATAAATAAATTGCAAAAGATAATCTTAACGAATTCACAAGATCCTTATATCTATCCTTTCTCATATAGTTAATAAATGAATTCAATATAGGTATACCTGCTCTTCTTGTATTGTGCTCCTATAATAGAATTAATGATTTTGTTTTTTTTTATTCTTTTTCCTAATGAAAAATCTTGTTGACATTCATCGAAGCAAAAGGATAACAAATGAGATGAAGAAAATAAAAAAAGGATCACAGTGAAAAACAAAAAAAAAAAACAATAAGATGAAACAACACAAAAAATATATAATAATAATCATCATCATTATTTTAGGTCCAAAAAAAAAAAGAAGACGGCAATCCAATTCTTTGTCGGAATTAAAAATGTAATTTTTTATTTTTTAATAATTTCAACACAATAGAATCGAACGGAAAAAAAAGTTCGAATCCTTGATTCTTTTGAAAGTATATATTTTGGTAAATGATTTTTTAAATTGACCTCCCATTGTGATGAATTCAATTTATTAAAATGACATAACTGTTTTGCAATAATATTTCAAGGATATTCTAATTTTGATATTGAAGGTCCAAACCCAAAGATTGATGAATAATCAAAAACTGTCAAAATTAAATGTCAAGCATTATTCGAAAAAAAAAAAAAAATGGCGACCTTTTTTTTATGTCAGAAGAAAAAAAAATGTAATCAAATTAATTTTCAATCATAAATCATTTCTTACACAATTTTTGACAATATACGACCATTCTCAATACAAATTTAAAGGAGAACAGAGAATTGAAAAAACACAACCTGCCGATCGATTTAAAAATGACACAAAAATGATAAAGTACTTATACATACTCGTATATATCGAACCAAAAGGCCAGTAGATATAATAAGTCCAAAAACACTTGCTCTTTTGATTTTATATCCATGATCATGACAACACGATAATTGTGTACCTGTTGACTTTTTTGTTAATGTCCTCATATATTAATCTTGATGATGGTTTTTTTTTTCTCTCAAAATCTTATCGTATCCTATCTTATTACACACATTAGATACAAAAGTGTCCTTTTATCTTTTTTTTTTTTTTTTTCTGTCAGGCAAACAAAAAAATCTTTTCTGTTGTTTGCGGCTTTTCATTACAAGGATGACAATAGAAAGAGGTCGTTTCGAGTACACATGTCGAATCGTTAAATAACACAATTCTTTTTTTTTGTTCTTTGGAGGAGAGTTAATGATTTTTTGGCCTTTGACAGATTTTGATTATAGGTGTTTAAGAATGTATCTGATCTGTGTTCCTTTTATTTTTCTTCTTCATCGACTCAATTATTAAAAGTTACATTTTTTTTTTGTTATCATCTAGAAAACATATTATTTTTTGATTATCTGTTTTTTTTTTTCTTGGGGTCGATGTTTTTTGTCATTTATTGTGTGTTATAGGACACTTTGATCGTGTGACCCGACAAATAATAACAATATGTATCTTGAATCTTTTATTTGTAGTATAGGTATAGGTTTATATATAGGTATATATTTTTTTCTATGGGATTTTTATAAGTATAATAAAATATTTTGTAACCTGTAATTTCGATGAGACAATGATTAAGTTTTGATGATAATTATTGGTGTGTATTTTACTTTAGATTCTGGAAGATTTTCTTGAAAATTATTAAAATTATGCCTTTTTTTTTTCCCCGACCAAGACATAAAATATAGTCTATTTCCTCTTTCCTTTTTATTTCTAAAATCTGAAATGATCCACGACTTGAATAGGTAATAAACATGTGATTACAAAAGTAATTCACATTATAGATACTTGAAATTTTCAATGTGAAAAATAGTTTATTATGAAATTTTCTCACTCGCGCGTTGTATCTATAAAACACCTGCCACAGCCATATATCATGAATACCTATATATCATATAATTCATGAATCAATTCAGTTCAATAATATCAGATACATGAAAATATTACATTTCAATTAGTTATCCTCATCGTATATTATCTCATATATATAAAAAAAAATAAATATTGCTCATATTATTATGCATGTTCTTCACCTTTCAAATTTGATACCTTCAATTTCAAGTACAGCATAGAAATTTTCCGATAAATACTATGGGTGCTGGGTGCTGATACACTTTTGCACACAAGAACTATACCTATACATATATATTTTTCAATCTATATCTTTTTATGAAAAATTTTTTTTTTAAATTATAATTGAATTCAGTTTACAAAAAACTTCTCATTTAGGTGTTTTTTTTTTTATTTTTTTTTTCAAAAATAAATTGATTCAGTTCAAGAAGAAAAAAAAAAAAACAAAAAAACCTGAGAAAAAATTATGAGCTTCTTTATAATCGTAATTCTGATGTTTCAGTTTATAAAATTTTTTATAGCGGAAGTATTCGATTTTATGCGCTTATGATGATTGCTCCAACAAGTATATGGTATGAAAAAAGTACTTTAATATTTAAAAAAAACAGAATTTATACAATAATATGAAGAAAAATTCTGCAAAGAAACGTGCTGTCCGTTTTTATTCTTTATTTTTTTTTTTTAAATATAAAAATAAAATTTTCCCCACGTACGTAAAAAGATCTACATCTAAGAGTCTATAGAGTATGATGACCACAGTATGTAAGTGTAAAAATTTAGCTTGTTGTAGATATGTATATCTGTGTTCTGTATCGTTTCTTTATTATTTTTTCGCTTTTGGAAATTTTTTTTAAAATACCGCTTTAGTTTTTAAGTTATGAGTTTCAAAGTTTACGTTTGTTCAAGTCAATTAAACGCAAATTACGAATTAATTTTGTTGAATTGCTTCTGGTTTTTCATGATGTTAACCAACAACACCCAGTCCAACACACAGTTCCTCATCATCATCATCATCATCATCATCTTCATTGAACAACTAAAACACATCGAAATATTCGAAATAACACAATGGATCAGGCCACGAGAATTTAATCAAAAGTTTGTTTTTTTAGCAGATCATCGCAAATTTCTTTTTATTCGAAAAAAAAAAGAGAGAGAAAGAAAAGTAAAAGAAAAGGGAACATAACGCACTCGTGTAGATAATATCAAAAAATTAAGAGGTTCATGATGTCAAACAGTAATGAACGCACGGCTAATGAATTCATCAAAAAATCAGTGTTAATTATTCAATTTAATTCGTTACGTTACAGAGTACGTTCAGTTCAGGCATTTCGTGTTCAAAGAAGGAGGATATAGGTACATAGATTAAATTTTTAATGTAAATGGCAGTTAAAAATTATAATCTGTGAGAAAAATCGGTTCTGTTAAGAAGTTTTGTTATTCAAATTAAGAAAATAGAAAAGCAAAATGCATTTTTTAATGGTTTGATAGAGACAGGATGTAAAAAGAACTTCTATATAGCTACAATATTATCGTTGACAATTTCTGGGAATTTTTAAAAATTCAATAGCCTCCAAAAGTACTCTAAAATAATTGAGATGAGCGAGTGAGTAGATGAAGATGGTCAGATTTGGGCTGAAGAGTCTACACAAAAAGAAAAAAAAGTTTCTTGAAAGAAACGAAGTGTCTACCATTGCAGATTTCTTTGAAAAATTCTAAACAATTCTAAAGAAAATTTTATTCTCTAGCTTTTTTTGTTTGAAAATCCGAAACTATTTCATAGATTTTCCTTTGGAAGATGATTTATTTCAAATGAATCCTTAATTCTAAATTCTGTAGAAATTCTCGCTTAAGACATTTTTATGGAAGTAAATTTAATTACATATTTGGAAATTTCTTGAGATTTCTTTGTCAAATATGCAACTGCTATTTTTAGATAAGTTTTGTATTTACATTCTATTTTCGCCACCATCTTTCTTGGGTCTATAGTCTGTATTGAACCTGGGCATCCTTTAATTTTAAAGTATTCCATTGCACAGTCCGGATCTTATTTTTTCTCTCCCAATCTCCTTAATTTTTGTGACCCTCGTTGTTGTTTTGTCTCATTCTGTATCCAAGGTAAGTTCTCGAACTTATAGTTATAATAAAAACAAAATAGACTTACTTTCTTCATAAAAAACACTAACAAAATTGATTAGATACCTACTATAACAATCAATCTTCCTTCATGAATATCTTAAACCTTTAAAATTCAAGTTGCTATACATAAATTTAAATAAATCCTTCAGCACAACATAATGAGTATATCAACTTTAAAATTTTTGTTTCAAAAACCAATTATGTATAAAAATATCGATCCGTCTTTCATTTCGACCGCATTAGTCAGCAAGAAAATTGTTTTTTTTTATTTTTTACGAAATTATTAATTGAAGGAGGTGAAAATTACGAAAATTATATTTTATTTTTCAAATAAATAAAAATTTCCAGAGGTACTCAACGTTTATACAAGCTCATGAGAATTGATAAAAAACAGAAAACAAAAAATTATTTTTAATGATAAAAAATTGCAAAAAAAAAAAGCTCTTATAAATTTTTTTTTTGTCCGTTTTATTATAGGTATCCTTCGTAGTTTAAAAAAAAGAAAAGCTTGTAGGTATAAGGGATTCTGTTGTGGGTGAAGACTAACTGTACCTACCTAATATCACACAAATAAAATAGCTAGCTTTTTTTTCTATTATTCTTATTTTGTGGGCCTGGAGGTTGAGCAAAAATTTTCCCATAATAGAAAAAAATAAAATTGGTGACACGCCAAAGACGATGCAGAAAACGATAAACGACGACAAAATGAAACGACTTTCAGGTTTATGGAGGAGAGATTACACAAAAAAAAATCTTGTCACTCGTTTTCGTTAGGAAAAAGATGATCATCGCATATAAGAATAAGAAGAATACAAACAAGAACTAAAAAGATACACGGCCAAATATGATAACGACGACGACGTCGGTGGTGATATTTAGACATTATTTTTATTCTGCACACAATTTGGTTTTTTTGTTGTTGTTTTTGTTTGTTGTTTGATATCGAAAGAGCCAACCCACCTATCACGCACTCGATTGGACTTTAAAAAATCGAACGAAATAGAAAATAAATGTGGGTGTCTCTTTCCTCCGTATTTGTCCTAAACATATAATGTCGTTTCGATTTTGATTATGAAAGTGTTGGTATAGAACAAAATATTGTATATATACAAAATATGTACATATTATTTAACAATGTGACGTTTTTCAGGCAATTCCCAACTGGTCACAAAGTCGCATGTCACCAGAAGCGTCGCCGTCGTTCGTCCCACAAATATAAAAATATGTATAATTGAATGGGAGTGAGGAATCCAATACGACACAACACTATTTACTATACTTGCACAATAAAACGGTGCCGTCGTATAATATTATTTCTTGCCGTATCTTTTACATGGAATGATGTATCATACTCACTTATACATTTGTTCTTGTAAATTTTGCCGTTATCAACTAAAGGTAACCGGCGGCATCTTATACTTTCTATGTACCATCAAACAAACAAAATCTCTACTCTACGACATCTGACACTATATGGATAAACAAAAGGACAACAAGAGAAATACAACAGGAATCAATGTATGATTTGTTTGTATAGCGTTTGTTGAAGTTGGATTGAATTTGAAGTTGGGTTGAGAGCGACAAACATGGATACCAGATACATTGTTTGAAAAACTCAAGAGGTTTGATGTGGGAACAGGGAGACACAGCACATACAACGGCGAACATTTTTAAGAGAAATATAGTTTTAACCAAACAAAAATCTATAAGAATTAAGAAGTACCCCACTCATTATAAAATATATGAACTGCATTATCGACCCAACAAATTTTGATCGTTCACTCTCTTAGAATATCAGTTTTTCATTGTGGAAAGAAAATTATGGCATTTTAATTTGAGACGAGTTTATTGGATTTCTTTGTAGTTGTAATATTTTCTTTTTCATTCCATAAACCAATTCTCTATTGGTAGCGCAGCCAGAAGCAGAAGCAGAAAATCTTAGATTGTGTTAGTTGTCATCTATATATCTATACTTATATTTTTCTTGAGAATGGGCAGGCAAAAATCAAATGACAAAAATACAGTAAGAAAAACTTCTTAAGTGTGTTTGTAAAATACAACATGATGACTTATTTTAGAGGCAAAAAAAAAAAAGAAAAAACGACAACGACATGTCGTCTTAAAATGTGTGTAGTGTTTAGACATGGATTTTTTTCCTTTGGTTTTGTGTTTTCTTAAAGAAAATCGCGCTATGTCCAAAAGAAGAGAATCATAATACAGTCACGTCTTCTTAAGATGTGGGCAGTTGTGTTGAACTTGTCGTGTTGAACGTTTGATATGGTGACATTATAGCTATTGGAAAAAAAAAAATTGAACAAAAAAGGAAAATTTGAACAGTTTTTTGTTGTTGTAACTATTTGGTCGTTCCCAGATTTTGTCGTAGTTGTGTGTATCCTGTTTGTCACATATATTCTCACATATAGTAAATAAAAAAACAAAAAAATAAAAAAGAATAAGAAAAACTGAAAAATATTTTGATAGAACATGTAGTACTTGATATTGGACGATTGGAACGGTGTAGCAGTTAAGAACAAGAGGTGTTGGTGTTTATTTCGTGGGTGAAGTAAAAAAATTTTTTATACAGAATATTTCGAAAGACATTAGAGAAAAAAAATAAGTAATTTCGAAATAGGTAATTAGACATTATGACATTTTATCAATTTTTTTTTTGTGATTTTTGATTAAGAATTTTTTTTTGGGTTGAAAATACACCCAATTTTTTAAATTGAAAGTGATTTTGTTTTTTATTTTCAAATTAGCGAAAAATTTTATGAATGAAATAAATTTTTTTTAAATTTTTACTTGAGAACAAAAAAAACTTTTTTTGAATGAAATTTATGAATTCGTGTTTGAAATTTTGTGAACCTGAAGAAATTTAAAAAAGCTAAGTGATAAAGTAAGTACCTTAATTTAAGTACCTATATCACGTAAGGATAATAAATTTTAAAATAATTTTTTTTAAATAAAATTCTGAAACTTTAGAAGGATGTAAAAAATATTAAAATTTTTCTATTTTTTTTGAAAAGATTATTGGGATTTGAAAACCGTTTGTTCCGTGAAACTTATGAACATATAGGTAATTAGGTACTGTGCCAGAATTTCAGTTGATATTTTGTATTTTGATTTTTGTTTTTTCATAACATATACCTATTTCTTAAGACATCCTTGCTTATTTAAGTGCATAAAAGGTTTAGCTGAAATTTTTCAATAACAATTAAGTTTGCAATGTGTTACAATTTCTATAAAACTTTCTCTATAGTTCATTCTCTAACAATAAATTGTGGTTCGCAATTCGTGTGAAACTTTGAATAAAAAGAATTATTGCTGCGATTATTGAAAAGATTAAAGTTTTTAATTGATTTTTAAATTCTTCCTGCGTACGTTCAATTTTAGAATATTTTTCTAATTTTATTTGTGTAGCTTTTAATTATCTTTGTTACTTAAATTACTTGCACTTTTTTCTCATACAATCTATTTTTAAAAATAGTAGGTAAGCAATGTTTGTTTTCTATAACATTAATTAATTAGCTGTTATTTTGCACCTATTTGACTCGTATAGTATGTATAGGGGTACGATTAAATAATGCTTGTAATTTTCAATGTAATTATGAAACTTGAGTGTTTGTTTTTCAATGTTTTTGTTTTCCTTTTTTTAACATGACTGAAGTTTCGGACAAATACCTGATTAAAATTTAAAAAAAAAAAAACCTGCGAAAAACACACACCTACCTGATTTTTTATTTGTCGCATAACTGTTGAAAATTTTGTCTCTAAAGTATTCTTTCAGTGTTTCAGTCTCAGTCACCTGAAAACAGTAAAAAATGAATGTCAGCTTGAAAAATAATTAAAAAAAAAATTTCAATTTTTTCCTATAATATGAAAAAAGAAGAAGATTATTTTCGAAATCGTCATCGACAAGACAATTCACTGTAAATCTACAAAGATTGTTAGTCTATTTTATTTTTTTGACGCCTAATTTAACTCAAATGACTTTTGACAAGCATAGTCTAGATATTAATTTCGAAAACAGCTGCTCCTAAATGGGAAGTAGAAGATAAAATTGAATTTTTATAAAGGAAAACTTTGAACTTTAACCTCTCAATAATTCTTTTTCAATCTATGAAGTTAAACTTAGGGAAAATAAATACGATTTCAGATTTAAACTATGCAAAACCAAGACAAATTTTCTAAAATCAAATTGAATTTTACAGTAATTTTCACATCAATTTTCATATATGTATGTATCTATATGTAATCGCTCAACATTACAGTTACACTACAAATTCTTATAAAACATACATAATTCCAAAAATCCCCGTTTTCTACTGTTTTCGAAAAGAAAAAAAAATCAACACCCTCAAATTTCTGTTATATTTTAAAAATTATTACAACATTCACAATAGGTCCAACCAAAACAAACTAGGTATTAGGTATCTATAATGTTTATAAAATTTGGCACGTTTACTCATTAATCAACTTAAATTTTTTGCTTAATTTTTCCATTATAAATTCATTAAATTACACATTGTTATTTTTCAAATTGGAAATTCTCGCTAAACAAGAAGAGCAAAAAAAAAAAAAATAATAATAATAAAAATAGACCCATGTCATTCTTTATTGAAAAAAAAAATTTTAAAAAAAAATAACGCGTGAATTTAATTAGCTACTTTATCAATAGCTAAATATATAGGTATAAAAAACAACAAAAACAAATTTATTTTGCAACATTTCAAAAATTGTGTGTGATTTTTTGCAAAAAAAAAAAAAAACAAAAATCAATATACCTAAAAAAAAATTAATAATCATAGGTAATTAATTAAAATTTGAAAAAAAAAAAATTCTTCAATAATATAATTAAACTTTGAATTGATGTCAAATATTTGCTAATAAACACCTTCTAATTATTAATTCATTGTGTTTTTTTTTTGTCTGTTTGTTTGTTTGTTTGTTGTTGTTCGTATTTTTTGCATATTTTAGTAGGAGTAGATATACTCAATAAATTTGAAATTACTGAAAATGCTATATTATACATATATAATTGTCGTGTATGACATAGAATTTTTGTGTTTGTTTTATTATCGAGATACACCTTTGAAAAAAAAAAAAAAAATTAATAGATAATTTTAATTATTCTAAAATTATTAGAAAAAAAAAGCAACATTTAATTGTTTTGTTACATGATTAGTTTGTTTGTTTGTCTCTCGGTGGCTGTTGTTGTTGTTGCTTGTATATAATATTATTTAGTTAACAAAAGTTAATTATAATATGATTATCAATTATCCATTATTATCATCATCATCACATAATTTTCATTGTTCAATGTTAAAAGCGTGTGAAAATATTAATTAATTCGTTGACACCCTCACTAGTTTTTATTATTTTTTTTATATTTTTTTTAACTGAATAGATATATAATATGCAGATATACCTATACAGGTATCACGGTGATGATGATGTTGTTCATTAAACAATTTATACATGTTATACACCTTCAATTTACAATATTCAGTTTATATTTGTTTTAGTTTTTGTTTTTTTTTTTTTTTTGTTCATTATTTTATTACAACAATAACTAAATTTTTGTTGTTTTTTTTTTTTTTTTAAACTTCGAAAATATATTTTATATGCAACAAAACAGCAGCAATAGTATACATATTAAAGCTTAGATCAGAAGCAGTAACAATATAGCTTAAACAAATCAAAAAACAGTAGTTAGTTAAATTATTTAAAAAAAATATATATATTAGAATAACAAAAAAAAAAACAACAACAATAACAAAATAAAAACAAATTGTTTTGTGTTTGTGTCAATATCATAAATTCATATTAAAATCAAAATATGTACATATGTAAAAATGACTTTTTTCTCGTGTCAGATTTTAAATTTAAATAAAAATTGTTTATTTTTTTGTCTTTAAAGTCTTTTTTTTTTTTATTACTTATTTAAGTATCTGTTTTTTTTTTCTATAATTTTTTTTTTTATTTATTTGAAAGTTGTTCTTTTATTATTATATTGTCTATATTTTCATACATAAATTATTCAGCACAAATCATATTTAGATATTTAGATACAAAAAGATACAGATGTGAGATTTTTTTTTTTTTTCCATTCCTCTATAAAGAGAATCAAATATAGGTGTTTTCTGCTGCTGCTACTGCTGGGTTATCTATATACTAGTAGACCCCGTGTATATATACGAAAAAAAGAAAAACGAAGAATAAAAATTAATAATAAAATAGAGACATAACATATAAAATCTTGAAAAACTAACAAAATAACATGAGATGGCGGATAAATAATAATGAAAAAAAAAAATAAAAATAATAAAAATGAATATGTAAATCAGGTATTGTTTAACTAATTGCTTCAGATGTTTTTTTTTTTTTTTTTGAAGGTGTATGAAGCACGAGAACCCGGATAAATATATATGATATGACTGAGTATGGTTTAGATACATATGTATATGTTGCTTATATATGATTTTTTTTTTCTGTAGCTATATGTTATTATTGTTTTGTATAGTGATACTAGTGACCTTTATCCACACATTTTATTATGACTCGACTTATATTTACACGATCCAAAGAAAATAGATAATTAAAATTCATTATTAAAGATACATAGTTTTTTTTTTTTTTAACTTTTTGTGAATTTTTTTTATGATGTGATGCTTGTTTATTTCAAATTTAATTTAATTTTTCGTGATTTTTTTGAGAAGACAAAAAAAAAAATAAATAAATAAATTAAAAAGACAACGGTGACAGAGCACAATGTTAAGAGGGATATTTTTTATTTTATTTAAATTTAATTGAAAAAAAAAACAAACAAATTATTAATTTTTTTATTGTGTCTGTTCGTCTTTTTTTTTTTTTTTAGAATTGTTACTAATGGTCCCGATAACTCTGGCTAATTTTTGAAGTACCTATAATTAATTTTGAAATTCTGAAAAAAAATGTGAATTTTACGTTAACCTATAAATTTGAAGAAGATCGTCTTTTCCAATAATGACTAAGGATGTTGAAATTTTGATGGATTAGTGTTTCGAAGAGTGTTCTACAAAAAAAAAACCTTTCACTAAAGTCCCAAACTTTTCAGTTTTTTTTTTTCTTTCACGCAAATTTTTAATTGGTGAGATTTTTGGAGTGGAAAGCAAAAATTTAGGAGTGTTTCTTTGAAAGACTCCTAACTATACTTAATCTAGCTTAATAAAACTGAGAATTCAGATCCTCTGAAAACATTGCAAGAGGCATTTGTATGATATGGTTTGATTCATCAAAGACAAGCAAAGTTGTAAAGTAAACTGTTGCAAAAGACATACATATGTATGTATGTAATTGATTGACAAGGCCAATAAATCCATTCTTCAACAAGAAAATTGAAAACAATTACAGTTAAATTTAAGTGATTTCAATCACCACAAAGTTCATTGGACATCCTTTAAAAACTATTTTGGATTGAAAACTCCTATGAAATTGCACAATTCTTGAGTTAACTTCAAGCAATTTTTATGAATTAGTTTTTTTGAATGAAAAAAAAAAACTAACTCACCTTTTCCAACAGGTAATTATTTTCTATGGAAAACAAACATTTTTTCTTCTAATTGAATGTGATTTAATTTCTTCAAGGTTTTTCCCTTTATTTTTCTGTGAATTCTAAACACAAAAACCTAACATTGATAGTATAAATTTTTTGTAACAAAAATATTCAATGATATTTTCGAAGAAAAAAAAAACAAAACCAACAATTTGATTAGTGCATTTTGATAAAACACTTCACACCTCATTTACCTGCTAACAACATATTATACAAAAATATATGTAACAATCTTCTTTCATAGTTTTTGGATATGCATCATTGAATTTCAATTTAAAAAAAAAAAAAAAAAAACCTTTTTGTTTTACCTTTAAGGGGAAAAAAAAAATACCATGAGACTCTATTAAAAAAGTATCTAACTATAGTTATGGCTTTTTTTTTTTTCAATTTTGAGTTAAAAATGAACTGAAATTTTACTATACAACTTTTTATTGCACATTTTTTTTATCGTAGTATCGTATCTATCATCAATTATCTTTTTGTTTTCTGATTGATTTCCTATCATTTTTATCACGTAATAAAATCTGTCCTCCCCTTTTTTGGGAAAAACAATGAAAAAAAAACAAACAGGAAAAAAAAAATCAATTATCAATTATGACTTTCAAATAATATATAGTTTTTTGGAATTATTATGTCCAAAACCGGAACTCTCATTAAATAATTAAAAAACAATAAGAGAAAAAAAAAACAACTAAATTTCATATTTGGTCAGTCTTGCTGGGATCCTAATTCAAAGTGAATGTAACTTGTGACAATCTAATTTTGGCGAACAGATTTTTTTTTTATGCAAAAAAAAAAAAAACTAAAAAAAAATTTACATATGGTATATGAAATTTTATGAATAATTTCACATGATTAACAATTTGTTTATTTGTCTCTTGTTTGTTCACAAATCCTCTTCTCTTCTGTTCTATACAATTTTTGAAAATTTTTCATCTACAAAAACTTCAACCTTAATTTTTCATTTACAAAAAAAAAAAAAAAATTAGAAGAAAAAAAATTAAATTAAAAGCATTATAACGCGCCACCAAATGATTGATTGATCAAATTGCTTCGATGGCCGAACAGAATGAACGTTCGCGCAATTACCTATATACATATGTATGTACATACTAATATAAAACATGTAAGTATCTTTTTATATGTTGTATATACTGTATTTTTGTGTCGTATGACCTTCTCTCTAAGGCTTCAATTTATATTCTACGTTTTTTTTTTCGCCTTTATTACGAGACTTTTGTAATCTACTCGCTTTTTTTTCATCTTCTTCTTCTTCAAACTTTTTTAAATCATTTTTCGTTGAACTTTTTGGTTTTTTTTTTTGTTCAGTTCTTCTTTTTTAAATTTCTTCTTATATCTTAAAAGGTATGCCCTCCATCAACTATGGCATCTATCAATCTATACTCACAAACAAGTCACCATCTTACTATATAATTTTTTTATACTTCTTTAATTTTTATTTTTTCATTTTTTTTTATGTGAGTTCAGGTGATCGTCATTTGTGAGTTTTGTGACCATCGAAATATTGATGATGATTAAAAAGAAAAAAATCTAGATAAATCACGTTGTATCTTCGAGAAAAAAAATTACACACACAAAACAAAAACAAAAAAAAAGTTCTCAATTATACATCAGCAGAAATAAAATGTGTTTTTTTTTTTTTTTCTCATCAAAATGTCTCATGGAGACAAAAAAAAAAAACAAAATTAAAAAGTTAAAATAATAACGTGAAATCTGAAGGAGGTTGACGAATGAACTAAACAAAAAAAAAAAAAAAAAAAATTAGTTGTTATTAAAAAGATTGTTGCTTTTTTTTTCTGTACCTATATGTGCTCTATGATGGTTAAAGTTTATGTTTTTCAACTTAAACCAAAAAAAAAAAAAAACAACATAAAATCATAGAGTGACTAATATAGTTGATCATCATCATCATCATCATTTTAATCATCTTCGTCCAGCATCAATAAAAGAAATTCATCATCATCAAGATACTCCCAAGAAATAAAAAATTTAAAAAAAAAAAAACACGAAACTATAAATTATTACAAAATCCACCATATAGGGATCCATGGGGGAGACTGCATTTACAGACTCACTCTGAGACATGACATAATAACCTAGAGGAGCTACTATATCATTTTGTTGTTCGTTTTTTTTTTTCTTCTCTTCTTTTCATGCTTTTGAAACATGAATTACTTTAACTTTACCTTTATCTTCATGAAAAATGTCACATATGCCAAATGTACAACAACAACCAGAAAAAAAAAAAACGAAAATCCAATTTAATGTAATTTCTGTTGATTCAGTTCAAATTGAATTAAAACTGAGATCCACACAAAAAAAAACAAAAAACAAAAAAAAAACCAAAATCATATTACATTATTGAAGCTCCATGATGATTACTTGAAACGATGCAAAAAAAAAAAAAAAACGAAAACATGAACAAAAGTGAAGCATTCAATTTGAATCTGAAATCTTTTATAGAGTAGATTGTAGGTACAGTTTTCTTTTTTTTTTTTTTTGGTTTCATTTTTTTGAGGGGCCCCTGGGGTCGATAAAACGTTAAGCAACCACGATATACATAATATACATATAAGCATTGACCGCAATCAAAAAAAGAAGAAGAAAAAAAAAAGTAAAAACATCGAATAACACAAAAATCAGAAAAAGGCCGAATAACTAAAATAAGAAGAAGAAGAAGAAGTAAAAGATGAAGAGAAAAGATCAAAATCGCCGAAATTAAATGACAGGCAAATGACAGATCAAAAATTTATGAACATTCTGAAGAAAAAGTCATTTCATTTACTTACTTTTTTGGTTTTTTTTTTAAATTTTTTACATACATATATTGTACCTATGCGACCCAGGAATTCTTTTTTTTTTTCTCTCTTGATAATACATATTTTTGATGTCATGTAAATTAAAACAACAACAACAACAGAAAATCTTAAAATGTTGCATGAAAAAATATATTCATCTTCTCGCGCTTTTTATTGAAAAAAAAAACAAAAAAAAAAAAAGAATTTCAGGTGTTTTTATTGTCTCCTTTTTTTTTTTTAACATACTGAACATCTATTTTTTTTTTTTTTTTTTGTGGTCTTGAGAAGATGATTTGTAGGTGCTCTTGGTCTTTTATTATTGAAGAAATCCATAAAAAAAAAATAAAATAAGAAGAAAATGAAAAATCTTAAATTGTTAACGCTTTTCAGATATTATATGATAGGATTAGGTGACATCGTTTTGTCCCCAATTCATATAATTCATTCTATGGATGATGGACGACATTATGTACATATATGTATATATAAGATACATCTGATCATCGGATTGTGATAATAAAAATACAGATACACTTTGTGTGTTCATACATATATATTTTTGCTGAATGTTGGATTCTTTTCTGTTCTAATTGTATTTTTTTTTTTTTTTTTGTATCTGAAGGATCCATATAGATAAATTTTTTTCTTCTTAAAGAAATTGTGGTAAAAATTTCGAAAAAAAAAAAAAAACAAGTAATAAAGAAAAAGTGTTACTCATTTTCATTCTTTATTATTTTGTTCTTTTTTTTTTTTTTTACCTTTTGACGATGATCTGTTTTTTTACTGTTTTTCATTTGAACTGTGATGTTCATTTGTTATAAATTTAAGAAGAACTTGTGATTTTTATTGCTACCGGTCTGATTGCTTTTATATAAAAAGAGATTGGATTTTTTTTAATTGCTATATAATATTATATATATACATCAATATCATCACAAGCATTAACAATATAGTATAACAATAATCATATAATATATTAGTAACAACAACAAGATCAAGAAGAACAAGAAAAAAAAGAAAAAAAGTATCTATATATACCTATATATAAAGAGTGTTATTTTGTGGATGACAGTTAAAGTCGGTACCATTTCATTTTTATATTTTATTCTTTTATTTAAATAAATGTATTGAAAAGGTTAACATTAATAGCCTGTCTCTTAAAGTTTATTTTTATCAAAAAAAAAAAAAATTCCAGATCGTGCAAAAGTATATCTTAACTTGTTGTTGTCGAAAAGATGAAAAAAAAAAAAAACAAAACAAAACAAAAAAAGTGTGAAAAAAAAAATCAAAGATAAAAAAAAAACATTTTATAACCCCTTATTGCTGGTAATATTTTTTTAAATTTTTCTGATCCTGTTTTATTAGATGTGATTGCCGGCCGCCCCGTATAAAACCGATGATTATTAAAGAATTATAACCAACAGAAAAGAATCTTAATTTTTTATTTTTTAGAAACAAAGTAAAAAAAAAATCAAATAAATATCCCTAAAAGGAATTTATATATAATATATTTCTTGAATGTCGAACTATTTGTAAAACTTTTGTAACGTCACGCAATCATACAAATAACTCTTCAGTAATATAAAAAATAATATATCATATATACTAAAATAGTATCTATTAAAAAAAAAAGTATCTATAAATGTTAATAATATAGTGCTCTTGATGCACTTTTACGTGTAAGGAAAAAAAAAAACATTTTTTTAATATGAATTTTATATGTGATGATAATGATGACGATGGCATGTCTCTTCTCTTGTGACTTTATAAAAAGTTATTAAAAAATATATATACATATATTTTATGATAATCTTATAATTTTTCTAAAGGTGCGAAAATTTGTATCTATACTGCATGTATCAATTTGTTTAAAAAAAAGGGTATAAAAAAGCAATTTTTTTTTTTTTTTCGAAAATAAAACGAAAAATTCCCATATAAAACTTTCGGATTTTTTTTTTTTTTTTTTATATTTTTGAGTAATGACAGTAATTTTTCAGTTTTAGATCAAGGTCGCTTGAAATACTAAAAAGATTCTTTGACAAAAAAAAAAAAAAAATAAATAAAAAATAAAAAATAAAATAAATTAACTAAAATCTCAATTTCTCCGAAAAACAACGGATTTGAATTAATTAAAATATTTATTTTTGGACTAATTCTAATGAGTCTTAGCTAATCTTCTTGGAAAAAAAAAAATTTAGAGTATTTAACACTAGTATCTATTTTTGTACGTTTTGTACACAAAATCGATTTTATATTCGAATATCTTCGGATTTTTTGTGATCCGATTTACATTGAATTTTCGGACTGACATTCTCCTCACAATTCTCTAAAATTCTTTTTTTTTCTAAATAGAAAAGATTCCTTTAACAGGACAAGAGTCATGAATTCGAAAAAAAGAATTTCATGGATACATTAATGCGTCTACAATATTGTACTACGTGATCTTGATAAAATCTGATGCACTACTTTCCCTATAACTTTTGTCCTAGGGCACAAATTTTAATCGTTTGAAATCTATTTTGTACTCAACCCTCCGAAGAGCTGTATTCTTTCCAATTTTCATAGCTTTTTAATTTTATGGAAATATACTTTTTTGAGGAAAAGAAAATTTCATCTACTTAATGTAGACACTCATGTATCCATGAATACTTTTTTGACAATGAACGTTACTGTTAAGAAAGTATCTCTATAACATTCATTAAGAAAAAAAAAAAGACTTTTTTTTTAATTCTGCTTTTTTTAACAGCTTTTTTGTTATCTGAAAATTGTATCTAATGGTCTATAAAAAAAGTTTATTCTCTGTTTGTTCTTTTTTTTACGACTTATTGTCAAATTTAAATTAATTTAGAAATTTAATAGCCTAAAAAAAAAAAAAGAAAGAATGAAGTATCTATTTTATGATTTTATTCAAAAGAAGAAGCGGAATAATCTTATTTTTTTTTTTTTATAGACAAATTTAATGATAATAAAGAAAATTAAATCAAATACACAAAAAATACCGAAATCCTTAAGTAAAATAAAACAAATTTTAATTGAAAAAGGAAAATGTCAATCGGCTATTAAATCTACGTTTTTTTTTTTTTTTTTTGTTTGTTTAAAATAAAAACCAAAAATTCCAGTAGCTAAAAAGTTAAGTCATTGACATCATCATCACCAAATATCTTCAATGGTACATTATTGTATCATCGCATTCACAATTTTAGAATGACCATACGTTGTCTTACTGTTTATCAGTTAATTAATCACATCATCATTATATTGACCACCACATTGTGTCATTGAATAAAATATATCCAGATAATTTATTTTTTATTTAAAAAAAAAAAAAAAATATAAAAAGATATACGAAACACACAGAATTTTATCTCTATTTAAAATTTTTTTTAGTATCTTTTTAAAAAAAAAAAAAAATTAAAATACAAAGAATCATGCATGTAATGACATTTTTAATAGTTTTGTGAGAAATGTTATAATTAAATTAAAGATTTAAGTCATATCAGAGCCAGAATTTGTATAATGCGTGTGTTGTATCTTCAAGAAAATAAAAGATATATCTTTTTTTTTTTTTTGTTAAAGATAAATGTTGTAGATACATTTTATATCTTCTAAATAAATTCACTGTGATGTCAAATTAAATTAAATTTTTTAAATGTTTTTTTTTTTAAATTCATCATCATCATCATCATCATCATCATCATTAGGTTAGTTTAGTCGTTGTTATGTCATCGTTTAAAATCTTTTTTTGTTGATTACAAATTAAAAAAAAAAAAAGAAAAAAAAAAAAAAAGATATTTAAAAAAGAAGAAGACAATTTAATGTTGTCCCCAAAACCATAAATGTGTACTGTATATACAAGTTTTATAGAGTAAGTGCATATATGTCCATAAAAAAAATTAACATAACTTCTCATTAAGTTTTAATTTAATCATAAATGATCGAATTTTAATTTTCATGTACGTTCTTATTTATTTTTTTTTTTGTATGACTATGATGCAATTTGATGTTAGATTAAAATGGATTTTTTTTAGTAGTAGGTCTTATATATAGAAACAGGTGAATTACGTTAAAGAGATCATCATCAGAAGAAGAAGAAGAAGAAAAAAAATTAAATACAATTAAAGAAGATTATTGAAGATACGAGGTCGCTATTAAAAAAAAAATATCCAAGGTTGTTTAGATAAACAGAAAAACAAATTTTCCCATGGTTTTTGGAGAGGTCTTGTGTAATTTTTAATCTAATCTACTTTTACTTGAACACTAAAAAAAAAAAAATTTAGAAAATAAACAATTAATGAATCTTTAATTTAAATTTAATTGTTTTAAAACGGTAAGAAAAATAAAAAACGAATGTACACATAAATCTTTGTCATTCGGATGTCATCAAATTATAGGGTCCGAATTGTTTGGTAGTAAAAATACAATAAAAATTAAATAAGGCCAAGTATTGCAATAAAAAAGGACATTGAATTTAAATATTATTTGTTAAGCAATTCTTAAAAGTATCTAAATCAAAAGATACTAAAAAAAAAACAATTGAACAGTTTTATAATATTTCATCAGATGTTTATAGATTTGTGAAAAATGAAACAAATGAAGTGGAAATATGGCCCCCCAAAAAAAAAAGTTTAAACTTCAGGAAAAATTTGTCAGTTTTAAAAGAATTTCAAAAAAAAAAGTTTACAAAACAAAATAAAAAAACTACAAGGCATTCCTGAGATACTTTAAGTCAAAAAAAATAGAGAAATGCAAACGGTATTGCCCTAGAAAAAGTTCAGAATGCGACAAAGGACATTCAGAAATGTTTAAAAATAGTTTTTCAATGAAAAAAGTCAAACAGTAAAATAAACTTAGAAAAAAAAAAAAGGATAATCAATACAATTTTTCAGTCACTCCTTCATTTTTCTTCTTCTTCTTCTAAATCTTTTGTACTTGATTATTATCCTTTTTTGTATATCAACATTTTTTTTATGATTTAACATTAAATTTAAATTTTATACAATAAAACATAAATTATATCCTTTTTCATTTTTCGGCCTTTCAAATTCAACAATTGCGTGCACAATACACAAAAGGAAGAAGAGAAAAAAAAAAATAGAAAATTTCTCTTGTAATCATTACGAAACATTAAAAACATCAATCACATTATAACTCATCAAGGATATTTGGTGCCAGAAGGCATGAGTTAGCACTTTTTCTTCTTCGATTAAGAAGAGCAAAAAAAAAACCCTCTATTTTACTAAATGACAGCGGCAACTTAATACTATTTAGACGATTTTTTTTTTCTGTTGAAAAAACATTTTAACATCCTTCATTATCAGAGAAAATATTTTATTTATTATTATTTTTTTTTTTTCAAGAAAAAAAAAAAGGAAATATCATGTCAATTTAATTTTTTTTTTTTAAATCCTTAAATGCACACGAATCTCCTTCTTTTTGTTTTCTAAGTAGTTTTCAGGCGTGAAAATTTCTTTAAACTTTCTTTCAAGGCTTAGAATACATAGAATCTCCTTCGAACAAAAGTAGAAAAAAAAGGCAGAAAATTGAAAACGAAAAAAAAAATTACAAGGGGACCCAAATAATTCCCAAGAGTGTCGGACATTTAAAGCACACAACATACCATCGAAAACATGTTGATGAAATTTGTAAAAGAAACCACGACAAAAAAAGAAGAGAGAAACAAGGTGAAATGGAGCAAAATGCAGGAGTGTTAATTAGATTATAAAAAATTGAGGGTAGAACGAAATTGAGGAGAACAAAAAGGACATTCATTGTGTATTTAGAAAATGTCATGTTGACGTATTGAAAATCACAAAAAAACAAGTGCAACTAAAAAACAAAAAAGAAAAAAAGAACGAACATATGGAGGAAGACGGTTTGTCTTTGGAAGGTGAGAAGAGAATCTTTTGTTTTTTCGTGAGATATCAATCTTCTCTCATAGATCGAGAACCCTTTTAAATTGAAAAAAAAAAAAAAACAATTGAAACGATTAAGTCTAGAAAAAAAAAAGGATTTTAAAAATTAATGATAGATTTAAATTAAACTTCATTACATACCAGAAGATTAGCTATGTAGCAGCATATGGCACATATGTACATATGTACATGATTTTTATCCTGTGTGTGCTGCTGCATTGCAATTTCTTCATTCAATGTGTCTTTTTTTTTTTTTTGTGCTGTGCTAATTTTCTTATTTTACTGTTGAATTCCACAATATAGCAACCTTTGTCTTGTTTTATTATTATTTTTTTGTTTGTATCTTTTTATTTGTCTGTCTGTCTAATCGTCATAATGAGATTATGTATAGTACTTTGAGCCAGATGATGAAGATATTCTCAAAACAAAAAAAAAAAAACAAAAAAAACAACAACAACAGCAGCAGTATTAAAAGATCAAGGATTCATACAAATCAGAAGGAGTAATGAAAATTATATTGCTGATATGTTTTGCAACAAAAAAGGGATTTATAGGTACTACATATGTATGTACATATATTTACTATACAAAATTGGAAATTGCATTTATTTTTAGCGGGAGGAGATTATTATTACGTGTGTTGTGTGTTGTCTTTCATATATGTATGTATGTACGAGTATATATGAACTTCCAAGTATCAAGATAATCAAACTTTTATATTTACAATTAAAACATATACTACACAGATACATACAACACACATTTCTGTACAGAAAAGGAAATTGCTTCTTATTATTCTGTCATATATGTATTTTACAGATATTGCCAGAAGATATGTGAAATAGACTAACGTCTGCTAGGTAATATATACATCACATAGGTTATACATACATATATGTAGATACATATAGTAGAAAAAAATATATATACTTTGTATAGATATTAATGTTAAAGAGTTGCGATTATTACGTTAAATGCTTTAAGGGAAAACGACAGGTTTTCTTGTCATTATATCAATAATTTTTTTTTTCTCTTCTTCTTTTTCGTTTATTTTTTTCTATTCGACTTTATTTATCTTTTTTTTTTTTTTTGCATTTTTACTTGCAAGATAAATAGCTCGTACTCATATGTATATGTACGTTCTATCCAATACTTATAATTTTATATTATTATTATAATTTTTTTTTTCTAAGATATTAAATGCGGAAGCAATTTAAAAATTGCATATCTAACAATAAGTATCTATAAAATTATTGATATTGTACGCACAAGTGTGGTAGGTTAGATTTTGTTTTTGTTTCTTAGAAAAAAAAAAACACCTGACAGTTGTCTCATATTTTCTTGAAAAATAATATTAAATAATTTTTATTGATTCTAAGAAACGATTCTTCTTTGTAAACGAATAGACTTCCTTTTTCAAATGAAGTCTTATACTCCTATTAAATTAACAGTATTTAGTAGCTTTTATGTTGATTTCGCACTATCAACGCAATTTTATTTTCCCAGAGGTCTTAAAGACAAAGATAGATTTTATAGTGACCCATTATTCTATTATGAACCTGATTTTAAAGTTATTTCTTTTTCAAAATGATGCATTCTCTAAAATATCTAAAATATGTTAAGTTTACATTTGCATTCAAAACGCACTATCTTGTGGAAAGGAACTTAAAACTGATTATTAATTTAATCTTTTCAATACTTATGGAGTGTACTTTTTCTGATATTCGTGGGTGTAGAAAAGGAGTAACATTGAAGAAAAAAGGAACAAAATACAAAAAAAAAACGGTTTCGAAATTCTTGCTTTTTTAATCCTGTAAATGTGATTCTGGTAGATAGACTTATTAGATAAAGCTTTTTTCGTTTGTAATCCTTCTTAAAATTCCATACTCCTTGTATTTTTTACTGGAAGAGAAAAAAGTGATTACGAAATTCTATTACTTTTTATTTCTATGAATAAAAGCTAATTTTATAAGTATCTTTTCCACGTTAATCGGAAAAAAAAAACATCGTTTAAAATTCAATAAAACTTTCAATATCTTTAACAATAAAAAAAAATCTATTTAAAAAAATATTTTTCACAACATTCAATAAAAATGTAAAAAAAAAAAAAAAAAAATTTCTAGATACGGAATAATGTGAGAATAATAAAAATAGGGTGTAAAATCGTCAAATATGTATGCCAAAGGCTTTATCGATAGAGAAGGAAAGAAAAAACAGTTAAATTAAAAATTTACAATTTTTTTTTTTTTTGTGAATAAATTATACAATTGTGTTCAGCTATCACATATGTATAAAATCAGCTTATAAACACCTGTCAGATACTTTAAAATGAATTTACCTATTATTTTTTTTTTCAACCGTTTAAGCTTTATTTTTTTTCTATTTTTTTTTTATTATTGAAAATAATTATGTAAACGAGTATTTTATAAACAATTTTTTTTTTTTTTTTTAGAATATTATGCGAATATGGTGAGTGTAATGTTTTTTTTTTCTTATTTCGTGAATATTGGCATCCTTACTAATTAGTCGCACGTCTGCCAAGATCACCATACATAAAATTATCAACATTATTTAGTTAAATGTGCAAAAACTCTACAAAAAAAAAAAAACCAAAAAAAAAAAAGACATTTTGATAAATTACTTTAATATTGCAGTATATGTCATGTGTGTAAGTGTGTATGCGTGTGCAATGTCCATATAGATCCCGACATAATATATACAACCTAACCTTTACTAAATGTGGATACGTTTAGCTAAAATAACAACAATTTATTTCAACTTAAATACTCGTATGTATGCACTTATAGGTATATCTATAGATACTTTACGTATGTGATTATGTTTGTTAGGTTAGATTGGCATATCAATCAGGCGTCTATTGCAACAAATTACCTACTATTATTTTTTTTTTTCTTTCGTTGTTTTTGTTTTCCTTATTTCTTTACAATTTTTTTTTTTTTTAAATAATGAATGCTTACCACAGCGTTTTAACTTTTTTTTTTTTTTTTTTAAAAAAAAGACTTTTTAAGGTGACACATTCACTTTTTACAAGACATAAATTAATTGATCAGATGATGTGCATAATTTGTTATGCATCATATTATTTTATATTAAGTAGAAAAAAAAAAAAAACGTATTAAAGATACAACAAAAAATTAAAAAAAAAATAAAAAAAAACCTGATTGACAATTATCGATTGTACAGATTATTTAAAAAAAAAAAAAAAAGAGTTGTACAATTGAGAAAAGAGGTGTCAGAGAGTATGAGAAACGATCGACATTTATAATATTTCTAATTATTGCACAAGGTTTTCTTTATGTTTTATTGTTGTTGTTGTTTTTTTAAAAAAAAATTTTATTTCGAGATTTATTCACATGTAATATCTAAAAGATTTCCCATGTTATTTCTGTGTGTGTGTCTGTGTGATAAATGAATTGTCGATAGTTTTTTATGCGTTTTTTTTTGCTTTAACTTTTCATTTTTTTGTTGTTGTTGTTGTATCAATTAAACTTTGATTTGATATGACATTTGAAAAAAAAAAGAATCTTAAATTTTTTGATTGGTTTACAATGGGGGGGTTTTTTTTTTGTTGTTGTATCTGTAACAAATTCATCATAAAAATCATCATCATAGTATTATCTTCCGGATCAATCCATTACAATATATAAAATTATTCAAAATGTAGAGATTATCAAATCATTTTCGATCGATCATTAAAAAGGAACGAATTTTTTTTTTTTTTTGCATATTTAGATACCTCATATATAAATGCGAAAAAAAGTTGGTAAATACGAGAGTGTATATATTGATCGATAGATACACAGCAGCTAAAAAAAAATAAAATTAACTATTAATGATGATGACGGGATATTTGATGACCATATAGATCATAATATGTGTTGTATATTAGATATGAAAAATTTTTATTATGATGATGCAAAACCAAAATTCTTACATCTAATGTATGTGCTCATGTAGATGAAATTCTAATACTTAGATATATGTATGTACAAAAATTTTGTTGTGATATATGCAAAATGCTTTACAAATCGATTTTAGGATCACTAAGCGAGATCAATTCGATTTTAACACGGTTTTACAATACAATTACACTTTTATGATGAACTTTTTTTTTTTTTACACATTATGCACCCAAAAACAAAAAGCACCAAAAATCAAAAAAAATCCAACAACAACAACAACAACAAAATTCCTTTAGTGAGTAAAATGATTCTAGAGCAATGCATGCATTTCTTTTTCTTGTTGTTGTACAGAAAAACCAAAAAAAAAAAACATATTTAAAATATGAGAATTTTTTGATTTTTAATTTAAATTAAAAAATTTAAGTAAAATAAAAAGTATATATACAATGAAAAAAAAAAACAAAAAAAAAAAGATACATGCATCATCATCAGATAGATACAACAAAAAGATACACAATATACTCTGTATCGGTTGCAGTATGTGATGATATGGTTTATTAGAAAATGTATGTAATGTTTTTTTTTTTTTTTTTTATTATTAAAAAAAGGATTTGTGTGGCCCGTAAATAACGTGAAATTACTTCCAGCAGGCGCAATACAGTTATATACAATATGCATGCAATATTTACTATATAAAAATTTTGTAAGAAAAGAAAAAAAAAAAAAAAAAAAAATGAAACAAAGATATTTTTTTAAGAAAGTATCTACATATGTTTTAAGAAAAGAATAAACTAAGATAAGAATTTTAGTTGCATTACAGAAAATTTATCTATAAAATGTGCTTAAACATTAGTAAAATACACGTATTATGAAGCAAAAAAAAAAGTAAAATAAACAAGTACCAAAGAAGTTAAAAAAAAAAAAAAATATGGGTAGTTTATTCATAAAAGCGTCAGAAATTGTAATCATTGCTACTCGGTGCGCGCTTAAGAACCGATTATAATAATGAAATGGCTTTTAAAAATCGTATAAGAAGCCTGGAGGGTTTTTATTTTTTTTTATTTTTGTTCTCCTTGGATTTTTGTCTTTTGAAGCGTCCTTTGGCCATTATACACATACATACATTCATGACATCTCTGTGTTGCATCTATTTGAATGGATTTTCAAGTATGTTGCGCCTATAGAATTTATTAGATGTATCTTAAGTATGTATAGAAAGTCATATATAGTCGCCGTTTTTGTTGACGTCCTCGTTCTCGTCATCATCATCATCATCATCATGATCATCATCATGATCAATTCCTTTAAGCAATGATGATTGATGTGAAAAATTTTTCTAATTTTAGCACTCTCGATATAATCGCACTTTGACGGATTATGTCGTCGTAAAATATTGTAAATGAGTTGAATAAGTTCAAAGCATATAAGAAGAAGAAGAAGATTGTATGTGATGTGTGTTTTCATTTTATAATGCAATGCAAATCCAATAAATATATCTATTGCACATGATCTGGCTTATTGTTGTTGTAGATTTTTTTATTTTTTTATTTATAAAGAATTAGATAGATGGACATTGACTTAAATTGCATATATCCATGAATAACATATACACGTACACACAGACACACACACACACATGAAAAATTAAAAATGAAATATGCCATATTGTTACCGTATTTTAAAAATAATATGCATTTTAAGATACTTTTCTATATATATAATAGATACTTCGTCTTTACTCATATGAAACATACACATTTTTTTTTAATGGTAAATTATATGAATACTAGATAGATACAAAAACAGTTTTTGATTTAAAATTAATTTTTTTTATAAAATTTAATTTTACAATTAAGAAATATTTTGTGTACGTTGAGTAAATCAATCTAAATTCCTTGTTTTTTTTATTTTTTTTATCTCGTTTCAGATTTTATGAAATTTGCACATCATTTACACAACAACAATAAAAAATCTTTCAACATTTTGTTTTTTTATGACAATGAAAAATAATATGTTACCTGATAATAATTTTTTAATGAAAATGCCAAATAACGATAACAGTATTAAAAATATGGAACATATTATGTCACGTTTTCATTCTATAGAAAGTCCACCTCCGTTACCAATTATAGCTCCACAATTTTTAATAAAAAAATCAAGTATGATTGGTGGTAATGGTGGTACTCATCATCATTCACAACGTAATCAGCAATTGCAATCAACAAAATCAACCACAACAACAGCAGGAACAAGACCAAAACGTTGGGGTTCACCACCAATTAATTTTGCCAGACAATTCATCAATCCAGCAACAGGAAAAAAACGTGTGCAATGCAGTATCTGTTTTAAAACATTCTGTGACAAAGGAGCATTAAAAATTCATTTTTCTGCGGTCCATTTAAGGGAGATGCATAAATGTACAGTCGAGGGTTGTAATATGGTATTTAGCTCAAGGCGTTCACGTAATCGTCACAGTGCCAATCCAAATCCTAAATTACATTCGCCACACATTCGACGTAAAATTTCTCCACATGATGGACGTACTGCTCAACCATATCCACCCGCAGCAATATTATTTCAATCACCTGCCGCATTGATACCTTCAGCCGCATTAAATCCATCCGTTTATCCTTTCGATAGATTCCCACAATTGATAGGTGGTAATGCTAGTAGAAACGGTAATGGAGGAAGTAATGGTTCCAATGTAAATTATCAGCATCCACCACCACTACCGCCGTCTGCACTTCATTCACATCTACCACATCCACATCCTGCTGTTCTCTTTGAAGCTGGATTGGGTTGTCAAATGCAAATTGGTTTAAATGCTGCTGCTGCGGCGGCGGCTGCTGCTGCTGCTGTTGTTGTTGGATCACGGTCCGATGATGACCACCAGGATAATCAACACCATCAAGAACAACAAATCAAATCACATGATAATGAATTTTATAACAGTGACGATGATAGCAAATCGGCACATAGTGATGCTGATGAAGAATTCGTTATTAGAAATTCAAGTCCAATTATTGAAAGGGACGAAGAAGGCGAAAGAGAAGCAGAAATAGTAGATGATTACGATGAGGAAATGTTCGATGATAATCAACCATTAGATTTTAGTATGAAAAAGAAAATTGATATACAGTTAGAAAATTATCCTGCTAGTGGTGCTGATGAATCAATAGATATAAATAATGAATCTAATTCTTCCTTTTCAAATGGTAAAAATAGCAGAAGTAGCAGTAGAATGAGTACAAAAATTACACCATCTGGTTTTTCTGTTGATAGATTACTCAGTAAAACATCATCATCATGTAAAAGAAGAAAATCAGAAGAAAAGGATATACTTTTAGATTTATCAAAAAAGAAGGATGACAATGTTACACATTATGAAACAGATCCTCCCAATAAACAAGTAGATTCTACTGTCGTAGTAGATGATAATTCTAATTTTAATTTTAGTAATTTTTTAACAAATAGTCCTCATAATAATAGTAATGGTGCCATGTGGAATATCCTTTCAGAAGTATATCGATCAATGTTAATGAATAATAGTCTTAAAGCTCAATACAATGAAATGCAATCAAAACCAATATCAGTCTGAAATTTTTTTTATAATTTTTTTTAAATTAATTTAAAATGTGTTAAATAATTGTAAAAGTACGTTCGAATATGCAAATTGTCACTTTGAATTCTGCATTACTTGCATCAGCAACAAACAAAAAATCGTCATGCTATATAAATGTCCTTAGAAATTTATTCACAATTTGTTGATTCGAATGCATTTTTGTGGTCTCTTGTAAATTAAACTTATTTAAGTGCAATAGGTTTGTAGATTTTTAGATATTTTTTTTGTTCTCTTTAGAAAGTAAGAAATTTCTCATAGGATAGAAAAATTCTTTAAGAAGAAAATTTTTGTAAATTAAAATTCAAAAATCAGGATAAATTTTCTATATTATTTAGGAAAAAAAAACACAAATACAATCTCAAAAAAAAAAAGGTAACGCTTTAATTTTATCACTTTTATCCTTTTAGCTTTAAGAGTAATTTGTAAATTTTTTTATCTTTAGAATTTTATTCTCTCTTCAATTTTAAGAAGTTAAATTGTAATTTAAAAATCAAAATTATAATTAAATTTAGTAAGAGAAATAAAATTTAAAATAAAAATTCAAATTAAATTGCATTTTTCTTTTCAACCGTAAAAAAAATTCTTGAGCCGACAGGAAGCGTTAAGGCACGTTTTTATTGACTTTTTTTCTACCTTGATGGAAAGAAAAAAAAACAGCTTGGAAATTTAATTTACAAAGGTCTAAAAATTCTACTCATGTTCATAAAATTCAATTTGCACTACAAAATGTACACAAATTTGTGCAAATATATACAAATAAATTTATTTTAATATGATTTTTGTGTGAACAAACAAACAAACTAACAACAAGCAGAAATGAAAAAATTAAGTTTATTTTTCTATCTATGAATTCTGAACAATAATGCAATTATTATTTTAAATAAACTTTCTGGGTATTTGTGTGTGTGTGTGTCTAAGGAGAGAGAGAAAGAGAACGGTCCTATAGAAGCTTAGAATAAAATCAATAATATTGCAATTCCATTTTGTAATTAATTCCAGGATGTATTGATGCAATTCTTAATTGTGTAGATACTCATAAAAGCGCAAACAATATGCAAATAAATTCAGAGAATTAATATTGTCAATTAAATTAATGAAATTTGTATGTATGTGGAAAGGATACAAATTTCGAGACTAGGTAAGTAGACAGGTCGTATGAAAGTACCAAAAGATTGTAGTGAAACCTGTTAATGCAATTATTAAATGGCGATCCGCAACAGGAGGGTACCTGTACTGGCATTTCTTGAAATGAACTTCAAATGAATATTCCACAAGTACACAAGAACCTCTCAATTTTTATGACAGGATTTCAAAAAGTATTAAATCCATTTACTGCTATTATCCTGATTTTTCTGAAAACATATTCAGTAAAATTTTACTGATTCTTTATTAACCGTTTTGCCCACATTTCCAACAAGGAATTCACTAACCTTTGAAAGTTCAATTAAAGTTCACATTTTTTCCAGCCGCTGATAATCTCTATCTGATCTTTTCCAGGCTTGTATACATCAAAGAAATTCAATAAAAATAAGGAACAAAATATGAGAGTATAGATTAAGGCCAAAATGTCCCGAAGCCTAATTTCTCCCTGTGTCTACACATTTTTTCTTAATAAACTTCACTGAGAATTCTTTTTCCGAACTCAATCCCCTTAAAGCTTCATATTTTAGAGAGTCGATAATTATTAAAATTAAAAAATTAAGTAGAAGATTGCTCTGTCGTTCTTATTAAGAAGCAGACAAATCTAAAACTTATTACTCCATCGCCTCATATTTTGTAGATGTTTGTTCAGACATCTTTGACGTTAAATGACTCTCTGTATACTTTCCTTCACAATTATCGTTAAAACTTTCATAATTATCACTTGGATATCCGTCTTAACATAACATTGAATTTCTTATTTTTACATTGAATCCCAATTTGAATTTTTACGTTATACTAAACAATTTTCAATAAGTCCTTGTTAAGATAGGATAAGACAAGACACTAAATTTAAATCTCCAATTGACCATATTCTCAATTAACCAATACAAAAAAAAAAAAACAAAAAAAAAAACACAATCATTATGAAATTATTTTGCTCAATTTAAATTTAAAAATATAATCTTACACAAGAGTTCAAAAAACAACAACAAAAAGTTATCTTGAATAACTCTCCTATACAATATCCTTTTAAGAAATTTTTATTACTAATTCATTTCAATTCACTCAATTCATCTTCTTTTTTTTTTTTTGTGTACGTACTGTTGTTTTGTCAATACACATATTTTCATTTTATCTAAATAAGCTAATTTTCTTTTTTATAAATTTCAAAAGCCTTAAGCAGTTAATTTGATTAATCTCTTTTTCAGGCAGCGATGAGGGGTCTTTGAGATACATACATACATACATATATTTTGACAGTAGCAAAAAGCAAACTTATTCAATCTTAGTAGATTACGATTTTTTATTTTCTAAATATATAAAAAAAAAAAAAACACAAAAAATCATCAAAAGAATACTCCAACTCTCAAAACAAATTCATTCGTCATAAATAAAAGACATGCAATATCTTTAGATTCTTTTGTATCTAAGCCATTTTTGTAGATGATGTTATTTGGATGAAAAAAAAAAAAATAATAATAAGTGAGCTTAACTATGATGAAGAGTGGACGCATAAAAATAAAATTTCAACTTCAATTCAATTCATGAAAAAAAAAAATAAAATTCAAGCAAAAAAAAAAAAAACGTAAAACGTAAAAAAACCAAGAAAAAAGACCTTCTGTTTTGTATCCAAATTTCAAAAAGCATATTTAAAAAATTGAAAATAATATATTTTTATCTAGTCTCATTTCGTATTATATTAAATTGAAAAAGAATACACCATATCTATAGTCCAATATCTCTAACAAATCCACTTGTCTTTCACTGTGTTGTTATTATTATTATTAAAGAAACGTCAAGAGGGCCGCACATCAATCCGAAAAATTTCTTTTAGTATTTATATACAGATACTGTTTTTATTTTTTTTGTTTTGCTATCTTTTTAAATTAAAAGAACAAAAAAACAAAAAAAAAAACAAGAAGTCATGAATTAAGTTTAAGAATGTGCAGGAATTTCTTCAGTTGGTGAGTCTAAGGCACGAGTCGAAATTGTTTTCGTCCGTTGATGATATGAGGTTTATTTTAAAACAAAAAAAAAAAAAAAAACAAAAGATACAAAAAAATTCCATGCAATGTGTTTTTGAATTGTAGGGAAAAAAAACAACACATAAATTGAAAAATTGTCAAGCATTCATGCTCAATTGAGTTTCACATAATATAAATCCACTTGGGAGGTGGACAACAACAATAACAACAACAACAACAACAACAAAAAACTACAAAGATTTTACATCATCTTCCTAGCGCCCATATGTCTTGTTTTTTCTTTTTCTTTTTTTTCGTGTATTGAAAAAGCATCACATATATGAAGAGAATTCAATAACCGGAACCCGAAAAGCTTAAAATAATTTAAAAAGAAAAATAAAATAAAAGAAAGAACATCATGGACTATGGAGCATCCATCGAATTAACTTGAAGTTAAGATTTTCTTTTTAATCTTTTATATGTCATTTCTTCCTTTTCATATTGAATTGGCTTTTATCTGTTTGGGGACCACAAGAGGAAAAGAAATATTGAAGTAAGTATATTGAATTGTGAGTTCAAATATGTGAACTTTTGAGCCTATAGATATTCTTTTGAATCTGTTTTTTTTTTTTTTTTTTTGTGTTATCTGTATCTCGAAAGGTATGATATCGAATTTCGTCGTTTTGAAGAATTTCACTTATTGTGAGCTTTAAATTGGTACTATGTTTTATGCTTTTTGAATTCTGTATATCAAAAAGAATCGCATATGTGAAGAGGAAACAGAAAAGATACTTTAAAAAGATGCTATTTAAAATACTTTTTTTTTGTTTTGCGATAGTATCATATCATATAGTCATATCATCATCAGTATCTTTGTTTTTTTTTTCTTCTTCTTGAAAAATGAAAATATCTTATAATGTCAAATTTTTGACATCACAAAAAAAATAAAAAAAAATAAAAATGAAATAAAATATGGTGTGAAAAACGATGAATTCTCAATTATTCATTGTTCAAATTCAAAAACTGTCGAAAAATAAAAAATTATGTTAAACTTATTCTTATGTTCTTTCAATTTTTTTCTTTTTTTTTTTTTTAATCTTATATTCTCATGAGTAGAGTGTGTGAGTGTGTGTGCGGATAAAAAAGACATTATACGCATATCATCCTTGTTTATGATGATGATGTCTATTTTTTGGCATAAATATACAAGAAAATGAAAAAAAAAAAAATAGTGTGTTAAACATTGCGTAAGGATTACAATTTAAAAAAAAAAATAAAATAAAATTCAAATATAAATTTATTTATGATGATTTGAAGGATTCACAATACAAAATGAAAAAAAAAAAACAACAAGAAAATTGAAAGAAAGGAAACAAAAAAAAAAAACGAAAAGAATCTAAAATGAGGGTGGTTTTTTGAATCGTTTTTTTTTAAACAATTGCCTTAAAATTTTACACCACAGCACAAAAAAAAAAAAAAATTGAATGAGTCCTTATCAAGTACATGATATGTGAATGAATACCATGAAAAATTGGATTAAGGATATGATACATTCTTTTGTGGTTTGTCAAGAACTGTCAAAAATTTGAAAATTATATTATGCAAAAAAAAAAAAAAATTCACAAAAGCTTGCATACTTTTCATTTTTTTTTAATTTAATTTTTCAAATGTCAAACATATACGCATAAATTTTAATCCTTAATATATTTTTTTTTTCTCTCTCTCCTTCACAAAACTGATAAATATATTCGATTCAATTTAGCATAAAAAATACACTATCTTCAAATTCACCTTTCCTTCTTCTTCACCTCATCATCATCCACCACATTTTTTTTGTAACGATTTTTTGTGTTCATTCGCACAGAAAGAAAAAAAAAAAATGTTAATTTTCAATTCAATCAATTTTCATAGACATTTTCATCATTTCAATTTGGAAATCATTTTTTTTTTTTTTGTTTTATTTCACCGTTATTTTATTTTTTTTTTTCTCATGTTAGAAATTCAATAACTTTACAAGCTAGAAAGGTAGTATCAATAAAATTCAATACATAATAACACAAAATCAATTTCGAATTGGATTGGATTTAGTTAGTTGTAAGGATTGTTTTTTTTTTATCGTTTATTTATTTTTTTTCCATAGTTGGAATCCTTTAAATTTTATTTATTCTTCTTTTTTTTTGTATTCTCCAGAATATTTTAGTTCTCATTCAATGTATAATGAATATCGAAATATTTTCACTTCGTTATAAAAAAAAATTCGCTAAAAGTAGAAAAAAAAAGAAATACACACACACACAACATTCAATATCCTTTTTGAAAAAATAGAGAGAAAAAAAAAAAGGATTAATATAGTACGTACATCTTTTACTTGTGCTTATACATTATTTTATTTTTTTTTTTTTTTGCCTTTTCCGTACACGTAAAAAGGTCAGATTAGCATATTTTCCAATCCAATCGAGCTAAAATGCTTGGAAATTATTATTTTTTTTTTTTTTCCAACATTTTTTTTTTTGTATTTTTATTTTTTTTGCTTATTTCTTCTTTCATCTGTGAAACATATTTACAAAATTTTAAGGGTTAAAAGGATAGTAATGTGAATTGTGATGTATATATTGTACATACACATATTTATTTAAGTTAATGTTGTAAAGTAGCCAACGATGATACTTTATAGTTTCAAAATAGGTCCCCCCTATATTCAAGGTATACATTTATTTAATGATTTTTCCAGTCAAATTTTTTTTTTTTTTTTTTTTGCATTTTCAACGTTAAATCGTCACACAAAATACAAGGATCGTTGTACCTGCTGTGTTAGTAATGATGTTGCTATTTACTCCTTTTCACATATATTCTACTAAGTTTTTTTTTATCTGACTTTCATATTTTAAAAAAAATGTATAAAAGGATAAAAAAAAACCATATAAAGAATGAATGAAATATAAAGAAAGTACATCACTTGATTCTATCGGATAATGTAAGTCCTTTTTTTTTATGTGTTTAGTTGATGTTCACTTTGCATTTTTTTACTTTTGTTTTTGTTTTTCAACTTGTATAATCAAAGTGCTAGCTATAGCCATCAGCTATACGAAAAAAAAAGTATTTGGACATTCAAAAAACAAAAAAAAAATGAGTATTCATTTTCCGCACATAGTTTTAAATTTATTCTTCAATAACAACAACAACAACCATCAGAAAAATGAATAAACTCCCACATAAAAGACAAATGAAAAGTGGACGATGAAACAAAAATTTCTCTGTGTATAATTTCAGAAAATTTATTCAAACCGAGACGACCGTGTATATATGTATGTATGTACAATAATTCTTTAGTTGGAATTGAATTTTACAATAAAAAGGATATAATATAAGGATGAGAAATTTCATAGAATAAAGTTGAATGGATTTTTGTTTTTTCTTTTTCAATATAAGTAAAAGCGACCACGCGGACTTTTATTCATGTGATGTTGTTGTTTTTTCTTTTTCTGTTGAGAAGGGGAAAAAGGAGGAATTTTTTTTTTTTTTTTTTTGTTTGTATTTTATTGCACAATGACCCCATCAATTAATTAGCTAAAAATATTACTTTTACAATGTGCTGAATTCATTGACTGGGTGAAGAAAAAAGAAAAATTACTTACATTTAATAAACAAAATGCCAATATGAACAGTAAATGGTGGTAGGGGGTTATTTTTTGCAAACCATTTGGATAGCTGAAAAACCAGGAAAATAAATAAACTTTTGATGTTCGAATATTAAAAAGAGTTGAGAATAAAAGAATCATGAGAATAATGAATGAATTAACTTTATTGATATTGGTTGACAATGTACCTGTGACAAAATAGCCTTCTACAGGCTAAGTTAAAGTTTCAAAAGTCCTCCATCTTCGTTTTGAAAAACATTAAAAAATTAGAAAAAAAAAATATCAATCACGTTTATTAAAGGATTCAAGGGGCGACAATAGCTCAAATAAAGCCTCTTAAAAGTTTGAAAGCTTTTTCCATCTAATTCCTGAATTATGCTAATTTTTTATTTTTGGACAGTGAGTTTTAACATTCTAAGCAACCCCATTCGAAATTCGATGACTAAAATCAACTACAACGGCTGCTGATCAGAATGGAAAATTTTTACGACACTGCTGCTACGATACTTCAGTTTCACAAGATCCACAATTTTGGTTTAGTTTGTCGTGTCAGAATAATTTTCTTATTAAAATGGAAAAAAAAAATCTTCAGTCCACCCACAAGTTAATAAAAGAAAATTAAAACTCTTTTAGTAAATTACCTCTTTATACGAATATCCTTTTCCCTGAACTATAAAATCTATACTGAAATTTTACTATCATTTGTCACCCCTTTCGGAATCTCATAAAGTGGTAAAACTTATCTTTTTTTTTTCTGTTTTTTTTTTTCTTACTTTACTTTATATTCATTGCAATGCTCCCATATTAATAAATATGAATCGTTTAGCCAGAAGCAACTTACATAATGTTTTATATGTTATTTTCATGTATATTTTATGAGTACCACCGGGATTGTGGCGGTGAATTACGAAAAAGAAAGTACACAAACGATAAAAAAAAAGGAAAAAAAATAATAATAATATAAAGAAACAACACTTGACATTTTATCTTGTATCTATACATATACTACATTTGAAATGCAAGCAAAATAACCCCTTTCCCAAAAAAAAAAAAAAAAAAAAAACAAATTTTTTTTTTATAATATGAAAATTACGTAACATAAATAATCAGCCCATTTCCTTATTGTGACATGTTTTTATCCCCTGGCAACAATAAATAACTCTTTTGCAATATCCTTAAACTCTTTTTCTGCTTTTTTTTTTTTTTTTTTTTTTTTTTTCAATTCGGTTCTTTGCTGATATCAATTTGTATGTGGATTGTGATGTGTGATATAAGAATCGAAAAAGAAAAGTACTACTTAAAAAGCAGTAACAGAAGAAAAAAAAAACGTTTTACTTGCTGTGAAACCCTTCTTTTTTTTTGACTTATGTGCATTGCATCAAAGATATCAGCTTCAGGGATAACTCAGTCATTTTTATCTTAAACACACGAAAAAAAAAATTTTTTTTTTATAAATTCAAGAAAAGTGCCAATTTATATCTTTTTTTTACCCCTTTTTTTTTTTTTGAACACAAAAAACATAGAACTTTCTCATACATATATGAAATATAAATTGATGATGATATGAAAATGAGATCTACTTGGTAGATTTTTAACTTTTTTCTTATTTCTAAATCGAATTTTTTTTACGAAAGGAAAAAAAAAAAAAATAATTCACTTGTCTGTCAGATTGATAACTAGATTTCTTTGATATACCGATCATTACAAAATTTTTTTATGCACACAAATATCTCATCTATCAAATCTGCGATCATATTATCATCATCGTCATATTATTATCATAATTTTTGTTTTTTCCTTTCCTTTTGAAATGGAAATTCAACTTATCTACAAGAAATTCAATTTTTAAATTACTTTCAAATTTTTCATGTCATTAAAAAATTTTTTTTTTTCTTCAAAGATTCTTTTTTCTTTTGTAAATTTTTCAATCCAAAAAAAAAAAAAAAGTTATTCTCAAGAAAAACACACATCTTTTTTTTTTTTTTCAAATATCTCAGAATGTTTTCCAGTGTTTGTGCATTTTTTTTTTTTTTTAAAAAAAAAAGACAGAAGTTAAATTTAAAATTTCCTTTTTTAACAAAACGAAGGAATAAAACAACAACAACAACAAAAATTACAGAAGGCTCATCACGATTATTATTAAATTCAAAGAATACCCGTGAGGGTTATGTCAGCTAAAATGGCAATTAGCTAAGTTTGTCTCTGCGGAACAATAACTTCTGGGCTAAATACAATTTATGCAAAGAATACCTACAACACATTCATACAAATATAATATATAAAAAACCTATCCAACTTATGTGTACATGAGAGAAGAAAAAAAAAATACATAAAGTATCTTTTGTTAACAAAAAAACTTAAAAAAAAAAAACACAAAATAAAACAATATCTTAGAGGTTAGGTGCACTTTGTATGTTTGTTCTGTTAATTCTTAAGCTTATGAATAATTACTGTACACCCATATAGTAAAGGATTGGGTGTGTATGTTAACTTGTTCACGAAATTGAATAAAACTAACTACAACAACAAGTACCTAGCACACAAGTAATTAAGGAATTTTCATGTACTTGATGATGTGTGTATCTATGTATGTATGTATAAATTGTACTTAATGTTTACACATGATATTCGTTCACATTATAATTCAAGAAATAAGTTAACCCTTTGTTATTTTTTTTTTTGTATTTTCTTAATTTTCTTCATTTTTTTTTTGTTTTTTGTTTTTCTTCATTATTATTATTTTTTTTGTTTATTCACGTTGATACAGAGTACACATGATAATAATAATAATAATAATAATGATGATGGAACAAAGGATAGTAGCGCATATATACCCTAAGGATATTTCTCCGATTATATGGTTCATTTTTATTGTTGCCCACTTAAGTTAAGGTGATTCAATTAAATGATGGAATATTAAAATATTTTTCAAAATACCAAAGTTTTTTTTTGTTGTTGTTTTTGTCTAACGACCAGAAAAATGGACCAAAAAAAGATGTAAATGTAATGACTGAAGTTTTATTGTATTTTTTTAATTGAAGTTTTGTGTCCTTGAATATCTTTAAAATATTAAGAAAAGGACTCAAGTAATTAGGTAATTGTCTTAATTTTCATATCTTTAAAAGTAGGACAATCAATATAGAACTTATTAAGGCAAGGTTTAAAGTTAAATTATTCAAAAATTCATTAACCTATTTTTGCGTATACTCTGCTATCTGAAGGATCTATGAAGTTTAGTCGCATTTAAAGTTGTCTGAATTCGGAAATGATATAAAAATAATAAATTGTAAAAATACGTAAAGTTTCACAAAAATAAAGTTATAATTTTGAAATGACTTTCCCAAGAAAATGATTCGTTTTTTTTTAACTTTGTGAACCACTTTTCCTCTTTTCGGCAGAAGTACCCTTATTTCAAACAACACACATTTTTCCTTTTTCTATAATAAAAGGACATCAAACATCGAAAATACATCCAATATTGTCTTTCATTATCAGACTTGATTCAAAATGTAAAATTTATAAAAATTTCCTGTTTTTTTTTTTTATTCAGATAATTAATTTTTTTTTTTCACTTTTTCTAAAAATGTTTTTTTTTCCTCCCAATAAATTTAATTTTCTCACCCACACAAAGTCATTCCAAAAAAAAAAAAAATCATTCAATAAAACAATTACATTTTCCACTTAAATTATTATTTATTAAAATCCTTTATTATTACTTTTTTTTTTTTCATAATGTATTTGATACTAAAAATCTTATATATTTAATTAAAACCACTCGTCTGGGGTTTGCCATAATGACAAAACCGAGACAAACCCATATTAAATTCATATATTGTGTTCAAACACCAAAAACACCCATGGTATCGTCATTTATTCAAAAATCTTTTCATATAGCTTTTCCTTATTTATTTTTTTTTTTTGATATTTTATGTAACTTACATTACATATTTATAAATTTGATCCATCAACTAAAAAGGACATTTTGTCCATTTTTTTTACTTTCTTTCTCTTGTTATCCTTTTGTGTTAAACCACATACATATACATAATGAAATCATACATAACACAATATGAAAAATTTATTTTATCATTTAAGAATGTATAATAAAATGTATCATCCGTACATATCCACCCATCCACCCACCACACATCATACAAAATATCTTATATCTTTGAATACCGTTACACAAAATATCTTTTATGGTCGGTCTTTGGACAATATCTATATATGTACTACATATGAGATTATAAAGAAGAAATCTTTCTTGTCTCTACTATATATCCTTGGATGTATCAAAGCCAAAGGAAATAATGTTCAACCTCAAAAGTATATCATCAACCACCGTTATCATAAGTAAGACATTTTTGAAATTATATAATATTTTAACTTTTTTTTTTTTGTGTTTTGGCAATCTCATGGTTCATTCATATTTTTCAGAGATATTACCAAACGATGAATACGACACCCAAGGGACAGGTTACCAATCATATACTTTTTGACCACTTTTTTTTTTTTGTTTTTTGTTTTTTTTTTGGTGTACTAAAGAAAAGTAATATGTGGTGTACAAATGGAATATATGATACAATTTTTATGTGATATAGAATATGTAACACATACATACATGAATTAAGAGTTTACATATATGGTATGTTCAGTATTCTTGAAGAAGATTTTCTTAAGTAGGGTCATCTTTTGAATTATCTATGAATTGAGGTTTTATGTTTTTGTTTTTTTTTTCTTTAAGACAGATTCCCTTGTATCACAAATTTCAAGATGAAAAAAAAAAGTATAGAGGATGCAGCTGGAGTTTATGTTGTGTATTTAATTTGAATTTTAAGATTTTTCTTGAAAATAAGAATCTGTGCCATATGATAGATACTATATACTTATATATGGACACTTGTATCCGAAGAAGAAGAAAACGAAAATAAATCGATTAAAGTTGTTTTGAATTTTGATGATTCATTTTTTTTGTGAATGAAAATAATAAAAATAAATCTTTTAAAAAAAAAACAACAAAATAATCGAGAAGATTTAATTTTCTAGAAAATCATTTTTAAATTGTTTTACTAATTCAGAAAGTATAGTTTGTTTGTTTGTTTTTTTTTTATTACTTCTTTTTGGAATCGTATGTCATGTTTATTAGTATGTACATGATATATATTGTAAGAGCATACACGTGTAGTAATTAAAAATAGCTCGTAATTAAAATCCGTGGTGTACTGTTTACGATTTCAAAAAAAAAAAAATAATAATAATAATAAGAAAAAACCAACAAGAAAAACCTTTTTTAAATAAACATTTAAAGCAATAATGATGATCATGTTAATGACTTCTGTAATACACATTTCAAGATTCAGATACTCGCGATCTTAAAATGTATACGATAATCGTTAAGGCATCTATTTACAAAATTTTTAAAACACAAAACAATAAGGCTGTCTGAATGTCCGAAAAATATTAAGAAAATGTACTCTAGAAATACACTTTATTTTCCTCTGGAGAACTGAGTATCAACAAAAAAGAAAAGTACGAAGAAGAATGAAAAATTTTTCTAATTTATTTTGAAAATATCCTCCTTAATTTTAATAACTCCATAAAAATTAACAGTGTCGAATTTTCCTGTTCAATTCAAAACAATCAGCATTATAAATGAATTTTATGACAATTGCAGCATCACATGTCGCCACCAAAACTATTAGTTCCGATGATCGTGTTATCGTCATCATCTTTCAATTTTTCAATTGTGCAATTATACAATGAAATGAATATGTATACAATAATTTTTTATGTATTGAAAATGTTCCATGAAATTTTCCTTTTAAAATATTCATTCCATTAATATTCTTCTTGATGATAGCAAAAGTAGAAGGTGGAGAGTACAAAATGCAACATACCTTTGGCTTGTTCATGCTACCACACAAATAATACCAGAAATTAACATTAAGAAAAGTTTTTCCAGTACATATTTCAAATAAAAAGCAAATTCAATGTACATAATATTTTGTTTTTCCTTTTTTTTTAAAGTAAACATTATATGAAAAATTCCAATAAAGTGTTGTAGGCATGTTGACATTGTTTAGCAGACGTATGGCGTCTCTAAAAACCATTTTTTGACACAACGACGTCGACCACAACGTCATTTTCTATATGATGGCGACGGATTTATTTCTTCTTCTAATTTTATTAGTTTTTTTTGTTGTTTGTATTGAAATTTATACACCAACAATTATTAATATGTTTTATTTTAGTTTTACACACTACCACTTTTATTACATGAGCTAAATATAATATCGAAAATATTTCATACTTCATTTGAAATCAATTTTATTCTCGTCTCATATATTTTAATTTTGTAATTGTTTAACAGTGTGTTGAAGAAAAGTATGACAATTTTCAATATTTTTTAAAATTAAGGAAGCTTCAAAGATACGAGAGTTTGCATCTTGAACAAAAAAATTAACATATATTTGAATTTCTTTAAGGTTCAGATTAGATTGTGTCTTTGAAATTCACAGCTTCGAACCACTTTAATGTTCAGTTCGGTTTGAGTTTAAGTTTATGACAAATAATTTTTGTGGCTTGTGTTTAAATGCTCAAACTTTGAGAAAAACAAACTTTTTGAACCCACTTCAAAATCAAGAGTTTTAAATTTAGAGAATTCATTTTAAATTTAAAAGGTCTCAGTTTCGACAGTTCGATTTAAACTCAAACGACATAAGCTTTTAGGGTTTGGTTTGAGGCTCTGATAAAATGTAAAAAAATAAATTGAAAAAAATTAGAAAAATTAAGTGATATTTTTTTAAAGAACTAACTGTATTTAACTTAATTTTCACATATATTTTATTTGTAATGCAATTCTTGTCATCCTCCTTCACACTATTTCCAAAATTAATAATATCACACATAATACAATATCTATCACCGACATTTTCGTCCTTCAGACCGTTGCGAAATATCAACATGAATATCAAAAATCATTTAGCAAAACATCAATATAGACGATTCATATATGAATATGTATCTATGTATCTATACTAAATCATATAAAAAATTTATATATACAGAAAAATATTTCGTGTAAAAATATTTTCATCAATTTCATTTGATGATGATGAGTTTAGTGATAATGCATTATATGACATTTATGTCTCTTGGTAGATTGAAACTGTTAATGGATAAACGTATTATTTTTATTACAATTTGAATGAATGTATGCTATTTAAATCGATTCCATTGACAAGAATTTTAATGTGTGTCGCTTTGTTATTTTTTGTGTTTTTCGTCAGTTTCCACTTAATCGAAAATATCAATTCAAAGAAAAAAAAAAATTGCTTGTATTCACATAAAAAGATACAAGTCATCATCATCATCAACATCGTCATATTAAAAGATGACAATTTTATGACTTTTGGGCCACTGAACCATAAACATATAACAAGGCCATTTTTATATATTCTATACGTACATATACACATATGCGATATGTGATTCAATGCTTTTCATATAATTTTTCGGATTCATTTTTCTTTTTCGTCTCAAAACAACAACAACAACAAAAAAGAAAAAATCATTTTATAAGAGATTTAAATTGAAGAAAAAATATGTGACAAATAAGAGGTCATTAGGCTAGAACACATGTCATTTTTTTTTTTTTTTTGACAAAACCAAAAAAAAAAACGTATCTGTGATGATTGTACGTTGCGTGTAGCAGTAGCGAAACAAAAATAGGATTAAAGCGTAACTTTTTAACCACTTATAAAGATCGTCCAAACAATTCCATATAAAATCTTCGTTCCATAATCGCCTGGTTAAATGAATTACCTTCTTTCTTTTTTTTTTTCTGTTTTCATATTGCTAGTTTACATTATGCTACTGATGCATCATTCATTTGACCCCTGGGATAAAAATCATTTCATCATCAGTCAACCAACAAGAAAATACAAATAAGGTAAAAAAGTGTTTTTATTTTTACTTTTTATTTTATTTTTTATTTTCGTATGATTAGATGAAGATGACGATGATGGTTTAAGTAAATTAATGTTTGTCACGTAAATTATATTTTGTATTTAAGTGTATATACAAGTCTCAGATGTCCAAAATCTGAAGACAAGTGCTTTAATAACAATGTTATGGTTACTACAATAAAACAAGGAAGAAAAGAAGAAGAAGAGAAAAAAACAACCACACAGATAAATTAGACGTGACTTAGACACATCTTTGTTTGAAAAGGAATTTAAGTGGCTAAAATAAATTTGAACAACAACAACAAAAAATAGAATTAATGTAAAGAGAAAAAAAAAATAAATTCATGAAAAGAACTAAATAAGGCCAAACATTATGACGAATGTTCTATGACCACATAATAATTAGATTATTTTAGAGTAAAAAAAAAAAAAAAGAATCTATCACAACTTAAAAGACAAACTTTTCTGTAATAATAAATAGATTTTTGTCCAAAAAATTGAATACCATTTTAGAAACGTGATAGAAGAAACTTCATGAAAACAAAAAAATTTTGTCTTAAGAATAAAAGAATTCCTTGTCAGTAGTTTCATTTGTTCTTAACAAAAAAAAAAAAAAAAAGAGTATAGAAAATTATATAAGAGAAAAAAAAATAAATAAATCAAAGATTGACAGAATCAATTTTTATTTTCCTTCTTTTTTTTTTTTTGTCAACGAAAAAAATCTTAATGAGATTTTATTGTAATTTTTTGTATTCAAGAAGAATTTCTCATTTAAGAAGAAAACAAGGACAAAACGGTCAAAATAAGTAACTTTTGTTACTCACACATACGATGAAATGATCATGTGCAGCGCTTATAAAACAACAAAGTCTTAAAAGACATTATTTCAATTCAATGCTCCAGAAAAACGGACCAATAAAAGGACTAAGAGCGAGATGGATGATCAAAGTTGGAGAAGATGCAAACGAACTGCTGAATAGTTACAGGCTTCCCGAGGCTTTCTAGGCTATTTTTGATAGAGTATATACATACATATGTTTGGAAAGGGCTTAAACGGCTTGTTTTCTTCTTTGTTTTTTTTTTTTTTTTGAAATTTGGCCTCTAATCTTCATGTTCTTTAAGTTTTTTCTTATTCACTGATTAGTTTCTCTTATTTTTTTTTATCAATTTCTTTTTTTATTTAAACATATTATTAAACAGTTACTTTTGTTGAAAGATCCTTGCTTTAAGCTTTAAAAAAAAATGAATTAAGATCAAAAACACACCTTTTTGTGTAAGTTTAGCACCTGTAGGTGTACCGGAAGTAAAAATCATGATTTACCAATTAAAATTTTACACTAAATATAATAAAATGCTCGAAGGTCGTGCTCTAGAAAGAAAAGAAGAAGAAGAGCAGGGAAAAGAAAACCACAATCTCTTAAAACACTTTTTAAAGATGGCATCCTTTATTTTTTTTCTTCTTCTTGTGTTGTGAACTGCTATTGACCCTCACACTCGCTATATAGGTAGAACGTACAAAGAAGTTTTACGTGTACAAAAAAATAATAAATCCTTTCCTTTTACAAAATTTTTACAGAATTATTTTGTTCCTCCTTGATATCATTAAATCTATATGGACATTATCAAATAATTAAATTTCTTTATCACTTGACAACCTGATATTTGTGAATATCTATCACGTTGAGAAAAAATATCTACAACAACAAAACTTGCTGGATTTTGTTTTTATTTTCTTGTTCTCATCAACATTAAATTGTAATGATGCTCAATGTAATTTTTGTTGATCTCTAAAAATCCTATTATTATTATATTTAGGGACGGACGAGTATAAAATAATACAAAAAAAACAAAAAAAACAAAAACATCAAGTCAATGTTGTCTAAGATAATAATTGCATATTCACAATCTTTCTAACTCTAAACAAAAAAAAAAAAACAAAAAAAAACACAAAAAAAAAAATAAGCTACCACATAAATATTAAATCACCTGTTTTTACCTGTTTATTAAGATTTTTTTTTAATTTTTCTTGATTATTTGAAACTTGTTACATGACGTACATAATATACAAGAGATATAGCCGCACTCAAGTTGTTGGAGGTGGTTTTCAAGAAGCATAAAACTATTTGACGCGCATACTTCTTTTTAACAGAAAAAAAAAACACAATTTTTTCCTGTATTTCAAAATATTAAAATATCTTTTTTTATTTTCGTTAGACATTTTATAGTTTAAGATAGTTTTTTTTTTTTTTCGTGTTTACTTGTAATATGTGTTTCATACCGTGTGGTTAAGTAATAATCAATGTGTGTTTGGTAAAACATTTGCAAAAAAATTGCAAAAAAAAAAAAAAAAATTATAAATCTAACTAGCAACACCATCAACCATTCAACCATCGTCATCGTTAGAGGAGCCTTTAGAAACGAAAAAAAAAAAATTTAACTAACTTTACGGACAGTATTTTCAGTATTTCAGATAATTTTTCTGTAGATACTTTTTTATTATTATTATTTTTTTTTTGTTTCTGTTCATAAAGTGAAAAATCACATTTGAGCATATAAATTCCGCCAATAAAATAGTTTTGATCACACCCAGAAACGTGACTGAAGATCACGAATAAATTCACTTGGTAATAGTACACTAACAGACTAACTATATAAAAGTTACTGTGTTTTTGTATAGATATATTTGCAGTAATACTTTAATATGTTTAGTTATATGTATAGCTTGATTTTGAATGAATGGTCCAAGAGTGGTCCCTTTCAGTGTTTATATCCTAATACAATTTTGTAGGAAGAAAAAAAAAATACTTAAAGACAAAATGCAACCGCAACCAGTAAGTATAATTTTTTTTTTTTCCAATAAAAAATTTGATTGTTTTTTTTCTCTAAGATTATTTTGTTTTCGAACAACAACAACAACAACACCATACGGTTATTTTAAAATTCTGGGTAAAATATCAACTGTTGTAAACTATTATTAAATAACTAACATATATCTGATATAACAGGTACAATTTCATATATGAAAGACAACTCATAGCACATGTGGATAAAATTTATAAACCAAACAAAAAAAAAAAAATTGCCTGAATTGTACAAAAAATATATAACAGAGTATCTATCATATGAAAAAGAAAACAAAAAACAGCAACAAGATACAGATTACAATACCGGTAATTTTCTTAAAGATATTTTGATTTTTTTTTTTTCTTTTCTATGAGACATACCAGCAATTGCATGATATAAGCTCTCTTCTTGGACTCCAATGTATACGAATATATATGGATGAAGATCATTATTAATATGTGCTTAATCCTTTAAAATGTATTATTCTGTATACTTACTACACATATACGTATACGTATATACATATGAAAAGTATCTGACTTTTAATTCAACTTCATATCATGTATGATGATGATAACACACGGATTGGACGTTACATTATGTATATACGATGAGTATATGATATGATTTTTCGCTAAATTATTGTTTTGATAAACTTATATACTCATATGTGTAGTAGATATTCTTATATATTAATCATTCCATAGATACAATAAACTACATATTTATATATGTCTATAAATCAATAGTTAATCGGCATACCAAAAAAGAAATTATCTCAAATATAATGAGCAGAAGTCAAACTTCAAGTTGCATGTTTTACATCAGTTTAATGGGATCATAGAGAGTATATTTTGATATGTACGTATTTATATTGTGCGTGTTTTCTTGTACATACCTACATATATCACAAAAATATAATATATAAAGATATGTACTTTACAATGTATGAAAATCGATTATAAAAAAAAATATATTTAAAAAAAATAAATAAAAGAAGAAAAAAAAAATTCCACATTCATAAGATATTTATAGAGTGTATAATGTACATGCGAAACATATTGATCAGATCAATTTTATTACCTCAAATCGAAGTATAAAAATGAAAATAACAAAATGCAAGATTGAAAAATAAAATTACGAAAATGTAGGAGGAAAAAAAGAAAAAACAAACGAAAAACCAGAAAATAAAAAAAATTACAAACTTATTATTGAAAGTGAATGGCAAAAATTGAAAATTGATCTTTTTTTTTTTCATTCATTTAACAATTTCCTGATAAGCTCTGGGAAAACTGGAATTTATTTTATATTTATATTTGTGTTTTTTTATGTCCTTTTACTGTGTCTTCATAAAAATCAGTTTTTCAGTTTTAATCTATTTGATCGTCCTGTAAATCATATTCTCCTGCAAGGATCCTTTTTTTTTTTGCCACAGATAATAAAGACAATACAATCCTGTAAAAAATTAAATCAATTCATCCCTCAAATCTGGAAATCAATTCGTCGAAGAATAAAATGAAATTCAAGGCAAGGCAAAAGCAACAATGTTTTGTGGAAATTTACAGGAGAAAAAATTAGATTATATTTGCTATCACTTCACTGACCGGACAAAAATAAACTTAAGTTCAAAAACACAGACGTGAAAGAATGGACTTTTACTTGAAAGGAAGATTCCGAAGATTTAATAAAGCTCAAATCACTTAAGTCCAAAAACACAGACGTGAAAGAATGGACTTTTACTTGGAAGGGAGATTCCGAAGATTTAATAAAGCTCAAACCACTCAAGTCCAAAATCACAGACGTGAAAGAATAGACTTTTACTTGGAAGTGAGATTCCGAAGATTTAATAAAGCTTACTTTATAGATAACTGACCTTTGTTATTCCAAGGAAAATGGTTAGAACACTTTGAATACGCATTAATAGGTTATGATTAAATTTGTCTAATTTTTTTTTTCCTTATTAAAAAAAAAAATCAGATTTTTCCGTCATATATGTCATCAAACGCATAATATTATTAATTAGAGAAAAATTTTTCAATGACTATTCAATAAAAGAAGGAAATTGATAACATTCAATCTAAAATAAGTCAACCATAATACCAGATGAATGTCTTTTTATCGCATTTTCAATAGATTTTTATTATTATTATTATGATTACTTGTGGACTGTCAACTTTTGCACAAGTTTATAAATAACACACGTCTTTTTTAATTAATTAATTTTTCACCATCATATACAAGCAAAAGAGAAATTATGAAAATATCAAATCAAGTATAACAGGACATTGCTATTAACCTTGGAAAATTTATGACTTTTTCAACAATAATTTTTTTTTTTTTTTTTTAAATTTATTACTCATTATTGATTAATATTATTATTATGATTATTTTCATATTCTATGACCCTTTTTCTTATTTTTTTTTTTCCTTTTTTTCTTCTTTAACAATCCATAATTTCTGTTCGTCTTCTTTTTTTTCTGTTATATTTCTTCTTATCAATCAAAAAATGAATTATTTTATAATTTTATTTCCTAATAAAAAGAAGAAGCAGAAAAAAAAAAAAAGATACAACGGCAAACAATAATAATAATGCATTATCATTCGCCTCATTACAATCAATAATTTCTTTGTTCGTACAACAAAAATCAAGCTAAGAATGAAAAAAGGCATTTTTTTTGTTGTTGTTCCAAAATAAGATTACAAAAGACAAAAAAAAAAAAATTGCCCGCATATTGACAAATCGATTAAGGAAAGAAAAAAAAAGCACTTAAAACATTTTTGTATACTTTTGTATCCGCATTTTATTTTGGAACTCAAAAAAAAAAAAAAAAAAAAACTAAATCCAGAACAAAAGTCATTTTAAAAGATTTGTCGAACAAGCAGCAATATGTATCATGTTTTGGACGACAAAAAAATAAAAACAACAAGCAACAGTAAGAATAACAAAAAAAAGTTGACATTAAACATCAAAATTATAATAATAATAACAATTTAAGTTAATAACACACAATATTTGTACAGATAAGAATTAAAAATAGCAAAAACAATAACAACAACAACAAAAAAGTGACATTAAAACGATTTAAAACATAAAATTTGACCCCAAATTAAGTGAAACAACAACCAAACAACTCAGAAAATAAAAAGCATACAAGAAAGAAAAAAAACAAGGAATTGTACAATTGTTTGACATTTCATTATCGTTAATCGCCCATTTAAAATGACACGTCCCAATATCAGTTTTTTTTTGTTGTCAGAGTGTCATTTCCAATGATAATTTTAATTAAGTCGTCGTTTTTATTTTTTCGTCTTTGTTTTTTGTTCTTCATTAAAAAAAATTCATAAAATAAAATAAATTGATCGATCTTTCCATTTAGCTCATAAAATGATGACGGTCATCGATTTTTTAAGTAAAAAAATAAAAAAAAAAAACAAAAAAGACCACAGAGAAAGAGAGAGAAATAAAAATTGTCATTTTAAAAAATCTGTCACAAGATATCCTCATCAAAATGACAAACGGCAGTTAAATCATTTTGTGACATTAATCAATAATCGATTTGTGTTCTTTTCGTGTATCAGATTATCTTATTTAAATCTTAAGAATGTTTTTATGGTAAATTATCTTGTAATATGTTCTTTAAGAATTTAAGATTATAATCTAATACAGTATGGGTCTCCACTTGAGGTCGTTCTGTTGTTTTTGGCTTTTTTTTTTTTTTTGGGTTATTGTGTCCTCTAGAAGAGGGGATGACAAATGAGTTAAATCGAACGTTTAGTTTTTGTTTCTTTTTGAACAAGAAAGAAATTAATTCTGTTTTGTTTTTAAAGCAACTTTTAAGAAAAGATAAGTGCAACTTGCGAGTCCACTGTTCAGGTTAGCTCTTTTTGAAAAAAAAAAAAATTATTTTTGGCTCTTATCTTCTTCAGAGAAACAGGGTGACGAATGAGTTTATTAAACGTCTTTTTTGGTGTTTTGTTTTAAATGCATTACTATTCAAAGCTACTTTTGATTGAGAAAAACAAGGACAGGTCCTAATTAGCTATTTTATTCTTTGGGTTCTTATCTTCTCTAGTAGCAGTTTAACAAATGAGTTTATCAAATGTATTTCTTGACGTTTTATTTTATTTTTTTCCAAAAAACAGTTCTTTGCTTTTTTTAATGTGACTTTTTGATAAAAAAAAAACAAGTGCAACTCCACTTGTTTTCTCATTTTTCTTTCTTGGGTTCTTATCCTGTCTAAAGGGGTGACAAATGAGTTCATCAAACGTAATCGTTGTAATTGTTTTTTGCTTTTGTTTTTTTGTTTTTGTTTTTTTTTTTTTTTCAGAAAAAAATTAATTCTATTCAATTTTTTAATGCGACTTTTTAAATAAAAGAGGAAAGACCAAAAGAATTATAATTTTTGAATTAATTTCTTATTTTTTTTTTTTCGAAAAAAAAAATGAAAAGACACGTCAAATATTTATCATATAATGATTTCAGGTAGCATGAATTTTTAATAATTCTTCTAATTCATAAATTATGCATAAAAATTATGATGACGACCCATAAGAAACTATAACTTGATGTGATATCTTTTTCATGTTTTTTTCTTTGTATCTTTTTTTTTTCTTGTTTAAATAAATGCAAGCGATTATTAAAATATAATAAATATGAGTAAAAAAAAAAAAATGTTTCATGATAGAGAATAGAATAAATTTGGTTTTGTAAAATTTTAAAAATTCAAGAAATAAAAAAAAAAAAGCAGATACAGAGAAATACACACATAGAATGTGCGGTCAAATGTAACGTTTAAATATTCATGAAAATTTTTCTTGGTGACTTCCGTTGTTTCGTCACATATAATACAACATTTTCTTATGCTTTCAGTGTTTTTTTTTTTTTTGTTTTTTTATAAAAAATACATATTAAAAATTCTATGAGATGATTACAATTTCTTATTATCATAATTTTTATATGTATGTAGGACGTAGGTATATACGGACATAATCGCAACAATTGTCCGAACTGTGACTCTGTGAACCTCTTTTCATCTATTTCTTTTGGGACAATATTTTTGCATACATAAAAAATTTTTTTTTATTTCCTTTTTGTTGTTGTTGTTGTTGTTGTTTTTTGGTTTTTTTTTTTTCTTGAACTTATAATGTAAAAAGATAAGAATCTTTGTCTTGAAATGGAAATGAAGTGCTCTGATGTAACTGTTTTTTTTAAAAGTAAGTCGAAAGCAAAAAAAAAAAACAAAAAAAAAACAGCAATCTTCATCATCGTCATCATATCGTTATCGTCATTCTTCAGTAACTTTTTTCAACATTTGAGCTTATGTGTCCATTCATTGTCGCCATAGGTTTTTCGTATTATTTTATTCAGATGAAAAAGCTAGGAGTCATTAATTTTTCCGGGGAGATTCTTTTTATTTGTTTGTTTTTTTTTTTTTTTTTGTTTTTTTAACTGTAATGTGAATCTTTTGCAATATCAAATTGTCCACAAAAATGATAAAGAAATCTAGAAGACAAATATATACACCTGGATGAATTTTCCATTTCACAGGTGATATTTTTTTTTTGTGACCCCATTTGAAATTTTCTCTTGTTTTCTTGTTTATGAATTTTTAATTGGACATTATTTTATATGCGCTCATTTGCAGTTCTATGCTATGAAATATCTTTAATGTCCAGTTTTATATAAAATTTTATGGATTTTAAGTTGGTTGTTGTTGTTTTTTTTTTAAATGTCAAAGACCTTGTTAAATATGAAAATTAAATCATCAACACATGGTCATTTAAACCATTCAAGATTAACATTTTATATGTGTTCTCTTATTATGAATGCAATTTTAATTTCTATAAATTTTATAAATTATTATATGATAAGATTGAAGCGGAAAATGTGCATGTCATTTATTTTTAAAAGAAGAAGAAAAAGAAGAAGAATAAAATAGAAATACATACTTTGTTGCAATTTTGCTGATTTTAATTAAATTAGAAATTTGTAGTCAAAACTGAATATAAAGTGAGCGATGATGGCTTATCAAGCAAAATCTTATACTAAGAAGATAAATTTGATACTTGTTTTTTTTATTTTTTGCGGAAGTAATGTAAAGTAGAAAAAATGACCGTTCCATGACCATTCTGAATTAAACCGTTGCAATTGTTATTCGAGAAATGTCGGAAGTATAAAACTTCAAGATTTATTTCTTCTCTTCCACAATCGCTACATTCCAAATATAATTAAAAAGTCAATTGAAATTTACCTTCAGCGAGGATAATATCGGATCATTATAGAAAATTAAATTCAATTCATTCCATTTTCTAAGATCTATTTGCAATAATTGGAATGCAAAGTTGGAGAGAAAGATTCTATTATTTAAACGAAAAGACTCCTTGACTGCGTAAGCTGTTTAATTCAGGAGTGAATTCTTCTAATTTATTCGATACATAAACCATATTATTGTTCTAAATCAACTCCAATTATCTTTATCTTCAAACCCACTCTTATATCCAAAATTGTTGCATGTAAAATGCAGATTTTTATTTTCCTTTAAATCAAAAAATTTCTGTTCAGAGTTGTTGCGAACTGTGAGAGAGCTCACAATGAAAAATTGTCTGCTACTTTTTTCAGTGGAAGTTTTTGGTTCGTAGCAGTACTGTGTTTTGAAATCTAGAGCAGAGGTGTTTTAGAGATTTGACACTTTAAATGAAATAAAACAGAATATTTTTATTTTTTGGAATATTTATAAGCTAAAGTCTCAGACTTCAAAATCCAGTTTTTGGACCACTTAACTCAATTGCTTCTGTCATTCATATTGAAGCTTATAATCTCTTTCGGAACCTTAAAGATCCTACATTTCTAAATTGCATTTTATTTAAAAATCATAAATTTCCGATCGAAATCATTAATTTCAATAATTCATTTTGCATATTCAATTCTCTCTCTTAGACAAGGAACGAGTACTATCAAAAATCCTTTTAATGGATTTTGTACTTTATCTCAATCACTGTATTTATTCTAAATAGTGTATAATATTTCATTTGTAATACGCTTTAAAGATATACTTATGTTGGAATTATGTTTTCTTCATTTTTTATTTCTTTTTCTTTAAAAAAATATGTACATACATCATTTAAAGTCCAAACACATTTGTTATTTATTTTTTACTGTACGATTAAGGAGGAAACACTTTCTACTTAAAAAAATAAAGTAAAAAAAAATATAAAAAATTAAGTACCTATACATGATGTCTATTTGAAAATGGCATCATTGCTGCCAACTCAAAAGGTAATCAGTCATCAATCTTGCAATATAATATCGATGCGCAACATTGAGCATGTATGCCATATGTTATTCATAATATAAACAATTGCTGCATTGAAGAATATTGCATTTACATTTTTGCGGATCTGCATTGACTGTGACTATTATTTGTTGTGCTTACATTGGAAATGTAATGTAATATATATACAAACATATACATACATAATGTATGTATGTAAATTGTTTGTGTGTAACTCCTTTATTACCCATTTCATAGATACTTTTAGTTTAAGGTATATATGGTGTTGTTGAATATTCTACATATTTGCCCACCTGTATAAATTTCAATTTTTTTTTTTATACGTACGTACATATACTCGTATGTTAAATACATATGTACCTGAATGATATAAAAGTTAACATTGTATGTCTAGTGTAACTAGCAATATACGGTCTAATTTATTTTCTGTGGTTGGCCGCACTCATTATCATGTCATCACGAAGAAAATGCGTTTTTCTTTTTTTTATCATTTTTTTTTTTTTTGTATACATCAGATACTACAAATATCTTTTAGATATATAATATATGTACACTATATCACGATGAAGTAAAGTTAAAGAAGAAGAAAAAATTGTCGAATGTAATAGAAACGAACCACCAAAACATTATCAACAACTTGACGATGATCCTCTTTTACTACTCTAAACAATCAACATAGCAAGCAGCACCTTATTTTACTGTTTAATGCGTTACCTTACATACAATACAGTTTTTTAATTTTTTTTTTTTTTTTAGTGTACATGAGGTAAGCGCCTAAGGAAACTTGATTAATTTTCAACAAAACAAAAAGGAGACACCATCAACCATATCAGATACAAGATACATAACTATAACATACATATACTCGCTTTTAGTAGATACTTTTTTTTGTTTTTTTAAATCGAAGTATCTTATACACTTAATCCGTCATTGAACACTCTCATCTCAACATCATCATCATCATCATCATCATCAACGTGGTGATCATCATAGAAAGGTATCGACCCGATATAATAACACACATGCTGATGGTAATTGGCGTTCAACCAACAACTATTGTGATTTTGTTTTTCTGCTCCACGAATGATGATGGTCAACGTTGTTTTGTTATATCACCAATATTTCAGATTTTAGTTTTTTTTTTTTTTTTTTTTTTCCAATTTTTTAAGAGCTATTACCTTCTGTTCCATCATCAGTCAGCCTCAGCCATCAGCAGTTTTTAAAAGATTTTTTGTTTTAAGAAAAGGAGGTTTGTCTTATGTGTGTGTGTGTGTGTATGGATGTGTATTGTATTGCTGATGCTAATTTGTCGTTATCTAAAATGTTTTAAAAAAAATCACTGTGATGAATAATAACCCAGCGGCTAAAGGAGCGCTGAAACATCGCTGTTTCAGCGCTTCTTTTGATGCAGTAAGCGCTTCCTCTTTGTATCCTTCTTCATTTCTTTTTTAACATTGGATGTCCGCAGAAGGCAGCGCTTCATTTTTGCTTCCATAGAAGCGCTTCAGAAGCGCTTCAGATGGAAGCGTTTTAGAAGCACTTCACATTTTTAGATGCTTTTAAAGCTTTTCTAGAATTTCTGTGGTGTTTTTAATTAATAAAATGCTTCTTATTCTTTTTAAAATCAATATTTATTTTTTAACTTATAATATAAATACATTAATAAATTTGTTTTTGCTTGAAATTTTTTTTTATATAAAAACGATTTCTTACAGCACTTATACCAACTCTCATTGATTTTTCAGTCTCTGTATCCAAATTCCTTATTCTTTACTGCATCTGTAATCAAAATCCAAATGATAATAAATTTATTTAATTATCTAGTATACATATTATTATGTTATTATATTTTATATATTGATATTTTATAAATAATAAAAATGTTAAATTACTTACCTCGAATATTTTTAATACACTTTTTCTATTTTTTTAATTTTTTTAAAATTTATATATATATTATTTTCAAGAACTTCACTGTAACTACTTTACACAAAGGAATGAGACTATTTCGTAATATCTTTTATAGCGTCTCACATCTGCCTAGTAAAACAAATTCATAATTGCGTATTTAGTACACAGCAAATTAATACAGTAAAGCAATACACAGTGATGTAATACAGTACAAATTATAAGAGCTTCAAAAGAGCTCCTAAAAACTATGACGAAGAAGCGCTTCCAATGCGCTTCTTTTGGAAGCGCTTCAATTTTAGGCCGGTGGGAATCGACAAGGTAAATTCTATCTAAAAATTAAATTATTTTAAACACAGGACCATACACTCTCTCTTTCCAATGTATGACAATGCTAATGATGATTATAATAATGATTATCCAAAGATAATACATAATAATAATATGATGGGTAGTTAAAGAATCTCTGTGGTAGATTATGTTGATGATGATGATGGTACATATATGAGATTATTGTTGTTGTTCTTCTTGATCAGTTGATCAGATTTTAACCGCAAAACTTTTATATAATATGTATGTATGTGTTTAAAGATACATATACATATATTTATCATATTTTGTGTTATACATCATTCATTTTCTAGCGGGCTCCATCATACTGATCAAATCTCCGTGAAATGTGGTTTTCTATCAAATCTTCAAAATATCTTAGACAACAACAAAAAAACCAAAAAAAAAAAAGCATTTCACATATGAAAGACAGTAAAGTGAAATGAAATGAAAAAAAAAAAGATAGAATGAAGAAAAATTTTGAAATGGCGCCATGTAAGTTATTGTAGATTCATCGATCAATCTGGAGCTCTTGTTTAAGGAACGTTCACTTCATTTTGATTTGATATAATTGACAAGTACGCCAAAAAAAAAAAATTTTATTATTAAAAAAAAAAAAACAAACTATAAACTTTAAAGAAAGGTGAATAAAAAAAAATTTACTATGAAAAAAAAAAAAAAAAAAAAAAAAAAAAAAGATTTGTTATTGTTTTCATGTTCAGTCTCAGAGGTTATATACATACATTAAATTTTCGACCTTGACATAAACATATTCGACATGAAATTCCATTAGAATGTAGCTATACAAGATTATTTTCTAAATATTTCATTTATGGAAAAACTACACAAATTTTCATGTCATTTTTGTCATTTTGGAATTTCCATGATCAATAATTTCAATATATACTTTTTTTTTTTTTTCTCTAAAATTTATAGACACGAATATATCTTTTCTTGAGAAAGAATAATTTTAGATATACATAAAATATCTATTCAAATCTATCTATATATGATAACAAAAATAATAATGATAATGATGATGTGGTAGACAATTTCATTTAAAAAGTGATTTGTTTGATTGTACACCACCTTATGAAAAGAATATGTGCATCTTTTAACATTATCTTCACTTATAATTTTTTTTTTTTTTTTTTTTTTCAAAAATGGCTAATCGTGACATAAAGTCACGATTTTAGTGAAATGATCAACTATGAAGGAATAATGTTTTTTTTTTTTTTTTGTTAAAAAAAAAATTATTCACTTTTCAGAATTGATGGTAGTTAGTTATTTAGTTATGATGGGGCACATAGTTTAAATCTGACCAAAAAAAAAAAAAAAAACAATCTATTAAAAGAATAAAAGACAAAAAATACAAAAATAAAATGAGTGTGGAAAGTTCATTCGTTTCGTGTAATAATTTCACACCCGATGATAAATTGATGCTGTAGTGATGATAATGATGATGGTCTATCATATTCAGTTTATTTGAAAGCAAAAGCAAAAAACTATAAAAAGATACTTTATAATCGTAGAACAATTTTTTTTCTCTTCATAATATCGCAAATTTTTGTTATTATAAATAACCAGTAGGAATATATTTTCGAATAATTTTTTGCAAAAAAATTGCAATAGATTGTTAAAAAGCAATTTTCTAAAAAATATTTGCATTGTATTTTACATAAAATACACAATTTAAAAATTTTTATGCATACAAATATTTTGGAAATTAGCCAGGAGAACTTGAAAGAATTAAACAATTTTTCATATTTATTTTCTTCTGATTTTTACTATTACGAGGATAATGAGCACTGTTGCCAACTAAGCACGTTTTTGATTAAGGTGTAACTTATTTCCGAAACAAGAGACATTTTTTCTTAAACAAAAATATCAAAAGTATTACAAAGTAGTATCTAAGATTTAAACCATGGGAACGAACTTGGAACCATTTTTTGTCATCATGAAGAAGAAAAAGAAAAATTATATTTGTGAGGACCGAAACTTTTAAACTTTCTATGTGGTTTCCTTTCGGATACTGCTGGAGTAAGATCGAGAATACTAATAAGCGATTGTTACTTTTCCGGAGTTCTATAGAATGATATCTCTAAAAGCAGGAAATTTGAATAACTCCACTTTGGATTTTGTCTTTCCAAAAAAGAGAAGTTAAACTTTATTCCAGGTGGCTTTTTAACAATCTCTAAAAATCAAGTATCACCCACAAGCTTACATGAACCCATGCCTGGTCTCGTTTAGATGACTTTTGTTCCAGATTAGACTATTAGCCTGAACACAAACCCAGCCTATAATTTTCAAAATTTTCATTTTTTAGTTTGAATATTTGATGTTCCTAAAACGTGTTAGCAATAATAACAATTAGAATAAAAGTGGCTGATATCTAATATTTATTTAGGAATTTGAAAAAAAAACCGTTGCATTGAAACAAAATAGAAATAGAGTGTACACTAGAACAATCATTAGGTATAATTTTTGAAATTAAATACATAATATGTGTACAAATAGCGAAAACAAAGATGAAAAATTTTTGAAATTTCACAATACATACAATTCAACGATTCTTTACAGGAATCAAAATTCAAAATTAAACACCTAAAAAATTTCAAAACAACAAAAACCCCCCCACACATTTTCAAAAATCTTTTGTTAAATTTTTGAATTATGTAAAAAGAAAATATCGCGTTAATATTCTAAAACAGAGTGATTTTATTGTCCATTTGACTGGCGATAGTATAGTACGTCTATTCAACGGCTAAACAATTACTTTTATTTTTCATTCCTGAAACAAAAAAAACAAAAAAAAAAACACGAAACACAAAAAGACAAAAGCACCATTTGTTTTATTCATTTTTTCTAGTGATTGTGATAATTACAATTATACTCCGTTTGGTATCAAAAAATAATAAAATGAGCAATACAAATCATATGTGTGTAATGTATTTAATATAAAATGAAAATAATAAAAGAGATCCTTTTGTCTCAATAAATGCGAATATTTACTGAATTCGTGATACATAGGAAATTAAAATGGTACATGAGAATTGTGTGTATATGTTTGTGCTTTTTAAATAGATCCCTAAAGGGAGGATATCTTGCATTAAATAAAATTTACACGCTGTACTAGAATATAAAATGCACAACAAAAGATATTTCTCTTCCTCATTTGGAACGCTGTTATTCAACGTGCTCGTCATGTAATGTGATATCGATGATGGTGAGGATATAATGTGATTTCGCTACACATTTTATTTTTGTTGGAAAAATAACATTAATTTTTAATGTGGAAGAATTTTCTAGGAAATTTCAATGAAATGTTTTTTTTTTTCAGGAAGAAAGTGCAGTAGAGTCTAATTTTGAAATTTAATAGGGCCTTTAGAGAACCACAACGTAGGGATTTCTTTTTACTTCCCTTTTGAGTATCAAATTGAAGTTACGAACGTTATGTGCACAACATTTCACTTTTGACATAACATGCTTAAATTTTAAGCGCTACCTACATCTTTTAATTGAACCTAAAATTTAGAGTAGTAGACACTGACTTCGTTAGTGACCTTTTTATACATTTCTACTATGTATCACCATTCTTTGACTTTATTGACAGGATGTCATTTAGAAATTGAGCCAATTGTTCTAAGGAGTTTTATCTCCAGAATCCTTCAGAATATTACTTGAGTTTGATTGCTTTCTTCGATCCATTTTGGCTCATTTTTTCAATGAATCTTGTTTGTGACAAAGCTTTTACATACCCGTGAAAATCAAAAAGCATAAAATTTCAAAAAGTTAGTTCTTCAAACATGGAATATAAACACGTTGCACTAGCGCTTAAATTTTCCACACGGAATGTATTAATTTGACATACATATTTACAATTCGTATACAAATCATTTTCTGAAGGGGAAATAATTCAAAAAAAAAACATTAAATCTTCATACACAATTTAATTTTTTTACATAATTTTCCAATATTTCATTATCTGATCCTTGAAATATTTTCCAAAAAGTATTTATTCTGTTGCCAAATAAATTTATCATACACAATTTATTTTTTTGTTTTTCCTTTCTATCTAAATATTTTCCACCCACCCGATAACTCTTCGTCCTTCAAATTAAATTTATCATGAGACATACTTTCAATTCTTATACGGCAAGCAATTAAAAAACATAAAATTTGGAAAATATTTTTCATCATCATCATCATGGGATATGTTGTGTGTGTGTGTGTGTGTGTGTGTGTGGTATTAAAAAAAAATGACTTGAAGACAGAAAAATTTTAATAAATTTATCCAAAGTAAAAAATAAAAAAACATACATAGCCATAATATAAAATTCTATTTATCGATTACGTCAATTTTACGTATTTTTAAATTAATGCACACGCATTATAATTATTATTATTTTGTTTTTTTTTTTTCTTCAAAACGGATCCATGGAATGCTGCTGTTATTTCTCTGTAACTATATAGAACGCGTATATAACATAGTAATGGTACATTATATGTATTTGACACCGAGATGACAGAAATAATACGCGTCGCGACGCCCAAGAAATAAATATTTACAAGTGGAGCTATCGAGCTCTCTACATAATATTTTACATACGTTTTTATACGTATATAGAAGAAAAAAAAAATTTTTTTTTAATCGATTGAAATGATCGATTTACTCAATGTTTCTATTCTTGTATTACATATGGTTTTTTTCTTTAAAAAAAAACAACGCATAACAGTAACAGTAAAGCAAAAGGGTGGTAATGCATAAAAAAAACAAGCAGAATAAACAAATAAACATCCGTCATAGTGGAAAAAAAAATATTTTCTAAAAAAACAACAACTACTGGTGTAATTGACGATCGAGTTGACAATTACAATTTTCCATTTTACACAACATTTATAAAAATTTCATATTCATTTGAACTATTTTATGACATCAGTCGTCGTCGATATTGGATGATGATAATATGTGAGTCAACCGATATAATGACATGGAGACAAGAAGAAAGAAAACAATTTTTTTTATTGATGAAAAATTGAACAGAATTTTCAATTTTCTTAAAAAGAACAACAACAAAAAAAAATTAAAAAAAGAATTTATGAAATGAAAATAGAAAATAGAAAACGGCTGTAAGCCATCTGGTTTTTTTTTTTTCTTCTTTAATAATATAATTCATGACTTATTCCTTTTTAGTTTTTTTTTTTTGTTGTGACAGAAATTTGAAATGGGAAATTATTGAAAGTTTGTGTTTAGCACGTGCCAAGAATAGTTTTGAATTTTTTTTTTCTATTTAAGAATGAATATTCAATTGCTTCTTGTTTTATCTTATTTCCTCTTAAAGTAAAAGTTTTAGATACTCTTTACCCCTTTTAAACGTTTTTATTTTATTTTATTTTTTATTTTTTTTTTTTTGATTTAAAAATAAATTTTTCCTTTCTTATTTATAATTTAAAATAAAAATAAAAAAAATATTGGTCATATTATTTTTTGACTGTGGCACTTTATTACTGCAACAGCACCGGACCGACCGCATTCGGAAAAAAATGAATATTTAAAGAGTATATGTTCTTAATGAGTATACTTCGATTTGAGAATTTTAAACTGCACCACTTGGTTATAATAATCATTTGCATTTTTCACATTTTTTTTTTGATTTGCCGTCTTTTTCTCTATTGTTTTTTTTTTTTACTTTTTTATTTATTTTTTTTAGGTTGGACGTCTCATATTCTTCATAATGCACATTTTTCAATTCTTAGAATATGTTCTAATTTTAATTACCCTACGGATGATTTCAATATTATGCGATTTTGTTTAGAATTTTGTCACGTACACGGGAAATCCACAAAATAAAAATTAAAATTATTACTTTTGCAAATAGGATCGCATTTAAGATTTTCTTAACGACGTGTGTATACAATTGTGTCATATTACAAAAAAAAAAAAATAATAATAATGAAACCATGATGGAAGAATTATTATTTATGGAACCCCATGATTTTTTTTTTTCACATTAAAGAAAGACAAAGAAAAATTTAATGGGAAAATTGAAGTGAACTGGACTCAGGAGAAAGAAAATATTATAACAAAAACATTTGTATCGGTACTGAAATGTAACTCTTATGGTAGATATAGATTTATGATTTTTCTGACGTCTTAAAATATGAAGCAGCAAGAACTCTTATTAGGACAAATCCAGGACCAGGGAAAGATTTATGTGACAACATGGAAGAGAAGGGGAAGGAAAATGTCAGAAGCAGATACTAAAGTTTGCTCCAGACGGAACTGTGGCAGTATGGAACCAGTAAAATCAGCCATTATATTTGTTTTTGCTTAAAAATCTTTGGATTTTTCCGCATTCAATTTCCAAATAGTCAATCAATTTTTATTCCAAAACTTAAAAAAAAAATACTATAAAAAAATCACATCCATTGCACATTCCAAACACAAGATGTTTGTTTCAAAACTTTCAATTTCCTTTTGCATTTTTAACTTCCCAACCTGCATTTACTTTCCAAAACACAGAGGCACTTCCTGGTGGTCCTAATTAATGGATTGCCAACGAAATAGATAGTTCCGAAAGTTCCAATTCCCAAAGTAACAAGAACAATTATTTTCCAAAACATAAAAGTAGTGTGATAAGTATCCTAATTAATGGATTCTCGACGAAACAAATGGTTCCGAATGTTCCAAAACTCAAGTATCAAACTTCCAACTAATTTCTTTTTATTTTGTGAACCAAAGAAATACACAATTACTTAATTTTTGCATTTTTATGCTCATATAAACTAAATGACAGCTAATTTAGTTTCAAGATAAACTTTCATGAGATTTATTAAAAAAAACAGAAAATACCGCCATCAACGTTAAGTTGTCAAAAGACGGAAGTAATTACAATATTTCCGAAACATCTGTTAAAAATTTCTCTGTATCTTCATAATTCTTTTATTTTTGTTCTTCTTCTTCTTCTTCTTAAAATAATATCAATGTTTAAAATAATCAAAATGTGTCATGAAAATCATGTTAGTCATTAAAATCAATGAAAAAATGAATGAATTATTGTATATTATGAGTGACCACACATGACACATAGGCTAAACAAAGGAAGCAAAAAAACAAAAACATAAAACGCTGAAAACAGATAACACACAGTGGAGTTACTGTTAAAGCAGTTTGGTTATATTTTAAATGCTGCGCGTAACGCGGATTCCATGTTTTCTGATAAAAAAAAAAAAATTCATGAACGTCACATTAACTAAATACACAAACGACCATTATAATGTGTGTCTTTTATTTATGTTTTTTTTTTATTTTATTTATATTATTTTTTTTTTAAATTTATTTATTTAATTTTTTTTGTTGTTTTTTAAAATCTTTATTTTTTTCAGAAAATAAAAAAATATGCTCAGTGATATTGATATGCTGTTCGAAATTATGCTAATGTTATGTTGATACTGTGATACTGGTGTGCTTGTAAGCTTCTGTTTCTTTAATTCTTTTGGATTAATGTCACGAAATTATCATCATCACATACAACAAACGAAAAAATAATAAAATGCGGCCAACAGTTTTTATATTATAATATATATGAATAAAAATAATAATAAGAAGAAGAATAATAAGAGAATATATAAGATATTTAATATAAAAGATCCGACTACGATAATAGTTTGATGTCGCACAATCTGTCTGTGACTTTTGCCTTTATAATATTTTTTTTTGTTTTTGTTTTTTTTTTGTTCCAAACATACATACATACATATATTACAAACGTATGTTAAAAGATGTTACTGAGATGCTTTGGAGGCTTTTAAAGATTAAAACAACTACAAAAAAATAAAGATGAATTTTAAAGATGAAAAACTGGGATTTTCTTTCATTGAGCAATAAGTTTTTTTTTTTTCTTTCTTAGATACAAGATTTTCTTTATATTTAATTTTTTTGTTTATTTGTGGTGCCGCAAAACTATTTAACTAAATTTTCTGTGTATTTTTCAAGTATCTTTCTCTCTATTATTATCTGTAGGACTTTAATTTTGTGGAAAAAAAAAGAAGACAAAATTAACTACTATAAAAAAAAAAATGACGATTAAAAAAGAACTTTTATGATTGTGATTTTTGAATTGAATTTATTAAACAAACAAAAAATGAACAAAAAAAAAAAATAAAGATATTGCATCAACCGATGTGCAGCATTAAAATTGCAATTCAGTAGCATTTTTCATACACATAATAGAATAGCGCAATGCAGTAGATTCATTATTATATTTTTTTTTTATCATATGCAATTGAATTTAGGATAGGTCATATAAATGAAAAGAAATCTTACCAGTAAGACACGACCAATTGAATGAAAACTTTTTTTTTTTTAAAAGGATTTCTTTGTATTTCATAATTTTTTTTTGTTTGTTAATTTTTTTTTTTTTCGAATTTAAGTAGTTATTGTCGTCGTGGTCGTCTCTTCGTCATTATCATGTCGCATTCAAAATATTAAAGAATAGAAATGACTTATGATAGCATCATCATCATTATAATCTTGAAAAAAATATTGAAATTTGAGACATTTTATTGTGTAAAAAATTTCAAAGTAATGTTTGTCTTTATTTTTTTTTTTTAATTTTTCATAAAACATAAAATAAACGGGTGCAGTCTTCGATAATATAAGTTGCATTCAAAATGTAAGTACATACATACATAATTGTATTTTTGTGTAATTTAGAAATTATGTATTTAAAAAAAATAAATAAACAAGCAAATCAAGAATTTTAAAAGATTTTATTTTATCTATTTTTTTCTTTTATTTTTTTTTTTTTTTGAGAAAAGAAAATTGATGATCATTATTCCGAGTTTTTTAACAATTTGAAATCTTATATACGCGAAAAGTTAAAATAGTTTCAATACAGAAAATAAATTACCACTTTTGAACCATTCTTGTGTTGAATTATGTATAAAGGCCAAAAAAAAAAAAAAACTATTTTATTTTTCATGTAGAAAGTCTCATGAGAGATTTTTCCTCAAAGTTTCTGGAGAAAAAGCTTTCCAAGAATAACCTTATAAGGAAACAAAGCTTGGACAGGAAAAATTCTTATTAACAAACTCCTCGAAGTCAACCTATGAACAATTTATGTGAAAAAAATGCCCAACCAAATCAATGAAACAAAATCCTTATGAGCACAATTTTTACCCACAGAGTTCTCAAAGGCATGAGTTCTCATGATCAAGATCTTCGAAAAAGAAATATTTAAAACCCAAATTCAAGAGTCAGAGTCCCTCGGAGAACTTAAGTCCGAAATCACGATTTACCGAATACTGGAAAAAAAATTAAAGATGGAGAACTTTCGAAATCCATACGTTTAGAATTTTTTCGAGCTGAATCTTGAATATACAAATTCCATATTGAGAATTGTTTGTTTTCGGAAATCTAACACAAAAAATCTGTAAAATTAAAATGAAACTCTTCCAAAATCATTAAATCCCGATTCCGAACTGTTGTAGAGAAATTTTCTGGGGAAATTTTAAAGACAAAATGTAACAATATACGGAATCACAATATATAGTGATTTATAGTTTTGCTTTGACTTTCAGTTCGTATTCTTTGGCTGCTTTTTAACTGTTTTCTTCTAGAAAACCAATGATCAAGTTCAACTTCTAATTCAAATCTATAAAAGACTAAAATTTATAAAAAATTCTCACAATACAAGAAACTGTTTACAGAAAAAAAAAAACAACCTCTTTATTTCCTCAATTTTTACAAATAATCACTATAAAATTATCACAGTTAAAAAAAATTTCCATTAATCTGATTTTTATGATGTCAAAATATAGCATTAAATATTTTTCATTTGAGGTAAAATATAAAATATCCGATAAATGCATTACATTACCGAAAAATAAAACGTCGCCATAATGACAAGAATCCAATTAACACCTTATTCCAATTCACAAGATCATTAAACCCTTTTTTTTACTTCTTCTATTTAAATTTACAGTTTTTTTTTTTTTTTAAATATTTTTAGGTAAAAAGATTTTACCAATTTCATATTTAACTTAAAATTCTATCGGTTTTGTCAAAGAAATATGTTAAGTAATTTTGTTTTTTATGTAATATCTATCGATGACGATGATATTTCCTGCGATGGATTGGGTGAATAACATCTTTTCAGTTGGATCACATATGATTTTTTTTTTTTTTTTTGATTTTGTAAAGTTAACTTAAAATTTTTTGTGTTATCTTTTTACATATTTTGAACAAATGTCAACTGTAAATATTTAAATTGAAATGCTGACAAACCGATTACTTATTCCATTTACACCCTTTTTATTCTTCTTTACTCTATAAATTTGGTTTTTCTCACAAAATAAAACAAAAAAAAAAAAACATTCTTTTGAAGGTGGTAGTTTTTTTTTCTTCTACCCTTTTTTTTTTTCTCTCTTTCAACAAATAAAAATATGACAAATATTTGAAATCATAAAAAAAAACAGTAGTCTGTTTATTTTAGACAAAAATACAATCTTGTTGTTATTTTTTAAATATTTGAGAATAAATGTGTGTGGTGGATTTTTATTTGGGTCATTTTATTTATTTTAGAAAATGAGTAGACAAAAAAAAAAAACAGAAAACAGAAAAAAGTAAAAGGAAACTATTTATGATGTGTCCTTATATGCTAATTGTATACAACATGTTTTTATCATTGAACTGTGAAAATAAAAAAAAAAAAGAAAAAAACACGACGAAATAAATTTGAAAATTTTTCATTTAAAGGATGCCGCAAAAAGAATTTTGAAATAGTTGGTGGGCTGCGGTGTATGTGAATTGTTATGAGTAACCAACAACAACAACAACAATAATTAAACATAGTTCTTAAGTTTATTGGAGTAATGGTTTTGTTTGTCGGAAATAAATTTCCTAGGAAAAAAAAAATTTGAAAAAAAAAAAACATTTTTCACTTACCGGAAATTAAATCGTCTTATCTAAAGGATGATATTGGATGATGATGCCTGAAAATAGAAAAAAAATCCCTGTATAAGTTGAAGGATAAATAAAAAATGAGTTGTTTTGCATATTCAAAGAGCGAAAAACAAATGAAAGGTTCTTAGATAAGGCTAAATCCAATTCACGAACGAAAGAGTGCTCAAAAAGTGTACAAAATTTAAAAAAAAATTCTACTACCTTTTCTTTATTTTTTGAACGTGACCCATTTCATTTATAAAAAAAAAAATCCTCAAGTAGGATAATAAATCGGAAAGGTAATTTCACAATTACCGTGACGTTTCCACAAAATATCAGAGTTCTCTTTACGAACTTTTCCAGACCTCTTGTGAATGCAAAATTTTTGAACGTCTTCCTGTCTCTGTGTCTCATGAAACAAAAAAACCAAAGGCAACACTTTCACCCAACAAAGGTATGATTCCCTCGCAATAAAATCCATTTCATCAATAAAACTGGGCTAATTTTATCATCTTTTTCATCTTGTACGTTCCAATTCTTGGAAACTAATTCGTTTTATGTCAAAAACTCTTTCATTTTTTTTCTCTCTCTTTTTTTTTTTGTTTTTTTTAATTTCATTATAAACAATTTCGAAAAAAAAAAAAACGACGTATGTAAAACGTGCAGTCAAATAAAATTCCATGAAAATTTCTTTTCAATAAAAATCTTAAATGCTATCTTTTCTTTAAATTCAAAAATCTCATGGCGCATATAAAAATGTTTATTTATTCGTAATATAGAATATTTTAGAATTTGTTTAAACGAGACAATAAATATGAATTTTTCTAATTTTTTTTTTTCTCTTTGTTTTTGTGTCAAATTCAAATGAAAAATAATAATAATTTCACCTTCATGTGTAATAAAATGTTTAAATGAAATATTTTTAGCTATAATAAAATTATGTAGAATAGAAAACACTTATTGTATACATATATGCATATAAATTGCGGCTGTTTTATATCTTCGATCTTGGAAATAAATTTTTTGTTTATAATAATTTGTCATCAATTTTGTTCACTGTTTTAATTAGTTGGAAAAAAAGCCTTTGACATACGTTTGTGTATACACATATACATAAAAAAAATGACGCGACGACGCGCGATATTTAAAATTCTCCTTATATCCGTGTTTTTGAATGTAAACATAAAATTTCAATTTGTACGTTTACTCTTCGTTTGTCATTAAATATATTTTATTTTTAGAAAATCAATTTTGATGAAGAAAATAAAAAGAAGAAAAAAACAAATCTTTAGAGTGTGAAAATTTGATTTATATTGCGTTAGATAGATTTTTTTTTTCTGCTTATTTTGAAATATGTAATTTATTAGATTGCATTAAATTTTAAATAAAATTTTGTTTGGTGAAAGAATTAATTTTAAATGAAATCCTTGATTTTTACGTTTTAATTTTACATTGTTTTTGTTTTGTTAAAATTTTGAGGAAAATTTGAAGTTTTTCCACAATAAATAAGAGCTCCAGTTGAAAATTAAGTACATACTTTGTTTCGACGCTCAAGAAAGTACTTTTTTTATAATTTAGAAACCACTTAGGAGAAAATTCTAAACCAGGGCAAGATAGAAAAAACCTAAAATTTATAAACATACGAGCAAATAACGGTACTTTAAAAAACGTTTGTTATGAAAATGTACCAAATTTCACTGGAAACATTTTGTAAAGAACTTAAAAGATTTTAGAGTTCTTTTTTGTATTTTTGAAATCTCTTTTTTTGCTACAATAAACTCAGTTGAAGGATATTGCAGGATAATTGTCTCCTCTTAAGTTAACAGCAACGAAATAATAATTCAATTTTCTAATTGCAATATTTTTCTAAGTACCATTGAAAAAGATAAATCATGGCACAAAAGCTGAATGAGTTCCACAATCATAAAGAAAGTTGTTTTTTTTTTCTATAGAATGCCATTCAACAGAAATATTTTTCAGATTTTAAATTGAAACTTTTTCAAAACTTTCTCTCTATCGCAAAAACAAAACAACTAAAACTTTTTCATCCCCAAAACATTTAGCTAACAAAATAACAGAAAAAAAAGCAAATTTTTATAAAAAAAAAATAAAAAAAAAAAAACTCAATTTAAAGCAACATCTTGACAGAAAATCCTAAAAAAAAAAGGAAACACTCACAATCAAAAATCATATCCTGCCTAAACTTAAACTATTAAAATTTCAAACTATTTACTGTACTAATAACATACATACATAGATACCGTTATCCTTATACAATATTTATCATCGTTATACTTTCTGTTGCTGTTATATGTATATCCTGTCAGTTCAAAAATTTAATAACAAAAATTTTCAAAGTGTCCATTTTGAGATAAAACTTTAACGTCACAAAATGATGATTCTAAATATGAAAAAAAAAAAAAAAAACCAACAAAGGATGAGAATGATATAACAACCCTTTTATCCTTCTATATACGTAATATCAGTTATAAACCAACAAAATATAATAAAATTGTGTTGGTTATTATTTCATATAATGTATATATAGTGGATACAAATTTTAAAATTGAATAAAATAATGTTACATCCTTTAATAATGATATCCTTTCGTTATACATATATATATATACCGTAGTATAAGATTACAAATAAGGATGCCCTAATGGTATTTACATTACAATAACGTTCATCATCATTATGAAGAAAAAAAGAAAAAGAAAAAAAAGAGGAAGAAAATAATAATAATAAACTTTCACTTTAACCTTTGAGACAGATTTTAATTTATTAAAATATTTACACAGGATATACAAATTATTAAAATAAGATCATTCACAACAACAACAACAACAAAAAAAAGGATGAGAAATGATATATAAAACTTGATAAACTAAAAAGGTGAAAGCTTTTAAAATCTTATATGTATGCAATATGCACAGTTTCGGATGAATTGTTTTTTAAGAGGTCTTTAAAATTTTTTGAATCCTTTTTCGGATGAATTTTTGTCTCCTTTCCCTCCACTGTTTTTTTTTTTCTCCAAATAATTTCTTCCACATATAATCCTTAGGTAATGGTTGACTACATTTTTCATACACATAATTTTGTGGTAGTTCATAACCCCAATTTAGGATTATAATATGTGTGTTCACGTAAATAAATGATGAAATTTATTAAGATTTAATATATCCTTAATTGGAATATGTTGAACTTATCGTATATATGTTATGAGAGAATGGAAAATAGACTGAAGACTAATAATAATCAGTATAGGAAAAAAAAGGATTTCTAATTAAATATCTTCATTGAGAATATAAATAAAATAATATCACGTATTAAAAAGGATATTCTAATAGAATTTTGTAAAATCTTATAGGGAATAACTTGTTTCTCTGTGTAAATTTCTGTAGATTGATGTAAAGGATAATGGAGTATGTATTTTGTGACATTAATTGAATTTAGTTCGAAGATTTTTTTCCATGTTAATTTTAAATTCAGTAAGGAAGTTCCATGGAATAGGCTCTCGTTTTTAAAAATTTTCCCACTAGAAGTTGTTTGCAAAGGACTTCGGGCTACTATGAATATTGATTTCGATTGGAACTCGGAAGACGTAAATTAAGGAAGTTAAGTAAAATCTGGTGACAATGTGCTCAAGATTCAAAGAGCGCTGCACCAAAGCGGATTTGAAGTGGACGTTCGGTTTGATTCGATGCCATGATTATACGTATAAAAGACGTTTAGTTGTGTAAAATATTTCAGGCTAAATTTTATTAATTTTTAAAAGTCCTATACCTTTAAAAGAAAAGACGAAACTTCTTACTAAAAGACAAAAAAGGATACAAATTGCTTAAGCATTGGTTTGTTTTTTTTTTAGTATATGTATGAATACCAAGGACTTACCTTATCAGAATATTTATTGACCATTCGAAAAGTCACTGAATTATCATTTAGATTCCTGAAAAATAAAAATACTCTTTTGGAAAAAATTCTTAAAGAATTCAAGCATTCTTAGATTTAAAAAAAGATACACAAAAAATTCTTATCTAAAATTTGCCACTTTTTATAAGATAAGGTTTTTATTCGTACAACGACTTTTTTACCTTTTTTTTTTTTAATTCTTCTAAGGAACGAGTGGAATTCCAATAGCGCCTTTTTAAATATTAAAAATTTTCTCCTTTAGTTTTTGACTTCAGTTTAATTGCTTCTGCTTTGAATGCAACAAAGAAACAAAAAACCAAACAAAATAACAACAACAAGGAAAACAAAAAAAAAAACTTCAGAATTTATTCATACTTATGAGCTTCTTTCTTGAAACAAAAACTCTGTTGTTATCCTCTCTTATCTTAAAAAAATACAATTCGCGTACTTTTATAAAAGCACACCATAGCATGACAATAAGTTTATATACACATAGTGAAATATGTATGTTACATATATACCGCCAGAAGCACTTTTAACTTGACCATGTTATTCAAAAAGTTCTCCCACTTTACATCCCATACCCTCCATTTAAACTATGTATAACCCATCTTTAGCATAAATCGTTCATTCAATAAACAGCAGTAATGGTCTATCTGGTCTTTTTATTGTGTCCCATGGTCCCTATCTCGATTTCAATTGCAATAAAACCGTACTAAATATCATCATCATATACAATAGCATCCTAAGATGTCCCTGAAACAGGGTAGAACAGAAGCTTTTTGGGAATAAATAGAAATTACTAAATGTGAAGTTGCCCAAACTCATTGTTTTTTTTACTAATTTTTGTTCTGGTCTTTATTTGGCGATAAAATTTGGAGCGAATTCCCCTATTAAATTTTTCAGTATTGAGTAGATGAGTTTTGGCCTCCTCATTTATTTTTTTTTATCTTCATGTTCCAAAACTATCTTTGATCTACCAGGTTCAAATATGTTTCAGAATGAGCGAGTAACGCGTCTTTCTTATCTTCTGAAACACACCGTTTCAAAACAAGCCAATTAGTGGAAACATAAATCCTTCTAGATCCCTTGTATTTTTAGCTTTTTTATGCAGATTTCTCAGACACCCTTTGCACTTCCTCCTTATCTGTTATTTGAGAATAACATAGCATTGTGGTCACACACTACAATCAAAGATCAATTTCACTGACGTAGTTTTTCTTATGAAGTTCATCTTTATCGGTGTGCTTAGCGTAATTCAACAGTATCAAAAAAAATACTTAAAGTTTTGGTGGTAAGAACTGATCATCATCATCATCATCATCATCGTAAAGCGCATCTGTATACTCTCTGTGCCTGTTATAGCATTTTGCCTATATGTATATTATTTACTTACCAGATATTGTTTCAATTTTTGTGTGTAGTGCGTAATTTTTTTGTATTTTTACAAAAGTGATAAGCTCTGATCCTGAACGCCGCAACAAAGAGATAATGCGAAAATCATGTAATCCATTAGCGTTGCTCTTTGTAAATTGTGACAATGACAATATTAAGATAACAGAAAACACAAAACACAAAAATACAGTGCAATTTTCAATACATTTTTTTCTCTGTTTTTGCTTTTACAGGAAGAAAAAAAAAACAAATATACCGAACGCCCATATAATCTGAATCAATCTTCAATACCTTGCAAGTTCAAATAATAAATATCTTTCTTTTCTCACAACAACAACACACAAAAAAAAAAAAAAATAGTATCTATCGTAATCGAATCTTGATGCTCAAGTCTTGATGCAAAAATTAATTTGTTGTCACCAAATTCGGCATAAATCTTTTTTCTGTGTGAGCTGCTTTTCAAATACATATATACAGAATCACTAATATACTGAAGGAGTAGCTCTTTAGTACTCTGATGGGGCCTAAATTGATGTTATGTGCATCCGTTCTGGTGGTCTTAACCATCAACACTTTATAACACAACAATTTTAGTGTGATACATTAAAAAGTTCGTTTTTTTGTTTTTCTTTTCTGTATTTTTCTTTTATGCACTTTTGTAGATACACCACAAGAAAATATATATTATAGAGAAAAATAGTAAATGGAAGTAATTCTTTACATTCTGTTTATAGATTCTATGATTTTATGAAATTTTATTAAATGCATAGAATATGTATGTTTTGATGCAACTAACTGAAAAAAAAAAAAGAACAATTTTTTGTTTTTGTGCATAAAATTGAATATGATTACCATCAATAAATGGTTGGTGTTGTTGTTGTTGCACAATTTAAAAAAGATATATTTGTGTACAATTTGAGTGCAATTGAATGTATCTTTTTGATGTGTATAATTTTATATCAAAAGAACTTTGAATATAACATAAATTTAGAAATTGATTATTTTTTATTTTTCTTTTTTGTTGATTTGTTTTTTCTTCGAAAAGAAAATATATATTTTCTATTTAGAGTATAAAAATAATTAGGAAAATTGTTTATGTATATTATAAAGAAAAACAATTAATTAATTGATAACATTTTGATCTTTGTGATTTGTAAGATTACAATTATAATAATTATTTACAAATTGATTTTTTAGATTGTGATCAAAAAATTAAGGAAGAATAAAAACTATAAAAATAAAACTCTTTAGAGTTTGACAATTTGAGGAGGCTTGCCCTGTCTAAGGAAAACTCGGAAACTTTCACATTTAGCTTCCGAAATGCTCTCTCACCTTCCTCTCCATTTCTCAGACAGAATTTTTACCTTTTTAAAGGTTCAGAAGCAGTTAGAGTTAGAGCCTCTGTATTCGAGGGAATTTATCGTTTCTAAAAGCCAAAATTTATTCAGGAAGAGTTTTTTCAAATTAAAATCCTGTTGTAATAAAGTCCTAAATATAATTGCCATGAAATCTTACTAAGACCTTCTCAGAGTTTTACTTGTATTTTTAAAAAGCTGAATGACGTGTAATTCAAAAACCGGTTAAGTTCAAACTTTTCACAATTTTGGGTGATTTTAGATGTGAGCATTTTTTAATTATTATCCTTAAAACTAAATTTCTTTTCACCCGGGAAAGTCCTTGAGAAAGTGATAATTTAGGAGGACGTCAACGATTTTCCTCGAAAACCTGCTTTTTTTTTCTCTTGCATCGTTTTTCGTTACGATTTGTGATCTGATTTTATTGAGTACAAACAAACTACAAAAACAACATTTTCATTATTTTGTTATTCATGCTCGAACGCCGACAGTCCCTTAATGAAGTAAATTCCAAAATATCTTCGCACGTTCCAATAATTTACCCTTTCACTATCTTCGTACATACATACATATTTACAAAATACCTCTATCACTCAAAGATTAATCAAACAATTAAACTATTTGACACTTTTAAAATGTTATTAGTCAAAAGTCAAATTAGTCAGTATATATACTCAAACACATTTTGTATTTTACAATGTCATATCTAATTTACACGCATTTACACCCATCAATTTACATATATTCAATATACCCTTGTTGTTGTTGTTGTTGTTGTTTATTAATTTTTATTTTTTATCTCATTTCTACTAACATTTTCACATGAAAAAGTAAGTACCTATACTTTAACTAAACTAACCTTTTCCACCTACAAAATTTCTTTCATTTTTTGTTTTACATTTTAATTTGAAATTTTCTATCTTGTTCATATGAAATTTTTTTTTTTTCGTTTTTTTTTTTTCGTTATTTTATTAAAAAGTTTCGCACGCCATTTACTTTGACACTTTAAGAAAATTGAGATAAATGTATGACATGAAATAATAGCTCTCATATATAAATGTGTATGTTTGGATGTAGAGGTATGTTTTATATACATACATATATATGTATATATAGCTATTACATTATATATATTGTTGACAGCAATCTAAGCGAAACGACAATTTAATAAAATACACAAACACTAACAAAATTATGTACAACAACAACACAAACAACACAATCATAGGATTGTTCTTTTAAAACCTCCTATGCAAATTGTTTTATGTAAAAAAAACAAAAACAAACAAAAAATGTAAGTACGTTAGTTTTGTTGTTGTTGTTTTTGATTGAGATTTTGATTGATGGACTTGTCACGTAAATGTTGACAGGGGTTTGATTAAAAATTTTACCGGCCACATGGGACTGGAAAAATTATTATTAAAAATTTTTGTTTTTTGTGTTTGTTTCTCTTTCATTTTTTTAATTTTTCAATTTCATCATTTTCTTTTTAAGAAAAAAACAAAAAAAAAGGTTAATGCTTTTTTTAACACATACTAGGCATGGACTAAAACATTCCTTTTACTATGCAAAGCGACATTGTGACAAAAGAAATAGCGTATAATATTTAAAATGTTGTTTTTTTTTTTTCAGCTTTCAATCTGCTTGTTCAATTAAATAAAATCAATTTACAGGTACTTGTTCGAATTGTATCTCTACATACCTTTTTTTTTTTCTCACATATAATTTTTTCGAAGGTCATGAGATTTTTATATTTTTCAATTGTGAAGGTCGAATATGCGAGTTTTTGTGTATTTATGTGTGTTTTTATGATTGTTTTGTAAAAAGGAAAGCGTGACAACTTTCTATAATGAGAAGCAAAAAATTATAAAAATGATTTTGGGAAAAAAAATTTTGATATTTAAGCGAAAATTTACATTGAATTGATTATTTATCAAAGTTTATAAGTTTCAATAAAATGTCAAATTGACAAGAAGGTTATAACGGTACATGATAAAAGGTTAACTGCGTCATAAATATTTGACATTTACTATATTGTGAATATTATTTCACACTGATTATAACAGAGTTAATGTAAATGATCTTTGAATAGTGTGAAATGGTTTTTTATTTAGTGGGATAGATTTTTAATTTAACAAAATAATTTTGTTCCAAGGCTAAGTATACCCAGACTTGAAGAAATTAATTTATGCAAAAGCTATTCTCAAATGAATAAGACGAAAAACAAGACAGTTACAGCAGCAAATGGAAATCATTCTGGGATAATTAAACAAAAAAATTGTTGAAAGAATATTTGAGTCAAATTTTCTTTTCAGAATGCCGATAAAGCAATCTGCAGTCCGAAATTTCAAAAGCAATCAGGACTTCGTGTGCTATGTGGAAAAAAAATAAGAATTGTAAAAAGATTAAACTTTACTCCCAATTTTAAGATGAAAAAAAAAAATATTTGTAGTACCTAGGTACTCGATTTTTGTTAAAATTTGTCATAGATGTCATGCACACTTTTCACTCACCATAAATAAAATTTAAAATTAGATCAAAAAATGGAGAAAGTTATCATCGTAAATATGGTGTATAAACCGTTATTCAAAAAATTCACAATAATAATTATAAAAGACACGTTTTTTTTTTAACCAATTTGACAATTATCTTTTGACTTTGTATAAATTCAAAAAAACAAACAAAAAAAAAATTAAAATTCATCTCATGTCAATATTATTTCATTTCATAATTATTAATCGTCTTAACCGCAGATGCATTTTACTTTCATATTTCATTCAACGTTTTAAAAAAAAAACAACTGTAAACGCATAAAAATTATTTACAAAAACAAAAATCATCGAAAAAAAAAATTATTATTGTTGACAGCATCAATTTACAAAAATTTATTTCACATAATTTTTTATTTTAATAATATGTTAAATAACCGCAACAACAACAACAACAGTGGCAACACCAGCAACATTATAATTGCAATTTTATGCAGAGTGTATTCGATTTTTAATTGAAATTATTATATACATTGATCAAATCGAATAAAAAAAAAATCAAAAAAAAAAAACAAAAATTGTAATATTTTAATGAAAACGGTATTTTAATGAACACTTTAAACAGCTTGTAGTTACAACCCTTTTCGCGACCTTGTTTATGTTCTTTATTTATTTATTTTTTATTTTTTTTTTTTTTTTGGTTTTTGTTTTCCTTTTTAAATTAAATTAAAATTCAGATTCAATAAGAAAACGCATCATGCTACTTTACTACATTATAAGGCGCGTACATACAGTAGCCAAGTTGAATAAAAATAAAAAAAAACATTGATAGTAGGCAATCTTATGTTATAATTTTGCATAATCATAATAATTGTTGTCATTACCGAAAATTTTACATGCATATCGCCTTAAGGATGTCATATTAATCAACATTGTTGCAAATGAAAACTTGTTTCATTGTTGTTATTGTTGTTTTTTTCTTTTGTGACAAGACACACAAGATAACAATTCAAAAATGATGTTTTTTTGGTTGTTGCTTGATTGAAAAGCTGATCAAAAAGTGTCGAACTACATTTTTTGTTTTTTGGCTCTTTTTTTGTTGTTTTGAATGCTGGGCAATAAATAACACATAATAATGAAGAAATTTATATTTATCTTTTTTTAATATTAAAAAAAAATAATAATAAAGCAGAAAAATAAACAAGAAAAACAAACTATCTGTTGTTTTTAACTTCTTTTTTTTTTTTCTTTGCTGTTTTTTTTTATATTTTTTTAATCATTGCTCAATTTTAATGATGCCGCGTCATACAAGTGCCTTGAATAATAACTGTAATGAAGTAATAAGTGTTTAACATGACGTAAACGGTTATTAACTTCGTCCTTACTTTGAATACAAATTATTTGTTTTTTTTATTTATTTTTTTTTTTTTTGATTATAAAGAATATACTTATAAGAAGATGTACAACAAACAGTTAATGCATTGTATCTGTATATAGTACAAAAAAAAAAAAAAAATTTTTTTCGAAGATGTGTTGTTACATGAAATAAAAATTGTTTAGCCTAAAGTACGGAAGTCTTTTGTAAAAGTGGCAAATCACCACCACCCGTAAGGAATATTTAAAAAGATGAAGAAGAAGAAGACGATGAACATTTTTTAAAGTGTATATACGTAGGATGCGTATAAAGGAGATACGTTAAGAGAAAAACCTATATAAACAAAACAAAAAAATAATTGAAAAGAAAAAAAAAATTAATTATGAAACAAGAAAATTATATTTTTCGAAGTTATGTTCGAATATTTTATAAATATCACGGTGATATAGGATATTTTTTTTTGTAATTTTTTTCTTATTTTAAAACTTTAAAAAAAAAAACACCACCTTTCATTTTTATATAATTCCGTTTTCTCTTATTCAAGTAACATCAGATACTTTTGGGTATTTTTTTTTTTTTTTGTACTGTTTTAGTTGAAGATACATATACATTCGACTCATCATTACAATATAACCCAGGTGTGTTTTTCAAAAAAATTATGCTCTAGGCAAAAAATATTGAATTTTTCTTAAACAAGAATTCATATAATATATTTATCACACATTATATGAGGAGACTGAGTTAAATTGTTAATTTTTTATTCGAGTAAAAAATAAAAAAAAAAAAAGGAAAACAAAGGAAAATTTAGTGTAACAGTGAAACGATTAAAATATATTGAATTTAACAAAAGTACTTGTTGGTGTTTTTTTGTTTTTTTTTTGTCTTTGATGTTGTTAACTTATGAGCAGATGGTTTTCAATCGTTTTGCTCTCTAAAATGTATCCTTTTCACGATCATCAATAAGGTAAAGATGAATGAAAAACAATCTATTTTCAGAAAATATAAAAAATAATTGAAAGAAAAAAAGTTTCAATATTTTTGAGGAATCACTTGCTTTGGGGCATACAAATACATTGTTTTTTTTTTTTTTTAAATAAATTGTAATATCCTATAATTTATTTATTAATGTGGATAGAAAAAATTTCAACGGAAAATTATTATGAGATTTTAGATTTTGAGAAATTTCAAGAATAATTATTTTAATGGGAAAGTGGAATTGTGAAAATTGCTAATGACTTAAACTATTCTAAAAGTGAATTTAAGTACCAAGGCAATAAATATTGCATAATTTATAAATCTGATTCAACGTGTAGCTTAAAATTAAGGATCTCCGAAACAATTAAGGTTTTTTAACTACGTTCAACGATAGAAATTTACATAAGCTATTTTTATGTCTTTCATTTACACCAAAAAGGTAGATAGATCCCTCTGAGAGTTCCATCACTTATTTTAATCAAAATTGTCGAGTGTTATCCTCTTTTTCTATCTGAATTCTCTATGATCCTTAAATATAAACTTTATCCTTACAAAATACTCTTCAGAGGTAAGGAGTTCCAGAGAAGTTCTGCTAAAAAAAAAAATAATTAACCTTAAAGAAACGACTTCAGATAGGATGAATAATATGGAAAAACAGAGCATGAATAAACCTTAACTTATCGGTGTTTATAGTTTCTCAAATTTTCATTCTCTTGATATTTTTCAATTTCCTTCATTTTTCCCCAAAACTTATAATAAAAGAAAATGCACAACAATTAACGAAATTAGCTACTATGTAACTACAAAACCATTATTAGTTTTTTTTGAAATTGGTTTCACTTTCATCCTTGTATTTCTTGAACATTAATTTTTGTCAAGGACGGTATTTAAAATTTTTTTTTTATTGGAATATTAAACCAAAAAACCAACAACAACAACGACGAATATTCATCATCACCAACATTCGTAGAATATGAAAAAAAAAAGTATCTATTTAAATAAAATAATAATAAAAATCGGGCATTCATATGAGTGTTAACATCTGTGAAATATATTCTTTATTTTTTTTTACCTTCCTTTTTATTATTAAAAAAAAAAACAAAAATAGTTTATTACCATTCTCTACTCTACTATCACTACCAATTCCACCTGCTGGAACTAATTACCGTCTTATGAGTACATCTCACTGGGTGTCGCAAGAAAATCGCGTCATATCGTCATCATCATATCATTGTCACACTTTTAAGACTCGGTCGGTACCTATCTATTATCTTTTTTATTTTTTATTATTTTTTTTTTTTTTAAATTTATTTCTTAACTATCATTTTGTATGGAAAAAATATTATTATTAACAACTTCATAATATATGTACATAGTTACTACATTACTACTCTAAACTATATCTAGGTGCTCTAGAAGTGGTCACAAACCAACCAACCAACCAGTCACAATCATCCAATTCTTCAGATACCATAACCTGCATATATATAGATTATGTGTAGGTTCACCACTATAGTACAACGACAACGACCACGTTCAAATATAGGGATGAACTGGATTTGAAATTGATGGAAACAAAAAAATTACAAAATAAAAAAAAAAACCATCGATAAGAAAAATGTAAATGACGAACTCAAAGGCATAAAGCGTATCAAAAAAAAAAAAAAAAAAAAATTAAACTATCTTTAATATTCGTGTGTTATTTTATGCATATAACAACAAAAAGAAGAAGAACGTAAGAAGAAGAAGAAGAAACTATACTTGAAAAAACCTCGTGCCTATATATTTTCTTGGATATACATATATATTTTTTTTTCCAAATACAAAAGACGTATATGTGGCAAAAACATACATGTACGAAAAAAAAAAAAAATTAAAAATGCAACAAAATATAAATGACCAAAACGTCTTGTTTCGCTTTCTTGATTGCTTGACAAAGTGGAAAATCAAATTTAGGACACGATTGCAATTTTTTTTTTTCCATAAAACTCAATTTGTTTTTCTTTATTTTAGTTTTTCTTTTTTTTTTTTTCAATACTTACTTTTTTTTTTACAGAATTTATGTGATAGATTTTTTTTTTTAATGGTTTTTTTTTGTTGGAAAATAAAAATTGAAATTAAATAAACGAAAAATCAACAAACAAAAAAAACTCTTTGATGAAAATTTTTTTTTATAAACAAATCATATAATTGTTGCCACAATTATTGATGTTATTGCAATTTTTGCTAATTTTATTTTTTTGTTTTTAATTTTTTTTTTTGCTGTTTTTTGATACATAAATGCACAAAATTTTATTACATTTATTTATTTATTATTTTTTTTTTTTCAATTAAAAATTGTAAAAATCAACGATTAATTACCCGAATCTTTTGCCATATGAATAATAAAAATTAATAATAATATCATATTTATGACCATTCTATTTTTTTTTTATATATATATTTTTCGTAATTGTTAATTTTTTTTTTTATATTGTGATTGAGTTTCATATCGCGACGACAAGGTTATCACAAATATGAAGGAATTTTCACATATGAAACCGACTACAAAATAATATATATGTATTTTTTTTTTTTAATTATTATTTTTTTGACTATAAAAAAAAAACGTTTTTTCTCTGTTTTTTTTTTTTTTATTGTTGTACCTACCTGTCTGAAGAATGTTACGATTGTTATTGAAAAATTAACAAAACAAAATAAAAAAAAAATGAAAGAAAAAAAAAACATTTATATTATCATAGTCATAGCATATAAACAAGGACATGACCAATATCAATGTTTTATTATGCATACAATTGAACATGTAACGAAAAATGAATAATAAAAAATAAGTGAAACTTATATGGCACAGGGTGTTTCAGTAAAAGAATTTTTCAAAGAAATTGATTAACTTTTCAGAATTTAAAAGAAAAAGTGTATGGCAAATGGGATCTAAACCCCGAAAGCAGCTTTCGTCTACGCCACTGTAACAAGGACCAAAAGGCGGTTAAGAGAGTAAGTGGTGAACTTACAAAATGAGCTATAATTATCGAGTAGCTTTTCATAATATTTGTAAAGGGAAAGTAAAGTAAGAAGGTGTTGTTGTCGGAAATATTTTTTGTAAAATTTTTCCGAGCAAAAAATAATCGCTGAAAATACAAGTGTGACCAAAATTTGAAAAAAATTTTCCTTGATACACTCTCTTTAGATCAGGAAAAAAACCAAGATTAACTTTCTCTTAAGAAAAAGACAATTAAAGTGCTTGGCAACACATAAACTACTACATTTAAATTTGAAAAAAAAAATTTTTTAACTTTTTTCTAAGGGAACAACAGAATCTGTCTTTAAAAAATCCTTTTAAAAATTCCCGAGATAAATGCTAAGTTAAAGTTAAGAGATTGTCAACGAAAAAAATATCCTCTGAACTCACAGAGAGAATGTTGCATTTATCCGAGAAATTTACCTGAAACAAACATTTGAAAAAGACAATTCAAAAAAATTTGCTTGGTACTGATGAAGAATTCAAGTTTCCGATTGATGGAAAAAAAGTGACACTATGTAAACATATACCGAAAGTTTACTGATACTGTCATTTTTCTTCTCCGGAATTCACTTCACTAGACCACGTCCTCTCTTCCTGCAGAAAATCTCACACTTTGTAAGCTCTAACCTTTATTTTTTAATTTATACACCCAGTTACAATATATCGGTCGATGATGATCTTCGTTATCGTTTTGGCACCGGTTCCGAACATTTTCATTAGTACACCGTATAATGTCTAAAACTTCTACAGGAGCATTCCTAGCTTTGGAAGAAATTTTATTATTTCCCAAAAAAATTGAGACTTGTTCTTCTACCATTTTAGTTTCCGTTTGTTTCCGAATGTACTACGGAGAACCTCAGTATGTTCTGGAACTCTTAAGTCTAACTAAAATTTAAAAGAAAACAAAAAACAAGGAGCTTTTAGAATTTAAACTTTTTATTTTTTATGAGTCAGTGCAGCGCAGTACAAACAAAACAAAAGGATACTCCTTATAGCTAATTAAAAAAATTCTATACTCACCCTGTTTTACAGAAAATAGTCTGTGAAAATTTCATTTTTAACATTTTGAAGAAGCGTATAAAATTTTGTCATCCTCAAAGTCATGAGAATTTAAACATCAGTTATTATTATTTTTTTCTTAAAAAAAAAAAAATTAAAAAAAAAAAACTAACTATGACTGTTTAGTGTGACGAACATTGACACAAACACATTTTTACTACATACACTCTTACACTCTAAAAACTTGACACTATATTATTATATTAAAATGAATATCTTATGAATTTGTAATTATTACACTGACCGTAATTAATTTCCCCTTGATGAATATCTTATTATCTTTTCTATACAAAAATTTCAAAAAAAAAAAAAAAAAAAAACTATCTTTATAGCTATAGGTTGATATTTTGCGATTGTCTCAGAATATATCTTTTTATCTTTTTTTTTTTTTTTTTACATAAATACATAAAGATTTTTTTTTTTTTTTTTTGAATAGAAAAACACTTTTGTCGCAGTATAATTAAAAAAAAAATAAATAAAAATAAAATTGAGTTTCACCTCTCTAAAAGTTATAATGTATCTACCGTGTTATCATGACATACAACAAGAATATAGCGATTAGCATTTTCTGGAATAAATTATTCATGGCGAATTGCTGTCCTTCCATGACAATAATAATAATAATAATATAATAATTGTCCGAGAAAAAGAAAATGATATTTGAAAAAAATAAAATAAATTAAAAAAAAAAAACAACTACACAAATCCTATTGTTATGCAAATGACATTTCTTAGCACGCTACTTGCGCATTTTAAAGTATCTGTGTTGTTTGTTTCAGGAAAATGATGGATCAAAAAAAAAAAAAAAACATTTTCAAATTATTTATACAAAGTAGATAAAAATGAAAAAAAAAATAATAAACACATATCACAATTATTTATTTATGCATATTTAATTAATGTGTGTGTGTATTGTTTTTCTTCCTCAATTTCTAACGAAATAAAAAACATTTTTTGTGTTTTTTTTTTCTTGAATTTTTGATGAGTTCACACTACATCAGTGTTAGAGGGAGGAAAAATTATTAAATTTATGTTGGAAAAATGAATAGAAACAATTGACAGTATGTCAATAATTATTTTTAATTTTTTTTAATTCTTTGTTTTTGCTATTTAATAATTTATTTTTATGTGTCGTTGTTTTTTTTAATTATTTTTGTCTTGCCAATTAAAAAACAATAAAATAAAAAAATAAGAGAAAATTATTATGGAAAATGAAAATTAAATGAAGGAAAAATTCAAATTATAATTTGAAAAAATGTAATATATTAAAAAATAAATTATTTGGATAATTATTTAGCTTAATTAAAAATTTTATTAAGTTTTCAAATTAAAGTAGTCATGAATTGTTTGATGAAGAACGATACACTGACTACGGTCTGAAACATAATTATAATTTGTCTTTAGATATTTGACACAATTATTAAATAAAGTGCATCTCCGAAAAGGTCAGATGATCGTCAATATTAATGATATTCAGCAATTCAAGGTTTTTAAACTGAATTTCTTCAATTGACGATCATTTGACGATTTCGAAGATGCACAACTACATAGTTGATTTTCCGACTTTGCTCGGTTATTTTTTTTGCCCAACTTGCCCCCAATCTTCTATTAATTAGACACAAATAGGAATGAATTCTATCAATAATGTAAAATTGTACGTTCACACAACCATTCTATGGGCTTCTCCTTAATACTACTTAAGATATTTTCTACCAGTTAGCTCTTCTAGGGGATGTAACTACTGTATCCAAATCTAAAATTGACCTTACCTTCTAGTAGGGTAACTTCTATCCCCTATTTTATCCCAGAAAAAAGCTTAACAGAGTTGTCGTCTTTAAAATAGATCCACTTAGTTTATCTTTATACAAATTTTGAACCCTCTTTTAACACCTCTATGGGATTTCCAAAAAAATACCAAATACGTGTTTAATTATTTAAAGTTTAGATCATTTTTATCAACTTTCAAGTCAATGGTACCATTTCGTAAATTTTCTTCGTACAAATTTTATACTACACTACTAAGCAACACCAATTTTTCCAACAATGTATCGTGACTGAATTACAATCACGATGCAAAGCAAATAGACGTTTAGGAATTCATTGAATCATTTGATAATTTTCATTTTTTTTTTTTCTAAAATCCAATGTAATTTTCATTTTTGTGTAATACTACCAATGTAATACTACCAATTAGGTGTATTCTACAATAACTCGTTCCTTTCCTATAGATATGGTTAATTCTAAAAATTAATTATTGAACTTAAATCACGTCTTTTGTCTTTTCATTCTCATCAAATCAACAAAGTCAAGATCTTCTAATAAATATTTGTTCAAAACATTAAAAACACCTGTAAAACAAAACGAAAGATAGAAAAACAAAAAAATCTCAAAATTACATAGACATGTCATATTAATCAGGTGTTAATAATTTGTGCTCACGTTTTTTTAAAACTCTACTTGGACACAATTTTCATCTTTTTCTGGCTTTTTTTTTTCACAAATAATGTAAAACTGTTTGTTTTTTTATATTATTGTTGTGCTTGTTATACATATTGTTAAGCACTTAATTCACGCATATTTCTTATAATAAATGAATAAACAAACACCAACAAAAAAAAAAAACAAGCAATATAATTTGTTCGCAATTTAAATAGTAAATCTCAGTAAAAGAAGAATAAAACTTGTTAATTTGTTAAAATTATTCTTTTGACCATTATTTAGAAGATGTTAAACATGAAAAAAAAAAAATTAAAAAAAACATTTGTTGTGCCCATATTTTCCATTGAAACTTACACTTTCATTATCATCATCATCATCATCATCATCACTATTATCACAAAGTGATACCATTTGAACGTAAAATATCATGAAAAATTATATTAATATCCATGTGATGCGGTGATCTTACTTATGTTTTAAAAGTTAAGCTTGAATTATTTGCTAATTTATTGCTAATTTTTCAATTCATTTGTATTTAGAAAAATTTACTTGATAAAGAAACAAAAGAGAAAATTTACTACAAAACAATTAAAGTATATTTTTTCCAAGTATTATGAGATAATTAAAATTTAGCGCCTTAATAATAATACAAAAAAAAAAAAAAGAGCTGAAAAAAATTTAAAAGCGAAAAATAGGAGATTTGTTTAAAACGACCTTAAAAAACCTTGACTTTGTATTGGATAAAAATTTGAAAAAATAAAAAATAAAAGGACAATTATGATACAATCAACAACAAGATACTGACTACTGGTACCAAGTTCATGCATACAGCTTACCTTAAGACTTTATTGACTCGTTAAAATTAATACGATAGGTGTTAAATGAGGTGTAAAAGCTAAAAAGTTTTTAAATTATGATTTTAAAATAAAAATTACAAATATCGCATTGTATCCTTGTGCGCTCTACTATGAAACTTTTACTTGAGAAATACATAGTTAAAGAGAAGATGCATATTAAAAAATTTATTTTCAAATTATATTTTACAATTAAAACAGACGCAGATTAATTTTGAAAAAAAATTCTAAGATTTTCGAAAACAAAAATCACTTTATTTTTTTTTTTTAAATTACGAAAATGAAATTTTTTTGAAAAAATCTTTGTTCGAAATTTAAAAAAAAAATCTTATTTCTAAATTTTTGAAGTCTTTTTCGAAACTATTGTTTTTGAAAGAATTTTTTTCGAAATTATTGGCAAAATTGTTGACTGAAGTTTTAGACAAAAGCTTTTTTCGAAATTATTTTCGAATTTTAGAAATTGTTTTTAAACTTTAAAAAGGCTTTTGCTAATTCATAAATTTTTCAGTTAACACATACAACGGTCATAGATATTTGTAACTAGCAAATTCGAAAAGATCCTACGTTTTACAAAGGCTTCATTATCATGACCATTTTACCAGTAGAATGGGATAATATGATAATTTGTTGTTTTTTTTTTCTCAACCAAATCATGAAGAAATTCCAAGCATGCTTTTAAGTTTTAAATGATACATTTTTTTTCACAGCCAATTAAAGTAATTTTTTCAGCCCCTCTTTAATTTTACGAAATCTAATTTAATTCAATTATATAATTAAGAATCTTTACAAAAAAAAAAAAAAAAAAAAAAAAACGTAGAAGACGACGACGATGAATCTAAATTATAGATTACTGATCGATACGACATTAATTTATTTGATAACCTTCTAACCAACCCTCTATTTAATCTCACATTTTTTTTTTTCTTCTTTTCTAAAAAACCATCTATGAGAAAAAACATATTTTTCTTAATTAAAGTAAATTCAAAAAATTCATGAAAAAAAAAAAAAAAAAAAAAAAATCAATCTATAATATAAAAATTATCCATACCGACCGGACACATTAAAAAAAATAAAAAATAAAAAATAAAACAGAAATCAAATTCACGTCACAAAGAAAAGACAGTCATAACAAGAAATAATTCATTTTGCCTTTAATAATGTGAAATGGAACCGTATGTAACGTATGTGTACATATGGATGAACGAAAATGAAATAAAATACAACAACAACAACAACAACAACAACAAATTTCCTTCATAATATTTCATTTTTCTTGATGATAATGATTATGATGATACCCAATATTCTACATACACATATTTCCAACAATTCTTAAAACTTGGCTTAAAATACACAATATTTCAAGAAGAAAATTTTCTATAAGAGCAAGAAGAAGAAGCAACAGCAACAACATCATAAAAATGATAATGATGATGACGATGAATCAAATATAACCAATCTTTTTTCTTTTCTGATTTCAAAATCTTTTCTGTTTTTTGTTTTCTTTTTTTTTTTTCAGAAAAGGGAATCCATCCAAGATTCATTTTAGAAGTTAAAATATTCGTCATTTTTATTGTTGTTTAGCGTTGCTGTTTTATTTTTATTTTCATATAGTTTTTTTTTTTTTTGTTGTTTGTTTCATCCAATAATTCAAAGTATTGTGTTGTTTTGTGTCGATTATCGAAAATATCTTACGCACATCATATCTTTTTTTTTTTTTTTTTGTTCAATCTTTTAGATGCTTTTTTAAGTATCTCTGTGTTGTTGGTTTTTTTTTTTTTTTTCTTGAACATATTTTATACGAAAAATTGACAAATGTTCTTTTGGTGTGATTGATTTCGGGTCTTCAAATGGACAAGTCATTATGAAAAATTGCTCATCATTAGCTCAGGTAATTTTCTTCTGGATCTATGGTATCTTTTGCTTTTTGAAAAAAAAAAATAATAAATATTAAAAAAATACAAATAAGATCCAATACGTCCTCATCGAACTGTTGTTGTTGTTGTCGTCGTCGTTTGTTGTTGTTGTATATCTTGTATATTCTTGGTGTCGTGTCCCCCTTCTTGTTTTTTGTGTATTTTTTTTTTTTTTTTTTTTTTTTTGGTGGAACACATATTATTCATATTTTTGTTATTATTTATGAACATACACAAAACGCATTACAAAGTATATATAATCATTTTAATTTATTTTATTTAATGTTTTTTTTTTTGAAAAAAAGAAAGAGAACCAAATCGAAATGCATAATGCCACAGCGCATACAAGCAGCACCCTTTCAAGAAAATGAAAAAAAAAAAAAAAATTAAGGAAAAAAAAAAGTGTAGTATGTGAAAGTAATATATTTTAGCTTAAATTGGATAAATTTTTTTTCATAACTAAAAAAAGAGGACTCTGATGTAGATGGTTTTTCTTATGATTTTCGTCTTCTTCTTCTTATTCTTCTTGTTGTTGTTCATCATCTTTATTGCCGTCAATCACATGTAAATCATCAAAAGATTAATCGATAGTGTGAGATCTTTTTGAAGTAAGCGTCATCATTTTTGTAGATGTCTATTTTGTTTTTGTTATATATGTGTATTCATCGTCGCTATATATATGGCCAATACGGACATATATGGATGTCGTCTTTTCTTATGTGTAATTGTTTAACAACAGGTTATCTATATAGGTATGTTTTGAACACAAAATCATTTTTTGGTACTGTTTTTTTTTTTTTTTCCTTTTTTTAATTGAAAAATATTTCCAAAAAATTCTTATTAAGGTCTTACAGATTATGAACTTCAATTAATTAAAAAAGATTTTTTTTTCTGCTGTTGAATTAAAAAAAAATATATATATACGTATACATATATTGCTGATGATGAGAACATTTCTCTGATGATCAAATTTTTCAAATAATCTTTCATTTCTATCACCGTGGAATCTAGTTTTCTTACTTGGTTTTTTTTTTCCTCTGTTTTCTCTCATGTTTTTTTTTGTCTCTTTTTCCAAAAAAAAAAAAAATCATAAACAGATACTTTTTCTTGGACAAAATTATAGTTGACGCCGCCGCATAAAATTCATTCGTCATCAAACTATCGGTGCATTAAAGATTGTCTTTATAAGAAAAAAACACAACAACAAAAAAAAAAAAAAAATAAAAAGAAAGTCAAGAATTACAAAAAGCAAAACAAAAATGAATCTCTTGGTGTACCACCGACCATCGTTATTTGAAAGAAAAAAAAAAAACACACATGCTCATTACCTGTGTGATATGTAAAAAATGTATCTTTTTTTTTTTATTATGATTTAGTTTTTAATATCACATTATCATCATATTATATAGCGCATATCAAGATCCTCAAAATATATACATACATATATAGCTTATTTTCTTTTTTGTCTGATCATGGGGTAATCTCATTTCATTTTATCCCTTAAAACAAAATGATGTTGCACATTGGGAAAAAAAAAAAATCCTGAAATAAAAATTCCAATAACGATATCATCTTCATATTGCGTTCCGCCAACACTAGATACAATTATATCACGAAAGATATGTGATCTTTGAGTGCATATTTTTAAAATAAAATTTACAAAACAAAGACAAAAGGGAGAACGAAAGAAAAACAAAAAAACAAAAAGAAGGTTCAATCTGACCGGCTTTTGACACTTTTGACAAATTGCTTTAATATCCTTCTTTAAACCACTTTTTTTTTTTTTCTTTTCATCTTTAAAATGATACTCCTTTTTTTCGAAAATGAAAAAAAAAAAAGCAATTTTATAACAGAAAAATACCGATATTGAACATCATAGCCAATATAAAGATTAAATGAACAAAACTGATATCGGGAAAAAAGAAAAGAGAAAAATGTGAAAATAAGGACTTATCAATGTCTTCTTCATCATCATCAGCATCATCATCATAATCGTTTGTTCACGTATTATATATATAGAACTGAATCGACTATTTAAAATAACTTTTAAATAACATGAACATAAAATCAGAGACAAAAATCAGTTTCAGTTCAATCAGTTTATTGCGATTTTTGTTGCCTGCATTGAGAAAAATCAGTTAAAAATGGGGGGGAAAAAAAAGAAAAACATAATAAAATTGGACCCAAGTAGGGTGCCTTAAGGCTTTTTTTTTCCTCCAAAGGTATGTATAGATGAAATCACTATATTTAACTCTTAAAGGTTTCTTATTATTGCTGGAAGAAGATTTTGGTCATTTTTAGAATCTCCAGAATAATATAAACCTAACTCAACTCGATCTGGTCACATCACATACAAAATAAAGATTATTTCGTGAGACAATGGAATTGAAGGTGGTGATCAATTTGGAAAAAAGCAAAAAAAAAAAAAAAAAATTACTCAAAGATATGTGAAATGATGTTTTTTTTTAACGCTATAAGGCATATAAAAATCTTCAATAAAACACACAAAACTTGCGAAAGATCATGTAAACAGAAAATAAGATCAGATAAAGTTAACGACAATAACAAGAGAGGACGACGACGACGACGATGATGGTGATCAATGCACATGAAAAATTTTTCCTTTTATTTTTTTTTTTTAGAATATGAATTGTGTGTATAGAAGGTCCATCAGGAGAAGACTGTGAGGGTAAATTGATGATAATGCACATTGGTGTTCCTTTTGTCTGTATTTGTGTGTTTGTTCTTTTGTTTAATATTTTGATGAGGTACCCCATATAACGATATAGAACTGCTGCATATAAGTGCATCGCATGCATATTCGATTTATCAACCATATAATATAAGAAAATAGAAATGCTATACATAAAAAGACTTATCTGTATTATATTGTATACAGAGTAGGCTTTCTTATAAATATACTTATATAGGATCCGTGCGATGATGGTAAAATATCCTGTGGCGTATATCAAAAAATGCCGATTATGTTTTACGACATCAAACCTATTAATCACATTCCGATGAAAATATTAGCGCAGGAAATGTGAAATAGTTTGTTAAATGTGTAACTATATTAAAGCTTCTTTTTTTTTTCCTGTTTATACCGCCAACGCAATTTTATTTTTGATGTGTGTGTGCGTTTGTATGTTTTTTTTTTTTATTTTTAAATTGGACATTTTAAAAGATTGTTCAAAGTTTAGTATTTTTCAAAAGGAATCGTTTTTAGAAAAATAAAGAAGTGAGAAATGAATATCTACGTTTTAAATTACATAAGGGTTTTTTTTTACCAATTGCAAAGCTCACTTGAAGCTTTCAATGCTTCTCAATAAAAAATTAAATAGAATCATATTTTTGGCCAAAATAGAAATTTCGTACAAATTCTTCAATGCAAAATGGATAGTGTTTTGGAAAAATTTTAAGAATTTATTCTCAAGTGAAGCACCCACTATTTCAATTAATCATTTTAGATTGCGTGATTCAGCTGGAATAACACGTTAACACCCTGTTGTTTATTCAAGTTAAGATTTTTATTAAAAAAAAAAACAAAATGTTATTTGACAAAAACAAACCGCAAAAACACAAAAAAAAAAAAATCTTTATCCAAACAAAAAACAAGTTCCAAAATAATAATTAAAAATACAAGCTAATCACTTTTTTTTTGTGTATGGTAGTCCAATGATTTTCGAATTTCAAACGATCCGCTCTAATCGCAATTGCTTAATTATTTCGTTTAAATAAATTTTTTTGTTTTTTTTGTCTAAACATCCTTTTTTTTCGGTATAACAAAAGCTAGTCCACCGAACTTCATAGATCCGATATAAAAAAAAAAAGACAACCAAAACTTTAATTGCGGTGATTGATTTATGAAACAAAAAAAAAAAAACAAAAAATCTAAAACACTAAACGCATTCTATTACCTTCGACATGAAACAGTTTTAATATACTTTACTTACCTTTTTTTGTCTTTTTTTTTTTTTTGTTTTTTTTTTTGTTTCTTATTTTTAAAACTAATGTTTTACAGAAAGTTTATTTGATACGTGAAATGATCAAGCAATCAACATTTTTATTATTTGATGGATGTTTGATGTTCATGAAAAGCCATTGACCGTCATCATCATCATCATCATCATCAGATGAAGAACCAGCAGCATTAAAAGAAACAACAACAAAAATTAAAAAAAATTAAAAAAAAAAAAAAGCACAAAACAATCTGGCGAACTAAATAACTTTGGACAATCTTTTGTGTCCAACATTTAATGGGACACAACAGAATAATTACATCATGTCCAATTTTAAGAAAAAAAAAAGAGAGAAAAAAAGAAAGAAGTCAACAAAGAGACACACACAACATTTGATGATGATGATAATAATAATACGATGACGATGGTGATTGGAAATGGGATTTTTGTTTTTTTTTTTTTTTTTTTCAAAAAAAAAGAATATAGAATCTTTTTGGTCTGCTTTACTGATGTTGATGATGATGATGATGAGATACGAGATCTGCCAATAATGGATTGAGAATTTTAACTTCCAATATGTACACAGCCAATGTATTTTATTTTTCTTTGTACGTGGTATAGATGCGATATATTTTCAATTTCAGTTTTTTTTTTCTTTCTTTACAATCTTTAATTTTAATTTTAATTTTTTTTTGTATATCTTTATAGATATTTCATCTTAACAAAAAGTATTTTGTTGTATTTATTGATCATCAGAAAAATCGTTTTTATTATTGTCATCCTGATGGTGAATGCCAATGGACAACATATATAGTATGACCACGACAACGACTACAACATAACTTTAAAAGAGTAAAATGAAATCTATATACATATGTATATATATAAAAGCTCCTATTGGATTGAAAAACACGTCTTCAATAATGAGATCTCGATCAAGTCAAAGAATCGGCAGCTATAATAATAGCCTTGACAAGACATTATTTTTTTTTAAATTTTTTTTTGTATCAAGAAAAGACCTTTACAAAAAAAAAAAAACTAATAAAAATTATTTCAATTCCATCATCTTGTGTGTAAACTAAATAACAAGATACAAAAAAAAACAGTCTTCGAAAAAAAAAACGACAAAAAGAATTTCGAAAAAAAAAACAGTAATAATGCGTTTACGTTTCGCTCTTTTATTGAAAAAAAAAAAAACACATTACAATCGTCAGGGCCAAAAGACCATTACCATACTTCCAATTTAAAATGTTATGTCGTTATAATGCGTCATTGTCGTTGTCGTTATTACAAAACTGTGTCCAATTTCTGTCGATATTAAAAAAGAATAGATTGAAATTCAATTCATTGAAAAAGTACAAGTAAACACGTAATAAAAACTATTTAATTTCTTTCGTTTTGTTTTTCTTCTTCTTCTTTTTATTTATTTTCGATTTTATATATATGGAAAAAAAAAATTTACATTTAATAAAAATTTCATCATCACATCATGTCACATTCAATACGTGTAATTCAACCCTTTTTTTTTCAGTTCACCTGGATGGATGGTGTACAATAAGTGATTTTTTTTTCTTCAAGTTTTCAATTTATCTCACCTTGAATAGATTTTTTTATTTATTGTCATCAACTTCATCATTTTCATAAATGCACTTTTCTGCATATTTTCTGTTTTTTTTTCTTCCTTTTTTTTTTAAAAAAAAAAAAAAACAATTTAAAGAAACACGAGAAAAAAAAAACGAAATAGAAAAATGATCTAAGAATGACTTTGTTAATATTCGTGCTTTAAATTATATTGAAAAAAAAATGAAATAAATAATAAAAGTGGGATCTGAAAGAGACTTTAAAAAAGAGAAAAACGTAACATCGCTTAAAGAACATCAGAATGAAACCCTTCATTGGCGCCTACATGATATTTTTGACAGGTCATTAAAGTTGAAAAAAATAAAATAAAACAACAATTTTTGAATAAAATAAATCGTCAGCTGTATTTAATAACTTTTCAGCTTAACTAAAACGACACAGAACCTAAAACTGATGACCTTTTTGTATAATATATTCAAAGGCCAGGCAATACATTCATAAGGCCTTGTGACGAGTATCTTTTTCTGATTTACTTTCACATTTTTAATTTGGGATGGTCTCCCTTTTATTTATTTTTTGTTTTTCTGTTTTTTTTTTTTATTTTCAAATTAAAACTTGAATCGTTTTTCTTCTTTTGCTAAAGCAAAAGGGAATATAAAGCGTGATTTAGTGAAAATCTAATTTTTCTGAATGTCATTTTTATGTTTTCAAACAATCTATAAATTTTCGATAAGAACACTTCTCGAAAAAAGGAAAATTTTGCCATTTTTTACCCTTATTCAATCCTTGAATTTTATTACTCAGATTTTGTTTTTTCTTCATTTGTTTTCTTTTTTTTTAATTTCACTTTTTTTTTTTTTAATTTAAAAATTCTCATTTAGGAAAGGTAACAAAAGGTGTTAATATTGTGGTTCCACATATGAAAAAAAAAAAACAAAAAAAAAAGCAACTGTGATCGATTGATATTTTGAGCCCTCTTAAAAAAATTTGTTTTCGAGCCATATGTTCGTTCGAATGTATACAATTAAAAATAATTTCCTAATTCATATTTATGCAGAAAGGTCCGCTATATGTATGTTAACTATAAAGGATAACAACTGCGCACAAATAATATAATAAAATAATTTTTCTCTGGTCATCTGGCTTTAAAATGGACAAAATTAAAAAAAAAAAAAAAAAGGATCCCATAACGATAATTATTGGTCATCTATTAAAATTTAGAGAAAATTGCTTTTTATGTGTCATAAAAATTTTTGATGTCGAATTATATTTTATTGTGGTGAACATTTGTCTTCTCATGAAATCATTAAATGCTGGGATCATTCAATGATTGAATGATTGGAACTCGATTAATTTTTTTTCTTTTCGAATTTGATGGAAAAAAAAGACATTCTGTAGAATTAAAAATAATATCGTAGGTGATTTTTGGCATGTGCGTATCTAATGGCAAAAATACAAGTATTATTTTTTTTCTCATTCGGTAGACCAAACTTCAAAAGACCCAGACCCAGGTTTTCATTGATTACCTTAATTTTATTAATTGATTTGATATTTCGCAGCATTAAAAAGTGAAAAACGTAAAAATGATGTAGAATTTAAAAATGGTCAAGGAAAACCCTAAGGCAAGAGTGAAGGCTAAAGAATTAAAGAAGAAATTCAAAAAATATAGTTCTCATAGTTCAGGAGTCCTTGCAATTGCAAAAATGAGAAAAGTTACTGATACAGCATTTTTCCAAATAGTCAGGCATATCCTTTCCTTAAAGTTCATAATTAAAAACAAGAAAAAAAAACTAAAAATGTTTTTTGGAACATCAATTTCTTCAACAACAAAAATTAGAAGATTTTTATCCTATTCCTCCACAAAAACCTTACCAAAATTAAATACCTACTCGTACCTACTTAATTTAGAAATCATTCTTCTCACATTTCCAGCAACAACAAAAAAAAAAACTATGGGTACTAAAACTTATCCTCAATTTACTATTTTACATAGGTACCTACTAAATTATACCTTTTTAAAATGAGTATATTTTTTTTGCTCTCTTGAAACCCATTAAATTTAAAACGCAGTAAAAAAAAAAGCCATCATAATTATTATTTATTGACAAAATTATGATAATCACACGCTTACACGATACACTTTAATTTAACATTTTCGTTTTTCTGATGTTTAGTCAAAATTATAATGTTATTTTTATGTTGTTTTTTGTTTCTAAAAATGTCATTGAGAATATAGACAACATACTACACCTAACCTATAACCGCAGCAAACTCGTCTATAGTTAGCCATAATAATAATTTCCATGTAATATTTTCCTCCTTCTAAACATTTCATTCAAATAAAAATTACCTAAAATTACTTGTAAATGGGCAATATAAGTTTCTTTCCAAGTCCAAAACACAAAAAAAAAAAAAAAAACACAGAAAAAAAATATGGAAAATTTTAAATGTCCACCATGGAATTTATGATAATTTATATCGCCTGTTTCATAACCTTTAATTTTGTTTGGACAGACGACACGTTATCATCTCTTTCTTTTTCTTTTTCTTGTTTTTTCTTCATAAGAGGTACTTTTTGTTTTTTTTCTTGAATTTTTTTTTTTGAAAATATATTTTTTTTTCATCAGAAAAACCAACCAGTTTTGCGCAAGAACTTTTTTTTTTAAATTGTACACTACGTATCATTCATATGTAACACATGTACATACGTATTAGTACCATCAGACAATAACAGAAAAACAAAAAAAACAACAACAAAAAAACTCAACATAGAACGACAAAAAACCCTCTCATTACAATAAACAATAAATTTCTCCTTCTCTGTAATTTGACGGCAATTATCTAGCGATAAAAGTCAAAGAGAAGGTTTTTCCATAAACTAAAACAAAAATACAGCGAAAAATAAAAAAAAACAGTAAATAAATAAAGAATTTGAGAGAAAAAAAAAACAAAATACAGAAATTTTATAGGGCTTTCATTTTAATATTAATTTCCTTTTCAATTTTTTTTTTTTTGTATTTATTTTTTTGGATATGAAAATTGTACGATTTGCGGTTATAAAATATGATGATTGTTTTTTTTTTTGTTTTACGTTTTAAAAACGTGTGTAAATTGTGTTATTTTGAAAATTATGGAAATTATATTTGATTTTTTGGGACTTAAAACCTTCATTCTCTTTGCTCTTAGAAGTAGTATAAAGCTTTTCCGTGTGGCTAGTTCTATTCTGCCTTCTGTAAGGATTTAATTTTAATGATAATCGTGAATTTTTTTAATATATAAACCAACAATGCTTAATTTCACGATAATTTAACTTGGAACGTGATTTTTCAGTTTTTGTTTTTTTTCAATATTTTTCAATAGATAAGCATTTTGTTGTAACTTAGTAGAAAAAATTTGTTAAGTAGAACTACAAAACGAAAAGGACACTAAAATAAATTTTATTTACAGCATCAAAAATAAAATCTTGACTTATGGTTCTTAAATAGATTAAGCCAGCAAAACAACCAAGTTTTTGACAAAACTAATTTTGTAAAATTGATTCAAGGACCCAAGTGATCGATTTTTTTTTGCTTTTTGTTTGACACACAACTTTTCATTTATCTCCAAAAAAATCTCCTACAATACCGCCCGTACTGATTTTTACTCAACTTAAACATTTCCTAAGAGAAGGTCACTTGCAAAAGTTTTTCGATAAATTTATCAATACTCAAAGTATTAACCTCAATTTTACTGGATGAATTACAAGATCCTTTCTGTTTAGATCGTCGGATAAACACAAGATTAAAAACAGGCTTAAGCTTCTGGGGCATAAAAAAAAAAAATTTCTAAATCTGATTTTAATCTAGTTTTTTTGGTGTAAGAAAGTCAAAAATTGGGAAAACGATTTTTTTTTTGTAAACAGTTTTAAAATTATCAAAAATTACTACAGTTACATTTTAAAATGAATTCATTATGATCATTAAAAATTTAATAACAAAAATTTGAAGAAAATTAAGAAACCAAAAAAAAAAAACGGTATTTAATAATTCATAAAGATTTCACTTAATCAATTACAAAAACAAAAAAAAAAAATCTATTAATAATCTTTTCATTTCCCAAAAAATTATTATTTTTGTAATTATTTTCAGTAAATTTATACAATTTTAAAAGGCCTATTTTTCCTATAAAACAAAAAAAAAACACACTAAAAATAACGCATTAGACTATTTTGCATTACAAATTTATTTAATTCAATAAAAAAAAAATTATTACGATGATTTTTACAAAATACAATCCAAAAAAAAAAAAAAAAAAACTGGAATTGTAATTGAATTTAATTTATAATTATAATTTTTGAAAAAAGTAAAAAAAAAAAAAAAATCAAAAAAAATGATTGTACTTTACGGGTGAATTGTTCATATGTGTGTATCTATACTTGCATTATTTAGATACTCACATACTGTGTATAGATTACTGTTATATTTAGTTTTTTTTTTTTTTTTTTTAAACATATTTCAAAACAACAACAAAAAAAAAATGTATTTATATAAAAATTTATTTAAAGAAATAAAAAAAAAAATAAAAAATAAATAAATAATAAATATCGTATCTAAACATAAAATTATTAATAAATACAAAATAATAATATTTTTTTTGTTTTTTGTTTTTTTTAATATTTCATCCATATGTTACTTGTTTTATTTCATTTTTAATTCGATAGCAAGAAGAAGAAGAAAAGAAAAAAAAACAACAACATACATACACATAAGAAGATTTATTCCATTCATTGATATGGAACTGCGAACAATTTAATTATATCTTTTACATATAACTCTTTTTTTTTTTTTTTTTTTCTTGTATTTTTTCAATGATTTTTTGGTTTATTTGTTGATTTTGTTTCATCTTCCTTTTTGTTTTTTTTGTTTTTTTCAAATATAATATCTTATTAATTTATGTGAAACATATTTCAAAAAAAAAAAAAAAAAAATAGAATTATAACAGTAAACAAGTTATGCCAACACATTAATTCAATTAATTGTAAAACACAAGATTTTGTAAGAAAAAAAAAATATTAAATAATCCAAAGAATTGATTAATAAGTACAATAAAAGTATCTTTTTTTTTTTTTTTTGCACAAGAATACAACAACAAGCGATATTTATAAAAATAAAAAAAAAACGACGTTAAATATAATTTTTTTTTTTTTAATTCCTGTAAAATCTAAAATTCATAAAGTTGACACGCTGTGTTAATCTCACTAGAGCAAATCTCAATCTATTTTCTTATATGTATAATCAGCAAAAATGCAAAAAAAAAAAACACATACACACACACAACCTTATTTTGATTGACCACCCAGTCACCGTTATATGCACAGCTTAATACTGTTGAACTCTGAGGAAGTGTAACCAAATAATAACAACAACAATAACAGAAAAATTTAAAACAAAAAAATAGTAAAATAAAAAGATACATTTAATAAAATAAAGTACCATCATAATTATTATCATTATCATCATCATAAGTCCACTTCCATTATTCATTAAATGAAAATTAGTTATGATGCACACATAAGTTACATATTGTTCATTTGAAGAAAAAAAAAAACAAATACGTAACAAGGAAAAAAAAAAAATTAAAGTACCTCACATATAACACATTTTATACTGAATGCTTATTAGATACCTCCTCCTGTTGATGTACTTAAAAATCATTTATTATTAATTTTTTTTTTTTTCAATCTATCTTTATTTTTTTTTTTTTCTTCTTTCTAATGAACTTTATAGGTTTATCATACTTGAGTGAATTGTTCACTGTTTTGTTGTTGTTTTTTTTTTATTTTTTTAAATCTATTTTTCAAATATGTTAGGGATAAATGTCTTAAACAGTTCGGTTATTTTTCTTTTATATATGTATATATATATTTTTTTTAGTTTCCAAATAGAAAATGAAGGAAAATAAAAGCAACAACAAATGAGAAGAAAATACAAAAAAAAAAGAAGAAATTGTTTATTTTCCTTTCTATTTTCTTGTATCGTTTTTTTTTTCTGATGATTTTCATTTTTAGTTTGCGTGACGCAAAGAAATTTCATTTCATATCACAAAAGTAACTCGACATTACATATGACTGATTTACATGAATATATGTACATATATTTTATTTTTTCATTGAATGCATTCAGATACTTTTTTTTTTACTGTTTTTTTTTTTTTTTGCAAATTTTAAATGCAAACAACATGATTTAAACAACAAATGTGTCTGCAGATAAAAAAAAAAAAATTGTGGAACAAGAAGGTTATGGTTTAAGGAAAAGCTTTGGGAATTCAAAGGATTTTAAATTTTTTTTCCTTGTGTTAAATGTCATAGCAAAATGTGAAAATTAAAAGAAATTTTTTCTTTCGGACTCTTGTGCCTGACCTTTCCTCAAAAAAGGGAAAAGATTGAGATGTTTGAAACACTTTTTCAAAAATTTCAGACTTAATAATGAGGATGTCCCATGTATGTATTTTACCTACGACAGGTCCAACTCCAACAGTTAGATTTTGTTAAGGATTCTTAACAACCATTTAACACTCCGATCTACGTTAAATTTTACATATACGCGAATCAATGCTAAGGAAAATTGTAGATATTTTCGCCCCTTATAAAAATGTATGTTTCCGGAGAAGTATGAAGTTGAATTTATCCAGAATATTCCTTAGAAGGTTCTCTTTCAAACAAATTTTTAAAAGCAGAAATCCGTCGATTAGGGTAAAATGTAAATGTCGAAAATCAACGTTTTTTTCCTTCTTATTTTTACACTTACCCTGAATAAATTCCCATTGCGATTAAATTGAAGTTTCTGATCTAGTGCTTCTTATTTGACACAAATCGATGCATCAGTGCCTGAGATGTAACATGCCAAAGATGATAGGTACCAATTTTCCCATATAAAATTTTAAAAAAAAATTGTTTGTGGATTAACAAAATGTATGAAAAATTTTTTTTAATTTTCCATATAATTTTCCCAAAATTATTCGGATAACAGGGTCCAGAACTATTCAAATTTAAAAACTGATTTTTGACCAAAATGTGCCAAAATTGACTCGAGTATTAAAGGATTTTACCTAAAAAATGGCATTCAAATGCAAATTTCAACTTTGTCTAACCGCAGACACAAGTATTAATCAAGATAAGTACAAAAAAAAAACAACAAAAATACAATATCATTAAAATTATAGTGTTTTTTCGCAAATAGTTGTTGTTTTGAAAAAAAAAAAAAAAATAGAAAAGAAAAAAAAATTATACATGCACTCATACACTGTTTGTTTTTTGTTTTTTTTTTGCATCTTCAAGGGTGTTTATACGCATTTCTAATTGTTAAATATAACAAACGAAATCATAACAAACAAGTGAAGTTACACCTTATAATAATGTGTTACCTGTGAAGGTGAAAGAAAGAGAAAAAAAAAAAAGAAAAAGAAGCAAAGAAGAAACCGTATAACCAAAATAATTATAAATAATAAAATAATAATAATTCATATTATACGATATATAATTCATTTTATTTTTAAACTCTTTTTACTTCTCTAGTATCTAAACATTGTTGAATTGTATATCTTACATATGCCACTTACATACAAGTATGTAAGATACAAATTATTATTTGACGAAAAAAAAAAATAAAATAATAACAAAAAAAAAAAAAAAACAACAGATCTTTCTCACTGAATACGCGCATAAAATTGCCATTTAATTAATAAAGGCAAAAAAAAAAAAATAAATAAATAAATATTATGTGTTAGTATATAAAATAGCACCAAATAGATACAAAGATACATATATGTACATACTAACATATCATCATATTAAAGGTATTATGAACTAAACACAACTATCTAAAAAATTTACAGTACTTTGACTATATATTTACATTATATTTATGATATGTGGAGATTCAATTGAAAACACAATATATTCCTTTTACTTAATAATTTAAAATAAAACAAGAGAGAAAAAAAAAAAAGAAAAGAAAAGAAAAAAAAACCATATAAGAAATTATTTCACGCATTTCGTGCATGATAGTCAACAAACATTGTTTTTATCATAATTTAATTATTCCTTAGATTTTTTTTTCTTTTTTTTTTTTTTTCAAATAATTAAAGAATGTCTTATATGCGCTCCTCAATTATGATTGCTATATGTCAGTTCAAAAAAAAAAAATAAATAAATTAAAAAAATTTTTATTTTCGCTACTTTACTTACACACAAAAGGAAAAAAATTTTCAATTCAATTTTTTACGATAATTTTTTTTTTCTGTCGTATTTTTGTAATTTTTTTTTTTTGTAAAGAAAACAACAACAAAAAATTGTCTAATACGCATATGATGCATATTAAATGATGCACATCTTCAATTTAAAATTCATCACAATAAAATGCTATAGTGACTCCAAAAAAAAAAAAAAAAAAAAAATAGGTGTATAATTCTTCAACTTTCCCTGTAATACACCTATTACACGTATAGGTACATAGTTTGTGTGTAGAGGGAGTGTGTGTGTGTTACCTGGGTGGGTTGTACACCACATAACATCATTTTGCAAATCGGCATACCTAATTTTTTTTTCTTCTTTTTTTTTTTTTTTTTGCTATCTGAAATTCATGTATGTTCGTATTCACATTGTCGCATGTTATTATTTTACACAACATGAAATCTCAGGATGATGATGATGATGGATCACGAAATTGAATTTTCATATTAAAATGAAAAAAAAAAAAAAAAATTATGTGTAATGAAATTCCAATTGACAGAAAATAGAAAATTTTATCACATGCGTGTTTTTGCATCTTTTGTTATAAGATGTGTGTTACAACAGTTGGGTTTTTTTTTTTGTTTTTTCAATATGTGAAATAATTTAAATGCAGAAATTAACATAGAGAAAATATTATGCAAATTATAATTATTTTCTATTTATTGAAAAATTTCTATGAAATTCTTTGAAATTATATCACAAAAAAAAAAATTAAAAAAAAAAAAAAAATATTTAAAATTGCAATTTTTCATGTCGACATCGATGAATAGTGGAAGGCAAAAAAGAGAGGGGGTTGCTTTTTTTCTTCTTTTAAAATGAAGTTGTAAAGTAATTAAAAAAGAAACCGAAGTATTTTGGACATCAAGGATAAGATAAGATAAGATGATCTGGGCTATTTTTGCACCTAGACCTAAAAACAAGATCTTTTGTGCTGACATCAAGGATAAAAATATAAATGGACATTTATCGGAATAAATTTTTCACTTTTTTCAAATTGTCCTTAAAATCCTTAAACATCGAATAGAAAACTTTAAAGCTTTAAAGTATAAAAAAAAAACACAAAAGAAAACTGCTAAGGAATTCTTCGTAAGGATCAATGAAGTAGAAAGTCCTGTAGTTAGTTACTTTATGCCATACCTACATATGTGTTCATGAAATTTGTAAAATTATTATGTCATCGTAAATTTTCTAAAAAAAAAAAAATGTCAACAACAAATTTTTAACCCAATCCCACCCCCTACTACAATAAAAAATCTTGAAAAACGTATGTGAAAAGTACAATGCCTTTCTACATCCTTATTTTCCTAATTACTTAAATGAAATTAAAAATGCTTCATAGAACTTTAAAAAACGCTTTCTTTTTTCTTTTTTTTTAATCTTTTCAATTACTTTTTCAAAAAAAACATTCTTAAAGAATTTGACATGTTTTTAAATGTTTTTTCATAATCAAAATATTTGCAAAAACTATCAATGTTTAAGATACAATCACCACCTAAACAAACTCTAAATAATTTCCAACAACAAAAACCAACAAAACATTCAAAAAAATCCTTTTTTAACATGAAAACAAAAGTTAATGAAAATAATATTTTTGTATCTTTTTATTAGTATCTTAGAAAAAAAAAAATATTAAATCTTATTTTCTGTTTATTAAATTATTAAATACATAAAACAGAAAAAGAAGAAGAAGGTAAAAAAAAAACACACATATAACATTTTTAATTTTTATGTGAAGGTAAAAAACTAAAACGGCAAAAATTCCATTAAAATTTGGTTCCACCCATGTGTCATATAAGCAAAGTTGAAACGTTTTTAATTTTATATCTTGTATAACACACACACACACACATACATAATTCATATATTAATTTATAGTAGGTAAAAAAAAAATAAAAATAAAAACAGATATTAAGTTTAGATACGTTGTTCTCATTTAATCATCAACCATCAACACTGCACAAAAAATACATACAAAAACAAGAGAAAAATTGATGATGATGATGATGATGACGATCGACTAACTAAACTAATGAAAATTCCTATGAATAAGACAAAAAAAAAGTATCTTTTTCATTTTTTTTGTTTTTTTTTTTGTTTTTTAGAAATATTATTTAAGATTTTTAATTTTTTTTCTACTGAGACAATAAAAATTGTCGACATTTTATATCCAAAAACATATCTTCACTTAAATATTTTTACATAGATGCACCACTAAAGGAACAACACAAACAACAACAACAACAAAAAAAGGGGTAGACACACAAAGAACATTGATGATGATCATCTTAATTATAGCTTTTCGATGTTAAAAAGCTATTTTCAAATCGAAAATATTAAATCAACCAAAAAAAAAAAAAAGAAATGAAAATGAAAAAAAAAAAATAATAATAATAATGAACAGGATTCACATATCTTTAAAGACAGGACTCTTCTAAAATTTTAACTACACTGTTTTTTGGAAAAAAACAAAAAAAAAAAAATACATTTTTGTGATGCATAAAAACTAAAACGTGTCCACCCAGTCTGGTCTGTCCTCATTTTAAAACTCGACAAAAATTGAATATGAGAAAACAAAAAAAAAAATGACCTGAGAAAGAAACAAATACAAAAAAAAAAATATTTTATGCTCCATTTCATTAAAAATTAAATATTATGAGAATATGGTCCAATTTTGTCGTCACTCTAAACCACAATGTGATCCCATATATTCTTTAACTTTGGAGATATTTTTTTTTTTTCCTTTTTTTTTTTGGGTATCTCAGATATTAAATGAACCTGTGCGCGCTGCGCTCATAAATGGCACTCCAGAATAAAAGAAAAGAACAACAAGGAGAAGGCAAAAAAAAGATAAAACTCTTAATGAGTTTTAGGTTTTTTTTTTTTGTGTGTACCTTAAATCGAACTTATTTAAGAGATTATTATGGTGGTTAAGTCATTGTCACGATTTTTTTTTTTTTCTTCAAAAAATATTCTCTAGCTGCTGCTAATGATTATGATGGTGATGATGTTACCTATATATGCTTTTGTTGCTATATGATTTCTTGCTCCTGCTTCTACGGTTGCCTGTTACTACTACTTTTGCTCCTGATTATCAACATCATCTTCATATGAAGATCAATATATAATTTCAAAATGTTATAGCGACCGTATATGATTAAAAACCATAACCAAATTACAAAACAGTAAAATTATAGAATTATTGTAATAAAAAAAAAAAAATAGTAAGAGGAAATTATGATTAAACGCTTATACGAAAAATTGATCACCTGCATGATGAAAGCATATATATACCAGATCAGGTACTACAACTTATACTTTTCTCAAGAGAAAATACCGGTAGAAACGAAAAAAAAAAAAAAAAAGAAAGATAAAACTAGAATAAAATCTGAGCATAAATGTTCATTTTATTCTTTTTAATGATAAATGGTAAAACAATTCTGTTCTGGTTAATGCTTAAGAACACTTTTTTTTTTATTTTTTTATTTCGGTTGATCTAATCAAATGAAGGAAAAGAGTTTAAAAATTTACCTTTCTCAAAAGATTTGTTTCATAGAAGAAGAACAAAACAAAAAAAAACCATATAGAATATCTAAATGTGCGGTTTTTATAGTATAGTGCATAATTTTCATCCATATGACGGAAAAAGCGAAATGTTAATCGTGCGTTTTATAATATACAATATGCGCTAAAAATTTTTATATTATGAATGAATTAGTGTACATTTATACATATGCTGCAGGTAAATCACTAAACTGACCGTAACGAAATATCTTTTTAGAATATATGTATGTACTTATATGTACAAGAAAAGTATTTGCTTTATATAGTGCAACAATCTAATACAAAACTTCTACATACATATATTGTATCTATGAATATACAGTGTGTATGATGATGATAATTCTTGAATTATAGTCACACAAAAAAAAAAAAACTGTATGCACAAGAATAAATTTTAAATAAAAGGTAGAAAAAAAAAATAATAAAAGGAAAAGAAATCACATAAGTTTGCGGTATTAAAGTGGACTTTTCTTATATATGCTTCAAGAAGCACGTGTTTATTGTAAAATCCATCAACGATATCAAACAAGGAAAATACATTGAAAAACATCCAACAGAATGAAGAAAAATCTCATGATAATATAATGACGATGATGATAATGATGATGAGGATGGTTTACTACATCAGGCTAGTTAGAGTGCAAAATTAAACATATTAAACATAGCTGAACATTAAAAAAAAAAAAAAAAAATAGTTAAACAATAATATAACTGCATCAAATGAATAATAATAATAGTAAAGTGCATTTAAAACAACAACAACAACAACAACAAAAAACACAGAAATGATGACCAACTCTAAGTAGTTATATTAAATTACAACAGCAGCACTTTTGCAATTTGTTTGTAAGTTACTAACTTCCGGAACTATTTATTCATATAGGTACGTTTTCTGTTATAAAATATGTATATAGCATATGGCGTTTAAATATCATTCTGGGAGTATATGAAAGGGTTTATTATGTGGTACAGGATGTCTTTGAAATTTTATTCGGAAAAGAAAGTCAAACGTCAGATCCATTCAAGCGTTGTATATCAAAAACTTGGTTTCCAAATAAGACAGATGGAAATAAACTGGATTTCAAATGCAAAATACTGTGGAAGAATCCATCGCTTTACAAGAAACTCAAATGAAGATATCAAGACTCAGTTTCGTCTGCAGTGTTAAGGGGAAACAAAAATAATCTAGACAGATCTTGAAAATTTCGGCAAAACTAGTATGTGTCACCAGTTTCAAAAACGATATTGTATTTCCGAAAATGGAAATGGATAGACTATCTTGCAGAAATAAATTAAAATATCATGGTATACGAAGGGAAATCCGAAAGAGGAAAGCGTGTTGACTCAAATTTGAAATTGCAAAACTGGTAAGTGAAAAAAGAACCAAGTTGGATAGTACGTAAGAGAATGTCAGAAAAAGCCCAGATTCATGATGGATACGGTTAAAGAGATATCTAATCACCCTTTGCACACTTGGTGGTTAAACCGGTTATTGTTGCGCTGGGAGTAACAAAAGGGTATAATTTTTTCCAACTTGGTATAGTAAGAAATCATCAAAAATAATTTCAGCTTCACGGTTATAATACACTCATACTCTCGTTACAACTGGTCGTGCCACCGTCAGATGTAGTTTGAGCAGTTGTAAAAACAGGTTTTATAACCGGTTTGCGTCGTTGTAACAACAACCTAATGTGTTCATGCTCAATCAGGGCAAGATTTCTGTCAAGACATTTTTCCGTTCACTTTTTGTTTTGTAGTACTGAATTCAAGACGGAAAATAAATTGAAGTATCATTGTTATGAAAATGTTCAAGAAATGGCTGTGACGATATGTCTCCACTGATTTTCCGTCTTAGAACATCTGAACAAATAAGATTTTAGCTTTAACTGTATCTAACACTTAATCACCTTGTACAAATAAAAAATATTCAACTATTTAATTTTTCTATTTCTTTTACAATTTTGCTCATAAAGTTCATCGAAACCTGAAGCATAATTATGGAAATTAAGAAAAAAAAAAAAGTTGAAAAAAAAAAAATTTTTTTTTTTTAATAATCTTTCCGTACACGGACCTCATTCATAATAAATAATAAATAATGTGCATTTAAAATGGACTAGATTTCAATTTCAAATAACAACAGAAAGTACAAAAAAAAAAAAAAAACTTAAGGCAAAAAAAAAAACGAAAAGTAACAAGCATCTTTTTAAAGTAAAAATTAATTAAATTAATTAACAGCTTCACCATATATTATGTTTATATCACATACATATTTCATTTTTCATATATATGTTTTTTTTTTTCTTTTCTTTTTTACTTTTCTGTTTTAATTTGTTTTTTTTTTCCTCCTTAATATATTTTTATATTATTAAATATTTTTTAGATATAATCGTATCTACATAACATTAAATTTATATTTTGTAGAAAAAAAAAATAAACGTAAATTAAATCTAAAACTGTTAACCATAACGTACTAGTAGAGTACAAAATATATACCGCACACTGTACATAAAATTACATATATATTTATATGCATGTATGTACATACTCGTAATATGTACATGAGAGTGTACATTACACATTACAAGATTTTATCATATCAAAAATTATTTTATAAATATACTTTTGTTGTTTTTGTTGTTATTGTTATATTTAAAAAAAAAAAATAAATAAATAAATAAATAAATCAACGCCAATTAACTGTTATAAGTAGTATTCAATATTTTATTGTATAGTATTTAATATATGAAAAATATATGTACATATGTATGAAAATCAACATACATCACATACGTTATGTGTATTTACGTATGTTACGTTATTTTGATAATTTTCACTAAAATTATATTTAACGTTTTTTTTTTTTTTCTTTTTTTTTTTCTTTTTTATTGTATTTTATTTAATTTTGTATCATATATATTTTAAAACCAGGTGTATTAAATATTAATTACAATATAAATGAGATTGTTAAATTAAATTTCATCATATACATATACAATGATTTTACAATTAGATACAAAAGTATCTATATAACAAATTATACTATAGATAATATCATATATCAGAAAAATTATGATAAATTCATAATATTATTATTATGCTCTTTTATGTATATACAATTTTTGAATGAATTTTATGTTTCAACAAATTAAATTTTCGTTTTTTTTTTTTTTTTTTTTTTTTGTAAATTGTAAATTATATACATATTTCATTGAATATACACATATGAATATGAAACTTTTGTGTATTGAAAATCAGATTAAATCACCTTCAACAAAAAATAAAAAAACAAAAAAAATATGTATGTACGTTATAAAAGTATCAATTTTATAAACTTACATCGCGTACATCAAAAATAACTGATTAAAAATAAAATGATAATGAGGATTAAATTCCATTTTTTTTTTTTTTACAATTTTAATTTAATTTATCATTTATAATTTCCGTATTTTGTTATTAAATTAAATTAAATTATAAATTTATAACAGAAAGCTAAAATATTTATAATTAAATACGAAAAATAATATTTTTTTTTTGTTTTTTTTTTTTGTTTTTTAAATTATGCATTTTCATAAATTGCATACATATACGATTTGTGTACAAGGTAGTACAAAAAATCTATAGGAATGGATTACAATTTTAGTAACTGAAAAACATAAAAAACGACATTCGACTCGGCCGGGAATCGAACCACGGAACCTTTCCGGGGTAATGCTCTTAAACCATTGAGCTACCGAATGCCATGTCGCTTGCTATTCTCAGTTAATCATTGATGAAGAATATTCAAACCTCCTATACAACTTCTTTTTAACTGTTCTGTTTTTGGTTTTGGAAACTTTTAAAGAATGATTCCAAGAGATGGAATTCATTTTTTTTTCACCAAGAAATTCATCTAGACTTTGTAATTTCTTTTAGTTAACTTGAGTTTTCCTTTTCCAGAACTTTTCCAGAAGCATAGCCTACCCAAAATAGTTCAAGTTATCTCATCGTGTCACTGTCTAATAATAAAAACTACTCCTTTTTTTATTTCGTAAATGAAAGGACAATTTACGGAAGACTCAAACCTTCCCCGGAATATTTTATTCGTTGTCTTTGTCATCAAAAAAATATCGCTTGATATTTAATTTTACGTTTTTCTTTCTTTTTTTTTTAGATTTATTTGGACTATTTGTCTATCATTTTGGTCTTATCTATCATTTGTCTTCACTTATGTAGATCCATCCAAATCTTATATTTCTTTTGCATCCCCCCCACCTTAGTTTCTTTTTGTTTCGAGATTTTTCAAAAAATTTAGACAAACTAAAAATCAAATTTCAAACTGATATTTCAAAACACGGAAAAACAAAAATATACTTATGGAAAAATTGTCCAAGTTCATAGAAATTGTTCCGAACTTCACAAATAAATTTCCAAAACTTATCCAGTACCAAAACTGTTTATCAAAAATAGTTTTCTCTCAAAAATCAAAACAAAAAATAACAATCACCCTTTTTTCAATAAAAAAAAAAACAATTCAATTATTCTATTTTTGGAAATACATATAATATCATCATTAGTTGATGCAATTCCGGAAATTAAAGAAATAAAAAAATAAAACCGAAAAAAAAGAAAAAAAGAAAACAATATTGTTTTAGTCGAAACTGGGTCGAGGAAGTATACGTATTTTTTTTTCATTGATTTTTTTTTTTTGCATTGACTGCTCAAGTTTATTTTTGTGTGATTTCAAAAGTAATTAAAAATTTTAGTATTATTTAGTAGGTAATTAGTTTATAGTTATGATATTTGTAATTTGAAAAATTTGTAGTAAAACAATTAATTTCATTACGAAAAAAAAAATATTTTGAAAATTGAAAAATAAAATTAATTTATTTAAAAGACGGATGAATTTCTTAAGATTTTTATGATTCAATAATAGAATTGCTAAATAGCCAATTTATTTAATAAAATATTTTATAATTTGAATATGAATCAAATAATAATAAATTTATTGTGAAAAAGTGAATTAAAATTATTGGTTTTTTAAATTTAATTAGAAAATTTAAATTACTTTTCGGAAAAATTATAAATATATTTTTCGTTTTTAAATTTTAATCATTTTTAAAATTTCACACAAGTTTTGCAATAATTTGACAGATTTTTGACTGTTTTTTTCTCAGTTTGGTATATTCTTTTTCGAAATCTTTCTTTTTAATTGCCTTCAGGATTAAAAATAATTCGAAGTTGCTAGGAAAACAACTATGAGATACAACGAACAGCATAAATTGAAAATTCTCAAGCTTTAAAGCCTTCCACAGAAATAAAGGAAAACCTTTTATCAAAAGTCTGTGCAGCACGGTTTTATTATTGCCTTGATTAAAAAAATTTAATGAAAATTGGTTTAAAAAAAATGACAAGGAAAACTTCGATTAAAGTAATCAGTTTTAACGAATTTAACTTGAACTTTCTGCAAGATATTTTTTCTATTGTAGTGAAACTAAAGTTTTACACGGAATGGGAACCACAACACACAAAAAAATTTTTTTCTTTAAAATAGATTTTTTGTTGTTTTGCAATTTAAATGCAATTACTTACCTTTTAGAACTTCGAATACCAATATCAGTCAATCACCTCAAAAAACTGAAAAGAAAATTTAAAAAAAAAAATTAAATATTTTTGAAATAAAATTCAATAAATTAGTATAAAAAAAAAACTTTCAAAATTAAAAAACTAAAACAAAAAAATTCAAACATTTAAAATTAAAGACAATAAGTCATACTTTTTCTTAAACAAAAGCATTGGACCACTTTAATTTGTGCCGCTATAATGTCAAATTCCAATGAAATTCAAATACCTATATGCTAAATGAAATCTAAAGTTCATAAATATCAGGTCAATTTGACTAGCTACTGTGGTAAAAAGAAAAAATTAACCGAAATTAATTCAAATCATACAAAAAAAAAAAAAAAACAGTCATGAATTATAACAAAAACCAGAAAATTCCTTTATGTTCTAAATTTCAAAAATAGAATTCAACAAAAAAAATAAAAAAAAAACAAACGAAAAACCCAAAAAAAAACAAAACAAACTAAAAAACAAAATCCTAATAGCACATGTCAATAGATTCTATTAAATTTCAATCATTTTTTTTTTTTCCTTAAAAAAAAAAACCTCAATAATCAAAAAAAAAAAAAAAAATTTAATCAAAATAACCGACGCATGACAATCATACATACAACACTTTTTCTGGTCTTAATCAAATATTTTTAATTGATTTGGAGTGGCTTTTAAGCATAACATTATAATATCATTGATGCGCTATTTTTTGTCTGTATCTTTAGATACGAACAACAACAACAATAATAACATTATTTTATTAATGCACACGTCTTTCTTTTTATTTTTTTTTTTTTTCGTTTTTTTTTTCTTCTTTTTACTTTTAATTTTTTTTTTTTTTTTATTTTTTATTGTCGATTACTTTGTAATTACAAAAGTCACCTACACACCAAAATAGATTTTCCTTATTTCTTGGTTTTTTTTTTTTTTTTGTTTTTTTACTTCAATAAAAAGCGAATCACACATTCATTTTACATACATGATGTATGTTTTTTGTACCAAAAAAAAAAAAAAAACAAACAAAAACAGAAAAAAAAAAATCTATAGAAAAAAAAGATGCCGTTTTGTTTAAAATTTTGATTAAATCCAGGAATAGGTCTGCCAGTTGCATTATAATAAAGAAACGCATCTTATTCTCCAGAAAATTAAATTAATCAGAAAAATCTGACAAAAAAAAAAAAAAAAACAAAATAGAGTTGAGGAGACTATTTTGTCTATTTTATTAGTTGGAAAATAATGAACAAAAAAAACAAAAAACAAAACAAAAAACAAAAGGCTTGTGCTTTTTCTCAATTTACATCTTTTTTGAATTTTTTTTTTCTTCCAGTTTAAATTTTTGTTTTTTTTTTTTCTGGAACGCAACAAGGAAAAAACGCAATGAAAACGACAAGAAATAAAATGTATTACAGTGTACGTATAAATTTTCAGAAAGTATAATTGTAGACGTTGTAGTCGAGGAGTATATGTACTTTTTCAAAAATAAATAAAACATAAATTCTAAAAGTAAACACCACCATAATGTTGGAGCTTATTCGATGTTATTTTTTTATTTTTTTTTTTTTCGGTGTAAAAAAGTAGAAAATTCTAAATGACGATGTCCAGAAGAGATGCCAAAAACACAGCAGGTTGTCTTTTTGATGTCGAAAATTTTTCCGAAATGCTGTATATGTGTTTGTAAGTATGTATGTATGTGAATTGTTTGTTGTATTTTTTAATTCGAAAGTGAATGGATTGAACTATTAAAATAATAAAGTTTAAGAAAAACTGATGATGATCTCAATTTCTCTTCTTCTTTTTTTTTTTTTTTTTTTTATTGAATTGAATTACATTTTAAGATATCAATTTTAATGTGTGTTATTGTAATTTCTTAAATGAAATGAATTCATGAATAAATATAGATATAGATAGTCGCGTATAAGTACTACACAATGTATGTGATAGAATAAAGTGTTGAGAAACATTTTATAGTGTGATCTATAAATAATTGAAAAAAAATAAAAGAGAACGTAAATTTATTGTAAAATGGTTCTGGTATTTTGAAAAAGAAGAAAAATTACATATACAGGGTGATGTGCAGGTCATAATTTATCGTATCTATACAAAATATTCCTTTCATTTATTGGTTCATACTAGAGGATGAAAAACAAAAACATTATTAACGTGGTTTGGAAACTACTTAATTGGTTTTCTGAACGAAAACTCTAAAAATTTATTGTAAAAGTGAAATCTTTATTTAGGAAAAGAATTGTTTCGATAAGGTAACCAAATGTTCAATTTTAGTTCAAATTTGATATTGAATTTACATTTTTTTCTTTAAAAAAAAAAACAAAAAAGGAACTCTAAAAGAAAAAGGAGAACTTTGGGAAAGAAACTTCCGTAAACCATAAGAAAGAAGGAACTTAAAAGATGAAAATAGACCACACTTATAAATTTTTCTTTAAATGGCTAAAGCATTTTCCAAAAAAACTCATGTTTCAAAATCTCATCTTTTCCAAAAAATTACTAAAAGCTGTTCCAAAAAACTTCATGTTCCAAAATCCTATCCTTTCCGGAAAGTCAAAATGGAGTCAGCATATTTTTCACATCAATTATATACAAATTTCCAATACAAAGGAATAATTTTTAGAAATTGGTTTAAGCTTATTTTTGGAACATCGGTTCCACTGAAGGAAGAAAAAAAAATTGTGGAATACTAAAGCTACAATGTCTTGAAAGGATTTTACTTCTATGGGAATTAGATTAAAACATTTAAAAATAAAGATTTATTTCCTTAAAATAAGAAAAAGAAATTGTAAATATAATCTAATGTCCAAAAAGACGTTCCGAACTCTTCCTTTCGTATTTTGAAAAAGCTACCAAATTCAAATTTTCTATAAAAAAACAAAACTAAACAGGAATGTTTTGGAAACTCTCAAAGGAAAATTTTGAAGTATGTAATTGGATTCTTTTGATTATTCTTTGGAACCAACAGACTTCAAAAACAAAATCAGAAACAAAGAAACACCCTGCAACTACTTTTTAAAATATTTATTATAAAATATTATGTCCATCAATATAACAGATATGTATATTTTCGATTTAAAAAAAAAAATATATTAAGAAAAATTTTTTTGGGTTGTAGGTGCTTCTTTCTGCTGTTCAATAAATGTCATACATACGGCAAATTTTTAATATGTGATCTCATATATAAAATACGGATTAAATAAACCATTTGGCATTTTTCCGGAATAATATATACGGTTAATTTTTATATATGTATACATATTCACATATATTTAACGTACACATCATATATCACTTTTTGATCATGATGTTCTATTTTTTTCAACAGATCATAATCGAAAAATTGATCCATTTTCAAATATAAAATGTTTAAATTGTTTTTTTTTTTTCGAGAAATGTTATAAAAATGAAAATTGTTTCTTTTTAGTGTGAAAATGATGCTGTTTTTCACCCAGTAATTTTTTTTTTTTTTCTTTCTTGTTTTTCAATTTTTCGATCACCTTTAAAAATTTTAATATTTCATTACTTTTATGCTTCTTACATAGAAAAAATAAACAAAATAAATTCAGTAAAAAAAAAATATATATATATATTTGTAGGCTTCTTCAATGTTTTTTTTTTTTTAAATTTTTTTCGTCGAAGACAAAATAAAGAAGGCGTATTAAATGATATGGTGCCGGTGTTTATTGATCGATTATTTCGGTAAATTCACATATCTTTTTTACATTCTCAATTGTTTAAAAAAAAAATTAATTTTTTTATTTTATTTTATTGATTCCTCGTTGTCGTAACCGATTTTAAAAATGTAAGAGAAACAAAAAAAATGTAGTATACTGGTGGTGTTAATCATCGTCATCATCATCATCCTTATGTGATGAAATAAATAAAGAAAATTATAGCTGTATAATTTTTTTGTTTTTTTTTTTTTAAAGCCTATAAAAAATCCTATACTGACAGTAGAGGTGTTAAATGTTTTGTAAAATTGAATAAAAAAAGAAGAAGAAGAATTTGAGAAAAAATAAGGTAATTTTGTTTATATTTCACTCAAATGTTCCGATTCGTTCGATTTTTTTAAATATTTTGTACGTTTTTTTTTTGTCGATTTTTTTTTTTTGTTTTTGGCTTTCCGTTAAATCGTTTTTACATTATAATAAATTAAGTGAGAAATGACTTGTACATGCTGTCAGAGATCATTGAAAAATTTCGAAACATTGTTTCTGTTATTCCAAAAAAAAAATAAAAAAACCATTTTCACTTCGCAACACTCTTATTAAAAAAAAAAAAATTAAAAGAAAAAAAAAACAAACGAGGAATTGATTTTGTTTAAAAAAAAATTGAGAAATAAATTTGAATAATTTTTAAGGAAAAATTTCTGTTCTTTTTTTTCCTCTTTTTTCGATGAAAACTTTTTTTTTTAATTTTGAAATTTTCTGACAAAATTCAATATAAAAACTTCTAAATTTTTCGCTATCATCAATAATTGACGAGTTTATTTTTTTGCTAATTCAATTTTTTTTATGAAATCCTTATTTTTTTTTGTGTGTGTTTTTTGTTATTTGCTTATGCAATTTCAAGCAATATAATGCACAAAATTTAATCCTCATAATAATCCTTCAAAAGAGAAAACAAAAAAAAAAAATAATAAGCATGTATCATTTCAAATTTCATGGAATTTTTAAGTTATGAAATATTATATTTTATTTTTTATCCTTAAGCAAATATGCCTCCTCTTTTTATGTTTGTTACAACAAAACAAATAAGCAAAAAAGTATACAAAAAAAAAAAAAAACAAATTCACAAATAAAAATTGATTATATTTATGAAAAAATATTGAAGGAAGAATAAATTCGATCCGAAATAAAAAATATTTAAAAAAAAAAAAAAAAACAAAAAAAAAACGAAAAAATAATAATTTTAAAGGAACATTATGCGTATATTTAAGGATTTTGCGGTTGAAAAATTTCAAACAACTGTCATCATCATGGTCCTTGTTGTATACATTTACTACAAAATATTTTTGTACCCTCAATGAAATGAAATATATTACAAAAAAAAAAATTTTTTTTCTCCTTTCCAATCGTTTCTGTCAAAGGCAAAAAAAAAAAAAAAAAATTCTAGAATTTAAATCCGTAACAAGATGAAACCAATCAAATGACAAAAGAGACCTCACTCATATAATTCTCATATTATTTTTTTTCTTCTTTTTTTTTTCCAACTAAAGTGCATCCTTAAAAATATTATATCACATCCTTTTTTTTTTTTGCTTCGCTTTGTTTGATTTTTAAAATTAAAAAAATAAAATCGTAGATAAAAAATTATCCTCCTTTATATTGTCATAATTTTTTTTTTTTTTTTGTACATCTGCGCCATGTTACACATTTTAGATTTAAAAAAGGAAAAAAGGAAAAAAAAAAAAGATGAAATAAATAAATGAAAATTAAGTTGCATAAAATCAACCATTTTTATCTCATCCTCAAGTAGCGTAACTTGTTGCATTTAAAAAAAAAAAAAACAAAATTAAATATCATCCGACCCATTTTTATTTATAATAAGGATTTTCAAATTTATCCATCCCTTTGCACACACAGAAAACAAAAAAAAAAAAAGAATCTATTCTGTGAATTGATCTCATATACTTAAATAGGTTGCTCTGTGGGTATATATGAAAAATTCAATTGTGTCCTTTTTTATTTTGTAGGGTTCCGATCTCGTTCAGGATTAAATTTTCAATTGTTTAGAGAAAAATAAAGGACTTTTATATGTTGTTGTTGCTGTTTATAAGGAAAAATGGTGACACAAATTTTTTTTTTTTTTTTTTGTCAAAAGAATTCCTAAATTTGGTGACACACAGTTGACAATAAAACGCCGTTTGGATTGGACAAAAATTTTAAACCAATCAAAAAAAAAAATACTGAAAGAGAACAATAAAAATTTTGTATCAACCTTCTTTATGATCTGAAAATCAATTCACTTAAGAAAAAAAACAAAAAACAAAAATCGAAAATTACTAGGAAAAAAATAAAAGATACAAATTCGATAAAACTGATAGATTTAATGGACGATCTTCTTAAGAAAAACAACAACAATAACAAAAATATGTTGCAATATAGAACCGATCCTTAATAGTTCAAAAAAAAAATTAATCTTATCTATTTAATAATCCTTTATTTTTTTTTGTTTTTCTTTTAATTTTTTATCTATTTTGAAGCCATAATTATTTGTTGTTGTTTTTTTTGTTGTTTTTTTGTTATAGTTTATTTTTCTATTCAATTGACGTAATTTTTTTTTTTCGTTTTTTTATCGTATTACTTGTGGCATTTTACGTTTTTGTAATTTATTGGTCCATTGTTTTAAAAATCATCTTTTTTTCTTCTTCTTCTTCTTTCTATTTTTCTTCCTTTTTTTTTTGTATCGGTTTTTTTTTTATTTATTTATCTTTCTTATCATTTGTATTTCCTCATTCAATTATATTATTTTGAACTCTTACCCGATTAAAAATCGTTTAATGGTCGACCTCAAAAGGAAAAACAGAAAAGAAAAAAAAAAAAGAATAATAAAAAAAGAAGAAAAAGAAAAACAATTGGTCTTCGCAATAACAAACGTATGGTCCACCAAATATATAGGCGCTTCATTTAAACGTACACAATCAAAATAAGATACACGTACACAACAACAAAAATAATAATCAAAAACAATAAAATAATAAAAAAAAAAAAAACTTAAAGAAAAACAAAAAATAAGGAAAAAAAAATTAGAAATAAATGGTCATAATGTGCGCCTCCTTCAATATTTTATAATATAATGTGAAAAAAAAAAAACAATTGTCCTCAGGCGACTTATTGTTAAGATTTATATAAAAATTTATCGCAAATACTTAATCTATTTTGAATTGTATAAAAAGATAGCCAAAAGACTTAATATTTTTTTTTTGCAATTTTTGTTGTTGTTTTTTTATTTTTTATTTTTCAGCTTTTTTTTTTTTTAAATGAACAAGTCATCGGATAATGCGATTGTGACCATTAATAAGTATTGTCCATTATAGTGGGTATTTGTCTCCTTTTGAGTTTATAATACGCCTAAAACTGAACTATATCTTTTGTATTTTGCATTATTTTTGTTGTTGTTTGTTGGTATTTACAATAAATTTCGATTTAAAACTTCTTAAAGATTATGAAGATACTGTCAAAGTATTTTTATTCAATGTAAAAAATATAAATAACAATATATATACATAAATATTGAATGGGTGGTGTAGGTGGGTGGTTGGTTTTTTTTTCTATATTACCTACGAGTACAATACAACATATTTTAGGTTTATGACGATAAAAGATTTTTAATTTCTAGGAAAAATAAAACGATTGGAAATATTTCAAAAGCAAGCTAAATGTGGAATCAGTTATCTAAAGCCTCAAATTTTGCTAAAAGATTGTTTTTTCAATAAATATTACTTGCAAATTAGCTTCCCTTTTTTTTTCTAGAAATCGTGAAAAGGACTCCATTATGATTGCACTCTTTCTATACGCGTACCGTCATTTTATTCAATTCGATTTCTTACTTTACAAACTTTACGTTTTCAAGATACAGATACAAGATACAAGATACAAGATACAAGATACAGATACAAGATACAAGATACAAGATACAGATACAAGATACAAGATACAGATACAAGATACAAGATACAAGATACAAGATACAAGATACAAGATACAAAATACAAGATACACGATACAAGATACAGATACAGATACAAGATACAAGATACAAGATACAAGATACAGATACAGATACAAGATACAGATACAAGATACAAGATACAGATACAAGATACAAGATATAGATACAAGATACAGATACAAGATACAAGATTAAAGATACAAGATACAAGATACAAGATACAGATACAAGATACAAGATACAGATACAAGACACAAGATACAGATACAAGATACAGGATACAGATACAAGATACAAGATACAAGATACAAGATACAGATACAAGATACAAGATACAGATAGAAGATACAAGATACAAGATACAGATACAGATACAAGATACAGATACAAGATACAAGATACAAGATACAAGATACAGATACAGATACAAGATACAGTAAAAATTGAACGGAAGGACATTTTTCGGGAAAAATTGGTTTCTCGTAGATAGAGTCCTTTTTACTTTAAATTTAGTGAAAAAAATGCTCGAAAATTTGGGAACATGGAAAACATTTTTATCTAGTTTTACAATGCCAATGCAGTGGAACCTCAATGAAAGTGATGCTTTCAACGCTTTGGCCTTCAAATCAAGTATAATGTTTATATGCTCAGCTTCTGAACGTAGTGCATGCAGGTTAGGAATAAATATCCTATTTTAGGATCTTTTTATTTCTTCTCATTCAAAAAAATTTTCTATTCTAACTGAAATTCTTCTGAATTGATTCTTAAGATTCTTAAGACCACAACCTAATTAGTGCTAACTTCACTTCATTATCTGTAGAACTCCTAAAGGCCTAAAGATCTGTTGTCCAGAAAAAATTTGTTTTCCCCCCATGGAACTGGCTAAAATTCTAAATTATTTCACTTTTTTTGGATATTTGAAACTCAAGTACTTTTAAGTATACAAAAAAAAAAAAAATTCTATTCTATTAAATTTCATGTACAAAAACGCCTTTATTCAATATCTATTTTGACCTAATTAATACTTAAGAGGGTATACTCCAATTTTTCAGATAAAATAAAAAAATATCTTTTCATTATTTATTTATTTTTTTTTAGTTTTCTTCCTCTTTCACTTTTTTTTTCCACAACAAAAACAAAAAAAAAAAAAACAATACGAAAAAAAAAACTAACATAATTCTCACATTTCATTTCATTTTTTTTTTACTTTTTTTTTTTGTTTTTTTCAATTTATTATCTTTTCCTTGTGTTTTAGTTTAGTTTTCTATTTTTTTAAATACAATTTTTCTTTCAATTGATTAATCTGACATTCAAAACAAATTAATTTATATGGCATAATCATATCATCTTTTTTACTTTTTTCTTTGTTTTTTATTTTTTCTTCTTTGGTGTTTTTTTTTTTTTTTTGAGCTTAATTAAATATTAAGATAATTCAATAATAAAACAATTTTCATTTTCTGTGTATATCTTTTGTTTTTTTCTCTATGGCACTAATATATTTTATTTTTTTTACTTTTTTTTTTTTTTAATTTCATGCAACGCATCTACAAAATATATATGTACTCATATGTAAAGATACATTTATAATGAAAAATTTTAATTCGTATATGTATGTAATTCATATGTGTGGAATGTTCAATGGAACGCGAGAATTTCGTTTTTTTTTCTTGTTGTTTTTTTTCGTTCATCATCATCATCATAATGCAATCATATATGAGTAAATTTATCACCTATATTTTATACAAAAACAATAAAGAATTTTTGTTTTAGTTAAAAGAAGAAGAGAAAAAAAAAATATAATAATAAATTAATAAAGAATGTGTAACACGATCATGGTGTCATCATTGTTTTTTTTTTTTTTTTGTAGGGTGCGTTTTGAATAGAAAGTTTATGAATTTTCCGAACACAGAACAATAGTTTTCAATTTTTACATTGAAAAAAAAAAAAAACATACACACACAATAAATTAAAATAAAAATAAAAACAAAATAAAAACTCGTAGATATTAAAAAAATTGAGATTTTGAGAAAATTTAGCACGTATTTTATCGAATTTTTAAAATTCGACATTATTTGGAAAAACAAAAAGACAATAACTAGAACCCCTCAATGATTAGTGATTCGCATTCCACTTTAAACTGTAGGTGCATGTATGACAGAAAAGGGCTCTACAACCCTCTGACTCGACAACTAGCTGCGAGATGTGTGATATCAAAACGGTACTCTCCGTGCTATTCTGAGAACCTCCATTTCAACCAACCAGAACCTCTCTTTTTTTTCAGTTCAAGATTGTTTAAAGTTTAAACAATCGTTCATTTACACCCTGTTTTCTTTAAGTTTATTAATAATCTATCTTATCTAAAATAGTTTTTACAATTAAGAGGGTTTATGTTTTTCAAAAAGATAGTATACACGTTCATATACACAAATCCTTTTTGTTAGATCAAATTATCGGGCATATGTGTGCCGTATTAAAACAAATGAATGTTATTTGTTTCTGTTTTTTTTTTTTAAATTTTATACAAATAATGTCTGATAAATTTATTTATGATATTCTGTTGTATATTTTAAATATTGAGAGATGAGAAAACCTCCTTAATTGAGTACACGCACGCCAATTAATTTCACTTTAAATAATTTGATGATCGCACCTCCCCATATATGAAAAAATATTTGAAGTCTTCTTCATTATTATTTTTTTTTTTTTAATTTTTTGTTTGTTTCTTTTAATTAAAAAAAAAAAAACAAACAAATTTAAGAATTAACTAACTGATGGACTACAGTTTTTGTTTTTTTTTTTCCAGTATCGGACATCAGAAATTCAGGCAAATCTTTCAATCGAAAAAAAAACAACAACGAAAAAAAATCATCATCAAAAATTTTGTAGTTTGTTTGGCATTTTATTCTCTCTCTCATTCTTCTTCGATACCAATCAAAAAATTATGATGATGACGAAATTCATCATCATCGGCACACAAACAAAAAAAAAGGAACAAAAAAAAAAAGGAACATATAACAAATTTTTCAAATTAAGCAATATTTATTAAAAAATAATTATAAGTAAAGATATGATGATGAATTACAATCACACTCGCCCCATGTTTTAGTTGTATTTTTTTTTTTTTTTTTTTTGTCTTTCAGAAGAAAAAAAAGATACTACATACTTTTTTTTTCAAGATACAATTTAAGCGGTGCTTAATTCTTAATTTACAAATTAAAGATTCACGCAGGTAAAAAAAAAACAGTTAGAAAATATAAAAACCAGTAAAATATTTTAAAAAAAAAAAAAAATCTTAAAGACTCTCAAAATAAGGAATAATTATTTTGTTTTTGTTTTTTCATGTTTTGATCATGAATTTTTAGTGTTTTGTTATCGTTTTTGTTTTGTTTTGTTTTTTTTAAATTTACCTATAGAACAAAACAATAAAAAAAAAATTTTGAATATTTAAAAATTTAAGTTAATAGCACATTGCAGAAGAAGAAGAAAACATAATATAACTAGCAAATGTGTAAATTTGCAGATGGCTTTTTCTTTGAGAAAAAAAAAAAAAAAAGATACAAAATGCATTTTACAATCAACGAATCTGTTGTGTTTTTCCTCTTGATTTTCTTTTTTGTTTTTAAATAAAATTTATGCATTTTTTATTCACTGCTGCAACAGAAGAAAAAAAAAACAAAAAAAAAACATTTGATCAATTCAACAACAGCAACACCAGCCAGAGTCTGTTTAACTGAAATGATGTCTCTTTTTTTTTTTTTTTTTTTTTTTTTGATTTTTCTTTAGTTCCATCCTTCAATGAATATTTAGGAAAAAATTTGCATAATTTATCAAACGTGAATAGTAAATTAATTATGTTGATAATGGATAATTATTTTCTTTTAAAAAAAGAATTGTTAAAAAACAAAAAAAAATAAGCGATAGAAAGAGAAACAGAGAAAAATAAGCAAAACAAAAAGATACTTGTTGCAAATTTTAAAGATATGTTGAAATAATGCACATTGCTCTTTTTTTTATTTTTTTTTTTTGTAGATGCAATTTTTGGATAATACACACATGCATCGTTGAATTCAATTTTTCAATTTAAATTGTCTTTTGTGAAATTTTAAATTGGTAAAAATTAAGAAAAATAAACAAACAAACAAAAAAATTAGTACAAAACCGTGATAATGAAGTCAGATTTCAATTCAAAAAAGTATAAAAAAAAAAATACAAATTTAAATCTCGAAAAAAAAAAATAAAATTTTGAAAGATTTTCTGCACAGATGAGACGGCGTTGTCTCTAATTTCTGAAAAGGTGCAAACAAATCTTCTTTATCATTCAATTGAGACACTATTTTTTTTCAAAGCTTACATTCGACATAATTTTGAATAAAAATTTGGGCATGGACATGAAACTATCACCTGCATTCAGGATCGACTAAAATGGACAGGATAGAGTACGATGTCCTGACTTTAAAAAAAAAAATAAGCCTTCAAAAATACTTTTCCCTGGAAATGGAAACTTTAGAAAACCCATAATTTGATCTGAAGCCGCACTTTATAAGCTCTGCACATAATGACATTTGGTGAATCGAAATTTCAAAATACAATATATGAAATGCCCTTTCGTCTTATGGCCTTCATTCATACTTTTATCTTTTTTAACACGCCGATACTTAATGTGCATTCAAAGAGCATTTTCACACTCCGGGCTCATATCATGAAAAAACTTCAAAAACATATCCTTGCATTTTTGGAACAGATACGTCATGTTACACACAATGTTTAATTCGGCGCGAAATTGTGTATTCAAAAATGAATTTTAACACAAATATGCGCAACTTTTTTTCACTTTTCAGTATCGGAGAGTGGAACGAATTTTTCAAAAATGTATTGCATTTTTTTTTTAAAACTTTGCTTGTATGCGCAGTCCCAGTGATTCCATACAATGTCAATTAATAATCTTGATTTTTTTTTTGTTGTTAAATTTTCATTATTCATTTCATCTTCATAAATAAAGAGAAAAATTTATCGCAAGTCAGAATCTAATTATTTCATGAACTTTATACGCCTTTTATGGACTCTGTCCGCATATTCATCATCATCATCATCGTATTTTTTTTAAACTATTAAATGTCTTTTACCACATGATCATAGTCCTCGCGTTGTTTTTTTTTTTTTTTTTTATCAGCTTGAATTTACAATTTTGATTAATCATTGTACGCTCTGAATGTTCTTTATTTTATTTAATTTTTTGTTCTCTTGTACCGCAACAGTTGTTTGTTGTCTTTTCATGTTGCATATACTTAGATTTTTTTTTTGTTTTTTGTTTTTTTTTTCAATTCTTTCTCGCATTTTACTTTAAAACAGAATTTTATTTTTTTTTTTATAATAATTTTTGTACCTGTCTTTTCTATGATCATTTTCTTTATACTGTCAAAAATTATGAATTCACAATGGGTGGTCAATTCAAATGGTCAACGAAATAGAAAAGAAGAAGAAAAAAATACAAGTAGAAAAAAAATTACAAATTAAAAAATAGACAAACATACACGCACACAAACAAAAATAAAAATAAAAGAGCATTTATTTTTTTTTTTGTGTGTCAGTCGGCATTACGAAAAAGTACTTTAAAAATGCAGTCAGTCATTTCATTTTCATTAGTTTAGTTTTTTTTTTTTTTTTTTTTGGTTCATTTATCGTTATCTTTATGGTTGTTAACAGTATACAAATTGTGGGTGATTTTCTATTGTCCTGCTGTCAACAAGAGATCCTTTTTGTTCATCATCATCATCATATCATCACAGTATCACCCTCAGCATCATGTGAACATATAGCTAGAAAAGACAATTTTCAAAAATTATCGATATAGAAACAAATAATCGACTGATATGAATCTTCTCACTTGACTTTGCACTATTATTTTGTCCTTTTTCTTTGTGTATACCCTTTTTATGATTTTCTTTTGTATAGAAATTGTCAAATGGACCAAAATCACAAAAAGACAGGTATATGTATACACAAAAGTAAAATGACAAAATTACTTTTATTATTTTTTACAGGTTGCAGAAATACAAAAACAATTTTCTGTTTTTAAAAAAAAAAAAAATAAATTGAATGTCCTTTCAAAGAGAAATAATCTTAAATCTGTAGCGCATGGCGCTTATGTGTGATGATTTTTTCTTTTTTTCTTCTATAAATTCGGTTTATTTAAAATAAAAATATGAACCTTCTTTTTTCTATGACAATTTAATCTAGATTAAGAAACAAAGATAAATTTTTTTTTGTTGACAAGAAAATTAGATTGAAATGTTACAGATTTTAGATTAAACACACACATACAAACAAAAAAAATGATGTTTTAGATTGTGAGAGCCGCTCAAGCATACCAATAAAAGATTAGTAATATTTTCGAACGAAAGCATCCTTAGAATTTTCTGATATTTTTTTTAAATACTTAGACTCAAAATTCAGTCGAAAATGAATGCCAAAAGTCAAAACCGATCTTTTGAATTTGAAGAAAAAAAATTTCCTTTGCTTCAGACTAAGCTCACATTCGTACAGTCGAAATAAAACGAAAAATACAAATTATGACTTAATTTTGACAATTGGACGATAAATCACAAGTGAAAGGTTATTTAAAAAAAATTGGTGGCTAGCCGAGATATAGACTTTCTTTACGTCATCGATAAACCGAAAAAATGAAATTAAGGTACAATATATTAAAACGGTACTCTCAGTGCTAATTGGGTCTTCGAAAGATTTTGAAAATCGCCACATCAACCAAGGTACAATAATTACATTATAATATCGTCAACCAAGAAACCTTGCATTTTCGAACGTACCCTTTACAAAAGAAAATCTTAAAAAAATTTGTACAAGAATTCTTGACCAAAATCTACTTTAAATTTTCATATAAGACTCAAACTTGTTTTTTTTTTTTTTTTTTTTTTTTTTTTTTTTTTTTGAATATTGTCTCTTGTACAACAAGCAATACGAAAAATGCAATACAAACCACATAGTGCACAAAACTCTTTAGCAAAAAATTTGTTTTTTTTTTATTGAAAATCATAAATTAAATGTTAATTTTATCTCTTGTTCGATACTTGTTCTTTTCAAAATAATTATAATTATAGTCACCTTGCGTGTCATTTCTATAAAATCGTGTTCATAATAAATTCCCACAAAATAAATACTTTAAAAAAAAAAAAAAATACAAAATACAAAAATTGAACATATTTTATTAATGATTTTTTTTTTAATTTGTGTATTTGTAATTGCATTACAATACAACAAATAAACAAACAAACACAAAAATAACAGCAAAAACAGAAAAAAAAATCATTAATTAACAATTGATAACAGATTAGTTATAAGTTGAGAATGCAATCAAGTCAAAATGTTTTCAAACTCATAATTCTTTGTCTTGAAAAAAAAATAAATAAATAAATAAACTTCATTGAATATGTGAAAAATCTTACAAAACACACCACACTCGTAATTTTAAAACCTTGAATGAAAAGTTCTCTTTTCTATGCAATTTAAAATTGTTAAACCTTTTTTTTTTTTTTAGAGTTTATTAGTTGCATGCCCTCCACAACAGGAAAAAAAAAAAACAACTTAACAAACAGCCTTCACCTTTTTTTTTTTTCTTTTTTTGTTTTTTTTTTTTTTGCAAATTCTCTGGGTTTCATATTACTTTTGTTGTCTTTTGGACCCACAAGGCATTTAAACAACCTGGCACATAAACTTCTTAAATTACAAAAATAAAAAATTTCTGGTTACAATTTAGTCACAATAAAACAAAAACAACAAAAACAATATTTAAAAAAAAGAAAGTACATATAACCATAAAGTCAACTTTTGTGCACAATAATAAAAAAGCTAAATTCGAGCCCATAAGCACATATGTGTAAATTTTCATGAGAGATTGAGATAACAAAAAAAAAAAAATCGTTCGCATGTGATATTAGATCAGATCGTAGTTTTTATTTTTTTTACCTTTTGCAACTAAAGGTGAAAAAGGAAAAAAAAAAAAGGATGTTTTCAAATAGGTAACTCATGATGATAATTTTAAGAAGTTTCTCCATTTTTCCATATACGAAGATCTATACTAGAAAATTTGTATAGCATCAATAAAAGAATGGCATCCAATGTATGGTGCGTCGCATCATACACAATAAAGATACACTTTGAAAACAAAACAAAAAAAAATCGCAAAGAAGTCACTTGAAAAAGCCTTAAAAAACAGAACGTGTAATGCACCTATATTTTTCTAGGATCTTTATATCTTTTCTTTGGTGTTGATATATTTTTTATTTTTTTTTTTTTCATTTTTACAAACTATGTGCTCTAGGAGGATCAAATCACATAATTTCACATCATCTACGTGCGTTGCACAAATAATAATAATAATAATAATAATAATAATGATGATGCACAATCTTGTTGGATATATGATTTTTACGTTTCGTTTTTTTTTTTTTTCTTCTCAATATTCATGGTTTTAAAAATAAATTACTGATCGGAAGGAATAAACAAAAAAAAAAATAAATAAAGGAATAAAATATTGAAAAATGGATCGAATATAAGATCACAATTCACATAATATACACGGCAAAATATAAAAAAAAAAAACAATAGTACATACCTACATAGCATCATTGCGCGCACATATGTGTAAATGCTGCTCTGTTTTTTTTTTTTTTTTCGTGTGAGATGCTGTCTGATAATATGAACGAACATACATATTTGTTGTAGGTACATATACAGATATATAAAAGTTTACCTTTTCACTATTATCTCATATTGGTTTCTGATGGGCAAAAATATACCTAACTTTGTTTTTTTTTTTCTTTGCCTTTGTACACCTATAAAAAACGTATAGTTTGTACAGGTAAATCAGATATCTTTGAAAACTGTTTTGTTTTGCGAAGAAAAAAAAAAAAAAAGATCGTATGAAGAAGAAAAAAGGGTTTTAAACCCGCGTATATCTTAAGATATATATTTTTTTTATTTTGTATTTTTGTGCAATTTTTCATAACACCGAAGAATAAGATCAATGGCCTTCATCATTATTTCAAATTGAACAGGGATTTTTTTAATATTTCAAGAAGGTGAGAGAGAGAGAAAGAGAGAGAGAGAGAGGGAGAGAAAAAGAAAGAGTTAAATTTATGAATTATGATATTAAAAATGTTTCATGTAAAAAACATCGATTGAAATTTTATGATTGGATCAGGGGCAGTATATTGTATAATTGCAATTAAAGGCACCTGTGATATAAAATAATATACATGTATGTGGATTATGAGCAATAATAACAAAAAATGGGGGGAAAAAAAAGATTGTGATAAGTAAATAAATATTGCACATAAAAAATTAAAATATCGAAAGTACCATTTATAACTTTTTTTTTGTTGTTCAAACCAGATTATAAAATACATACATACATAGTTACATAGTTGATTTTTCCTTACAAAAAAGGAATACATAGGTACCTCGATATCCTCCACAGAAATGCTGAATACTAAATTTTGAAACAAAATTCTGAATACTGAAAAATACTGAAATTCTTTTAAATTTAAAACGCTCTGTGCCATAAATTCTTTATTTTATACCCTCAACTAGCTGTTTGCCAGACCTTAGACTTTATTGAAAAAATTTACAACAGGTTACAGGACTACGAAAAAAACTTCTAATTTTCTTCTTTTCATCTCTTTTACACTTCAAAATTCAAATACATACATACATTTTTGAGTCCCCGCAGATCTCTTTATAGGATAAATATAAAGAAAAGTCCTCAAACGAACCATTGCTTTGCATTACCATTATGCTAATACTTATAGATTCCATAAAGGACCCTCAACCCTTGACTACATATATTGCAGAGCTTATAGGCACATTCTTTAGTACCTAATAAAATTCGTAGCTTTTAGATGTTTCTATAGTTTGCTTTTTTTTAAGCACTCTCAAACTCCATAACGTTCATCTAATACGTAATTTTTTGGTTGTTTTTAAAGAGTAAGGTTCCTAAAAAATGGGAAACTCTAAAAACTAAAAAGACTGATAGAAAGTAGCACTTCGGACTGAAGACTCAGAAAGTCGTTATTAATTTAAGTTTTCGAGGAATTACTGGTAGAGTCTTATTTTGAAGGCTTTAAAAATCTATCTAACAGAAAACTAAACTAGAATTTTACTAAATTGTATCATCGCTATCAATATCCTTTTTAAATTGTAAGTAAATAAACACACAAATAGGTGCAATAATTTAAATGAATTCATAAAAGAAAGAAAATCATTATCTAATTTCTACCGTAATAAAGTAATTCCTTTCTAAATTCATTTTCCGGTAACATTTTATTGCCCTTTAACATAATGTGTACCTATCATTGACGAAAAAAAACGGATAAAAGACAATTAAAAATATTAAAAACAAAAACAAACAGAAATATTACAAAATAAACATGTAATTTTAGAAAAATTTGAAATATAAAAAAAAACCAAAAACAAGTAAATCACAAAAATTGTTCAAAACTTTTTCCAAATTTGAATAATTTTCGTCATCGAGAAAAACATAGGCCAAAAACCATAATAAAAACAAAAACAAAAAATCTCATAACCGTTCATTGTATTGTAAAAAGGTTGTTAAAATTTGTTTATCATCAACAACAACAACAAAAAGGACAAAAAAAAGGGAAGAAAAAAAAAATAACAAATGAAAAATAGAGCAAAAATTGTAAGGTTCAAAGTAATGCGCGCTCAATCATAAAATCATTATAATATGTTCCTCATTACTTTTTTTTCTTCTTTTTTTTTCCATATTTTCATATTTCATAAAGGTCGCTTTTGTCCTTATACCGTCCTTTATGATCCTTTACACAACACATTGTCGTATATCTACTGTTTTTCATTTTTATAATTTTTTTTCTGTTTTTGTTCTTTTTTTATATGTCTATTCATAAAATTAAGGACAATTTCCGTACTTGCGGCGGTACGATTTTTTCATTTTTATCTCATCTCGCTGTATTTTTTTTTTCTCATCCTTAAAGGGTTAAACGGATAATTTTCGTTTCCTTTTTTTTATTACATTTTCTTCATATATTGTGTTTGATTTTGTTTTTTTTACTTTTTTGCCTGACTGTCTCAGCAAAAATCATTATTATAAAATTTTATTGCTTTATAACTATACCAAGTCTGAATAGCAACGAATGGAAGATATTTTACAAAAAAAAAAAAAAAAAAAAAAAAACCAAACAAGAAAAAGTATCTATAAAACAACATAATACCGTTCATAATGTGGTGCTATTGCTGCAGCACTATAAAGATATTGATAGCTAACAAACATCAACCAAGTCCAAAAGCATCAGCATCCGTAATTTATACAAAAAAAGGAAGAAAATATTTAAAAAAAAAAAAAACGACAACAAAATAATATAAAAATTTTGCCGCAATACAGAATGCAAGTACAGAAAATAAAAGAATAACCCTTTTAAATCGTTAAGGAACAATGAGAGACGACAGAAAACAAAACAAAAATCTAGGAGAAAAAAGAAGTATAATATCAGAAATTAAAAAAAAAAAAGAAAGAAAAAAAAACCATCTGGGAGAAATTGATATAAGGCTGATGAGAAGAATTGCAAGAACTCAATTTCATATTGTTTAGAGAGCTCCCCAGTCCTCAGTCTTCCAAAAGGCAATCTTTTTCTCGTTTCTAATATGTGTATTGTACCTGCTGATGCTGCTGCTATTGCTTCTGTTGGTTACTGATGCAATGGACCTAAAAGTATGTAGTAAAGTGTGGTAATGTCTGATCCATTCATCCTTTATCCTCTGTGACTTTAGATATTGATTACCACACTTTAGACACATCAAATACTACTACCTAAACATCGCTATGTGCGCTTAACAATCATCTCAAGATTCTTTTTTATTTAGGTAGGTATTTATTTTTATTTTTCATTCTCCATAAACGGAGGTACTACATAAGGTTTATTGTTTTACTGTACAATACCCTACCATTCTCCCCCGCCCAACCACTAAAGCCACCTACAATACAAGTCAAAACTGTCGAAGCTGCAACAGAAAATCTATAACAATCATTAGGAGACCGAAGAAGCAGGAGGATACATTACACCATAATCCATATCGAGCAGTTCTTACACCCTCCTCTTAACCGCATAAAACGCTATACATCCTCGAAGACCTAAAAAAAAGGAACCTAAACAAGAAAAAAAAAAAAAACAAACAGCTTAGATAAAGGAAAAACGAACAAAAAGCTACCGCGTTTTCCAGCAGCAGCAGCTTCTCGTATAGGTGGTTGGTTCAAATTGGATCTTCGACTCTTCGTGCTTTTTTCCTCCTGTCGTTAAATGTGTCGCTTTTATGTCACATACATGTCCTTAGGATTTGTGATTTTTATGTGTTTGTGAGGTGAAATTAGCATGTGTTGGTCATATAATCGGTATACACGCTATCTATTCACACACATTGTGTGTTTTTTTTTCATCTTTTATTAAATTATAATTCTCTTTAAGAGGGGATAGTAACAAAATACACACAATATATGTATGTATATATACTTTACCGTTTACATATTATATTCTATCTTCTAAGTTAAAATTACCCGTCCCCTTCTGTCACATAATACCATTGCTATAAGGCCATTTCGAATTTTCCAAGCAAACAAAACGACACACAAAAATTTAAAAAAAAAAACAGAATTGTGTAGTGTAGTGTATATAGTCAAGTCACACAGCAATAGCATATTATAGTCACATCGTACGTATAGCGAGAATTATGTATTGTACAAAAAAAAAAAAAAAACACAATACAGCATAGTACAGTAGTGTATAAAACACAGGTCGCATGTCTCCAAAATGTAGATCCGTTTTATATTGTTTGGTGACGTCCCACAAAAAGCAAACACAAAGGCCGAAACGTCTCTCATTCGTCCCGGCTATGTCACATAATACACTCACACAATCAAAAACATAATTTTATAAAATGACACAGAAGTGGGATCACATTAACTTTGTATTCGTATATTCTTCGTCATTGTATACAAAAATAAAAACAATACATACATATATGTATCTAATCAATATTATGTTGATTGTGTAACTATATACATATATAAAAAAAATATAAACAGGTGTACTAACTGAAAATCTAAAACTCCTAATGCTAATCGTCGTCGATATACAACAAAAAATCTTCGTTTCCAACTTCCATCACACAATGTGGGGGACTCTTAAAAAGAGTAATGTTCCTCATAAGAGAACTTTATTGCGATAATTGAATGTATAAAGAAAAAAACAACAGTTATTATGAGCAATAATCGATAAATATGAAATAAAAACACACAATTAATTAAATATCTTTTAATTATGATACTTATTATGTTTTTAAACATACAGTAAATTCCATTTCAATCTCAAAAACAAAACTATAGGAAATAGAAAGAGAACTTCAAACATCCAAACTGAAGCGAATTCGACTATTCAAACAAAATTGGTTGAACTGCGTTATCGTCTTCCGAACATCGATTCTCTTTCAAATTTGTTTTAACAAAACACAAAGTGTTCCACAATTCTAGTTCGTTGAAAAGCATGTATTTAAAATTTAAGAGAACGGAAAAACATTGAATATTTTTTTTAAATCACCACTTCATTACGTCTTCGAATTATGGTTGCTTTTTTTTCCGAAGTAGTGTTTGTATTTTCTGTGTGTGGCTTTAATTGTGTGAGTTCTGAAATGAAGAAAACTACACAGAGACAGAATGTGTGGTTTTTGTTTTTATTCAATAGTCAAAAATCTAATTATGGGACAACTTTGGATTTGGACCAGAACTTCAAAAAAGTACATGAAAATTATTTTTGGAACTTTAAGAGACGACAATCAGTTTTCTTTTTTTTTTTTGTGTAAAGTTCATAAAAAACGGTATGGAACGACGAAAGGAGGGTTGGATTTGGAGACCATCTTTGGAGCTTTTTGATATTTGATAGGTGTAATTTAAATGTGTATGCGGTGGTTTAAGTAACTAGTAGTGGTGATATTTTTTTTTTATACATATATAGATGACTTCAAAAGTTGATAATCCAAATCTACGACGATGATTTCGGAATGGAAATGTTACTCTTCTGCTACCGATATCATGATATCCTCTTCTAGTATTTAGTGTCGTTGTATTATATCACCAACAACTGTATTGTCATCGTCGTCGGCGTTGTGTCGTATATTTTCATCGCAGCAACAAAACAACACAATATCGTTTTTATATCGTAAACTCGCTTTACATTTTTGTCGTTGTGGTTGTGTTTTGGTTGAATAAAAGAGTATATCGGGAACAAAACAGTAAGAAAAACTATATTTCTATTTTACTACCAGTTTCTCAGTTTGAATACATGCGACACCTGACTTTAATAGTTTAGCTACCTTGGATTAATAAGACCGTATTTTTTATACGTATTACTAAACGCTGGTTGTTTTTATCAAGTAGATACTTTTGTTTTTTGTACAAGTTTGCGTGTTGTGTTTATAAGTCATCATCATCGTCACCATTCACCAACTTGAGCCTTCTGGTGCTTTTGCTGCTGTTTGTTGTTGTTCCAACAAAAAATACAATATTGTTGTAGCCACCATCGTGACCGACCGTGGTCATCATCGTCAATGTTCATAAAACGTTCATGATTTTTGGTCGCCTTTCTCGCTGTCCGTCGTCGTCGTCGTCTTTGGAAGTAACGTGGATGTGGTTGCTCTTATTAATAAAAAAATTGTTTTTTTGTTTTTTTAATGTTTATTTTCTAAATATGTGGTGATATGGATATGGTGATGTGTGATATGTATCACCAGCAGCAGCACCACAATCGACGACCATTATTACTACTTGTTGTTTGTTGAATATTGTTGGCACCAAAAGACGAAATATTAAATACAGTATCAATGAATCCGAGTTCGAGGGGACACCATTGACTATTGGTGTCGTCGCATCGTCAACCAATATATACTTGTCGTTCATTGTTATAGGTAGTTTACACTACCTAATACACTTTTTTGAACAGTTTGTGTCGCCCGCTACTTTTATATAAATAAAAATAAGAATCCGTCGCTTTTATAAATGTCCATTTCTGGATTTATATATTGTGTTTGCTATGTATTTTATGTGTAGTGATTGAGAAAAAGAAAAGAAGAAAGAAAAAAATAAGGGCCCAGGCCCACCATCATCATCATCATCGTCACCATATCGTAATCGTCACACAGTGCGACTCGTCGTATATACACATAGAGAGCGAGAGTCCTTCTGTCCTGTGTGCCTGTGACAACGATTCAACTTATATATTCCCTATAATCGTCTCCTTCTTCCTTTATTATTATTTTATTTTTTTATTTTTCTGTTTTCCTACATACATATTATGTGCTTTATATTATGTTCCAGTTCAATATGGTATTACTGTTGTTGAATCGTTTTATATATATTTTGTCGTTACGTTTTGTGTGTGTCATTGGTCGAGGGCTCATCCTGCTGCCATCCAGGCAATTCAATATAAAATGAACATTTCTTCTAATCGGTAGACCTTCTTTTTATTTGATAAAAAAAAAAAACAAAGTGAGAGGCGTGTGTAAAAAGAATAGATATAAGAAAAGAATAAATTTCTGATTGTTTATTTTTTTTTTTTGTTCTTTGAGTCACCAAAAAAAAAAAAAAAAAAAAAAAGCCTATTCTAGGCAAAAATAATGATAACAATGATGATAATAAATAAATAAATAAAAAAAGTGTTAAAATTATGGCTCAACAAAAAAAGGAAAAATAAAAATAAAATAAATTAGAAATTTTTAAGTGTGTTCGTTAATTTGTATCCTTATTTTTTTTTATTTTTTTTTTTAAATTCCTCTTATTTTTTTTAACCATAAAATTATTAATAGGTACGATGGTTTATCCATTTTAAATTGTAGTTAATTTTTCAAAGATAATCTAAAGGATTCATAGTGTTTGTTGTGCAAGCACATTACTATATAAATTTTTTTTTTTTTGTCATTTAAAAAAAAAAATGTCCTTTTTGAATAATGAAAATTAATTATAATGAGCTTTTTATGTGTTTTAATTATGAAAACGAAAAAGAAAAGAGACTTTTAATAAATTAAATAAAACGACAGTGAAAAAGGATACAAGAAAAAAAAAGATTCAATGGAAAACAAATTGAAGTGTGGAATTGTGTTTTCTTATGTTTTTTAAGTTTTAATTTAGTTTTTTTCTTTATAGAAAAAACAAATTAATTGAAAAAGTGCAATTTTTTTTATTTTAAATTTTTTTTTCAAATAAAAAGAAAAAGTGCAAAAAAAGTAAGCAATATATTTTATGTAAAAATACAATTTTCTAGTTTGTAAAATTTCCTTATGGAAAAACAAAACCTATTTTTTTTTTTTTTTTTGGTTTTTCAAAATGTGAAAAATAATTTTAAAAATACGTGACAAAAAAAAAAAAAAACAAAAAAAATTTTTTGAAACAACTTGGAAATAAATCATTTGTGGAATAAAAGAGGTGTTCTTTTGATTTGCTTTCTCTAAGGAACACCACAGTTTTATTGGAAGAAAAATTTAAATAGAATTTTTCTTGCAGAAAAGGTACAGAAAAATTTTTTAATTTAGTAGAATAAGACTTATAAGAAGAAGAAAAAAAAAATGATTTTAAGGTTTTCGTGAAAATTCCTCCACAAACCCTTTTTTAAAAATTATTTTGGCAAAGTTTTAGGTATACCTACCTTTTTTGTTTTTGTTTTTCTTTTAAATTAATTTTTTCAAGTGAAATTTTAGGCTTTCAGATAGGAAAAAACAAGCGTTTTTACGCTAATTAATTTTCATCTTTCAAATGAAATCTTATTCACATTTAATTACTGAAATTTCCATTTTATTTTATCATTAAAAGTCAATCTATAACAAAACCTAGAACTAAATTTTGCCTGCAATCTGCATTTAAAGATATCGTCCTTCTAACAACATATGTTTTAGTCCTTTCCTACTCTTATAATACAAGTCTACAACCGACAATAAACTATCTATTCCTTGATTTTGTAAATATTAGAATTTGTTTATGTTAAATTTTTCTGTGTGTGAAAAATAATTTCAATTTCTAAATGTTAATTTATTGAAAGACAAATAATCTGAGGAACATAAAATAAAATTCACTTCAATAACGTAAGAAAAATTGTACTTGTATAAGTAAAAATCTTCTCTTCAGTTTTTCCTAAATTTAAAAATATACTTAAGTCCTGTCCTTTTAATTTTTTAACTAAATTGAAGACTATATTCACTTATTAAAATTACACTGTGAAGATTCATTTGAACAATTTCACTATAAGGAACAAATTTTAAACTTTTTTCGACAACACTTTTTTCGATAACACGAAAAAACATTTTTTGTTTCTAAATATGTACATAACACTGTTTAACAAAAACACAGACAGAAATGTTGCAGCAAATCTATAAATTTTTGCGATTTTCTTAGTGACTCACATAGTGCGAATTTTAAATTGTGGCTCTCTTTGCAAAGAAAAGTTTTTTTATGAAAAAATTTTACTTAAAAGTTTTTGAAATTTATTTAATAATAAAACAATTAAGAAAAGGATTCACTGGACTAAAAGGTATATCTACCTTAATTTTGAAGAAATTTGATGGTAACGCAAGAGACATGGACATATGAAATTTTGTTTTTATTTTTAAATTTAAAATTCAATTTTTGCATACGAAAAAGATTCAATTTATCTGACCTTTCAAAAGCATTGAAAATGTACTACGTACTTTTAAAGCCACTTTTTTCTTTATTTCGCGAAAGATATTTTTTTAATATCTACTTCATTTCTGTTACATTGCATTTCGCATGAACAAAAAGTGTTCTTTAGAATTTCACATTAAAAAAAAAAACCAAAACAATAATACGTGTGACGGTGTCAAAAGACACTTTCCAAGCTAACGAGATTTACAAAAATTACAATTACAAGAGAAAAAAATAATGAATCTCTACAATTTTAAAATTTAAGATAAAAAAAAAATTAAAATAAGTTTACAACATTTCATTCAACTAAAAACCCTTTTCTATTACGAAAAATTCAGATTAAAATTGAAATTTAAGACATTAACGGACATCCTGTCACATAATCACTTAAATTTAATTACAAAAAAAAAAAAAAAAAAAATTAAAATACAATAAAGGAAAAAAAAAAACACATTTACTGGACAGGCAATTTCACAATTTCCTCTGCCTTGTAAAACATTAAAAAAAAAAGTGAATCTGTTCCTCTTATATAGATACTATATGAATGTTTGTTTTTTTGCTTTTGTTTTTTGTTTTTTTTTAAATTTCAAATGAATTATTTAATAAATATTCACAATTAATTATATTGATAATTTTGTATTCGATTTTTAAATAAAAAATACATTCATCATTTTTTTTTTTTTTTTAATTCAACCAAATATGTCGCGGTTTCTCATGTTATCTTCTTTGTTGTTGTTTTTTTTTTTTTTACTGTTTTGAAAGTAAAATAAATATGTAAATCAATATCCAATTAAAATATTATAAACAAATTTTGGTGGTTCATTATCATTTTTGTAAATATGTTATTATTGGTCATTTATCAAAAAAACAACCAAAAAAACAACTAAAAAAAACGTTCAAAATTTAAATTTTTAAATGGGGAAAAAAAAAGTGTGCAACATTTTACTCGCATTGTAACGCGGATCACACACATAATTTAAAAAAAAAAAAAAACAAAAACATAGATGCGCATATGAATTTTTGATTATTTTTTTTTTTTCTGTATTTTGTATTTTTAATCTTCTTTAAAAGGGTACTCAAAAACTAATAAATGTTAAAATTAATTAATTTTATTGGAAAAAAATTAAATGAAAATTATTAATGGATGATTTGGTATAAGGCAAGTTGCTCTATTGTGAGTCCATGTTTAAATTAAATTTGAGAAGAAGAAAATTGTGGGAACGGAAATTATGAACTTGTTAGTAAATTTACTATAGGAGCAGATAATGCTCAAAATTTGAGCTGTTATATCACAAAAAAAAAAGAAAGAAAAAGATGGTCAATTTGACATTTAAAAGGTTTCAAAATTTGTGTTAGAAAAAAACCAAATTTAAACCATATTTAAACTTTGTCATGTTGATGAGCTATTGTAAAAACTTGTTGGGAATTTTTGAATATTCAAAAAGTGTTTTGCTTTGAATATAAAACGCAAAAATGAATTATTTTTCACCGATTTTTTCTCATATTTTGAAACGCAAAAATGAATTACATATTTTTCACCGATTTTTTCTCATATTTTAAAACGCAAAAATAAATTATTTTTCACCGATTTTTTCTCATATTTTGGACTCTTTTTAATGATTCCAGTATGTCTTCAGCTTCATTTATCAGGTAATTCACTTAATCAAACTCATTATCATTTTTTAGCAAGATTAGTAAAGTAGTGCCTTTGCTTGTTTTTTCAATAAGCTTGTAGATCTAAATTCAAGTTAAAAAAACTCAATCTTACATCCTTTAAAACGACCCCAGAACCACAATACTTTCTTTGTATAAAAAAATAAAATCTATTCAGGCTCCACACCTGATTACTTCACCTTTTTATGATTTTTCTATTGAAATCAAATCTTTATATGTATGTATATACAAAAACAAAAGAAATATACATTCAACATTTTTAATTATATAAAAACACCTTAAAATAACCATAAAACCACAAATTAAATGTAAATCATGTTATCTGTAGTAAAATGTCAATAAAATTAAAATAAAAAAAAAAAATAATAATAATCAAAAGAGAAAAAAAAAACCAAACCTCACAAGAAAATAAATTTTATTAAAGAGATAAAATGAAACCGAAATGCCTTTTATCATATTTACAATGTTGCCCTTTAATGATTTCTAAACACAAATAAAATTAAAAAAGCACATTCGATAACAAAAAAATCACAAATTTCCAAAGAAAAATACATCAAAAGTCCATCATATTCGTTAAAATATGACATCGATTGAGCTATCATAAAAAAAAATAAAAAATTGTGGAAAAAAAAGTAACTAAGCAGATTATCAGACTTTTTTTTTTTAATTTTTTTTTTTTGGCAAAATTTTATGTATACCAAACCAACGAAAATGATTATGAAAAAAATAAATGAGATTAAATTTATCACTTTCTGGATTTTCAATTTATTTATTTTTTTTTTTTTTGTCAAATTTTTTTGATTAAAACCAGACCTTCACAATCAAACATGATATTCACATTATCTTGATGAGTTTTCAAAGCTTAGTTTTGTTTTTTGTCTTGTGTGTTTTTATTGACAAATTATTATTTTTTTTTTTTTTTGGAAATAAATTGGTCTTATCATTTGAAATTTTAATAAATTTAACACATTTTTTAATGACAAACCATATGACAAGAAAAAAAAATCATTAAAATCATTAAAAAAAATCAGTAATTTAATGATGTGTCTTTAGAGAATATAGTTTAATTTAAATATCGCTTGAAATATGTTTGGCATAACAATATATAAATTGTTAGAGAATGATAATCACGAGAGCTTAATGAGGATGATAAAATTTTATTAAAATACATATACTATACAAAAAATCTGGTAATGAAATTGAATATGTTATGTGACGGTTTATATGGACAAAATTTTGTAGAATTTTCTATTATTTTTCGGAATTTCTGATTAAGTATGTAAGAACATTTTTTTTTTTTGGCTTTTTACCAGAATTTTTTTTTATCTGGCTTTCAATAGACTTTTTTTCGAAAAATTTATGAAAAAAAAAAAAAGAATTTTGTCTAAAACCTAATTCAGATTAAGAAGATATCTTTAGTTAATTTCAAAGGTAGAATAACCATATAGAGTCGTGTAACTATATAATATTTGAAAGCATGTGTAAAAAATAGATTATCACCGAGAAAAAGGTCCTATATTCAGAACTATGGACCCACAGAAAGAGAATAGTAGCCATATACTTTCATTATTTTGTTGTTTTTAGAAAAAAAAGCAATATCAAGTGAATATGATATTTTAAAAACCAAATAGGTACTGTTTTAAAATATTCAAGTGTATAAAATCTCCTGAACCTCTTAAATCTTCTCGTACAAGAGCTTCTAGCGAGAATGCGTCTTATCAATGTTTTTGACTTTAATTTTCCCCTCATTTTCGCTCTTAAATTCTTAATTTTCACAACTGGAAATATTTTAAATTTTTTTATTGACTAGGAATTTTGACTTGTCTTGTTTTTTTTTTTTTTTCTTTTTTTTCAAAAAATTTTATAACGAAAAAAAAAATATAAAACTTTGATTTTTATGATTAAATTGATCATATAAAAAAAAAAAATTTAATTGTATTGCATGTCATTCCACATATATTCACGTTTAATTATCGCAAAGATTAAAAATGATATTAAAAATAATTAAATTTTTTTCTGATTTTTTTTTTTTTTTTTTTTTTTGTATTTAAAATCTAAAGAAACTAGTTCAAATATTTTATTGCTACTTCATAATGTATCTGTACTTCTAGTTCTATACATATTATTATTGAGAAAAATAAAAACAAATGACAATCTGTAGCAAAGATATATGTACATATAACTTATTTTATATCTTTCAATAAAATTAATCGAATCTATAACATTACGGATAAGAAATTAAAAGCACAACACAAGACAACACAAAAAAAGAAAAAACCATGTGATCATTATTTTATATTTGTCATTAACAATTCACAACACAATTCTACCTGTAAAGATACAATTTTAAATGTATATATTCGATTTTGTTTTTTTTCTTATATGGTATATAAAAAAAAACATGAAAATGTTTTATGAGTTTTTGCAAAAGACAAAAACAAAAAAAAAAAAAACAAAAAAACAAATTATATACCCAGTTTGACGATTCTATACTGTAAGTCGTCAATAATAAAGAATAATTTAAATTGCTGTCATAATATCAATTCATCTTAGGTATACATCCATGATATCTGTATCTATATATATATGCATAATTAAATTGCATCTAAAGTACATAAGTATATATAGATACTATATCAAACATCACATGCCATATATTTGATGACTGATTGCCATCAATGCCACTATAATATAACAAAAACAACAAAAACAACAACAACAACACAGAGATACATCAGAATATTTAATTGAAAATTAGTTTGTTTTTTTTTATTAACGACGTGAAATTGAAAATTGCATTTGAGAAGTTGACATTAAATTTTCATTCACGTGAGATCATAAAAACAATATATGTATATTTTTTTTTGTTTTGTTTTTGTTATAGAAATTGTAATTGAACCTCTCTTTATATTTCTCTTTATCTGTACACCAGTATATAACACCTTTAGGCTCTTCGCTACTATAGCCTAGCACATATTACAAATGTACATCATATGACATTTAATCTAACACATTAATAATGTCCAACTCATCTTACCTGACATTTTAATGTTTCTTTTTTTTTTTAACTCATTCGTGAATAACTGTCCCATAGGTGAAGTATACGAGTACATATGTATACGATAAAGTTAGTATAAGCCACAGTAAATTTAATGCATCATACAAACAGAAGAAAGAAAAAAAAAAAACCTATTATGAAAAACTAGAAGACATATTTTTCAATTGAAAAGAATATTATGCATATAATAAAAGTACTTATAAAATATTTTTAATTTTTATTTTACAACATGATATGAAATTTGCACACCTGAAGCAGGAAACTCATTAACTCATCACAGATAAATTCTTCTGTGTGCTATAATCTAAAACTAAAAATCAAAACGACAAAACAAAAAACATGTTTTTTATAATTTTAAGTGCGTTTTTTATATTTAGAAAAAATCAAAATAAAAAATTTACAAAAAAAAAAAGAACTTAGAACAATATTAGACGAACATTAAAATGAACGCACAGAAAAAAAAAATCATTTCTGTCAACAGCAAAGGATTTTGATTTCCTTAGAAAATTGTTACTTCAACAAGATGAGAATTCTGGTTTTCCTATACGACTAGATTGGAACAGCATGTTCGTGAAAGGATAATTTTTATGTTAAAATTTCATGCGTTTTTACTGACGCAGCTATTATCGCATGACGCATCAATATATCATATAATGTGAATTTATACTAAGTGCACAATACACGAACGATAACAGTTTTTCTTTTTTGTTTTTTTAAGAAGTTTTTCAAGATATCTGATCCATCAGTCGTTTTTTTAATTTTGAGCCATCAGATCAACATTACAGCTCAATGAAATAATAATGGAATTTGTTTTTTTGTTTCTTGTTAATTTTTTTCTTTTTTTTTTAATTTTATGACCATTCTGTATGACAAGCAATTGACATTCTTCATCGATTTTCTTTGCGTCCCAATTCAATCTTCCAATCAGTCCTTACATTTACATTTTTTCATACTTTTTTTTTTCTTTAATTTTTTTTTTTTTTTTTTTTTTTTTTTTTTGAATTATCATGTTGTGTTTTTCGTTATCCTACAGTATAAGATAATTTTAAGAACATCATTTTATGATCTTTTATACAATACGTTGAACAGATTTTTATTCTTCTGTACCATATACCGCGCGTAAAGTAGTGTCAAGTCACATAACAAAAAAAACAACAAAAAAAAAAACAAAGAAAAATTGCAATGCAATGAAATGCGCGAAAAAGGAGTACTCTTTTGTTGTTGTTGTATATTTCCTGCCTCTGATATATTGTTTGAATGGTCCAAAGAACCAGATTTTCATCAATTTTCTCTCTATTTTTTTTTCTTTTCAAAAGTATTTTATATATAGCTTTGCGTATATACTTTTTGTACCTTTAACATTTAAGTATTTCTTTTGATGCATGTAATTTTTACTTTTATTTCTTGTTTTTGTGTTGTTATTGTTATTTTGTTTTCTTCTTTTACACAATCATTCTTCATATTTATGGCATTATGCAGGACTTGAAAACTTTTTCAAATCTTGTTCAAGATTCCACTACCTTTTTTTTCTTTTTTTTTTTTTTTTGCTTACTTTTTATATTGGCGATGCAATGTATCTCTTTATTTATTTGAACGACGACGATTGAACGAAATATACTTACTATACCAATACTTTAGATTTCTGCAAAAGGGATATAAAACAAGAGAAAAAAAAAATAAGAAGAGTCATAATGTATCTATCTTGAAGAGAGATATAAAATACCTTTAAAATATATACACAAAGAAGATACTAAAATTTATATTATGACAGTGCATCATATTTGTACTTTGCTGATGATACTAAAAATTGCATCAATTCGCTGCTTTTTTGCAATTTTTTAGCACTTTTTTTTTTTTTTGAAATTCATTTTCGTACAATAAGATCGCAATTGAAGATTGAAGGTCGATCAGACTCTTAAAGGATCTTTTTATTTTTTTTTTTTCATTTTTGTTTAATTTTTTTGATTTGTTAGTTTCAACAGACGTGAGAATATCAAACTAGAAAAATAACAAGGATACGAGAACATTTACAATGTAATAGAAATAAATGAGCTGATGATGAACCAAAGAACACTATGCTTGAATACCTGGACTGATATATCGGATGATGATGATAATGATGATGCTATAAGGTCTTATTGCGACATATCTATGATTAAATTGTTACCTTTTTATTCGTTACATTCAATTTTAACTGATTGTTTTCGTTTTTTTTTTCCTTCTCTTTGAATTATTTTTGCCAATTACAATGATTCTCAGTGACTTTTTTCTTTTTTTACTTCTTCTTCTTCTCGTTCACAACCTTATTAAATTGCACAAATAACAAAAACAAAACATAGAAAAAAGTGACAGGATGAGGACAGTTGACTTGACGGGTGCGTGATCACTATATATATCTAGTTGTATCTTGATTATGTTTCGTTTTTTCGCTTTCTTGTAGTTATGGATACACTTGGGGGACGTACATATATTGTACCTATGCAATGTTATATACATACATACATATGTATTTTATATGCCCTCTAGGCTTTTTATTTATTTTATTTAATTTTTTTTTTAAAAAGATACTTCGATTAAGATTGCCATATAATACAACAAATTTTTAAATTTCTCACGATTCTTTTGCAATTGATTACTTTTTAGATATTTAATTGAGAATTGTTGCATATACATCGTACAACTAACAACAACAACAAAAAACGAATAAAAGATGAAACGATCGCGATCATTGGACTATGACAAAATGGTTTTTATATAAAATGTCATGTCTGTCAGGACAAGATTGATTTTTTTTTTCGTAAATATAAAATAGACACACCATCATTTCAAAGATTTCCATTTGAATTTAATTTTAAAAATTAATTGTCAAAGTGTCAAATATCATTGATTAAGTTTTTTTTAACATACTCCTTCTTTTTCTAATAGCATGACTACGCCACTGGCTAAATAACACATTTCATTTTCATCGGTCAGAATGGAAATTAACGTTTTGAGAAGAGAAAAAAAAATTTTTTTTTCCATGACAATAATTTTCAATGATTCATGTAAATCACTTTATACTTAAATTCGGTAATTATCCTGTCAATTTGTATTGTGTAAAACAAGAAAACGTATGTATTTTTTTCCATGAAAATTATACTCGTGTGTCAACTTGTTTTTTCGGCGTCAAAATGTTTTTTTTTTTTTTATCAATTTTTTTTTTATTATTTATTCAAGTTTTAAACTAGTTTTCTCACGAGAATGATTTTTTGTCGAATGAATAAAATTCTGTGTTAAAATGATTGGTTTTTTTTTTCTCCAATTCAAATTTGTTTGCCTTTTCGGTTTCAATAGATCAAAAAAAAAAAAGTTATATTTCAAAAAGCCACTTGACTCAAATCGTCTTTTTCTTTTTTCAAAATCTTCTTCTTGTTCTTCAAAATAAAAATGTCACCGTAACAAGTAAACAAATGACAAGTGACATATTTCTTAAGAAATATCATCTAAATTCTTCATTACAAATTCTTCAATATTTTATGCTGCGTGTAAGATTATGATGATCCCATTCAATTTTTGACATTTAGCGCATATAAGAACAATAATGATGCGACAAAATCTCTTGTAAATCGTTTGACAAAGCATGACGCGGTCACTTTTATACGTATATGTTTTTTTTTTATCAACAAATCTCACATCAGACAAAATCACATTCAAAATTCAAGTACTACTTTTTTGTATTGTGAATTTAACAGAGGTATTGGGAATATATACGCTATAAGTGTCCACTGTCACTTAATGATGACTTTTTTTTTTCACAATAAAATTGAAAGTCCTCAAGAAAATAATAATAATAATAATCGTCCAATGTAGCGTCATTATTCAGGTATTTTGTCCTCTTTGTCAATATCATATCGTGACTGGGACTGGGATATGTAGTGTATTAACACACACAATTTATGTTGTTTTCTTCAAAATGAAATTTTCTGTATAAATATAGTTTTTTTTTTTTTTGTATGAACGCGTTCAATATGAATTTTCAATGCTTCTCTATTGAGAAAGGATCAAGATTATCAAGAATAAGAACTCTTTTCTTTGGATGTTTTTTTTTTTTTTCTTGAACTTTTAAGAAGGCATCATTGCTTTGCAAAAAATAATTTTGTATTTTCTTTACACTTTTCTTACGTTATAAGATACTTGTGTCGTACGTCACCATGCAAATAGTACACATTATAATCCTTTCTGTAAACTCATGAATAATTGAAAATATCAAAAGTGTGCTTTATAATTTAGAAGTTTTTTTTTTTTTTTTTTTTTCAAACGATAGAAAAATTTGTATAAGAAAATATTATTTTTGAATGACTTTGATAGAATAAATAAATAATGTGGAATTTAAAGAAAAACAAATCATTGGCGGCGCTCTAGACTCTAGAGAGCGACATTATGTATACACAAATAATGTGTATGTATGTTATAGGAGTATGTATTTACGTTTTTTGCTTTAAAATTTATAAAAACAATCAATCGAAAAATTTTCTAATCGTCTCCAATGAAATATTCTATAAGGAAAATAAAATTTTCAAGAGGATTATCTGTTGAAATTATTCAAATTGATGCTAAAACCCACACAAAAAATAAATTGTTCCAATGTATGTAAATGACTCGAGGGATCATTAGAAAAACGTATCAACGAACGCTTCTTGAAATTCAATTTAACGTTGTCTTTTTTTTTTTTTTTTTTTTTTTTTGAAATTTTCTAAGCTTCTAGAGTTTCCTTATTTAGCATAAAATTCCATATTTTACTCATTTTTATCCCGAAAATTATGCTACTGAACATCATAATCCATCTTCACCACTACTATGGGCACTGATTAATGTTTTCATTAGAGAAAGTTTAAAGAAAATGAACTATATAACGATCGAAGACGGACGACGACGACGACGATAATTTCTTTAAAAAGACGATTTCATTAACAAACAAACAACAAAATCCACCATCATCATCATCATCATCATAATTCAGTCAAGTTAATTGTTTGGACAAGTTTTTGCTGCTTCAATTTTTAAACCACAATATCTACCGCATACAAAAAACAATACTATATATGTATGTATGTTAAGCCGAATATGGCTGGCTGTCTGGTTCTGGTACAGATTGCATTTCCTTAAAAAATAATTCAATGAGGATTTGGTTTGGAATCTTTGAAGAAAGAAATAAAAAAAAAAATTTCCATGCAACTATAAACTCTCTCAGTATAAACGAACATTCTTAATATATAAACTGCATCTGTAACAGATTCATGTAAGAAGCAAAATAAAATTCTCATCTGTATATAATATATAAATTCAGTCAGACAGATACTTTTCATATTCATAATAATAATAATAATAATAATAATAAAAAGAAAAGTAAAAGAATGGATTTATGGTACCTCCCTTTTAACTTATTTAAAAAGTGATTTTATGGTTAAATTGAACAAACAAAGATCGACTTTTAAAATTTTTAACTTACTTAACTTAAATAAATTTCATCTGTAAGACTTAATACGGAAAAACAAAACAAAAGCACATCAGATACAAGATACATTTTTATCTTTTTTTTTTTCTTGAATATTTTTTTCTTCCGTTTTTTTTTTTTTTCACGGTTTATTTTATTTGATTTCTAAGACTTTTAAAATCTACAACATTTATTTATTTTTTTTTTTGTGTTAGGAATTTTAATTTGTGGTTCTAATGATTATTATGATGATGTCGATGACAACAAGAAATTATTCTTATGTGTATACACACATCATTTAAAATGTTATCTTATTGCGAATTGTATATACATATGTATATGAATGGTCATTATCATGTACCTGAATGATGGATTTTTAACATGTATAAGGCGAGGTCATATATGTATATATGTATGTATACAGAAAATGAGAATACCACCATGAAAAAAAATCATGAGGATGTACAAAGAAAAAAAAAAATTATTAAACAGCATAAAACCACTGCTAATTGGATTTTACATTCACATGAATTACATATGTACTCATCATCAAACCACAAATTCTACATAATATACAATGTGAATAGAAAATCTACTAAAGTGAAAAAAAAAAAGAAATGGTTTTGGTCATCATCATCATTTTAGACGCCCCTATTATAGATGAACAAATCAAATTGATCACCTATCTTCATCACATACGAGTATATGTACATTGTACATAGTACATGAAATTCAATATCATATGTGTCCACTTGTACTTAAAAAAAAAAAAAATCACAAAAATAAAGATAAAAACAAAATAAATACATATTGTTGACTATTTAATTGCATCTTTTGTTGGAAAGGTTATTTCATTCATTTCTATATAGTCATAGACAAAGTGATGTTTTATGTTTTAAGTATTAATAATTTTACTATTTTTTTTTTCTTTTCTGAATAAAAAACAAAACAAAAAACAAAAAATTCATTTTAAAACATTTTAATGGAAAATATATTATGAAACTTTCATCATAAAATGTTTAAAATTGAAAATAGGTATATACCCTTTCTCATATATAGCATTTTACAGAAAATCAATAATCTTAAAGTTAAAATATCTATATATACAGAATTTTAGTAGAATACTAGATATAAGTTATGTGCGACCAACTTTTAATAACTTCGTCGACTGTGCAAATTATCATATATGATGAAATATTAAAGATGTGTATGTATATACTATATATGTACTCATATGTGAAACATAAAAGATAATTTTTAATCTTATGAAAAACAAAAAAGAAAAGGAAAAAAAAACAACAAGAAAAGGTAGTTTTTACACTTGTTCTTGAAACAACATGGGCGGCATAAAAAAAAATATATATTGAAAAGAAAAAACAAAAAACAAAAGATTGTTTTATTGAATTTCTTTCACCTCTTTTGACTTTATGTTTTGTTTAGATTTAATTCTTGTTTAACATATGCAATAATTTTTAAACTTCTAAAAAAACGTTAGATTTTTAAATTAACATTAAAATTCAAATTTACTTGCATAGGATGTTTTTTTTTTGAAAAGACAAAATAAAAAAGTAAAATTTTGAAAATTGTGGTCTCGAAAAGTTAAAAATTTTTGCAATAAACAAAATATCTAAAATTCCTGACATACCAAAATATGCAAAAAAAAACAGATTAATTTCCCTTTTAACTTTTTTACTTCTTTAACTCTTTTGTCTTTTTATATTTCCTCTTCTTCCTTCCTTTCTTCTTCTTCTTCTTCTTGGCGCTAGATAATTTGCAATAAATTGTGTTAAATTCCTGAGAAAATTTTTATTACACATTTTTTTTTTTTTTTAAAAAAAACGTCCTCCTGTGTCATATTTTAATTCACTTTTTTTTCTTCTTCAAAATAACCCACAAACTGTTGGTTTGTTTGTCGGCTTTTAACCACCAAAAAAAATAAAAAATCTAAAAGATTCATTTCGATCGTCCAATCACCTCATACATCCTCTTTAAAAACGATTCATAACATATACTCTTTTTTTCTTTTAAATGATTCACATGAATATATATAGTATATGTATCTTTTTCATGGCACCTAAATTGATCTACATAATACATTCATGATCATATTATATTAAAATTTTGTCTCAAAAAAAAAAAAAAAAAAAATCTTGTCTGGGTCTGATCTAATTTTGTATAAAATTTATGAAAATCATAAATTTCCTCTCTTTTTCAAGAATAAATAAAAACAACAAAATATTAAACACAACTCATAATTTTTATTATGAAATTTATCCCAAACAAAATAAAATAAAAAAAAACAAATACATACATATTTATAAAACATACAAAATATCGATCATCAAATAATTATATTTCTCATATAGAAAAGATACAACTATACAAATTAATAGAAGAATGTATCTATAATAAAAACGACGATAATATTCTTGAGGTTAAATTTAAATAACATTCTTATTCAATATGTAACTAATTTAAATTAGTCATGCTTATGATTTTTCTTAGTTTTTTTTTCTTTCTAAAAAAAAAAAAACAACAACAACAATAAAAGAAAATAGAAGAAGAAAACAAAAAAACAATTCTCTAAGAAAAATGAAAATAACAAAAAATTTAGATTTTTTTTTTTTATTTAAAAATTTATTTTCATGATGAAAAAAATTTTTTTTTTCCAAATTTATGTAATAAATAAAACGGAGAAAAAGAGAAAAGATATGTATATTTAATGTAAAAAAGATTGAGATACATGAGAAGAAAAAAAAAAAAGATTGATCATAATATAAATCTAATCAATAAAAATGATATTAAATAAAATCAACTTTTAATAAACTCTTTTAAATTACGATTAAAAATTCAACAATAACAAAAACAACAATACCATTATAGGCACCAGTAACTATATATGGTGCAGTATAATGATGTTGATGATGATGATGATGGTGATAATAATGATGATGATGACCTTGCCGCAGAAGCAACTTAAGCAGCCAATTAAAATTAATTTTATGCACAAAACAAAAAATAATAATAATAAAGATCTTTTTTTTTTTTTTTTTTTTGAAAAGTTTAAGCTTCTTAAGAGAGTTGAAAAACTGTCAGAAAAACGATAAATTTTTCAAATGCATCTCACAACACATAACATACACACACACACACACAAATAGTAAATTTAAATTTATACACATTTTACAAGAGATACAGATACATATTTTTAAAAAGATATTTGTTTGTATGTTTTAAATTTATGAATGCAGTTTAATATTTTCTTTTTGTTTTCATATATTTTAACATATATAGAATTTTCACTCTTATAAGAAAACAAAAATGTATATTATTGAAGTAAAGTACATATTAAATATATCTTCTACACTAGTCAGATTTATTTTGTATCTATCTTTAAAAAAAAAAAAAAAATAGATACAAAAAATCATATATGTATGTAACCATTGGTATAAGTATCTCAAAAGAAAAAAAAAAAAAAAACAAAATTACTTATAGTGATGTGAAGTGCTACGATCTGCTCTTGTAATATGTATATTTATCTTTTCTAGATTGACTTTGAGACAAAAGATTATTTTTTGTTATACACAAAAGAAGATTTTAAAGTTAGTTTTTCATTGTGCATATCATCATCATCATCATAAAGTTTTGCTCTGAAAACATGTATGCAGATATATTATGCGTTAAGGTGTGAATATTATATTGCTAGAGAGAAATGCAATGAAAATGGCAAAAAGAAGAAAAAAAAATAACAAGGTGGCAAAATAAATATTAAAATACATCCTACGCATTTTAAACGGCTTCTTTTTTTTTTCCTTGTAGTAAAATAAATATGGTATTTAAATTATACAGTATATTTTATTTTGTTGTTTTTGTTTTTTTTTTTTTAATTTGAAATCTCCATAACGAAATAGTTTATATAAACAATTTATTTATTTTTTTTCTAATATAAGAAAATCATTAAATGTCAACTTTTTTTTATTTTTGTTTTGAAAATTTGATTTGTTGTTAGACTGGTAGTCGTATTTAAATATTCTAAGCTCATATATGTATATTAAATGTTTGAAAATGAAAACAAGAAAATAATTAATCAAACATAATTATTATTGAGATAATTTGTATTTTGTTGTAAATGACATACATATGTATATTCCTCCAAGTTGACTACTGGTATAGTGTAAAATTGGGGAATTTTGGTAACTTTTGTAGAATTATTTTTCGACTTGGAAATAGATCTGAAAATTTAAATGCCAGAAAGAGAACGTTTCCCAACGAAAATTGTCTTTCCAAATATGTAGAATCTATGACTCTAGAAATTTAAAACAAACCATTAACTGTTATGTTCCAATTCTGTTCTTCTGTGGAAAGTCGAGGGGAGATCTTAAGTGGATCATGTATGTAAGTTTTAGTCCAATTTTTTTTTTTAAAGACTCATCGGAAAGGAAAATCTTTAACAAAACGCAGAAATTACAGCTCATTTATAGTTTTTAAGATTATTGACGAGATTAACAACTTATTCCTAATATCATGACACCCAGTTCGAAATTATTGGACCTTCTTTGCTGTTTAGGTATACGCACTTTAATGTTATCTTCGAAATAATCCACTTACAACCACATCACCTTTTTGAATCACTTTGCCTGTTTTTAACCTTTGGATTCCATATTCTTCCTGCCGTTTTAATCATTTATTCTTAAATTATGGAAGATTCCATGTATTTTAATTACAATTTTGACCAAATCATTTCCAAACTTTCACCTAAAGCTTTATGAACTACTTGACTAATTGTCGAATCAAGTCTCTATCATCAATTCTAAATTTTAAGAATAATAGCATTGTGGAATTTCTGTGAAAAGTTTTTCTTTTTTTTTTTCACTACAAAATTCGGCCGGATGACTTGAATTTGGAAAATGATTTTATCTCTATTCCGAAACTCGTTAGTTGCTTGTTCCTCAATTGAACGTCAACATTGCCAATTTTGGAAAAAATTTTCCAAATAAAAAAATTTGAAAATTATCTATACTGAATGCCAAAATCTCCCCATTTTACAGTACAAAAAAAAAAAAAAATTCTATAAGTAGGTACACAAGGTATACAAGTATATGTATCTCTATTTTCTGTCAGCAGTAATTTGAAAATGTAAAAAATTTAATTAATTGATCAAAATGTTAAAAATTAATTAACTCCATGTAGTATCTATATGTTCATTCGTCCCTGACAAATAAATGTGCGTAATACACAGAGTATACAAAAAAAAACAACAAATAAAAAATTCAACAATAACTCACAAGAAAAAAACAAAAAAAAAAAAAAAAAGAAGTCAAAACGTTTTTCCCCTACATAAAAATGTTAAATGATATATAACCTGATCCGACAGTAATATCAAAATCTTTAAATTATTTCCAGTGATCTAATTAGCGTATTATACTGAAACAACAACAAAAATTTTTTCCATACGTATAATAGGTATCTCATAGATATCTTGTACATTTTTAATTTCAATTTAATCTTTTTTTTCTTTTTTTTAATGCTCTTTTTTCTTCTTTTTATTTTCTATAAATATCTCTTATTGTATTAAATGATGTTAATTCAGGTGTAAATAAAAATTAAGTAACACATTTTAAAAGTCCCATCATTTTCATTATGCTGTTTTGTATTTTATTTTCTCTCTTATTTTGAGAATTTAAAGTCAAAATCATTCACACATAATCGTTATCTAGCTTGGTTGTCTTTTTCTTCTTCTTTTCTTTCTAATTTTCCTTTTAATTCCCCTTCTAAACTCTAATTTTTTTACTATTATTTATTTGTTAAAGATATTTTAAATTAACAATTATTTAACAGTTTATTGTTAAGAAAAGAAAAAAAAAAAAAAACAAATTTTAGATAATAAATAAATTGTATCTTAAATATTTTGATAGTTTTTTAAATTGTAAAATTTTTGGTTCCTACAATAACAACAACAAATATGTATATGTATCTTAAATACTAGTAGATACACTTGTTGTTATAGACTAACAATGAAGAGACATAGGAACAAATTTTTCGTTGTTTAAATAGAAAAAAATATATAGATTGAAACTAAAATAAAAATAATAGCAAAAAAAAAATAAAATAAAATCTTTAAAAAGAAACGAAAAAAAAAAAAAAATAGGTAACAAGTATCTATTCAAGGTTTTCTCACGATTTGTCAACTTTAAATAAAATGAACAAAAAAAAAAAAAGATTTAATAAAAACAAATATTGCAATGTCATTACGCGAACGTTTTGAAGGATATTAACAAAATTTTTTTTATGTAGAGAACAATGAGCAGATAATATTAATTCAAGTTTATAATCAAAATCGAAAGAAAAAAAAATTGTATAAAAATAAATTTTATAAAGTTTGTACCTTTGTAGTATCTGTGCGATAATTTATTTTTTTTTTTTATCTATTTCTTTTTTTTTTTTTTAATGTTAAATAAATAAGCGTACAATATGATGATGGTCAGCGCAAATAATCTTGTGATTCATTTTTGATTATCATCACCATAGCATCACCATCATCATCATCATAGTTGTCTTCATCGCATGAAGATGTTTTAATGATTTAGAAGGTAAATTAAACAATTGACGCATAGCGATTGAATATGCTTTACAACAATTTACTAATAACTCGGATTTCTTCCACATCAAAAGTCAAAATTGTTGACTTCGAGACCTAAGTACCAACAAAAAACAAAAGAGAAGAAAACAAAAGAGGATTTCGAAGAGAACCGAGCTTTCGAAATAGCTTCTTTTCATCGAAACAAAGTTACTTTTTTAAAGTTATTTAATTGACACAAAAAGGAAACACGTCGAAAACAAAGTTAAAAAAAAAACTGCTCTAATGGATGCCTCACAACACTTTAAGATCTTGAAAACTTTTAAGAAGTTTTAAAATCTTGACTCACCGTGACAAAGGACTGTGTTAGGCTAAGTTTTAAAACGTGAATTCATTTCGTTATTCCTTAAAGGGTTTTAGGTACAGAAGCAAGAAATTTAAAATTATTCTAAATAGAGCCAATTAAAGTACTTTGAACTAAACTGAATTCCGCCAAAAATTCACAAAACTTCAAAATTCATTGTAAAAATCACTTATCAGGTCACATAAAGTGTTTTATTTCCATTTTTTTTTTTCAAGAAAAAATAAAACAGAACTCTCAAAAATAATAATTGAGAAATTACCATCCATTAAAACAATATTATATTATTTAGAGTAAGAATCAAAATAGCTAAAAGGCTTATAACTGGTTACCTTACCCTAGTTACTTACATTAAATAATGTGCTGTGTTATTACTTATTTTGAGGGATTATGAGGAATAATGGATTGTGTATAAAGCTTGAAAGTGAGAATTTAAACTTTATTTCTGGTTTGTTTGCCTTGAGGTCAACATGTACCTAAACGGGGAAAGAAAAAAAAGAAGTTTGAAGAAAGAAAAAAAACAATAACAACAAAAAACCAAAATAATAAAAGAAGTTGAAGACAAGATCGTGACTACAAGTATGTATAAAACACGGTCGTGTATATATACCATAACCCACCCATAATTAGTTTTTATTTCTGCTATTTGCTTCTTTGAAAAATTTAAGAAAAAAAAAACACACACACACACTTTAAAAATAATTACAAGAAGTAATTGTTTTTTTTTTTTTTCATTTTTCGCTTTTCTTACTTAATTTTTGTATTAACGTTTTTCTGCGTGAAAACGTACATTAGATCATTCTCGAAATTTTGTTGTTGTTGTGTAACAAAATTTATAAAAATGTTTTTGAATGTCGAATTTATCATGAAAACAGAGTACGTCAATTAATTAATGTCCTTAATCTCATTTTTGTTTTTTTGTTTTTTTTTTCTTTTACAGATTTTCAAGAAAGATCTACCTAAAATGCTGATAAATCAACAACAAAAAGTATACAAAAATTTATTTATTAATGAGTTCACATCAGAACAGTTATAATAATTACCCATCATCGGGAAAAAATCTAGAAAGTATTCATCATCATTATCAACAACAATACTCACATTATCACCATCCTCATCATCATCATCATCATCATCGGAGAGATATTAATGCTTCTGCATTATTATTGCAACAACAGCAGCAGCAACAACAACAACAACAACAACAAAATAATAATCGTCATCAATCAACAAATCAAATGGTAATGTCACCAAGCAGACGTCCATCGCCTCCAAGAGCAGCAACACATCCAACAAATATGCATTTAAGCTCATTAACACATGCTCAAATGCAATTTCAATCACAGATTCATCAAAAATTGGCAGCTGGTTTGCCACCAAATCATTTAAGTAATTATTTTCGAAATCCACCGTCACCCACCACAACAACAACAAATACTTCAACATCATCAACAAGAATATCACCAAGTAATCCGTTAAATCATTTACAAAATATGCAACCTTTCGATTTTCGAAAAGTAAATGCTGCAGCTCTAGGTGCTTTTCCATCAGTTCTTCCACCATCTAATACACGAATGAGCCCAGATTTGGCACAACATCATCATCTGCAACAGCAAGCTTTGGCTCAAGTTCGAAGAAGAATATCTGAATCATCACCAGTATCAAGTGCCGAGAAAAGTGTTCATGCACACGCTAATAGTCTATTCAGTATGGCCATGTCTGGTCATCATCTTCCATTTCATTTACCACCTCCACCGCCACCTGCATCACAAGTTGCTGCAATGGCTGCAGCAGCTGCATCCGGTGCACATTTACCACCTGGTTTATTATCATCGCATTTTTCCTCATTAAATCCAAATTTAAATATTAATCAACGTAAATCACCTTCAATGACTGATCATAGTAAAGAATCTGTTTCACAAAAATTATCAACAAATACCGAAGATAAGAATTCCTCGCACAATGTTTTAAATTTAAGTCGCGATTCGAACAGTACCAAAAGTTCTCATAGTTCACACCAAAGTCAACATAATTCACGTATAACTGGTTCATCATCATCAACATCAGCTTCAAATTTGACCAGCTCTTCTTCAAATGTAAGAAGAACACATTCACCTGGTAAACGTCAATGGGGCTCTGTTCCAGTAAATTTGGGAACACAATTCATAAATCCAGTTACTGGTAAAAAACGAGTTCAGTGTAATGTTTGTTTGAAAACATTTTGTGATAAAGGTGCCCTGAAAATTCATTTTTCGGCAGTGCATTTACGTGAAATGCACAAATGTACAGTTGAAGGTTGTAGTATGATGTTCAGTTCAAGAAGATCAAGAAATCGACATAGCGCTAATCCAAATCCAAAATTGCATTCACCACATTTACGTCGAAAAATATCTCCACATGATGGTCGCAGTGCTCAACCTCATCCATTATTATTACAACCACCTGGAGGACTTATGGGTCCATTAAATCCACTTAATCCATTTGGAACATTCCCTCTTCTTACACCGCCTCCAGATATGAGACATCATGCAATTCCCGGCATGGAATTAACAAAACATGGTGCTGCTGCTACAGATTTCTTACATCCAGCATACGTTGATGAGGCTAATAGAATGTATAAATACGATGATAGACATAGTCATCATATACAAAATGAAGAGGATGATGATGATGATGATACTGATGGTATTGTTGTTGTGGGTGAAGAAACAGATAATATTTATGATAAGTCAATGTCTGATGATTATAGTGCTGAAACAGAAGATCAACCTGCTGATTTTAGTATAACAAAACGTAGAAATCCTTCAGTAACTGGTTATTCAGATTTTGATGATAATCAAAGTATTACAGAAAGTAATGATGATTCATTAAGTGTAAGTGATTCATGTAGTGGTGCTAAAGAAGAACAAGAAATTGCACCACCAAATAAAAGAAAACGTAAAAGTATGAATCCAATACGTTGTACAATACAAACTACTGAACAATCAAATGGTAATTCATCAGATGAATATGATGTTGCTGATTTGTCTTTAAAAACTAATCATATTATAAATGAACCAAAAGATGATGATGAATATGAACATAGAACTAATATAAAAAAAGAACCGAATGATCATGATGATGTTGATAATGTGAATGATAATGAAAATAATGATAAAGAAACAAAATTACAACAACAAGCTAGTGAAACACCAAAGGTACTCCCTTCACCACCCTTAACACCGTCTGTTGGAAATTTTATCAATAATAATGAAACAACAGAAAGATCAATCAAAGAAGAACCAATTGAATATAAAGATGAAGATGATTCTAAAATGAATTTAGATGAAAATTATCAGAATATTATTGAACAGGAAGAAAATGAAGAAGAAGCAGAAAATCTACAACAACTAAAACCACAACAACAACGATCAGTTGAACAAGATGATAATCTAATGGATGAAGAAGAGAAAGAATCACAAGAAAATGTTTCTATTGATGATTATAATGAACAACCAGAAAACTATACTCTTGATTTATCACGTAAACGTGATCGTACACCATCACCATCATCCCAACCAACACAACCAACACTACCACCGCCACCGCAGCCACGATCAATACCACCGGCATCAATAACAAACTCAATATTTGCAAAAGTAAACGATGAAAGAGTCGAAAGTAAAATTCAAAAGTCATTATGTGATAGAAATGGGGAATCAACCAAATTTAGTCCAACATCTGAATTTTTATTTGAACAACAACGACGACGATCTGGTCATCAACAACAACAACAACAACATCATTATCAAACTTCATTATCATCGGCAACATCATCAAATATTATTGAAGGTGAAAAACGTAATAGCATTATACAAAATTGCAAATTGAATGATGCAATGCAAAATGTGGAAAATATTGAAATGAAAAGTGTAAAAAGTGGAAGAAATTTAGAACGACAATATGAGAATTTATCATGTGAAAATATCAATGATCTTTCAATATCAAGAAAAATGTCACCAAATAATTATGAATTATCAAAATATCGATCATCATCACCAGATGTTCCAGAGAATCTATCAAATCAAGTTGCACGTAAAACACGTGAAAATAATCCATCGTCAGTTGAACAGGAACATGAATCTGAAGGAATGAGCGATGAAAATTATGAAAATGGTGAAGATTTAATTGAAGATGTACCAATTGATAAAGAAAATCCACGAAAGTGTACAGCATGTGGTAAAGTATTTCCAAATCATTTCGGTGTAAAGAGTCATTATCAAAGTGTACATTTGAAACTTTTGCATAAGTGCAATATTGATGGTTGTAATGCAGCATTTCCATCGAAACGTAGTCGTGATAGGCATAGTTCAAATTTGAATTTGCATCGTAAATTATTGTCAACTAGTTCAGATGATAATTTTGATGAAGCACCATCGAATAATAATAAATCATTTGGAACGATACCCACTTCAATACAAGCTGAATTTTTAGCACGATTATATGCTGGATCACAACGTATGCCACCGATAAATTTTGAAGCTTTGAAAAATCATTTTCCAACACAACAAAGTCTTACTGAGAATTTTTTATCATCTGATCATCAGAGATTTTTCGGTAGTATGAATCATCCACCAAATCCACTTTTATTTCCTGGTTTAGGTGGTTTAGGTGCATTTCCAGCACTTTCATCTTTAGCACCACATCTTCTACATCATCCTTTTAATGGTTTTAATCCTTTCTGTCGCCGTCCATCTTCTGGATCAAATTCACCAATATCAGCTCATTCACCACCATTACCACCTGCACCACCTACAACATCAGCATCAAATTCTTCATCTCAAATTGGTAGAACTCATGCACCATCACCATATTCTTCATGTTCAGCACATCAACATCAACCTCATCACCACCATCAAAATCATCATCATCATCATCATCATCATCATAATTCTGATGATGGCAATGGAAGACGAAGTAGTACACCGGTATCATCATCATCACCAGCAATTCATTCTATTCCTGAAGATCTTCATAAATCTCATCATCCTCAATATAATACATCCGATCGGATATCATGACCATATCGTTTGCCACCTGGTGGTTTTATGTACTCCAGATACTCATCATCATCATCAACATCTCAGTAAGACTGAGATTATCGGGTATATTTTCAATGTATATAAGATTTGTTTTTTTTTTTTTTTTGTTTTTTTTTGTTTTTTAGCTATACATATGATATTTTAGTTGATAATGTTGTGTTCTAGATTATGCCTGCAGTGATATAATTTCTTTATAATTTAAAAATCCTTTTCATATGAATTTATTAACAACAACAATAATGCTAACTGCTAGCGTCCAAACGACAAGAAGATATTTTTCGTTGTTGTTGTTTTTTTTGTTTGTTTGTTTTGATGATAACAACGATGTCTTGATTCACAATACGTGTATATCATCAGGATAATTACATGAAATAAATAATATCTGTTTGTTTTTTTTTTCTTCTATTTTTTAGCGAGCATATAGAAGATTGAGAATTTATTTTATGACAAAGTGCAATAGATATCTTAAGAAAATTTTTACACACAGAGAAAATTGTGTAAACATTAACTTAAATTGAGAAGAAAAAAAAAAAGGATTTTTATTAACGAGTTAGTTAGTTCATAAGGAAATTAGTTTCCAACATAGAAAATGAAAAATTATATGCTCGAATTAATAATAATTCGAAAATCGAAATCAATAAAATATGTTTGTGAAAAAAATTTCAATTTCTGCTCAAAATATTAAAACGATTTTTTTGGTTTTTTTTTTTTGTAATTGTGTGAGAAAAAAAAAAAGTAAAAAAACAAAAAGTTGGAATAAAAAAAAAGAGTAAATTTTCAGGCTTTTAAAATTTAAAAAAAAAAAGAATTTAAAATTTGGAAGGAAAGAAAAACATTTGTAAAAGTTATGTACCTCATTTTTTTTTTCATATGTGAAATATGTACATCGAATAAATAAATAAAAAAACATTTTTACAGCATATCAAGTTCAGAAAGCAGACAGAAAAAAATGACATATATAAATCATGATCAAATTTAAAATTCAGGCAAAAAATTAATTTAAAAAAAAAAAAACGTCATAAATCAGTTGACAGTGTTCAAAATCTTGATTTTGATCGAAGAAAAATGGAAAAAAGTTTTCATTTAAATTCTTTCTTAATCTCATATTTAATTTTTATTCTATAATATCCACCGTGTAGAAATATTCCTTTTCTGTACTAGATTGTTAGCTTGATGATAGAAAAGAAGAATGGGAAATTAAGGGGTGAAATAAATAAGTAATAATGGATGATCCTTTTGAACTTCTATAACAAACAAACAAAAAAATAATTAACTGCTTATTCAGTTTACTTCGATTTTGTAGGAATTTCGAAAAAGAAAATATGGAACCTAATAAAAGATAGAACTCTTTCTCATTTACAGTCATTAGTGTCAGAATTCAGTCTTAAAGGTCATAAAATTGCCCAACTGAATTGAGACAATAAAAATTCATATTTTCAACCTTTGATCGGTTTTTTTTATTTCTTCTTTTCTCTAATAAAATCGAAAAAAGGATAATAGTAAAAAATTATAATAAACAACTAAATGACACTTTTGAGTGCCAAAAGTGTTATAAGAGATTTTTTCAGAAAAAATTGTCTAATTTAACTTTCTTTTGCCAAAGTTTATGTTAACTTTCAGAGTAAGTATTTTTTTTTGTAAAATGTCGAATTTTGTTTGTACATACTTTGAGGCCCTTTAAAAACAAAGAAAATAATTTTTTAAATTTTAAACTCCTAAAACAAGAAATATATTTTTTTCTTTCTAGAGAGTTCACAATCAAACTTCATCGAATAAAACTGGTAATTTATTCGAAATTTTCCTTATTTTTCTCTCGTCTTTACCACCTTCACCACCCACAAATATTCACTAAAGACAAACAATGAATATTTAATGATTCTAATCAATCCAAATTTTTTTTTTTTTTAATATTAACATGAGAAATTCGGATGATGTTAACTGATTTACCGTTATTATCTAAAATTTCAATTTTATTTCTCTTGAGGCAGTTTTTTTTTTCGTATTTTCAAAAATTGACCAATAAAATTTAGAAATTATGAGAAAAAAAATAAAATGTATACGTTAAAATTGCTCAAAAATAAAATTTAAAAATAAAAAAATTAAATAAAGGATATTTTCTGTCATCTGTTATTTCCTTTTTTTTTGTCAAATACAAATTTTAATCTGTGAATATTTAAATAAAATAATTATTATAAAATCTAGTGATTAATTATAATTGTATTTAAAGAGAAAAAAAAAATAAATAAAAAAAATTATTGTAATTATTATTATACAAAAAAAAAAAAAAACGTATTTGTAAAATTTCCTATACAGACAAAAAAAAAATACATACTTTTAAAAAAATCATGAATAAAAAAATTAAAGAAAAATTTTTAAAAAAAAACTGCTGTTTAATTCGTCGGGTTTCCACAATGAAAAAAAAAAAAAACAATATTATTTGATAGCAAAAATATGTAAAAAAAAAAAAAAAAAAGAAATATAAAAAAGCAAGAAAATGTACGCAATACACATGTACAATTATTTAAATACATACATATACATATATACGTAAGGACATTAAATAAATTTTCTTATCCTTATGCATGTACATTATTCAATTTAAAAAAACAAAAAACAAAAAATTTAACAAAAAAAAATAAATAAATAAAAAAAAACAAACAAAAAAATAAAGATATCTACACTGTAAATAATATTGTATACAAAATAAATTCAATTAGTGTATTTACCTAATGTTGTATAAAACAAAAATTTTAGAAAAAATAAATTAAATTATACAAAAAAATAAAAAATAAATAATAAAAAGAAAAATAAAAAAAAAAGTTCAATAAAAAACGAAAGTTCTATTCTTTTTTTTTTTTTTAAAAAAAATTTTAAATTTCAATAATTTTCTTATAGTGTAATAATTTTAGTTATTTTTATTGTTTTTATTGGACCTCATTATACTATATACATATACATATATATAAATATAAATATATAAATATAATTATATAAATACAAATATATGATATCATGTATTACAAAATAAGAATAGATAACGTTAAAAATTTAAAAATTAAAAAAAAAAATAAAGAAATTGTAATTCAAAACGAAAAATAATATTGAATTATTAATTAATTATATAAAAAGAAGAAGAAGAAAGAAAAAAAAAAAAAACAGTTATATAAATAAATAAAATTTAAATATTATATCAAATATATAATTTAAGAAAAATAAATGAATTATTGTAAGAAAATTCTTTTTAAGATTATTTCTATATTCAAAGAAAATTTTCATTTGGTGGTGTTCCTCATTTTTTATTAACACGAACACTCACTAGTATTTTCTTTCTTGATCCCCCTAATTTGAACATTTTTCTTTTAAAACTACTTTTTTCCTTAAGTACCAGCCAACGTTTTACACAGAACGACGATTCCATGTTATCTTACTTTAAAATTTTTTTTCCTGCCCCTTTAGCCTAAATTCTTTTCCCTACTATCCCTTATTTTGCTGCAGTTTTAAAACAAAACAAAAAAAAAATTAAGGTAAATAATTGAATTTTCTTTCTCTTTTCGAAAGAGTCCGAAAATGTTTAACGAAATCTACCTACACCAAAACATTTCAATCACCTTGTAAAGCTTTAAAAAAATTTCAAATGAATCCCTGAATTTTTTTTTGACAATAAGAATTAATAGGAATTTGAACGCAAGAATTAAAAAATTAACAGAATATTTAACGTTTTGAGGTTTTCTCCCCCAAGGCATTATTATTCGAAAAAAGGAAAAACAAAGTGAATGTTAAGTAAACTGGCCAATAAAAGACTTTTTTCTATTGTCCTTTTTTATTAAAATTTCTTAATAGGTTCTTTGATCAACCAGAACAATTCTCTGGATTCTTGTTCTGATGTTTGCGAACGATCACAAAAATGATCAGGCTATGTGCTCTACCTTTTCTTAACAACTATTCCACGCTAATGTATGCCAAAATTTTATACATTTTCGCTTCGGCTTTGGAAATACTTTGAATCTTTTTCTTTTTAGTTCCAAAAATTAAAGGTGTAAAAATGGTGATATTTTTTAATGGTAAAAATTTTAGGATAATAAGAAGAAAAAGAAGGAAAATAATTGATAAATATTTTGCTCAAGTTCACAAAGAATTTGTACTTTATTTCGAAAATAATCAATTTTCAGCTTAAAAAATCCATATCCTTGAAACATGGAAAATAATTCTTTCTCACTACATCACAGCCCAAATTGACCTTTGACCACTTCAACGATCAATAATTCAATATCACAAAAATAATAATAAAATTCACTTTAAAAATTTTCTTTTCCACCTTTTTTTTCGCGAATGGTTTAAATCAAGAATATAGACCATTATCCCATTCCCAATACAAAAATTTATTTACTTTCACATTAAAGTATCTCTTTATCCTTTTTCACATTATATAATCACATAATCTTTATAATCTTATTTCTGTGTGTACTCTGTTAATATGTAATTTGTCACCTTTTTATTTGCATTTAAAATGTGTAAAACCAAATGAAAAGAACAAAGACAAAAAACCAAAAATAAAAGTGAATACAATTTGTGAGTATGCGTTTTCATTGCAACTGCGCTTTTTAATCAGATTTTTTGTTTTGTAATCAATACAAACAAAATGCATTATGTATCTCCTACAACATTGAGCAATATATCTGAAAATACCTACCTTGAATTTCATTAAATGGACGTATACATATTATATGAAGATAAAATTGCACCTGTACATCCTGAGAAAAAATTTTATAAATGGAACACCGGATGAAGCGAAAAATCCAAAGTGAAAATTTTGTATTTTAATCCTTTAGCAATCCTATATGAATAGTACCTATGCATATCCATTTCTAGTCTATACGGCGATGCAATCTTATGGACATGCATTCTATTATAACCCACACACAGGTACACAACAGATACATATTTCGTATTCGGTCACATTTTCAGAATACGAAATTTAGTTTCATTGAAAAAAAAAAAATAAAAAATAAATATGCATAAAATCGAAGAATACAGGTAACAAAAAAAAAAAAAAGAATTTCTACACTTATTGCAAATATGTGCTAAAAATATGTGAAAAGTTTTTCAAAGAAAATAAAATAAAATATTGAAACAAAAAAATTGTTGTTTATTTTTTTTTTTCGTTTTTTGTATTCTTGGGCGGAGCAAAGTTTTATTATAATCCACAAAAGAAATGACATGTTTTAGGAGCTCCACCTACCATAAGTATCCAATAATGTCGTATTTATGTAGGTGCCCATTATAATAATAAAATACAAACAAACAAACAAAAAAAAATTTTATAAAAGAAAAAAGAGACATTGAAAAATTGAAAAGATTACGATGAAGAAAAAGAAGAAGAAATTCATTTTTTTTTTAATTTGTTTGTTTTTTTTTTTTTTTTTTGTCTTTAGGTTGATGTGACTTTTTAGATTTTAAAAGAGATGATTTTTTATTTTTTAAAAGTGAGATTTGTGATTTGAGATATTAAATTTTAGATAAAAAATAATTGAGATATTTTTAAGATAAAATCAATAATAAATAAAATTGACCGTGCAGTATTTCAATGAATAACTGATAAAAATTTACCATTTAGGTGTCAAAGATTCTGCAAAAATCTTCAATTATTTCGCAAATGTCTTTTAACGGCTTTAAAAAATCTAAAAGCGTATTTGGAATGACTTAAGATAGGATTCGAAGAGGTCGACTTTAGGCTTTTACTTAAGAATATTAAGAAAATTATACAAAGAGTATTAGCTATTACAATCTCAGGAAAGTGATAAGAAAAGTCTCAAAAAGCATGAAAAAGAATCCACAAAATGCTTTCTCTGTCAACTTCTAGCTTTTCGAAGTTCACTGCTACTGCTGTGGACACATTTGGATATTTGCGAATGAAAAGTTCGTGAAATCACTAAAAACACTAAAACAGTTCAAGCTTCGTTATGAGTACGCATTCTTTGTTATCTTTGAATCAACTTCAACTTAACATAAGGATTATCAGGACTTTTGATAGAAAATATCTTCTTCTATATTAGATTATGTTCCAAAATTTACCTTAATGGACAACACTGTAAGGACTTTGAGGCTATGAAAGTTTCCTCTATATTTAAAGATTTTTATGTAGTTTTCCTTACTTTTTTCTTTTGCTTTTTTTTGTTTTTCTCTAGAGGGGATACAGAGTGCTTGCAAAATAAAAGCCTTAGTACTAACTGTTATGAAATTCGGAACACATACTTTACCTCTAAAAAATTATCCTTTCAATACCACAAACTCATTCCAAAATTTTCCTCAATTACTTTCCCGAATCAATAAAAGAAGATTTCATATTCAAATTAAATGAACCCCCTTTGTCTTTTATTTACATATGTACATATTCCACATATACCTATCCAAAGTACAAATTAAATGAAAATTTAGTATTTATATGTCAGAAACAAATAATTATTACCGGTTTTCCTGTAACTAAATTTTCAATATATGAAAATTGTTTTTTTTTGCTGATGGTGTTGTATAATTTTGTTCAACAAAAACTTTCACAAATTACAAAAAAAAAAGAAAAAAAAAAATAAACGAAAATGCATTATATCACTTTAATTGTATCAAAAATCACTGGAATAAAATCCATACCAACACCCCCCTTCCACCACCTTTTTCCTTCTTCTTTAATTTCTAGAAGAAAAACATACGAGCGTTTTACATATTTGCAATATATTAACGGTACACAAAACAAAACCATGTTGAGAGAAAAAGAAAAATAAAAAAACAATAAAACAAAATACCATACGATTAAAAGTAATTTATTTATTTATTTATTTATTTATTTATTTTTTTTTTTTTGAATAAAAACAAGTGCACATTAATTACAAATAATCACAATATCGGTGCTATAGCTTTGTATTTAGTTTCAGATTTTAAAATGTTATCCTTTACACAACAACTCATACCCTCTGGAATTTTTCTTCATGGTTTTTTAAGTTACATATATACATAATATAGCCACCCACACCCTTTAATTATTCGTTTTTTCGATAGTGTTTTGTTTTTTTTTTGTGTATAATTTTGTCTGCTGTTTCCGATTGCATTTTAAAATTTTGTAAAATAGATAAGTACAAAAAACAAAAAACAAATGATACTACACATTCGTGTGTGTAATTTAAGGTACATATATTTTCTCTATTCAAACCACCTTTTTCATTTCACAACCCCTTCCCAAAAAGAAAGTAAAGAAATTTTTTGCATTATCAAATCACAATGTAATACTATATAAATAATTATTTCCTTGAATAGTTTTCGTAGTTGTTATATAGTTTTCCGAATACAACAAAAAAAAAAAAAAGAAAAAGAAGTGAAAAGATAAATGATATGTAACTGTACAATTATAAAAAGGATATGTTATATACATATATCAACCATATCAGCAGGATATACAATATCGTTCACCATATTATATCGGATAGTAGAAATCGTATATAGAAATTTTGATTTTTTGTACATTGACGAAAAAATAAAAAACAAAAAAAGAAGAATGGTTATGTTAAAAATGCATAATAGTGAAAATTCTTGAAAAATAAGTGCAAATTACTCGTGATATACATGCGTTTTACATGAATTAAATTTTTCCTTTTTTTTTTTTTTGTTGAGAATAAACACACACACATACAAACAGACGATATAGAATATGTCTTTTTTTTATTTTAGATACAAAATACAGGTAAAGGAAGTAAATTGTATATAAAATAATAACATGACCTCGCTTTATATGCAAATTTTACGAAATTATATTGCTTTTCCAATTAAATTCATGATGTCTGATGCAATCGCGAAAATTTTCTAAAAAAAATAAAAAAAAAAAAAATGTAATTTGCGACTTTGTTGGTAAATTTCATTTTACTTGGTTTTGTTGTGTTTTTTTTTTTTTTTTTTTTGTGAAAACTTTACCATTGCTTTGTTTTATTGTTTGATACGGTCTTATCTGTTTTGGAAAAAAAAAAAAAAAATAGTTTTGTTATGCAACTACACTAACTGACGACTACTGATAGAGTATAGAGAGAATTTTCCTGTTTTGCTTTTTTTTGTTTTTTTTTTTTTCAATTTGATGACTGCAACCGCCTTACTGCATTGTGTATGCGGTTATTTTGAAATTAAAAAAGAAATGCATTCGAAAGCAAACAAAATATACCTACCTGGTTAAAAAAAAACATCATGGCTCTTTCGAACTGATATTGCCTTGAAAAGCTTTTTTGTTGTTTGTTTTTTAAATATGAGTACGTTTCCATAATTCTACGTTGCGTTTTCGATGCAAGAAACGAAAAATAGATTTGAAAAAAAAGTTAGGGGGTTGAAAAAAAAAGAAGAATAGCTACCAGTCCACACAGGTTTGAGTTTTGACTAAAAGGTCTCTGAAGTCTGACACTATTCAAAAAAAAAAAAAAATCTTTCACTCACTCTTACAAAATCTTAATCCTTAAATCAATGTCCTGATTCTTCATATGACATTTTCTGAAGATTTCTTAAATCTAAGTCCAACTCAAAAACACCATAGAATCTTTCCAATAAAATCTCAATCCTTACAGAACTGTTAAATTAATCAAAGTCCAACGTATAAAATTCAAAATTTACGAATAACTAAAAACATTATTCAATAAAAAAAAAAAAAACTCCATTCACATACATAAAAATTGCACGCCACCACGTAATTAATTTCTGATGATGTCCACTTTACTATACAGAATACACACTACTTATAAGCAAAACAAATTACAATGAAACTATTATACAACCGTTTATCCTCATAATAATAACAATAATTGTAAATGGATGGTTCCTTTGCTTTACATATGCCAACCAAAAAAAAAAAAATTAAAATAAAAACCTGACAGTGCAGACCTCAATCTAATTTATTTTTTACTTACAATTTTCAAGAAAAAAACAACAAAAAAGTTGAATAAATTTCAAGCAACAAAAAAAAAAAAAACAAAATTAATCCACTCAATTTGTAATTTTCTTAAGATTAATTTCTTAAAATTATCCTCATTTATGCAATCAAAAAAAAAAAAATAATAAAAATAAAATAAAATAAGTAAGTGATGAGCATGAGACTATGGGGTATGGTGGACTTTAAGAAGAAAACAGGCAAACACACAAAACAAAAAAAAAAAATGAAAGAAAATTATGAAAAATTCATGTAATAAAAAAAATCTGTAATACATTGTGTACACATAATTTTTATTATGATGCGGTGGTCCTTACAAAATAATCTTCGATATAGAACCAAAAAAAAAAAAAAAAAAAAAAAGGAAAAAAAAAAAAAGATATTCTTTTCGTTTCATGTTCTAACGCATAATTAATAAAGCAATTTGCATTTTTTCTGGAAATTATAGTTAAATTTTTCTGATGTTAGCTTAAACTTTTTTTTGTTGTTTTTGTTTTTGGTAAGAAGAAGGAGATAAAAAAAAAATTATTATTAGGAGGGAAAAAATTAAAAGAACTTTGAACAAAGCAAAAACAAAAAAAAAAAACAATAATTATTCTACCAAAAGTTTTTTTTTTTTTTTCTAAAGTAATTGTTGGCACCTGTGCTTAATTCCTTTTACACGCTTTTTTTTCCTTTTTGTTTTTTTTATTGCTTTTACTGAAAGTTAACTTAATGACTTAGAAGCGAAAAGAAAAAGCATTTTAAAGAGAAAATCTATTGAAAAAAGGACGAAAAAAAAATAAATAATTTTGCTATATTTTTTTTTTGGAGCCTATAATCAAATTTTTCAAAGTGTGCATAATTTTTTTTTTTTCGTTCACTTTTTTCAAATATCCTTATAATTTTTCCTATCAAAATTTTTCAAAACCAACAATAACGAAAATAATAAAATAGAAAAAATTTTTCATGATTAATACTTTGCACACTAGACAAATTACATGCCACTTAAAACTGAGTCCTTTTTTTGTTTGTTTCCTTTTTTTTCCTTAGAATTTTTGTTTACTATAATTTTACTGTTTATTTTTATAATGTTTATATCCTTGCAACTAATTCATAATCAAAAAAATACACACACATACACACACAAAAAAAAAATATTCATTCGATGTTTAAATATTGTCGAAGGATTCCATCATTCTTGGAACGTTTTTCTACAATTATTGTTATTAATTTTTATTGCTACATACATACATTCGTATTTATAGGGTCCCATCGCGTTTTTCTGGTTTTTTTTTTTTTTTTTTTTTTTTTTTTTTTTTTTTTTTTTTTTTTTTTTTTCACCGTAAAATGTGTCAGTTTGAAGAAGTTCCTTTCTTGAAATTTGTTTTTATTTTATTTTTAATTTTCTGTTAGCACTTTTTAAAAAGTTTATGATAGATGAAAAAAAAAAATTTCTCGTCCTTAAAGGTTTTTCAAAATAGGAAAAAAGAAATAAGAAGAAAAATTCAGGATATTGTATTTTCATGCGTCACGCGAATTAAGGAAATAAAAACAGCAGCAAGCACCTTTCTGTGAATAAAAACAAAAAATTGTTGTTTTTTTTTCGACTTCCTAAGCTTCGAATATGCCGTAATAGGAGTCTAAGAGGATGATAGGAGAGAAGGAAAGGATATGTGCCTAAATAACGTAATAAATATAAACTCTGTGTTAGAAGACTATACATACAAAAAAAAATAAATAAATAAACGACAAAATAAAATTAAGGAATTTAAGGTAATTTTAAGGTAATTACAGGTTATCAATGGAATGGCGCATACGTTTTTTTTCTTCTGTGTTTTTGCCCTTATAGAATAAAAAAAAAATCTTTAACTATTATTTTTTGATGAAAGAGAATTTTGTTGATGTCTATTTTTTAAATAGAGTGCACCCTTTAAAATAAAATTAATCGAAATTAGTTTTATTTTTATTATTTTTTTCATTCTGTTTTTTTTTTTTTCAAAAATGACTCTAATCGAGTTTAATTATAGGTTATTAAAAAAAAATTTTCGAAATTGTTATCGTTTTTTGACAAAAAAAAAAGCATGAAAAAACAATTTTAGACGAGACAAGAAAATTTGAAATTTAAATGAGAGAAGTTAGCGAATTTTTTTCCTTTTCGATAAGAACCTTTATAATATTTTTTTTTATTGTCTTGTTCATCTAGAAATTATGCAAGCATGTATAATCATTAACGCATAAAAAAAGAAAAAAAGCCAATAAATTTATTAGCTAAAAATTTTAAAACAGATTATGCATCTAAAATTATCGTAAATGATTTACAATCAAGGGAATGTCATGTTTAGAGGCGAAAATTTTTTTATATTTTTTTTTCGTGATTAAAAAAAATGGGTCCTTCAAAAAATTTATGCAAAAGACTCAATAGGAGGTCAAATAAGAAAATTATTAAAATTGGAAGATTTAAAAAAGAAGAAATTCTTGATTAAGAAATGAAAAAAAAACAACAACAAAATACCGAATTATTGGATGATAATAATCAAAGAATCCTAGTAGGCTTTAACGACTCAAGGATCAACCATTAAGTTTTCTAATCTGAAATTTTGGCTCCTCAAATTTTAGAAAATAAAAAACTACCCTTTATCTTTAGAGACGGAGATAGATTATACTAGTTTGAATGCCCCTAAAATTGAATTTTAAAAAGCCCTTGCTTAAAAGTGAAAAATTATTTCTAAAAATGACAAATGATTTTTCAATTTTTCCTTTTAAAGCCTCATAAAATCATAGGACAAATTTTCTAACGTCTATCCTTCAAATTTTTCTTCTCTTACCATTTGTTTTTTTTTTCTTTTCAATTAAAAAAGGTGTGGATTCAATTTTGTAATTTTTCATTAATCTTCAGACATTTGTATCTTTTAAGCTTTCTTCTTCTTTAAATAGATCAAAACTCACAAACAAAAGTAACGCAAAAGTTCAAAAGAACATGAACGAAAAAAAAAACAAAAAACAAAAAAAAAACATTCCACCCTTGATCCCCTGCTATGAGCAATTAAAAAATTTAACTAAGATAACCTGCAGAGAAGGACATATTAATATTATCATTTTGGACACTCTATACTATAGTCTCAGAGTGATGATCTCAATTTTGCCTATAAAGATCGATCTTTTGTCGCGTAAATTCTTACTTTTTGTATTTTGATTAAAATACAAATGTCATGTTTTATGTAATCAAAGAAGAAAAAAAAAATACCAACTGTTTCAAAATCGATCAATATTTTGGGCTGTTTTACAAAACAGAAAAAAAAAAAATCATATAAAGTACCGACAATTTATCATCAAAAAAATTATGATAAACATGATGATGATCATCATCAACATTTCATCTTCATTTTGTCTTCATCATGATCAAAAAAAAAAAAAAAAAAAAATCCAGAATATGTGAAAGATGACGGAGTCATTTTTTTTTTTTTTTATTCTTCAAATGTTTGTCAAAAATCTTATGGAAAAAAAATATTGAGAAGAAAAATTGATCAAAATCAAATAAAAGATAATTTAAAAATGATATTCTAGTAAAATCAACAAAAAAAAAATGAAAATGTGGATAATGTGAAAATTTTTATTTAATAACATTTTTTTTTTTGGTTTGAAAATTGAACATGTGACGGTGGTGACTCTCGGAAGATTATGTGTAATTTTTCTATCTTTCAAAAAAAAAAAAAAAAATTTTTTTTTGATATTAAAAAATTAAATCCAACTGTTGTACATATTACTGCGGCTGTGATGGCTAACATACAACAACAAAATTACAATAAAGGTGAGTTCATCTCTCATCATCTCCAACAGAGTTTCTACACAGGGCATTATAACATATCAAAAAATGACCTGCCCTCTGTGATGAGAAGTGATTAAGATAGAACTCACTTTAGATAGTTTCATTATTTCTCATTTACTACAAAATGTTAAATTATGTTCAGGTATGATTTAAAATATAAAAAAAATAAAAAATAATAATAGTATTTTTACTTTGTTGTTTGTACCTGCTTTGCACGCTTCTTTTACAACTTCGTTTTACCACATACATACATATATTCTTTATCAACAAAGTGAACAAAAAAAAAAAAGAAAAATATTTTGCTGCTACTCAGGAGACTTTTAACTACAATATCAATGACCCCTTTGATAATAATTGTTTTTAATCCATTGGGTTTGGCTGGTCGATTTAGCATCATCAACCACAACTTAATATATGTACTTTCAGATACAAATACTGTAAGCATACCCAGGCCAGCCAGTATCAGTAGATATGATGAGACATATGTAACTACACAGTAAAGTACAAAACTCCCTCTTGTGCTCTTGGCCGTATTGAAATTTTTCATCTTTTTTGTCAAATGCTTTTTTGTACATTTAACAATATGATGGACTTCATAGTAATATAATCAAAGGCATATAATTCAATCTATGGCCTCTAACGTGGATGGTCCCTATGGCATTTTGTACACCGTATAGTGTGTTGTATTCAGCCCCCTGAAGTATTGCACGATTGTACCATAATTTCTTTGTTTTTTTTCTCTCTTATTTTCATTTGATTCTTACGTATTTCATTTAAAACCATCATCATCATCATCCACATCGTCATCATCAACTACAGAAAGAAAAAAAAAATATGTAAAAAGGTAAAGAGCACTCTATTGGTAAATGATGGCGGGGAATATCACGCATAAGACTTCAAGCAATGTGACAACCGTGACAAGTAGGTACTCGTAATTTTTTTTTTTTTTTTACTCTTTTAAATTTTCTGGTATATACGACGAAGTGCTTTTAATTTCTTTTTTTTTTTAAGTTTTTTTGATGGTGCTGTTGCTTATAATAATATCTTGAAAGGTCGAAAGATGACAGTCTGATTATTAATTACTTTTCATATTTTTTGCCATACACAAGCAAAAAACAAAAATTATATATTATGGTATTTTACTATGTGGTCATATTCACTACAGGTATCAAAAAAAAAAAAAAAAAAACACATGATGGGAATCTTTTTGTCTTAAAAAACATTTAAAAAAAGACAAAAAAAAATTTTACAGGAGAGAATTGAAGAAAAGAAAAAAAATATTTTTTAGAAATTATTTTTGTAGTCGTTATGAACCGTCAACTAAATTATCTATTTCAAAATTTCAAAGTTGTCGAAAATTTATGATTTTTTAATAAATTATTCATTAACATCAAAAAAAATTTTTAGAGAGAAAAAAAAATGATTATATTCCCTTCACTTAAAGCAGTGTGACGGATTTTTAATCATTTTTTAATTCATTCAGGCTTTAATGACAAAACAAAAAAAAAAACAGTTTAACAATTTAGAAATTAGATCTTGAAATGAACCTTTTGTTTTTTTCAATTTAGTGTAACAAGACGTAGGGCACTGGCCAGTAGAGGATCAAGCTGGAAAGCTGAGCATCCTTTACAACAAAAATTCCCGCATCTACAGAATGGTTAACGAGAAAGAAAAAAAACTTTCCAAATATTTCTATAGCTGTCCTCCAGTTAATGACCAGAACAATGTTCTAGACAATGGGAAGTTTCATATGTAAGGTCCTTAAGAAGATATCAAATGTTTTACGGGTTTTAATGTTTACAGCGATAGCACATGGTAGGAGATAAACGGCTAGGAAAAGAAACTAGGGGAGAATGTTGAAAACACACTCACTTCTAAGGTTTTTTTTTTAGCTAAAATTGTTCTGAATGGCTTTAGGGGAATTACACGGATTCTATCAATTTAAGCTTATAGTTTTTAACTGCTTGTGGTTTTGTTCTTTACTTTTTCCTTTTTTCCTCATCCTCAAACCGTGACCGTGATTTTTCACATTTTTTTTTTAATCTTTTTTAATTCTTTCTCCACTTAAACTTCCTTCCTTTTTTAGCATGTCTTGGAATTGTTGAAGATTTTTTGGTATTTAAACTGATAGTTTTGTCCTGTGAAAAGCACATGTCTTTTATTTTTTAATCCCTTTTAGCTTTTTTCACACTTTTGAAAATTTCTTCTTTTTAGTTTCCTTTGAAATTTTTGAAGGTCATTTCATACTTTAGGTTGAACAAGGAAATTTTTTTTTCAAGTCCTCAAATCTTTCACTTTTTTTCTCCTTAAGAGAAACAGTTTTCCACGGTAGAATTTCAGGACAGAGTTAACTACTTTGTCTTTGGAACTATATTGCTTTCAGACTTCTCCTTTTTTTCTTTTGTTTCTTTCGCAGTTTCCATGCAGAACTAATAAAAATCTGTCTAGTAAAGAATGTCAAATCAACTCTTTTCCCCAATCAACAATCACTGTCATCAAATTTACAAAAAAAAAACAAAAAAAAAAATGATCTATTAAACACCTTAATGCTAAAATGACAACCGAAAAGTAATTAACAAGAAAACCATGTGTGTTTTTTCAAAAAACTAAAAATTATTATAATTATGCCACCCCTTCAAAAATGTTATTCTTATCTTAATTTCCTGTTCTTCAAATTTTATAAATGTAATTCATCCTTCTCAATATACGTAATTGCAATTTAGTATATAAATAACATTACAATAAGTAATTATTTCAATTTCTCTTTCAATTAAATAACATAAATATTTATTTGAACATTCGTTACGGATCCTTAACATATGTAACAAAATATGCATCAAGAAAATGTATTAAACACATGAAGAAAAAAAAAAAGTGGGGTAAAAAAAAAAAAATTGCAATGTTTATAAAATAATTGATCATTCTTATCGCACTTTTTGATTACTCCATAAAATTACATAAAAATGTGACTAAACAATTTTTCTTTCTTCATTTATTTATTTATTTATTTTAAAATGGAAAAAAGGACATATGTTGTTCCTGACTTTTAGGATCTTTTTTGTTATTGTGATTATTTTTGCACAAAAAAAAAAGGAAAGAAGTACAAAAGCCATCAAAAAGCTCAAAACGTTAAGAAGGTGGTACAAAAGTAACATAAATGAAGAAAAAACAAAAAAGTAAATAAATTTCTGGTCAAGTGTTTTAATTCTTTTTTGTTTTTTTTTTTTGTGTTTTGATGTTTTTTTTTGTTTTTGGTTTTATTTCAACAACAAAAAAAATTTATAAATAAATTATCATGTTGTACAACACAATTACAAAAACAGCAGGTGGAAATTTAGTTTATATATCTACTACTTAAATATTGTTGTTATTTTTTGTATAAAATGCAGTCAGAAGTGTACATGTTACGTATATGGTACACATAGGGAGTGTCTTTAATTGAAAGTAACACCACCATTATCCGTGCGATGGTAATAGCAAAAAAAAAAAGAAAACAAAAAAAAAAACCAAATCATGATATTGCTGTAATTCATTTTAAAACACAAAATATCCAACATGTACTGCACATTGAACCAAAAAAAAAAAATAATAATAAAAAAAAAAAGATGAAGGATATCAATTTTTGGAAATGTACAAAAAACCAAAGTACCAAAAACACAAAAAAAAAAAAAAAAAAAAAAAAAAAAAAAGGAAGTTTCATACAATAAATCCGCCATAATGACAGGTAGCATGTCATGCAGGATAACAAAGAAGAAGAAGAAGAAGAAAAGAAAAAGTCATCCAAAAATACTGTCTTCTTCCTTTTTTTTTTTTTGTTTCCTGATTTTGTTTTTTCTGATATCCATTTTATTTGAATCCTGAATGAATTTGTATAATTATAAAATGAAAACAGTATACCCAATCATTTTGGGCTTATTTTCATTCGAAAGTGTTTTTCTGTTCTTCTTTTTTTTTTTTTTTTTTTTTTTTGCAAAAACACCACCAAAACAAAGGAGGCCCTATCAATAATGGACCATATTCTTGTATCTGAAAAATAAAAAAATAAAAAAAAAAGTAACAAAATGGTGATCAATTTTGCTGAGAAAATTGTCCGTTTTCTTTTTTCTGGTCTTTAAATCAAACAACAGAAGCAAAATAATAGCACTTTTTTTACACTTGCACACTTTCATATTCAAAAAAAAAAAAAAAGAAAAAAAAAATTGACCACAATCAGTTATTTATTTTTGGTTTTTTCATCAATAAAAGCACTGGAAAAAAATTTTTTTTTGATTTTATGTTCCCATGCTCTAAGAGATCAAAACACACACCATAATGGGATTTTCTTTTTAAAAGACACCATCCAGAAAAAAATCAAAATTTCAACAGATGAAGAACAAAAATAAAATTAAAAAAAAAACATAAGGTACCTACATATTACACAAAACGGACTATAAGATACAGATAATTCGTTTCTTATCCCATAAATTACAGGTGAATTTATACTTTATGATGCTTCTGATTTTTCTTCTTCATTCTTTTTTTTTTCCTCTTTTTTTTTCATTTGTTTCAATTCGATTCTTATTCTGTTTTTAATTTTTTTTTTTTATTTTTTTTTTTTTGTAGTAAACAATTTTTGCATCATGCGAATCCAGGTAGTGTTTGTCTGTCATAGAAAAAACAAAAAAGTATCTGTAATGCGGTAATATTGCATTTTAATTTTGTTTTTTTTTTTTCTTTTTCTAAAGAATATATGAAATAAGAAAAACAAAAAGTATCTCACAATATATAATAAATGCTTGATGATGTTTTTTAATTTGTTTTTGTTCCTTATAGACATCGCCTTGCGCATATATACATACTCGTATACTGAATGGGTTCGCATATGTTGAACCTTTATTAAATCCATACTAAATCGACCATCAAAATACAAGATAATCGTCATTATTACTTCTATTTTTTCTTTCATTTAAATGAAGCTTTTGCTTCTCTTCCGTGGACATGGTATGTGTTCTAAAAGATTTTTTGAAAAAAAAGAAGAAAAAAAAACCGAAATGCACAGATTCAGATACTTTTTTTTTTTTTTTTTTTTTTTTTTTGAAAAAAAGACCCATAAGTATCTCAGATGAGATCAGTCGCAAAAAGTACAATGATCTTCTATATATTTTTCAATAATGATCTACCTATCTCCATAGAGTTTAAAACAAAACGAAAAAAGAAAATCCTAAAAAAAGGGTACCTACTTACCAATTTACTGCGATATATCGTCTAAGACACTTTTCAATTCATGGAAAAACACATCAACCGAGTATTGTTTATTAAGAGAAAAACTATACTAAACATATTGTTATTGTTTTTATTTTCTTAGATGTTTTTCTTTTTTTTGTTCATCTTAAAATACAATAATTATGGAGTGTGGAACATTTCGGAAGCATCATTTTTATTCAGATCGTGTTCTGACATGCCCCAATATCTTTTTTATTTTTCTTAAAAAAAAAAATAATAATAATAATAAAAATTACTTTTCTTATAATATGCAATGCAAAATTTCTGTTTTCTATGTGAAAAAAAAAACCCACCTTGTATCTTTCATAATATGAAAAAAACAGAACAAGTACATCATCATATCTTTTATGAATTTTGTTATTGATATTCTGATTGTACCTATGGTTTTTTTTTTTTTTTTTTGTTAATCTTCAACCATCAGATCATATACAAAAGTCATATTCTTGAGAATAAATAAGAAGAAAGAAAAATCATCAATCGTTAATTTTATTTGCCATATACAATGAATGATCAAGAAATGAATAATGTTCATAATGAGTAAAAAACAAAAAAAAAAAAGAACACTATAAAGGAACCTACAGATGATTGAACTAATCGTGAAGCTTGTTCAAATTCATATGTTTTCGGACAAATAATAATGTATGGAAGATTCCAGACAATTCATATACATAAATATTGAAATAATTATGTATAGGACTTTCACGAAGCCAAAAGTTTCCGAAATAAAAAGTTTATCATCAGGTTAAAATGCGCTTCCTTTAAGTTGAATGACGATGGAAGAGCGTGGAAAATAATTTGAGGAAAATCGACACAAACAATTGTTCAGAGAGTGCAAAGTATTGTTCTTAATGTAAAAAATAATTGAAAAAAAGGGAAGGTTTTAAAGTTATGTGCAAAATAAAGAGGGAGAATGTTGTTCCAAAACGTAGGAAATGTTTCCCAGTTGAACATGTTCATCAATTCAATTGAAATCGAAAAAGCAACGATTTTAAAATATCAATGCATTGTAATTTCTTTTTTGTACTAAACGAAATATATATTTTTAGTATACATAAAATTGCAAATCTATATAGAATCGACCTAGAATAGACCTAGAATCGATTTACTAGTTGGATTCTTAATTTCTTTAATTTCTCAGAAAGATCCAAACCTATCACCTATGCTCCGCATAAGTCCTTCGTTAGAAATTCAATATTCACTTGAAAAAAAAAATGTATTTGAAGGACGTTAACATTAAACTCGTAATGTTACAACTTAAAAAAAAAAAGAATATATAATCCTTTTATCATCCATTTTATTTAATAATTGGCGATTATACGAAAATTGTTTCAAGAAAAACAGTGGAACATTATTTTTTTTTTTTTCATAATAATCGATATTTACGTGTACACAGGTTTAGGTATAGGATACTTCTATACAATAAACAATTTGTAACAAAAATCTTTAATGGATCAAAAACAAAATAAAAAAGATTATAAACCGTGAAAGTACCATTAAAAAGAAAGATTACAAAAAAAAATAAGAAGAAGACGAAGAAAATTTTTCAGAAAAATATGAAGAAGAAAAAAATAATTATGAAAATAAAAAAAAAAAACTGGTATGATTAAAGCGTTACAAGCTAATGACATGATCATAGTTCATTAAAAAGTCAAAGTATGTATATAAATTCCAATAAAATAAAAAAAAGGGATAAAATGATGTTTCACCTGCCAATAAATTGATGTATTATATGCGTGTATTTTTTAATAGAAAACCTTACAATTATATAATTTTACTCTTTTTTTGATTTAGCATTTTTATTTTTAATTCATAATAAGCGATCGATAATGAATTTCGGGAAAAAATTTAATATTTCAAAGCAGAATAACCCTTTAATTCGAAATGCATTAAGTGAAAATTAAAATTATATAATCAATCCTTTTTTTTTTTTTGTACGTAATTTTTTCAGCTTGAATTTTCTCCTTTAATTTTCCAATAAAAAAAAAAACAGTAAATTGATTATGTTGATTGTCTTTTCAGTTTTCACCTTACATAATCTTTCTAATCAATTTAATTTTTTTCTATTTTCAATTTTCCCTTTTTTTTTTTAGATCCTTTTCTTTAGAAATCCACCTGAAGATCCGCAAAGATACAAGACTAGTAAAAAAAAAAGGAGTAGAAAATTGGAAGAAACTCTTTATTTTAATTACTTTTGTTTTAAAGTGAAAAATTACGATTTCTTTTTGAAGGATTAAAAAAAATATATGATGATGAAATTGATGATCCTTTTTTACTTTTACATACATATACATATACCTGACATATAAAATGATCTAAAAACATTTATCAGACAGATGTTAAAAAAAAAAAAAAGAATACATATATGAAAAGACATTTGTACGAAGAATAACAAAAAATTATTTTCAGACATTTTATGTCAAATTTTTAATCATAGGGTAAAAAAATTTATATATTTTCTGAGAAAAAGAACACATTAAAATTGATGAGAAATATATTTAACAAAAAAACAAAAAAAAAAAACGAAATTATGTTGGAAAAGAGAATCAGCAAAAAAAAAAAAAGTATTTGAAAAAAATAAAAAAATAAAGATCTACTAAACGGGATAATAACATATAAACGAAAAGTGGAGACAATTAAATTTAAAAAAAATAATAATAATAACAGAAAAACAAAAGAAAAATATATAAAATAAATGACATTTAAAAACTAAAAACCAAAGCACACAAAAAAAAAAAAAAGATACATATATCATCAAGAAAAAAAGTATATATAAGTAGGAACAACCAGCAACAGATTGCGTTGCCGCACAGAGCCGCAGCAATGTAATAAGATGAACACGCCTTCTCGTTTAGCAGATTACGTGATTTAATTTATTTTTTTTTAATGTTTTTTTGTTTTTTTATACATAAATGTTTTCTGTTTTCTGTTTCAAAAAGTTAATCCATATTTAATGATCATATGTGCATTTACACACAAACAGTGACTTTTTATGCATATAGAAAAAGATTTATTTGAGTTTAAAATGCTTTGAATGCTAACTGAAAATTAAAATTTTAAAATACAAAAAAAAAAAAAAAAAAATGGGGTGACGTAAGGTAAATAGAAAAATTATTCTATTAAAATGTAACCGGATGCACAAAATCAGTTGGAAAATTAAGAAGTTAAATGTGTTTAAATGATGTGGAATTTTGAAAGGAGGAAAAGTATCTTTTCAATTGATATGTGATTGCTTTGTCTATATACGGAGAAAAAATGTAAGCAACAAAATATTTTCATCAGAGAGTGAAATTAGTTTTAAAAAAAAAATGTCTTTGTTTCCTAGGCTACTCTGAGAGCTTTGAAGACTTGGAAAAAGTTAAAAGAATTTAATCCAAAGGTCTTTAAGCTGATCTTCAACACTTAGTGGCGAATGACCTATACACAGAACAAGTCTCAGAATTAAAGGTCTGGCTGCAAACAAAAGAAAAAAAGATAGTGAAAATGTAAAATAGAATAAATTTTATCAGCAAAATACAAGACCAAAACTTATTTCCTATCAATTTTTATCAAACTTCAGGCTCAAGCTCAAACTAGCCCTGAAAATTTATTCTTGTAATTTCTGTCCTCGCATGATTGAAAGAAACAGGACGGGACGTTCCTATCATGCTCTAAAATCTTATTCTTTTTCTAAACATTTTTTTTTTGTCACAATAATTATTTATGAACTTTTAGAATAAATGCAATTTTTCACACCTTGTCAAAGCAACCAGAAATAATTGGGAGAAAAAAGGGATAATGATGTCCTTGATTGGAATCTTTTTCACACTATATATTTTTTTATTTTAATATTAATAGTCGCGTTCAATAAATTCAAAAGCATTCAATTCATCTATCAAAAAACTATTTAAAAAAAACGTCATTTCAATAGACTTTAGAAATCGATGGAAAAAAAAAAAATAAAACATTTTCGATATGTCATCATTCACATGTCAACTTCTTCAATATTTTTTATATTAAAAAAATAAATGAGTTTAGACTTTTTTTTTTTTTTTTTAAATACCAAAATAGACATCATTACACAAAAACCATTATTTTTTATTAATGTTTTTACAATTAACTCTTATAAAAATGAGATTAGTTACAGTTCAAAATATATTGCATTCATAAAAAAATAATCATTCCAATACAAAAGTATCTAAGTATCTTTTGAAAAATAATATGAAACCAAAAAAAAAATTGTTGTACCTATGTGTGACGTATTTTTTTTCTTTAACAGAAAAGAAAAAAAAAAATTTCGACCAAATAAATGATACTTCAAATCATTTTTTAATGTAATGAATTGAAAATGAATTGAATGCGCGTAAATGTAAACTCATTTTTTACCACCCTCCGTGACATCTAAATAATAATACACAAGAGAAGAAGAAGAAGACGAAAAAAAAACGACGACGACGATGATGATGATGATGATGGTAAAGATGAAGATGAAATAAAAAAAATTTAAAGAAAAAAAATAAGAAGTTAATCACCGCAGTCATCAAGAATATTACATAGTCACCTGAAATTTTTGTGATCACATAATGCAAAGGAACACACACTGTGAATTCGGGGTTTTTTTGTTGTTGTCCAAAGAATGTTTTTTTTTTTCTCCTTTTTATCACATTTGTTCAAAATTTCTACTATAAAGCCAAAACGTTGATATAATATTGATAATTACACATAAAAAGTACTTATCGGGACCTTTATGTGCATTACACATGTGACTTTGGGCTTTTTTGAAATCAAAAGAAAGGGGTCCACTTGAATCATAAAAAAAAAAAAAAAAAAAAAAATACAATCATCTGATGAGCTACTGTGATCTGTGGTGATGCACAATTGTTTTGTTTACCAATCTCAAATGTCCATTCTGGCTTAGTAACATGAATTTAAAAATTTTTTAAAACGCTTTTAAAAAGTCGTAAATTCGAAATTAATCAATATTATTTGTCACTTATGAAATAATTATTAAATAAAAATGTCATTTTTACAAGGTGAATATGATTCAGAAGCTGAACTGATTACGCGCTTGTACACAAGAGATTCAAGTTGAACAAGTTGAAAAAAAAAAAAAATAACACATTCATTCATATACGCGATGAGAATTGATTTATCTTAAGTTCCTCCAAATGCATTTTTAATAACACTGAAATGTGATTAAATGTTGCTAAATCTTTATATAATTTAGCTACTTGTAAACGCAATCATAATAAATTCATGATGCTTGAAGGTGTTTTAGCTTGATTATGATGCTGCATTGTTTATTTGGCGTGAGAAACTGAAGATAATTTGAAATAAATTACTGTTTGAAACAGAACAAAGGACATATAATTTTTATAATGAAAATTTAGATTTTGTTAACAAAAGTGTTTTGTAAGGGTTCAAGAGGTTTTTAATCAAGGTTATTTTTGTAAAAACTTAATTTTTAGTAAAGAAATCAAAAGTTTAAGGATTTTTTATACTTAGTAGGTATCTGAAAAAATTTGAAGTAATTTCGTTATTTTCAACAAATGAAAATTGAGTACTTTATGTAGAAAATCCTCAAAAACTAAAAGGATATTTTTCAGTCTGGGTGAATTTAACTACAGGTGACACAATACATTTTTTTACTTCCAAAAACCTAAAAGTGTTCGACATGTTTGTCGACTATCAAGGGCATATACAAAAAATTAGCTTTGAATAAGTTCATATGGACCTTTTATTAAAAAGAAACAAGCTCATATGAATCACTAAAAAGGAAAAGTATAGAGGATAAAATAGAACCTTGAAGAGTGCCACTTTAAAAACCTTATTTAAAGAATTTTATATAAAACTTTAATTCCTTAAAATTACTTTTACAGGACATTCTAAAATACAAAATTCTTAAAGTACTTTTTAAATTTTTCATTAAAATTCAGTAAAATTTTATACAAAATTCATATATCCTGAAGGATGAATGGAAGGATGAATCCTATACATGCATTTTCTAAAAATTATTATTCATGTGCATATAAAATTTCCCTTTCTTTCTATTTAAATCTATAAAATTCATACAACAACAAAAAAAATATTAAATACAAAAAAAAAGTAGGAAAATATCTAAATACCATAATTTTTCATTATATATGAAATTTAAATTGCATTGATCAATTTATTGGTTAAAATATGTGAAAATCTGCATAAATTTTTTATTTCAGTTAAAAAAAAAAACACACACACACACACATTTTCATATTTTTCACAGAAAATTACCATGTTTTATCGAACACAAAATTTTATTTAAAAAAGGATTTAAAAATTCAATGTTTGAATATTGAAACATATAGGTACTAAAAAAATTATACGTGTATGTGTGTGTACACATATCGTTTGAAATGAGTGAAGAAAAATAAAATCCCATGAATTTAAAATTCATTTAATTCAATTATTCAAAAGATTACGAAATGAAAATCAAAAAAAAAAAATAAAAAATAAAAACAACAGAAAAAAAAACATTAAATTAATTTCTCACTTTTACAAGGATTGAAGGTATAAAATTTAAAAAAAAAGAAAAAAAAATTTAAAGGATTTACAAACACATTGAATAAAATTACAAACAAGTGAGATTAGTTTAGGAGAATGAAAAAAAAAATGTTTTTTTTTTTTTCAAGGAACTAGGACGATATATCACTTAACTTTCTCTTGTGGAAAAGAAAAATTAAACAAAATATAAAAAAAAAAATAAGATACTCGATATTCGATAGCAACAATAATAAATTTGTTGTATATTAGTTCGCTATGTATCAATGTCAATTTTTTTTTTTTACAAGAAACAGTATTATCCTCGATAAATCTCAATTTACTGACACCTTTTCAAATCGAATCTATTTGTTATTGTATATCTTTTATACAAAATCAACAATGACATAGATTCCATGGTCAGTTTATACAATATATTATGTACGGTGTATATACAGCAAACTTAAATTGCAATAAAGGTGGTAAGAAAAAATCAACCAAATATGTGTGATATGTGATACTCTCTATATACTTTATTCAGTTTAGATTGCTCTAGAAATTAAGTAAAATATAAGAAATGAGAACTATCGAAGGATCAAGAAATTGATATACAGACAAGCAAAAAAAAAATAAAATAAAATAAATAAGGGAAATCAAACCCTTACAAGGATAATTGAGAAGGACGATTGATTTCTTAATGTACTACCAGCACACATACACACATACAAATATCTTTCATTTTCTCTCTGTTTAATTTTATTTAGGTAAATTTGAAATGAAATACCTACAAAAAAAAAAAAAAAACAAAGATAAGAAAAGTATCTGCAAAATGAAAATGAAGATGAAAAAAAAAAAAATAACTAAATTACTTAAGGGTTTCAGATATGTATCCCAATCAAAATCAAAAATAAGAGCAGAAATCAAGAACGAAAAAAAAAAAAAAACACACAGGATAAAAAAAAAAGGTTCAAATTCGATTCTTTGAGAAAATCTTCATTTGAAAATTAATTCGCCCAATAGGGATTTTCATTTACTCTCAATCTATACCATTCGATCCTTTTTTTTTTTTTTCCTTGTTAGTTATATATTCGAAAGATTTTTTGATAATATTAATCAATGTGATGTGTATCACATGTAAAATATATTTTTGTGCTCTGTATTGCAAAACTAAAAATATTCAAGAAAAGTTTTTTGTTTTTTTTTTTTTGTTATTGCCTTTGATTAATCTAAATTCAAAATCTTTATCTTTTTTTTTTTTTTGCAAAAAAAAAACCCAAAGAGAAAAAAAAATATTTTGCAAAAACTAAAAATGAATAAATAAAATGAACTCTTTTGGAATCACATAAATTTTAGTCTTTTGAAAAAAAAAAAAAAAACAACCTAAGATTACTTAAACACGCCCATCTCCCTATAAGTTCCTAATACAAATTTTTTTTTTTTTCGTAGATTGTGAACGATATGAATTTTAGTTTGATTTATATTTTCGAAGAATAGAAAATGTGTTTAAAAATTTAAGAAAGGACTAATGTTTGGCTTGAATGAGAACCCAAAAAAAAAAAATTAATTTTTGAAAAATTTTGGCAATTTGCAATAAAAAATGTTTTGACCCTTTTTTTTAATTAAGTTTAGATTTTTTTTTTTTATAAAGGCCAGGTTGCAGGGATGTTTTTTCAAAAAATTAAAAAAAAAAAGTAAGCAAAAAAAAATAAAAATACGAAGGTAAAGTAAAACAGAACTTTGTAATGCGTACAAGAAAATTCAGAGTCTCTTGAAGGCTGCATTCTGTATAAAATGAATTGTAAAAAACTAAAAGACTAACAGTATAGTTTTCAGAAAAATGTAACAGATAAAGTTTTGAGTCCTACAACCACTCCAATAACCAAGCATGGCATAAAAGTTCTGTGTCAGTCACGATCTATTCAATTTTCATTTTAGAGTGTTAAAAGCTATTTTTCGTACCACAATATTTATGCAATTACAGTTTTGCGTGGAATGCAAACTACAAGTGCAAAACACAATGCAAGACACAAGTCCAAAGTACGGTCAAAAGAAAGAGATGGTTCATTGATCACTATCCTCTAGCAATCAAAAATAAATTAAAACCTCATCCTAAATCCTTCAAAATCCTTTGTTCTTGGTTCTTGTGGTTCACAAGCTTCTTAGAACTTTCAAGAATGTCACAAAAAGAAAATAGTCAAAGAAATTTGAATTATTATTAAACTGTGATTCTTACAATTAGGGCAATTCGGTTAAGGAAACCAACAATGGAATCCTTAAACGAAAACACTTAACAAAATCACAGTTATTTATAAAAATCACATTGTCATAAAGAATTCCAAAGACAATTACTAAAAAAAAAACCTCTTTTTAGAAATTATTTTAAAAAGACATTACATAAAAATGGGTGTATTTTGAACGATTTTTTTCTTTGTCTTCTACGGAGGTCCTCAAATGCCTATAACCCCGAAAAATTATATTAAAACTCAATGAAAGAATAAAAAATCCTCTACGACTAACCAAAACCGAAAAAAAAAAACAAACATAATTATTGCCACCGATGGCAATGACAAAAATAATCTTTTTGATTCTCGTCAACACTCTATATAGATACTCTTGTAAAAGTCATTTACCGCCTGCAGACACTAATTACAGTCTGGAAAACTTTGATGATTTCTTTTCATTTTTTTTTTTAATTTTTCTTTACTTTACGTTTTATTTTTTTTTATATTTTTTGTTTATTTGTAAATCCTATAGCAAATATATTTATGAAATCCACCTCAATAATATATCTCACATAATATCATTAAAAAAACCAAAAATTGTATCTATATCTCCGTATAAGCATACCTGTAAAGTGTTTTTGTATGTGTTTTTTTTTTTTTTTCAACATTAAATTGCGTATAGATATTACATTTTAATATTAGCGATGATCATCTTTGGGTTCTCAATCTATCAAAATCCAAGTTAATATTATTTTTTCATTATGATTTTATTATTTTTTTTATTGTGTGCTACAGATACAAAAATACACTTTGGTGATCTTGAAACAAATTTCAAAAAAAAAAAAAAAAAAAAAAAAAAAAAAAAAAAAAACTGAAAAAGAGATTGACTTTTCTGTGATGTGGAGATGTGGTGATGGTTTTGTCTTTACTCTTTTTTTTATAATGAGAAAACATTGCCCAGTCATGTCCAACCAATGTGATGTAAGGTAATAACAGACTAGAAGGCATTTTTCAAATTCCAGTGTAATTAGGATCTCGTGGCTGTGCGGTTGATAATGACATGTTAGGAGGTTATGGAACAGAAAAAAAATAAAATAAAATTTTAAAAAAGATACATAAAAGTCTCCTTTTATGTTTTACAACAACAACAACAACAAATTTGAAAAAAAAAATAAAATAAAGTAAAGTAGTGTATCGTATCTTGATGATGTTGAATTCCATAAAAAGCGTATAGGTACTTTTATTTATTTATTATTATTTTTTTTGTCTTGTTGCTTTTCGTACATATATGTCAAGATAAGTCCTTCATCCCTCCCCCCATCATCAAATAATAATCTAAAAATTGTGGTTATGTTACCTCTTTTTTTTTTTTTCTTAATTTTTATTTAAAAGCTTAATCTTGCACAATGTATGATAATCTCTTGATGTCGTTGTCATTTACTAAAAATGTGTTTAAAGGATTTTCATTTTCTTTTTTTTTCCTTCTTCTTCTTCTTAAATTATAATATTTACCTGTCTTACTTTTCCTTCATCATCATCTTCTTCTTCTTCTTCTATATACCGCACCTATATTCACAATTTTTATCATTACCATCCTCAAATTATCATTTTTTGAATTGACGATGACGATTATTTTCAAGAAAACCAACTGACTTATAGTGACTGAGAGAAAGACTAACAACTACTATTTTTGTTGCCATTTGCTGCTGTTATAATATGATGCTAAGGCTTCTGATGCTTAATTTCAACATACAAACGCATACAAATATTATAATAATAATAACAACAAAATGTCTGCAAAATTATTATTATTATTATTGTCGTGGTTTTGTGGTTTTTGGGACAAACGATTAAAATGACATTACCACCACTATGGGGCTGTTGTGGTTAGATATATCATCGCGGACATTGCTTAAAGGATTATTATTTTTTTTTTGAAAAAAAAAAAAGAAGAAATTGTTATTTTTTTTTTAATGACAACATGAAATTGTGTGGTAATTTTTCATAAAATGGCTCTGTTTTTTTTTTTTTTTTTTAAGGTTTTATTATTTTGTCTTTGGTTTTTTTTTATTTTGTCGAAAGAAAAATTTTTGAATTATGCCCTTAAGGGATTTTTTTTTTTTTGTAGAAAAAAAAATTTTTTTAAAATTAAGTTTTTGAAAAAACAAAAGATACAAAAACAAAAAAAAAAACATTATGATGATATATTCTTCTTGTTATTTTGATGAAGTGTCATTTAGATTTTTATATATACACATATGAATGTTGGAATATAAAATTCCATGATTGTAATAAATCAAATTCAAGAGAAAAAAAAGCCTAAAAAAAAAAAAGAAAAAATGGAATTTTATTTTCTAAAAGATTAAAAACAACAGAAAAAAAATTAAAATTTTAATTAAATGAAAGATATGATGGCTTTTTTTTTTGTTTTTTTGTTTTTCTCGTTTTGTTGTTTGGAATAAGATAATAAATTTTATTCATTTGAAAAAACAAAATAAAAAACCAACAAAACGCACACAACATATACAAATATTTTGTAAAGTATATAATTTCACAAAAAAATGGTGATTATATCATAATATAGTAATTATTTATTAGAAAAAAACAAAAAGATAAATATATAAAAAAAAAATATTTGTTTTTGTTTTTACACTCACTATAATTTACTTTTTGATTTATTTGAAGGCTAGTTTGTTTTTTTTTTTTTTTTTTTAGGAAAATTATACTCTTAAATATTATGAAACATCGATAAAGATACTTTTTTTTAAATATTTTTGTACTAAAATTTAGAGATTTTTTTTTAAAAAACAATTCAATGATTGTGCACAAAATGTACCTGTACTTTGAGCGTAATACGCATTATATGAACAATATAGTAGGTACACGCGTATATTTAATGGAACTTTATTGGATAACTTTTGTATTTAATGTAGAGAAAGTTTTTGTATTGATACGAGTAAAATTCAAGGAGATGCATTCAAAATCTAACATTAAGAGCTTAAAATATATAAGAAAAATATTGAGACGACTACAAGCAAGAATATTTAAACGCTTCAGAATGGAGTATCGAACTTAAACAAGCCCAAAAAAAAGCCAAATCACTCCTTGTCCCACTTTAACTAAAAGTCTATGCTTTGTCCCTTATGTTTTTGGATTTAAATCCTCCAGGTAATCAACCTAAAGAGAACGAAATCTTTACTACGAAATACGAGGTCGAGTTTTCCCCATAAACTCACAATAAATCCAAATCGACTCCAAAGACAATTTTAAAGGACAATGTTAAAAACTATAAGAACATAGATTTTTCTGCGTGCACAAACCTTGCTCAAGCATTTAAAAAAAATTACAATTTCAAAAAAAAAAACAAAAAAATTATAAAACTTACCACGATGTCTATAAGAAGAATTCATCTTGATTTTGCATTGAAGAAAATCTGCAAAGAAAAATGAAAACAAATTTAAATAAAATTTATTTTAAAGCAAAAATCTATAAGATTAATAGTTCGCATCTAATACATGACATTTAAATTTGAATTCAATCAAAAAAAACAAAAAATAATAAATAAAATTTCATAATAAAAAAATAAAAAATAAACAACGTTTAAGAAAACATTCTAAAAATTTGCCTTATCATTCCTTAAGTGCCCTTTTAGATCATATTTCATTTGCAGATTCTTAAAAGAATCTTATTTTACTCGTATTTCTACAAAGAAGATTTGCATTTTCCTGTTTTTTTTTTTTTTGTATTACATGTCAATTTGTCAAGATGAAAAGCATATATGCTAATGTGGTTGTGTTGTCATCGTCAACTCAACTCAATTCAAGAAGAAGAAAAAATTTAAAAAAAATAAAAATAAAACGAAAAAAAATGAGAAAAATGTCATACACGAAAAAAATTTTTTTAAAAAAAATCAGAACAAGGAGTTTTTTGTTAATTCATCCAACTATTTTTTTTTTCTTCAAAAAATTATTTCATAGAATAATTCTTTAAAAATCACAAAGAATATTCTTGAAAATTTCTTTCTTTCGTGAAGGGGAAAAAAAATTATTACACAAAAATGAAAATATCAAATTACATATTTTCGTGATGACAATAATAAAATATTTTCTTTTCATAAATTTTTGTCATATACATATGAGATATTACGTCAAACAGGTATGAGGTCCTTTATACAAATTAAACTTCCTTTATTTTTCACTCTTGCTGGATTTTGTTTTTTTTTTTCATTATAATTTTTTTGATAGTTTTTTGTCCAACAAGGATCAACCATTAAAAAATTTCTTCATTAAAAACAATCTTTTCTTCAAAATTAAAAAAAAAAATGTATATTAATAATTTTTTTATCTGTCTTTTCTTGTGCTTTTTGTTTTTTGTCTTTTCGCTGTTTATTTCAGAGCAACTTTTAACCACAGAGTCCTGTTGTTGCTGTAAATTAAACTTCCCCCATACCACAACGCCATGTATAGGAAAAAGAAACTGGCACTGTAGATACATCCAGATGACAGTTATGATCTGTTGTAGTTTTTGTTTTTTTTTGTTTGTTTTTGAAATTTATATTAAGGCGACATGCAACTCAATTACAGGATTACAAACAAGTTAGTATACCTTTAATTTATTTTTCTCTGTTTTTTTTTTGTTCCTGTTAAATGTGTATTTCCTCCCATTTCATCAACCATTCACATATGTACATATGTATATCGAAGATACTACATGGTTTTCAAAGTAGAAAACCAAACCAAAATAAAGCAAAGCAATAACAACAAAAATTGTGTATATTATTTTTAGATTTTGATTTGCTGTTGATTTATGCGTATAACCCCATGAGGTAATATTTTAGGATCAAATATTTATATCGATTAATGTTTTGTTATTCTTCCTTTTTTTTTTATTTCATATTACTTTCCTTTTATGATGGAAATTGGAAAAAATAGGTCGTCGTCATTATCATCATTGTTCATTTAACTCACACATGTATACATATGTATGTACTCACGTATATATGGATATAATTATTCTATATATTTTTTGGACCTTCTCATCCCTCCCTCTTTTAACCACTGCCAAGGAATCATCATATCACCATATCACCATATCACTTATATGAGGAACAATATATTTTCCATTAAAAAATTTCTTCTAACCAAAAATCATCATTAGATTCAAAACAGAACGAGTATATGTATCTTGTATCTTGTATCTTCATCATATTCCATACTCAATTTTCATTATATCAAATTTTTTTTTTTTGTTCTTTTGACAAAATGCCGACTTAATAAAACAATTTTTTCTCTTTTTTTTTTTTTGGAAGGGGGGTTATTACATTTTGATGACGACAACATAAAGACGATATGCATTTTTGTAGTTGTCATTCTCTGGAATATATTTATTCTTTTATGCTGATGACTTTTCTTGTTTTAGGGGAAGGACGCACGGTTATTATAATATCAGACCCACAGAAATTGAATGAGAGTAGTCATCAACAACAACAACAAAATACACTGTTGTATAGCCTTTTCGGCTCCTCATCGTATCAATTTGCCTTTTTATATTAAATGCTCCTTGTTCCATTTAAAGGATGAAAAGAAGAAAAAAAATAAATAAAAGATGATTAATCGTTTTTACAAAATAAATCTGTCTGATTTTTTTTTTGTTTTTCGTTTTTCTTTTTTTTTCCACATATGATTGCATTCTGCATTTAATTTTGATTTAATTTGAAAATCATATGATTTAGGCCTTTTGGTTAAAATTAATGAAATTTTATTTTTAGGAAGAAGGAGAAGGTCATTTTATTAATGTCAAAAAGTTCAGAAAAAAAAATAAAAGAGAATTTGGTCAGTAAAATATTTTAATAAAAGGACGTCCAAGAAAAAACAATAAAAAGAAGAAGAAGAAGAAGAAGAAGAAGAAGAAAATACCTTTAATTATCCTTGTGTTGTGTAATTACATATTTTTATGTCGATACCGCTTGAAATATCATATCACTAACAATCTTCTATGATTTTACTATACCTATATAGAAAAATAAAATCGTGCAAAAACAATTACGCCCACACAAAACAAATCTTGCTTGCACTTCTTCACACAGTCAGAAGCAAAAATATGGGAGTATTGTAAAAAAAAAACGTATTCATTAAAAAAAAAAATTTCATATTTTTACGTTCATGTTCCTCATGGTAATGTGCACTTTTTTTTTTTTTGTTTTCAAATAAAAAATTACAAGAACAACAAAACAAAAAAAATCTTCCTTGTGCGTAGAAATCACATCACATGATGAACAAAACGGAAATATATTATACGACAATCCTTATTTTCTTGCTGTGATATTGTTGCTTCTTTAACAATTATTATCTGTTGTGATCCTGTTTTTTTTTTTTCTTTTTAAATACCTGCTGCTGGTTGCTGCTGTCCTAAGAATTATAATCGAAAAATAAGCACATTATTGGGTTTATCTTGTTTTTGGTTTTTTTTTTTTTTTATGATTTATTTTCAGTCTCGAATGAAATTAAGAAAACGCCCTCTAGATCACAGTCATTATCATCGTCATCATCATCGTCGTGGTCGTTTTCATTGAAATTAAAAAAAAAAAAGAAAATTGAACAGAAAAAATGAAGCAAGAAAAAAAAAAAGGAAAAAGGAAGAACGATGGGAACAATATGAAAAATCCTATCGAACTCAAAAAAAAAAAAAAAGGAAAATGAAAAATCTGTCAATGTATCTAAACACGCAAACAAAATATATATATTTTTTTGTTTCTTTTAATTCATTTACTACTATATATCCTGTTTTTCTGTCCTGGACTGCCACTGACGCGCCTCCTATTGAGTTTTTCATAATATTACATGTCCAAAAGATTAAAAAATAAAAAATTTCATCGTTGATTTTTTTTTAATGTGATTGTGATGATGCGGTTTATTTCAAATTTTTCAATTTAAATTTGTGTAGATGTAGGAAAACAACAACAACAAAAAGGGTAATCATTTTACAAATATAAATTAAAGTAAACTTTTCAATATGAAAATAACAATATTTTGTTATTGTTTCCATGAGGTCTATAGAGTTCCCTATATATATAGGTTTCTTCTCTTTTAAGTTTTATAGATAAATCTTGAAAAATAGTTGTTGATGTTCTTAACTTCTTTGAAAATGTGAAAATAATAAAAACCAATGACAAGTTTATTGAAAAACACTTAAAAAATTATAATAATTTGCAATCGTATAAGATAGAATTCCAAGGTATCTTGATTATTAATATATATTTTCGCTGCACATAAAGTACTAATGTTGTTTTGGGTTGCATTCTGTATCTTGTTTGTTGTCTGTTTTTATTGATTTTCATGTACTTTACGTTGTAACTTGGTTTTTTTGTTTTTTCATAGAATCTGAGAAAAATGTTCTTAAGAGCCGATCAAATTTTTACTTATTTTATTTTTTCAATAAAGTAATTTGAAGTACAAGAAAAAATATAAAAGGTTTGCAAATTGCATCAATAAACTGACCGATGATGTCTGTGAAGTAGCGTAGAATATGCAAAGTAAGTGTATTTATTGAGAAAAAGTAGAGAAAAAAAAGTCACAAACACAATTCTGCAATTCATTTGGAGTCACAGAAAATGAGGATTTCGTCTCTAAAAGGATCTAAAATTTCTTGATATTACAACATCCGTTTATATGAGAAAAGAATTGAAATAATTCTAATCTTATTTATAAGGCATTGAGAACCCTGTGTTGTCAGAAGAACCATTCGTATTTTTTCAGACTATATATAAATATACGTAACTTAAAGAAATATCCAGGATCGATCAATGTCTTACTGCTTTTGATCCAAATTATGGACTCAAGACTCAATTCAAATTTAGACTTAAATCTTAAGCTGGACAAACAGGCGGACAAACAGACATTAAAATGAGATTTGTAGGTCCCCCTGTTCAGAAACTTCAGGTTTACGAAATTCTATAGAAACAAAAGAAAAAATCGAAAATGCAAAAAAATAAAGATTTTCTATCATCAAAAGTTCACAACATAGCTTTAATGAATTTCCAATATTTTTTTGCAAATCAGTAAGAAAAAAAAAACTCATTATCGAAAAAATAAATTAAGTGCAAATATATAGAAATCTTCATAAAATGATAATCGTGAAAAATGTAATTGAAGTTTGCAAAAAAGAAAAGAAAAAAATTCACCTAAAACACGCTAAAGAATCGTTTACACCGGATATTTGTATATCAAAAAGCATTTACAGAAAAAAATAAACTGAAAAAAAGACACATATGTACATACAAAAAAAAAAACTAACTAATAATAAATGTATAAATATTTTTGCTAAAGGCAAAATGAAATTGACACGTGATGATTTTATAACCAATTACTTGATTACTTTTTTCTCAAGATATCTATACAATGTACATATAGGTAGATCATACACATATGTACATATGTATGTACGCCATATGAACAAATTCAACTGATATTTGCTTACGTACTTACATATTTACTTTCTTACATATACATATGTACATGTAAGGTGTTTAGCTTGCGGTTGTATTTCGCTTATGTTGTAAATTCTTTGAATATGATATAGGTACAAAAATGAATTTTGAAAATGGGATTCATTCTAAAATTGATATTTCAATAAAGAATATAAAATATTAAATTTAAATTTAAAAAAAAAAAAAAAAAGGAATATTAATCCAGCCAGTTCTTTATCCACAGGAATAAAATCATTGATACACCTGTTGAATTCAAGAACTTATTTTTGTACAACTTGTTGGAGCTTTCGGGTTTCTTTAAAAAAATTTTTTAAATTGAAAAATGTGCAAATAATTTTCATAATTTTTCTTATTAAAAATTTCTTATAGTTTTAATCTAATTAACGAGTCCTTTTGGCATTTTACAAGCAACATAAAAATAATTAGTTTTATTGTCGTCGTATTCTGTTGTTGTTGTCTGGATTATCTTCTCTCTCGTAATCTTCACCTTTCCACTCATCAAACTATTCAGGACTTTGTCCAGTCTAATTTTAGATTTGTAAAATTTCTGTGCTTAAATCACCTCGCCCCCCATTCAATCACGCAATTTCCACGATACATCAATTGCTCTATCCATCAACCATCGAACAACGATTTCTTGGCGATCGGGGTGAGGCAAATTGAGGGGTAGCACATCACTTGTGTACCAAAAATTTCATCGAGCAATTTGACATTTCCTCTATTACTTTTTCATAATTTTTTCAATTCTGCTTTATTTCTTCTTCGATTTTGTGAAAGCAGTATTAAAAATCGTTACTTTATAAAGAGAAAAAGTAAATTCAAAAAGTGAAAAAAATTTATTTTAAATTTTAACATATTTGTTTTTTGGAACTAAGGTAACACATCCACCAACAACAATTTGAGACAGAGCAGATAAAATGTCCTGTTCAACTGCTCGCTAAAAACAATTTAATGTTTCATTATGCAAAATAAAATCGCTTCAATGAGAAAAATGAAAAATAAAATGAGAAATTAGAATGAGAAATGAAATGGGGAGTTTTTCTCATATAGACCCTCTGGTTGGAATGACCAAAACATGAAAAATAGTTTTTCGAAAAAACCCACATCTTAAAACAAATACTGTCACGAAATTTCGAAATGAAATGACACAAAACAGACAGAAAATCAACAGAATATAAACGCTATTTGAAGACACAGTATTGAAAGGGCCAAGATTTGATTAAGTCTAGTGCAACAGGAAGACAAGAGAAGAAAGAAAATAATCTTCCAATATTTAGTCAAACTTCACTAAAAATTTTCTCCGCCATTTCAGTGAAATTTTAAAAATGAAAAAAAAAAATTAAATAAAAATTTCGATGCTTATTTTGTTTCCAGGTGTGGGATGTCTACTGTAAAAAAAATTTAAAAAAAAACATAAATTTAAATAAATTCGTTATGGTTTCAAGTTTCAATTGATTCAATGGATTCATTATAAAATGATTATAATGATAAAATAACCAGATTTCCTTCTAATAATCCTTATAACTGCGGTTTTATATGTTCAAGGAAAAAAAACAAACATTCTTGATATCTATGAAATTTGTTTTGCATGTTTAAACTTTGTAAAATAAATAAAAAAATATACATTTTTTTTTTTTTCATTCAAAATTTTCAATCTTCAATTTATGAATGGTTTCTATAAATCAGCAATATGCATTTTATAACATTTCTATATAATTTCTCATCGTCATCATCATCATCAACAGCATCATCAACCTTTAATTTGTAAAAATTTTAAACTTTTTAAAATGATAATAATAATAATAATAATGTACAGTAAATCTAAAAATGCATAAGATACTCATCATTTTGCAAATACATACATATGTACGTATATGTATCTACTATCTGACAAACAATAATGGTAGTTCTAAACGTAACGAATCTGATTTTAGTTGCCTTCTTCTTTTTTTTATTTTTAATATAGCATTCACATTTTATACATATATCGGTTATCGTTCTTCATACATTTTAATTTTTCATATTATTATTATTATTTTTTTTTGTCCTTTATTTTCTTTTATTTTTTTTTTCTTATGCATATTCATCGCTTTATTATTACCTTTAAATAAATACTTTTATAATTTTATTTCTTTTAAATACAATCTTTTTAGTGGTTAATATAAATTGCTTATACATGGATCACACATTTCACATCACATTTAAATGAAAAAAAAAAAAAATAAATAATAATAAAAAAGATACTTTTGTTGTTTTATTCACATTACATATATGCATTTTTTTTTTTTTTTTTTTTCAAAACGATATTTAACTTCTGTCGGCATCCGTATTATGATCCACCCTTTTTTTTTTTTTTATTGTTTTTATTACATATTATTATTTTTTTTTTTTTCAATATGTAAAAAATTCGAAATCATTTTTTTGTTGCAATAAATAAATAAATATTTAAAAAAAAAAAAAGATACACATTCATTCAGCATCACAGAATCTACATACATACATACATAGAAAAAGATATACATACTCAATTCATTTGTTGTTGGTAACTTTTTGATTTGAAAACAAAAACTTAAATTAAAAACCTAATACGAAAACGAAAGGAATTGTTCACGCAACTAATTTAGAACGAATAAGGTATCCAGAAGAAGAAGATTAAAAAAAAATATACATACATATGTATATATACAAAAAGGAAGTCAAGGTAGATACAAGTATCTATGTATCTTTTGTTGTTTTTTGTTTTTTGTTTTTTGTTTTTTTTTTTATTTTTCAGTTATAAATGCATTCAATATCTTTTTAACTGAAACATTTAATATGTTGGAATAAAATTTTACATACTATATAAAATGTTAAAAAAAAAAAAAAAAATTATGATGATGAAGATAAAGAAGAAGATTGAAATACAAAAACAAAATAAAATAAAAAGGCATTACTGTCGTCATATAATGTGCCATTCATATTACTTTAAAAAAAAAAAGAAGCTTAAATTGCAGAATTTACCATGTAACAGTTACATACTGTTGTTGCATATTATTATTATTATTATTATTATTATTTTGTCTTATGGGTGTCCATTTGAATGTCCAAGATATTATATCTTTTTAACCATCATCCATTCATTCATTTTTTTTTTTTTTTCATAAAAAAGTCAATGGAAGATACAAAAAAATTGTTTTCATATAAATGTGTCTAAGTGTTTTAACAACATCATATACATATATGCAAAGATATTATAAATATTAAATTTGTATCTTTGAAAAACTTTAAGATACATTACAACATTTCACAAAAGATTGCAATGACTATGATGATGATGATGATGACTGTTTAGAGTATATACAGTTGGGTGCAGAAAGAATCTAAAAAAAAACCCCCCTCCCATATTATATATTTTTCGTATTGTTTTTTTTTTTTTTTTTTTGAATCTTGGACAACTTAAGTGGAGGTTGAAAATCTTTTAAAAATGATGATGATCCATTCAACTTTTCTTTTCTTTTATTTTTTTTTTTTTTTGAATCACTAACACAACACACAAATTCAAAAAATTGAAGAAGAAAAAAAAACAGATACACTATATGACTATCGGTGGTTTTCTTGCAAATTTTATCATTTTAATAGTTTTTATAGTTATTTTGTTGTTGTTTTAATTTCGCACAGTTTTCTTCTTTGATTTTACTTTTCTTTTAAGACGTCACATGATAATGATGAAGATCATCATTATCATCAGCATCATTGCACATTACAATAATAATTTACGAAATTATGTACATACATATATGATTTGTGATATTCGTATGTGTATCTTTTTGTTTGTGTTTGTGTTAAAGTATCTTTTTAATCTGGAAAATATAATATTTTTTACTGTAATATCTTTTCAGTTGAAATATATTTAAAAAAAGAAAAATAAGCACACACAATTGTTTGGGTGCAATTTATGTGCTTTATGCACCATGAAATAATATGAAAATTGATGCAAACAGCATCTGTTTTTTTTTTGTTCGTTTCGTTTCCCTCCAAAAAGACAAAAAAAAAAATAACTGGAGAAATTTTTTTAATTTTTGTAAGTTCAAATGTTATACAAGACTAGCAGTAAGTCAATCATCATTTTCATAAAATTAAGAAGAAAAAAAAAATCCATACTACAAATAAAAATGATATTATGGAAAAAGATGACTGACTATTTTTTTTAAAGATACAACAGTGAATTTATACGCGAATAAAATGCGAAAAAACAGTAAAAAAAAAAAAAAAAAGACTGAAATAAATAAGAAGAAAATTGCATATCATTTTCAAAAAAAGTAACATCATTTTAGGTGATAAGGACAAAGAAGTATGTCGAATTTTCTCGATGATTATGTTATGTTAAATGTGAACAGGAATATTGGATTGGAACATAATTTAAGTCAGAAAATAAGTTTTGTCGTTTATTGTGATGTGTGTTGGATGTACAGAAAAAAAAAAAAAAAAAGAAGAAGAAGCAAAAAAAAAATAAAAGACGCATTTTGTCCGTTTTCGATGTTTTTATGCATTGTAAAATCTTAAATTGATGATGGTTTTTTTTTTTTTTTGTTTTGAACATTCTGCAGAAAATGCGTAATATTTTACATAATTTGAAAATTTTACGAATGTAATAAAAAATAATGATAGAATGTCAATTCAAATTGACAGCATGGAAATTTTTATGTGCTTTATGGAATGTGGGATTTTTAAGACAATTATAATTTGGAACGTTATATGACTTCCGCGGATGACAGTAATAGAGCTTTATTTATTTTTAAATATTTTTTTGCATTTATTTTTTTTAAAGTATAGTTACAAAATCAAATAAAAATTCTTACAATCTGACATCACTTCCAAATTCCATTCCAAATCTCTTTTCCAGCACATTTCGTGACATCTTCAGCCAGATTTAAATAATTTCAACAAACAATAGAATACTATGAGTTTTTTATTTCCTTTTTTTTTTTCAAAATATTCTTTTTTGACAGTGTTTTCATGTTCTCAATAAAATAATTTTAAATAATGAAAATGTCTGTTAAACATATCATAGAAAAAAAAAAGCCATTCAAAAATCTAAAGGAAAAAAACAACTATTTTTTTCTTCTAATATTTAACAAATCACTCCTTTTCCGGATATTCCTTTAAATGATATAACTACCCGATTGCATGAAAAACGATATATCCCTCATACTTTTATTTCTTAAACACGTTACAATCCTTTCTACATATCCTTTATATTGACGTTGTTGTTGCATTGTACAATTTCCGTTTTATCAAATGTTATATTTTTTTTATTTTTTTTCATTTTTAATTTTCAATTTTTTATTATACTTCACTTTTTCCCTTACAAAAAAAAAACATAAATCTCATATTAAGGTCGCTTGTCGTTTGTATACGCGAGTACATAAAGGATTGCGTGCATATAATATGTTCTATAAAATGTCCTTTATACTTAATATTCTTCACTTTTATAATAATATTTTTTTTTCTTCTATAAACGACTTCGTCCTTATTTCATATAATTTCTTCCTCTTTTTTTTTAAATATTTTTTTTTTCATTTTTAGTAATTTTCAATCATTAAAGGTCCTTGATTAGCTGAGTATGTATAAAAGAGTAGACACATGTCATGAAAAAACTGTCCCTTTGTCGTCGTTATTGTCCTTAATAAACGAACACACGAACGATATAATAATAATTTCCCCCATTTTAAATATTTTATTAGAAATTTCTTTAAACCTAAAAAGGACATTATGTGTGTATATGAGGTGTATACCATTTTCTTTTTTTTTTTTTACCTTTAAAATACTTAGATAACAGAGTGAGGGACCCTCTTTTTTTTTTTTTTTTTATCGTATACGTTACCAAATAAATAAAGAATAAGGAAAAATTATAAAATATATTGAAAAAATGTTTCAATATAAATATCCTTTTAAATAATATAATCACGATAATGCTGGATGGTATAAATTTCAAATAAAAAAAAAAAAACTCCGCCCTCAACTATTTTTTCATATAATATGAGTAATGAATGAATGATCAACGACAACAACCGACATGAAATGATTTAAGGTGCCATTTCGCCTCACCTGAACACCCACTACAAAAATGAAAAACTAGAAAACACGTACAATTAGAAATGCATTATCAAAAAATATATAGGCAATGTATGTATAATAGCGTAAACTGGTAACTTTTTCTTTCACAATATATCAAAAGGTAAAAAAAAGGTGACACAAGTCGTCTCACTGATGAAGTATAAGACGACACCATCAACGACAATTCATCGTTCGGATTGTGAGACCTGTGCAGTTTAGTTAAAAATATGTGACATTGTGGTGATGGAATAGAGTACGTGTATTTTTTTTTTTCTTTATTTTTTCAAATCGATATGTGGGCATGACATATATTTATGTGTGTTCAGTACCAAGTACTTACACGAGCATGATATATTATTATTATTATATGCTCGTATGACATGTGATGACTGGATATAGGGTGACAAAATAGGGCACGCAACACATATCAAACGTGATGGATATGCATTGGTGGTTATATGATCCTTGGTACTTCACTGCATAAAAGTGTGCTTATACTTGGGCTTGGGTGAAATTATAAACTCAAACAATTATTGTAATATATAATTTCTACGACTACATAATAAATTTTTTTTTTTTTATTTGATGAATGAGAATGAAAATTATAGAAGTAGCTATATATTTTTTTGTGTGCAAATGACACCCGATTAAATGAAAACGATGAGTGGTTTATTTTGTTTCTTCTTCTTTATTTTATTATTATTATTTTTTTTTTTCTTGTTAAAAACTTTATTTGACGGTATTTTTCTGCTTTTGCACCATCAGTGCGTGACATATTTTCGTATTTTCCTTTTTATATTTTATTTGATTGAGCACTTTTAATTGAAAGGAAATATAACCTAATAAATCTTAACCCTTTTTTTTTTTTGTTTTGTAATTTTGTCGTTGTTGTTGTTTTTTTCTTTCTCATGTATAATTTTACTTTTAGGAAATAAATTGCAAAGAAAAATAAAAAGAAAATGAAAAATTCTTTGACTTTATGCAATTTGTTGTATAAAATTGTCTTAGATGAAAAAGTTTTTTTTTTTTTTTCACACAAAAATCCTGTCAAAATATTTCTTGAACAGATGTTGAAATAAAATACACAATTTGTTTGTTGTATGTAAGATGAATAAGGATACAAAAAGGAATTTTGATTAGATAAAATAATCATGTACTTATTTTTTTTTTTAATATTTTTTTTTAATCACAAACTTACAAGAATTTTGAAGAAATTTTCCTTTTAAGGATAAATTTTGCTTTGCTTGTTTTTGCTTTGGTCGGGTTGTATATAACCAAAAACTAATGCAATTTTCAAATTCAAGAATGCAATAATTTGTTGTTTTATCCTTCTTTTTTTTTTTTTTCTTAAGAAGTTTTTCAAAATTAATGTTTTACTCGTGCACACACAAGAGTTTTAATATGAATTCCTTTGTATTTTTTTTTTTAGAAGAATTCTTGCTATAGTATGTTTTGTTGTTTTGTAACAAAATTCCAATTTAGTTTGTTTTTAGAATTCCTAAATTTTTTGAAAGTTATTTATTCGTATACATTCATTGAACAAAATTTTATCTATTATTAATGAAGTTATTTTATTTTTCTTACATGACCGCATGTGACCACCTCATATCCACCATTCCAAGAAAAAAAAATCATAATCACAAATTGAAAATAAAAAATCAACAACAACGACCACGAATAAGGACGAATATAATGCATTACTGAATACTGATGGGATAATATCCATTAACACGATGACCATATATATAAACATATTGTGTGTGTGTGTGTATGTTTCACATATATATATATATTACACAAGGAAAAACGAGTACCTTTTACTTCTTTTATTTATATTTACTATAAGTTCAATAAAAGCTCCTTTTTTTTTGTCTATCCTAACGACTCGTTATTATTCGAATCATGCAATCTTTATTTATTTCGAAAACATTTTCTTTTTGGGTAAGAAAAAAAAAACAAACAGGATCAATTGTATACACTGCACATTTTCTTGTTTAAGTTTTTGTTAGTTTTTCAAGGATAATAACAAATTTTATGTTTTCTTCCTTTATTTATTTTTTTTTTTTTTGTGATTTCTTTAAGGAATGCATTGTTTATTATGAAACAAAAACATAGTATTACCTGATCTAATTTCTTGATGATGTTTTTTTTTTTTTTTTTTGTATTCTTTGTACAGATACAACCAACTTTTTTTTTGTTTTTCTTTCTTGAATTTATTAATACGTGTACAATAATGAATTTACTATACAAAAAAAAAAAAAAAATAGAAATAAAAATTTAGCTGCTGCAGGTTAAATTTTAACATAATTTCTTTTTTTCGTTATCCTTTATTCTTGATAAAGGAATCGATAACAATAATAAAATGTATACATATATAACAAAGTTTTCATAACCCTTTTTTTTTCTTTCATGTGCCTTAAGGATACGATTTAATAAAATTTAATTAAGATAGAATTTATATAAACGAATAACAAGAAAAGACAATTTATATTCTTTTAAGATAAATTCTACAAAAAATTTGTTTAAGATAAGAAATTAAGGATACAAATTATTATTATTTTTTTTTTTTTTTGTATTTTAGTTTATTAGATGAATTGTTTGATATAGTATTCTCTCCACAAAAAAATAAAAATACAAAAGTTTCCCGATAAGTATTTTTGACTGTCCACTTAGTGGAAGAAAAGTCTTGTCAACCTCGACGTAACTGAATTGATAAAAACTAAATTCAGAGGATACCTACGCGAAAATCGAAAACCTGAACGGTATTAGAGTGGAGTCCTTAAGAAAAATGGGAAAATAACAGTGACTGCAGGTGCAAAAATAAAAGTATAAGCTAAATGGTTGTGGGCTATGGTTAAGAAAAATGCAGTCGAATAGAGACTAGAGTCAGAGCTAGAGAGGCATTATTGTGAGTTGTGTTGTGAGTGTTGTGACTTGTGACGATTCCTTTACTCTCTCAAAGAGCGATGAAGAAGACAAAAAAAATTTTAATTAATTCGTTGAAAATAATTTTGTTGCCCAAATCAATGACTTCAGAATATAAAAAGATGGAGAGCATTCTGTATCTAAAAGTACTTCAGAGCACGAAATACACAATTACATTTATTGTAATTATGTAATTTAATTTAATAATTATTTATATAGTTATTTAATTTAATTGTAATTATGTGTGCGGAACTGAAAGTAGTACCAACTTCTCCGGGAGTGGTTTAAATTATCCAAATGGAATGGAGCTCTATTTTGTTTTGTTTGGCCACTAACTGTCAAATTCTGTTCTTTGCATCTCTTTTGTTATAGAGCCACTTTTAACTATATTATTCGCTTCATCTTGTGTTTCTTAGATCGTTGATTCAAATACAAATCAAATTTTTTATCTTTCTAAAATTTGAAAAATACAACCCAAATGAATCATTAAACGCTCCAAATAAAAATCTTGTTCAATCTATTTTTAAAATATTACAAAAGTTCTTATGAATGTCCAACAATTCTTAATTGTTCTCTGTTTCTTATTTTTTTTTTTTTTAAATTGTGATATTTGAAATTTAACACGTTCCATCACAAAATCATATTAAAACAATTAAAAATCAAACATAAAAATAGATTTAAATGTTTTTTTTTCTCCTCTATTTTTCATAAAAAAAAAAAAAAAAAAAAAAAAAAAAAAAAAAAAAAAAAAAAAAAAAAAAAAAAAAAAAAAACACTTATGATTTATTTTTTTGGTGAATGTTTTTTTTTTTCCTTTCCGTTAAATATTGGCAATTAGATTTGTTTTAACAAAATATACTTTTTTAAAAGATTTATTTCAAGTGTTCTGAAAAATTGAGAACATACATTCGTGATGGTATATGGACGGATTATGAAGATTGACATGGTGATACGTATCAGCGCACAATAATACTTAATTAAAATTTTTCTTTGTTTTTTTTTTCTTATACATAGTTTTCAAAATAATGTGTGTTCAATAGAAAACAATGATAATTCATCATAAATCACATTTTTTCCCATATGTGTGATTTATTTTCAATTGAACACTTTTCCCATGAAAGTCACTGACTCAATTGTTTTTTTTTTCTTTTTTTGTGTAGTGCCAAACAATCTTTATGTTTTTTTTTTTTTTTTTAAATTTTTCTTGATGATTCTTCTTCGTCACAAATTTCAAAATAAAAAAAATAAAAAATTCTTAAATAAAATTTTTGTTGTTGTTGTTGCTGTTTTAATGTAATGATCCATCAGATTCGGATAGAATAATTTTTTTGAAGAAAAAACACACACACAAAAATTATTTTGATGATGATGATCACGATTTAATAAAATTTTTAATGCTGTAGTAATGTTAATTGGAAATTAATTTTTTTTTTTTAGTTTTTTTTATTTTATTTTCGAGATACACATTATGTATTTTTTAAGTTTTTCATCATCATCATCATTCTACACATACGTCTTTTGTCTTTTTTATTTATTTTTTTTTTTTTTATTTTTTAAAATAACAATCGTCATGTCTATTCGGTAAATCGATAAAAATTAAGAAGATAATGTTTTAAAAATTTGGCCTCCAATGTCAATTTTTTTTGATTATTATTATTATTACCTATTATTTATTTATTTTTTTTAAATTTCTTGTGCTATTCAAAAGTAAATGGCAACTAACATACTGGGTTAAATATTGCATTTATCATTTTATCGTTAATATTTTTTGTTTTTTCCCAAATATTATCAAAAACCACTATCTAACAACTAAGATTTTCTATCTGTTAGATACGTTTTTTTTTTCAACAAGTTTTACAGATACATGATTTTATTGTACTTTTTTTTTCTTCTTGTTGTACAATTTTGATCTTTTCAACTTGCGAACAAACAAACAAAAAACAAAAAAAAAAAACAAAAAAAAGGCCAATCGCTGACATTAACAAAACGACACATACACACACAGTACTATACAGCACCTATAAAAAGAGCCTCCAAAGATTCGGTGGACGACGTTTGCTTTGATGACGTTTTTTTTTTTTTCTTGATGGAATTGATTGATTTTCAAGTAAAAAGAAGAAGAAGAAAAAACCCCCATTATGTAACTTTAAATCCACCATATTTTAAGGCGGGTATTAAAATTTTGAAGAAAAAAAAATATATATATAATCAGATATTTTAAATTACATAGCACATAAAAAGACATAATAATAATAAAAAAAAAAAAAAAAGAATCTTAAAAATTGTATATATGTATCTTTTTCATCATCATCATCATCATCAAATGTACCGCACGGTAAATTATCATTTTAGTAATATGAATGTGTTCTATGATTGTGATGAACGCTCGGTTATATACTGTGTGAGATAAATCGAAAATATTTTTTGAAAGCACTTTTTTTTTTGTAGGTATTTGGTTTTTTTTTTTTTTTTTGGGCCATCAGAAGGTTTTATTTGTCAAGTATGTAATACATTAAACAGAAGAGAAGAAAAAAAAATTATAATAGGTACATACTTTTTTGTCCACTATTCTCAATGTACATAGTACACCGTTCAAAATGTCCGCGATTAATTCAAGAAAAATATTTTCAATCTTTTATAATAATCGTCAAGATTTTTTTTATTTATGTATTTTTTTTTTTGGACCTCATGTATATAATATGTGATTAGACATGGAACAATATATGTGAGTATACAATTTGACGACGCTGTGGTGACTTAATTGATGTTTATGGCATTGATGGCTTTTTGTTTTTGTGGTTGAATTTGATGAATACGTCAGCAACAGAAGCACCAATAACAGATGAATGTAGAGTTTTTTTTTTTGGTTTAAAAGACAATGGACTTTTGTTAAATTATATTTATATATATTTTGAATTGTGATGATTAACTTTAACCCTTCAAAATATTTTAATACATACTAAAGTTCATAGCAAAGACAAAAAAAGGAAATAAAATCTCAAGGAAACTTTTTTGTTAACTACAAAAAAATTAGCTTATAAGCAAGAAAAAAAAAAAAAAGACCAGCGATAAAGCTAGCCTTGTAAAGCTGAATTTTTTCTACTTTGAAATTTCAAAACAAGTCATTCGATTTGTCCAAGTTTTATTCAATGCTTAAAAATCTTTCCTGATATTTGAGAATTTAGTTAGCTTTTCAAAGATCCTTTTTTAATTCAAAATTTATTTTTGTCTACCTGTGTCATGCCTCTTTACCGCTGAGATAAAATACTTTGACTCCACTTTTGCATTGAAAAGAGTTCTATCAGCTGAGAGTGATACATTGTATATAAAACTGTTATCGAATTCACAATTCTCTTCACTGCGTAGTTTCAATCGAAATTTAGCAAAAATTAAAATTGCCTCAACTTTTTCAGAAACCTACTTAACTTAATCACTAAGTATTCCCTTTAAACTACATACATATTATATGTACATATTTGTAGCTCAAAATTTCATGAAAATCTGTTTCAGAATGACGGGGCCCATTTCGTCCCAGATTTCGAACTTTCACTAAGGCCTACCCTTAGAAACTAGATGTCCAGTTGTATAAAGTTGAACTTAAATCATGCTTAACCTAACAAAAATTGTTGTCTGAATAATTCAAGTGGAACAAACTTTCTTTTCATATTCCAACAACTTCTTATTCATGCGTCAAAGGGTTAAAATTAAAATTTTTTCTTCACTCTATATATAAAAAGACTTTATTTTATCGTCATCAACAATTTTTTTCCATTTTTGTTGTATGCGATCCTATTATAATTTTACTAACTTACATAAAAATCTTATATATGGGCAATTATCAAATTTTTTCTCTTAAAAGGCAAAAAAAAGCCTTCAAGCTGGGAAAATACGTTCTTTAACAATTAGATTTGATTATTATTTTCAAAAAAAAAAAATAATAATAATAATAAACTTCTATAAAAAAGAGCACTTTGATATTTCGATGACGACATTATAGACAAAAGACAACGACAATTAACTTAAAAAAGGCAAAAAAACAAAAAAAAAAAAAAAAGATAAAAACTTTTCCATTAGATAAAATTATTATTTTTTTTTTCGAATAGATCAATCGATTGGAAATGAATTGTGTTGCTAGAAAACAAAAAAAGACAAGTGAACGACACTTAATTGCATAAAAATTTAACAAAAAAAAAACAAAAAAAAAACTTGGAGATATAAAAAATTGAACGAAAAAAAAAAACTAAAAGACAGAAAAACAAAATCTTTAATATTCGAAAGATACATTTATAATTTTGGGATTTTTTGAAACAGTTTGTTTTTTTTTTGTCGTATGAAATCTAATGAACACAGGTTTTTTTTTTCCTTCTGGTATTCCTAATGAGATGATGATATTGACAATCACTAAAAATTTTCAAATTTACTTAATTACTATTTTAAAAAAAAAAAAAAAACAATGCAAAAAAAATGGGGGCCAAATAATAAAACCGACAGAAAAAAAAAAATTTAAAAAAACAGACCATAATAACAATCACTTTTGTAATTTCCTTTTTTGCATAAATTTTTGCCTCTGATTTTTTTGTTTTTGTTTTTCTAAAAAACCGTAAAACAATAAATTAAATTCATCATATGTAAAAATTTGCAAGCAAAAAGAAAAAAGAAAAAGGAAAAGTATACCTGCTTGCATAAATATTCAAATATATGGTGTGACACCTCACCTTTTTTTTTTTATGCGGCCCAATCGGTTTTCTCTTCTCTACTATACTGTCATGGCACTACTGCTGCAATTTCTATAAATTAAAAATACAATCTCTTTCTCTTCCAATTTTTTTTTTTTTTGCAACCTTCTTTTTGGGGTTTTTAACATTTTTTTTTTCGTGCCATAGCGTGTATATTGGCAATTTTTTATATTAAAAAAAAAACCAGAACAAATCAAAGAATATCCTGTGAAATTTTCTAATACTAGTACTTTTGTCCTTCATAATATGGACATGGGTATCATCATCGAAGTATGTTATGTTGTGTTGTATCTAAAAAGGAATTGTTATGCAATTGAACTCTGGTGTTTTATTTTATTATTATTTTTTTTTTTTTTGTTATCAAGAAAGGATATTCATATTTCTTTTCGTACCTCATACATAGTACATTCACCAGAATGAAATATTTGACATATCCTTGCAAAATAAATTCCTTATTGTAATAAGGCTAAACATTATGCAAAAAAAAAATAAAAAATAAAAAAATAAAAATGAAAAAGGAACTAACTTGAATTTTGCAATAAATAAACTATTTTTTTTTTTTTTTAGTAGACAATTTAAAAACTCCACCTATAGAAAGGACGATAAAAATGAACGACAATTACTCTAAATGGTTCAAATTACATGTTATAACACGCGCCTTCATCAGAAGGATCTATTGCTTTTTTCCCTTTTTTCAGACAGTTTTTCTTATTTGTTTTTTTTTTTTTTTTTTTTTTAAAGTAAAACAAAAATTACAACTGTATATTGTTACCTGTTTGTACCTGATAATTAAGTGAATAAAAAAAAATACACTGATTTACAATATGTGTATTATTTTTTGAAAAAAAAAAAAACAAAAAACAAAAAATAAAAAAGTAAAGAAAAAATTTAGAACGATTTTTATTATGTAATTACAATAAAAGGAGTATTTTATAGAATAAAAATTATATCAATTATTTTTTAAATAAAACATGAAAAATTTATAGGTAATAAGAGATTTTAACGCCCTCAAATGCCTTAAGGTATATATGCTAATTATTTGTATTGTCTTGAAAGGTAGAATGAATTTTTTTTTTTTAAAGGGTTAATTTTAGAAGCACATAAAAGTTCAATTCTTATAGGACTTTAAATGAAAAAAATTTGTCCCAACTCCCAGTACAATTTAACCACCATTTCACATTTGACCTTTGAACTTAAAAACACTTTTTTGTGAGTTTTTAAAATTTCCATTTCATAGTTTTATTTTTTAAATTTATGCTCTATTCAGGCCAAAAAAAAAAAAAAAATAGCTCTAATTTTTTTTTTTAAGACTAGCAACCAAATAGTTAACTTAGCACCAACGATTCAAACGGATTAAATTGAACAAAGAAAAGCATAATTTGCCAAAAATAAAACAAATATTAAAATTACAAGAAAAATTGAAGAAAACACAAAGTACGATATTATTTGACATAAATTAAGACTAATTCGTTCGATTTTAAGTTCATCTTTAAAAAATGGTAATTTCATTTGGTTTTTCATGGGATTTTCATTTTGTTTTCATAACAAAAACTTCTAAAGAGATTTTTGTAATAACAAAACGATTACTATTAACAAAATTATCTATATGGAACAAAAAAGATTGTGTAAACTGTAAATTGACGAATTTGTTACTAAAAAAAAAAAAGTACAAAAAGTAGTTTTTCTCTTATTTCTCTGCTTTTCGCCAATTAAATACAAAAAAAAAGGTGATCATTTCATGGGAAAACAAATCCAAACGAACAAAATTAAAATACTCGAAATCTCTACTAAAATTAACTTATTGAAAATTACTTGTCAAAGGTCATAGGTTATTTAAATTTTCAAAATTGCACTTTTAACACTTTTTTTTTAGGACAATATAATAAATATATTCCTTTTAAAATGTTCAAAACTTATACAATTTTTTTTTTTTAAACAAATCTCATAAATCACTTCTTTGTTTTTTCAAAAAGCCAATTAACGACAACAACAACAAAAAAACAACAACAAAAACAAAGAAGGATAAAAAAAAAACATTATGATTATGTGTTAACCTCTCTCTCTATATAGCATCACATATTCATTCTTAAATAATAAATAATTATAATGTTTATCTAATTAAATATAATTTAACTAATTACTGTTTGTGGTATAAATAATGTAATAATGAGCTTCATCATTTATATTTTCATTATTTTTTTTTTCTCTCAGCCTTTTTTTTTTTATCTCACTCTTTCATTATTTTCTTGTAAATTTTTTTTTTTTTTTTCGTTGACAAATTCTGTTTTTTTTTTTTTTTTTTGCTTTGCTTTTTCATTTTCAATTTTGATTATGTTTTACCACATGCCTTCCCATATCTTTATTAATTGATATGCAAAAAAAAAAAAAAAAAAAAACAACAACAGAAGAAAAAAAAAAAAACAACACCCAACAAGTAAAACTCTTAAACAAGCACATAACTTCAATTAGCAAGTAATAAATTAGCTTTATGATGCATCATTGCAAAAATCACTGATTTGTGTAATGCATACTAATTGAGTTGTATATCAGGCATTTGTTTTAAATGTATATATAATCGTATAATATGTGTATGTGTATGTACTAAAATATTTATAATGAAGCTTTCTTTTATATACAAAACATATATATATATAGATTCCTTGGATTAATATATGAACTGATGATGAGCTATATATACTATATACTTTACAATGATGCATGATATTGAAGCTTTTATATGTAGGTACCCACCTTATATCAACATAATTTTCTTATGGTACAAAAATGTTATTTAAAAGATTCTTTTTTTTTTTTGTTTTGTTTTTTTGTTTAATATACAAAACAAAAATAAAAAAACAAAATATTAAAAGAAAATATCCGACATAAGTTAAATCTGAATATTGACTACTAAGTAGCTAAAAAAGTAACTACTATATATCTCATCATCATCATCATCATCATAGCATCATCAGCAAACAACAATCATAATATGCACATTGCATATAATGTATGTAGGTATGTATCTTAGTTTTCGATGTTTTTATATGTTGTGTGTATCTTTTGGAAAAACAAACGTAAGATGCATTTATTATTTTTTTTTTTTTTTTGTAATTTTTTGTGTGTTTTTTGTGTATTTTTTGATTATGATGCTTTTTAAATATAACCAAAGAAACTTAAATACTTACATATAGATTTTTCAATCACGTACTAAAGCAAGAAATAATTTTTCTCGCATCGACTATCAGTGATGCATCCCATAAGCTTTTAATTTTTATTCGTTACTTTATTTTCGATAAAGAACATTTTAAAATTTAAAATAAATTTCGAATGTTTATATTCATTTTCGAAACCATTATGTTTTTTTATTATTCATCGGACATAATATGATTAACCATTGATACGCATTTGTTGTTGCTTTTTAATGTAAAAAACTGCACAGTCACAACAATAATCAGTATTATATTGTATAAGTTGTATATGCGCGAATATGTATACATATATATGATAGGGTATTGTAGCGAGTATACGTAAATACTCGTGTGTAGCCTGTACAATTATAGTTATCATACCTATATTATTTAGTTGTTGTTTTTGCTACAGCAACTGTAATTTTTTTTTTAGGGTTTTTTACCAAGTAGGTATATATACACATTCATTCATCATTGTGTTTATGCAATTCTAAAAATTATTCAGCAAAGCAAAATTTAATTTTTGTTTAGTGTTCAATAGTGAAGCAACAACTTTTCCCACCACTCTCGTAATATAGCTAAATACATTTTTGAGATTTTTTTTGATTTCTAAATTTTCTTAGGAGTATCAGTTATTTTCATAACTATTTTCAATTATTACAAATTTTATTTGTAATTTTCAAGATAGGTACTTCTTATTCTTTTTGTTGACACAAATCAGTTATTTTCATAACTACATCAGACTTAGATTCAAAATTATTGAATATACATATATACATTTTTTAAAAAACTATTCAATTTTTTTAAATAAAAAAATATGAATAGTAAAAAATCTGATAAAAGGGTATGGGGTGTGAAATGTGAATTATCATTTTGCGGAAATACTAAAAGGAAATTTCCATCAATGAAATTTTTGAAGTTTCCTCCTAGAAATACAGATATCTTTGAAAAATGGATGAATATTTTGGGTCTTTCTACACCACCAAAAGCTAAAAATGCATACCTATGTGAAAATCATTTTGCTGCTGGTACTTTCAATAACCGAAAAAGAAAAAATGTAATTCCTTCCTTAAATTTATCTCCTATTGTTGAAGAAAATCAAGGTAATTCCGTGGAAAATTCTAATAGAATTTCGTCAGAAAGTTCAGCAATAGTGGTGAATTTCTCTCGAAAAACGTATTCGAATAAAAGAAATGATGATCTTACATTTGAAGAATTTGCAAAAATGGATCCTTATGAATACAAGGAAGAAGATTCATCAATCATGGGTAAATGTGAGGCGTGCAAAAAGTCTACAAAGGCAGTTCAATATTACAGGAAACTTTACTCCACTGTTTTAAGAAAATACCGAATTATTAAGTCAAAATTAAAAACTTATTCCAAAAATTTGTCTGCACAAAAGTTTCGTCTTAAAAAGAAAACTATTAAACAAGAAAATCAAAAAATTCCTGAAAAGAAAATTCTACACGAAATCGATACCTTAGAACATGTGAGCACTCAAGGAAAAGTTCTAGCAAAAATGTTAATTAAAATACGCCAAAATAACTCTCCATGGACAGATGAAGAAAAAAAATTAGCTCAAACAATTAACTACAAATCGGGATCGTGCTATAGATTCATGAAAGAAAAACTGAATTTGTCAATTCCATCATATGTGTCCTTGTATCGTTGGTCATTATTTAAGAATATGACACCAGGATTTTACCAGGAAAGTTTAAGCTATTTGGCGAGCAGTGTGCCTGAATGGACGAATGTTTTGAAAGAGTGTATTTTAATTTTCGATGAAATATCAATTAGATCAGATATAACGTATGATAAAACACTAGATAGAATAGTTGGTTTCGAGGATTTAGGAGACCACAAAAGTAATAAATTTGGGAAATATATTACAGTTTTTATGATTCGAGGCACGCTTTCTCACTGGACATACATTTTAAGCTACTTTGTTACGGAGAAAACAATTAGTGGAGAGCAACTAAAAGTTAAAGTAGAAGAAAATATTTCTGTGTGTGAGTCTATAGGTTTAAATGTTGGTTTCATTGTTTGTGACCAGGGTTCTAACAATAGAAAATGTATGAAAATGCTAAATGTAAGTTGTGAAAAACCTTATTTCATATTTAATGATAAAAAAATATATGCTGCATACGACGCACCTCATTTAATTAAATCAGTGAGAACCACTTTAATAAAAAAAGATATAAACACAAACAATGGAACCGTCTCTTGGAAGTGTATAGAGGAATTATACCATTTAGAAAAAAATAATACAACAAAAATGGGAACGAAATTAACCTCTAAACACATATACCCAAATACGTGGCAAAAAATGAGAGTCTCTTACGCTACCCAAGTGTTTAGCCATACCTGTAGCGCCGCAATTTCTACAGCTTACGATAAAAACTTATTTTCAAATAATGCAGCAGAAAAAGCCATACCAACAGCAAAATTTTTAGATTTTTTGAATAAATGTTTTGATTGTTTGAATTCTAAATCTCCTTATCACCGAAGTCTTTATAAACGAGGACTACGTCGAAACAACAGTGTCAGAAAATTTCTAGAAGAATCTTCTCACCTTCTAAATGACATTCAAAATAAAAATAATTTTTCTAAAATTTATTGTTTTAAAGGCCTTATTCAAACAATTAAAGCAGTTCTAGAATATTCTTCAACCATATTCGAAAAGCATCCACATATTTTATTTGTTCTCACAAAAAAATTAAATCAAGATTGTATTGAAAATTTATTCGCTTTAATAAGAGGCAGAGGTGGATATAAAAAAAATCCTTCTGTGTACGAGTTTGGAAATACATTGCAAAAAATTATTGAGAATAAATTTCTGTTCTACATACCAACAACAAGCAATTGTTTGCAAGAAATTGAAAATAATGAAATGCAAGAACTATGTAATAAAACAAATATTTCACAAAGTGATGAGATTTCAAAAATTTTGAATAATTTAGAAAATGAAACTGATATTCCAAATGAAGACTTGCAACTACTAAATTTAGAAGATAATAGTATGAATTTTGTTGTTGAAGAATCTTCACTGAGATATTTTGCTGGGTTTGTTCTTTTTAGAACTTTAGGAAAAATAAAGTGTTCACTTTGTGAACAAGTTTTAAAAAAAGGAGGAAATGTAATAGTATTAGAAGACCCATCTGAACTTTTTATTTTTCATAAAAATTTTTCAGCAAATACTGATTTTGGAAGCCTTTATGCACCTACAGAATTTTTCTTTAAAATATGCAAAATCTATTCATGCTCTTTTCGGAAAATTTTTAACGAACAACCTAGCAAACTTTCCATAAAAAATCTTATTAAATTAGAATGCATTAAAAAAATAAAAACAAATGATGAGCTTCAAAATATTTTTGCCGAAAATAATCCCTGCTATGACCATCACATTAAAATTTTAGATTATTTTGTTTTAGTTTTGCTCAGAAAAAACTGTTTGTGGAAAAATAATAGCATCAAAGAAAATTCTACAGCATTTTTTAAAAATCCTAAATTAAATATTTTAAATCATAATTAGATTGGAAAGATATTGTTTTATTTTTCAAATTAAAACTCAAATTTTACATTCAAACTTTCATTTTTTAAATCATCTTTGCCAATTTTTTGAACAAAATGAATTACTTGTCATTTACACATTTTTTTACCTTTTCCTTAATAAAAAAAACATGAATGAACAACGTGAAAAAAATTGTAGAATTTTCATACATTGAATGTTTCTTTTTAAATTATTTTTTCATTTTTAAATGAATCATTTAATGAAACCATCTGAAATTAAAGTCCCAATATCACTACGACACTAGAGGTATTTACAACTTATACAATAATACTGGTTATTGTTGTGATTGTGCAGTTTTTTACATTAAAAAGCAACAACAAATGCGTATCAATGGTTAATCATAATATGTCCGATGAATAATAAAAAAACATAATGGTTTCGAAAATGAATATAAACATTCGAAATTTATTTTAAATTTTAAAATGTTCTTTATCGAAAATAAAGTAACGAATAAAAATTAAAAGCTTATGGGATGCATCACTGATAGTCGATGCGAGAAAAATTATTTCTTGCTTTAGTACGTGGTTGAAAAATCTATATGTAAGTATTTAAGTTTCTTTGATATAACTCATTAAGGAAAAAAAAAAATATCATAGTGGTCCAAAAGTTGGAAAAAGAAAATTGAGGGATATCGTCCAACTTTTACATAATTGTGGTAAAATGACAAAATGGGACACATTCAACTGAATTTTCGGAACTCTACAGAATTTTGTCTTTAAATCGTTCACTTAAACACGCTTTTAGAGGATTTCTTTTTTTTAAAAATTTTTCCATACATATTTTACAAAGAACTAGAATTGTACATGAATTGTGAACCACACAACCTGTTGATAGAAATCAAAATTAATTGTTCGATTAAGTTTGAACATGTGATTGATGTTAGCTATAGAACAAGTTCAAAAGTGTCTGAAATTAAGACACGATCGCGTTCAGACCATAAAAAAAAAATCTCATTTAACAAGAAGAAAAATGTTCTAACAATAAAAAAGTTTATTTTCCAAAAAATTGCCAAAATAATTATGATTTTCAGGCAAAACAAAAATCTAAAAGTTCATATCTGTAAAATCTACAAACACAGCCACCTAAATTCAAAAACTTTTGAACCACCTCATTTTAATCTTTTCTTTGTTTTTAAACATAAATATATACATTTTAGCATTAGCATAATTTTTCCAAAGATTTTCTCTCTTTCTCTCTGATCTTTGATTTTTTTTTTTTACCTAATTTACAATTTACTGTTTTTTTTTTTCTTCATAAAAATCAATCAATCAACAAAAAATAAATTTACTGATGAAATGCAGATAGGTATACGTTGCATATCATAATCATAATTGTATAATCGCATATGTAATATCAGAAGGAAAAAAAAAACAAAGAAAAAGATACTAGCAACTTTTTGGCAAAGTGATGCTCTGTGCTGTGATCATCATTCTCAAAGAGTACACTGATTTTGTTACCTTTTGATTTTTTCGGATGATGATGATGATGATGGTTATGATGATTATAATGATGATAGTACATCTTTTGATGAAACAAACAAAACTGTCTATAACTACATTTTTTATGCTCGCTAAGACTTTTAACAATCAAAAAAATGCATCAATCTGATTATTTCACGCTATTGTTGTTGCAATTTAATACATGTATCTTTTTTGTTTTTTTGTTTTGTTTTTTTTTTTTCAAAGAAAAAACGCTTAATACCAGTAGCAGATCATTTGGTAAGTATTATCACGGGTGTATAACATTGAAATATTATTTAATAATAATATAATGTTGTTGTTATTATTGTTGTTGTTGTTTTATTCACTATACATATATGGTAAATGTTGAAATTAAGTTTTGCAAACCAAAAAAGGTAAACACAATTACAATATTTACCTGATGAACTTTTAAAGTTAAATTTACAGTCAAGTATCTTTAATGTGGGACTTTTTTTTTTAAGATGCTAACTTAATATCAACGAAAATGCTAACTATGATGCATTAAAAAAAAAAATATATTTATTCATATAACGATTTTCAAAAAAAAAAAAATTTGCATTGTTTTATAGCCTAAAGTATGATTGTTTTTGTTTTGTTTTTTCTCTCTCTTCCATCAAAAATCACATCGTAGATCGTGCTATTGAAGAGATCATTGAAGAATACCTTGTTTGCTTGTTTGTTTGTTTTTTGTTTTCGTCTTTTCCTCAAAAACAAAAACATTATTTGAATAATTTTTCTTTTTGATGTTTTTCTTTCAAAAAAGCAAAAGCACATAAAAACGATAAGAGAAAAAAATAGCAATCATCAAGTAAATTTATTAAAGTTTACTACCTACTTACTTCAAAAAAAAAACAAAAAAAAAAATGTACATATAATATTTTTCATGAATAAAATTGTCTTATGTTACATACACATGGTCCAATTTGATTGTACAACCTTGTTCGCCAACCAGTTTGGATGCTTTGTATACACGGTCCAACTTGATTGTACAATCTTTGCCACATGTCCACAAAAAATCAAAAATTTTTAATTGAATTCGATCGTTTGACAAACTTGAAAATTGGTCTACCGACCAGCCTACACGTTATAGAACCCAAATCTAACTCGCGACCAGATTGTACAGTTAAATTTGACCGTGTGTACGTAGCATTATAGCTCCTTTTTTTTTTGTTTCTAAAAAGATATTTCCTTGACAAAAATATTGTATTTTATGCAAACAAGCGAGTTCTCAAATTATCATTTTTAAATGCGCAAAAGAAGTATACATCATCAACATAATCACAATAATCATAATCATCCATCGACAAAAACATAAAAACAAAAATTTTGTTGAATTTTGCTTGTTTATAAATTTTTTGTACAAAGTATGTTTAATGCCAATCAAATTATTAATTTTTTTATTTTTTTTTTTTATTTTAATTTTATTTAAACAAAAGAAGAAGAAGATGATGATAACGAAGAAGAAATATAAAATATATACACTGGGTGATTATTCCTTAAGGCAATTTTTGCACTGTATTACATAAATTTTTTGCTTTGCACATTTTTTTTTTTTTTTTTAAATTATTCCATGATGACTACATACAAAAAAAAAAAAAAAAATTAAGAAAATATATTGCATTTTAAAAATGCTAAATAGGTTTTTTCTTCTTGGTGTGAAAAAAAAATTTTTTTTTCAAGGATAACTGTGGTGCAAAAAAGAAAAAACCCAGAGAAAATGTGAAAATAAAAAAGACACTCTTTATTGCCAAATTATTTAATTTTTTTTTTTTTTTTCACCTCGAACAATTTTATGAGAAAATATAAAAAAATTAAATGTTTTAATGAACTGTTGAAAATATTATAACACCTCTTTAAATTTTATGTTAATTTTTTTTCCTGGTGATGCGTTAAAACGCAAGAATATTCCATTATTGAAAATTATTGAGAAATACAACGCTAAAATGGAAAAATTTTCAAGTTAAGTTTAACATAATTTTCGTTTGATATAATTCGCAGTGATTTTTTGTCATCACTATACTGAAAGAATTGAAAGTTTAGGCTTTAAGCTTCCAAAGACAAGTCATAAGTGTCAAATGTGTGATTACAGAATATCAAGATCGTTTGTGTTCCATGGTTTGGAAGCTAGAGAATGTTGCGTGTTGTTTTTTTTTTGTATTCATTTCCGATTTAGTGTTTTTTTTAAATGTTTCAACTTCCATTTTTTTCTCCAGTTCATTGCATGTTCCAAATACATTTTCCACAAAATACTTGAATTTCGGTCTTGCACAAATCAAATCCTTGGACTTTTCGACCTTATTTAGGCTTTCTAATTTTCACAGTTTTTTTTCTCTTAATCACATCGAAACTGAACTTACTCGTACATCAAAAGAAATCCTTAAATTCGATACAAAAACAGAACAAATAATTTTAGATTCATTTTTGTTTGACCTCAAAAAACAAAAAGCTACAATTTTCTCCTCACAAAAAATTTCCATGAAACATTCAAAGCACTTTTCATTTTTCTTTTTGATATTTATAAATCTGTTTAGTTTTTTTTTGCCCTCTTCAGAAAAAAGACTCAATTTCATCTTATTTTCTTGTTATTTTTTTTTTCACACTTTATTTTCTTAACATGTAATTTAATCCGTTTCAGAGTCACTATCTACTGTAATAGCTTCCAAAACGATATTTCTTTAGTTTTTTTTTTTTTTTTTACAAAACGTCACTTTATTTCATTTTGTGTGAGACCCTTTTTTTTCCTCTTTGTGTACTGTATCTTCCTTTTTATTTTTTATTTTTTTTTTTTTTTTTTCATGATTCATGAAAGTAAAATTTAATATCAAAAAGAAAACCGAATCATAACAAACAAGATATTAAAAACAACAAAGAAAAAACAACGAACAAATTTAAAAAAAAAAAAAAAAAAGATACAGTAAAAGTTTTTAAATGAAATAAAAACCTTAAGGGTATTCGATTATAAATATTACTGTTGTCATCTGTTAATGCGGGGGCATGTTATAATGATACGATGACGATCATGAGAATTAAAGAAGAAAAAAAAAAAACCAAAGCATAAGAATAAATCCTAATTCAAGAAATTTAAGATTAAATGAAATGCCAAAACATTGCGCGCTACATTTAAAAAGTAAAAGCAAAAATGCTCAACATAAAAATGTAACCAGAACCACCAACTTGTTTATTACAACAAACCCAGTTTGGAATACATTTATCGTCCTCTCAAACATATCCCGTGCAATGTCCATTCACATACAATTTTGTACAGCACATACGTGAAAAAAAAAAAAACTTTGAAGATCGAATTTTAAAAAAAATAAGAGAAAAAAAAAAAGAATCTGAAAAATATGTTTCTGTGTTAACATTCGATTATGATTTACAATTTTCATTCGTGCATTTACATCGAGATAATATTTTGTCGCGAATTTTAATTTATTTCATTTAGATGAGTTTTTTTTCTTCTTCTTCTTCTTCTTTTTAATTTTTTTTTTCCATTTTCAAGATATGCCGTATATCTATCTTCTTTTCAAGAAGATATCCTTTTAAATGTTTGTTTGTTGTTGTTATTTTTAGATTAAAATTGTATATCTTTTATAAAATGTATCATCCTCATCATCAACATTTCATATATGTTTACATATTGAAATGAAAAGTAACAAGGGGAGCATATCAACAATAATAATAACAACAACAACAACAACTTTTAAAAAAAACAACAAAAAAAAAAAACAAAATAGGTCCCGCAGTGTTTCAAAAAGGCGCCAATGTCTTGCACTCCATGGGGTTCTTGATGGCAAATCTTGAAAGATGTTATTATACGGTCGGTGTGTTCATATTTAAAATGTTATGGCACCCCTCAGTTTTGCCAAAACACACTTTGAAAATTTAAAAAAAAAACAAAAAAAAACAAAAATTAAATATTTTTTCGAATTTGAGAAGTTTTCTTTGGTTTTTTTTTTGTATGTTTAATTTTTTGATTCCGAAAGTTTTAAATTTCATCAACAACAATGTCCTTTTTTTTACATGCCACACATAAAAAGAAAAGAAAACAATCTGATGTGTGGGTTTTTTGTCGCAAAATTAAGAAAAAGAAAAAAAAAAAAAGCAAACAAAAACAAAAAAAACATTAAAAATTTATGAAAAATTTCTTTAACGACTTAAACACGTTGATCTTTTGATAAAATGATTATTAAATCATTTTAATTGTTGTTTCACAAGAATTTCGATATTGGTAGCAAATTTGAAAGAAGAAGAAAAAAAAAACGCCTGAGACTAAGATAAACCACCTACATTTCAGTATTAATAGAGATTGAGAGTATTTTTTTAGAGAAATTGACATTAATTAATGAGAAATCTTACGAAGAATTCAAATTTTTGGAATTTTTTTTAGGAAAATAACATTTTGTCTAGACATATAGGTGAGTGGTGACTCAAACCAACATTTGCGGAAGGATTAATTAGTAACTATAGCTTTACGTCATCAATCGCAACATATACTGTTATAATTTGGTGAACTCAGTTCTTCAGCAGAATTTATTCTGATTTTGAATTCTTTAAGTGCCACTTAAAATGAATTCTTTATCGCTTCTGCCATATCTTAGTGATCGTTTCCACATAAGTGATCATGTACTTTGCTCTTTTTGCTTGGACAGTATTTTCTTAGCGTATAACATGTCCAATCTAGGGGAATCTGAGAAAAAAACGTTAAAGAAAAAAGGTTCATTACTCTAAATCTTGTTCTCAACAACACTTTTTTGATAGTTTTTTTTTAGACTTGAACCTTTACATTCCACTGCTTTTGCTTTGTAACTTATTCTATCCACTTTCACTCTTCTACTTCAATATTAAAAGATTTAGGGATACTGAGTTCCCTTATAAAGTAAGTAGGAGAGCGTTAAAAGTGGTCCCTACATTTACGCTACAGAAGATCCTTCAATTATTTAAGGTATACTTTTAGATAGATCATCAAAAAAAGAAGAAAAAGACGACCTTATTCATGAAAGCTATTCTATTCTCATTTTTGCAATAAGGATTTCAAATTATTAACCTCAAGTTAAGAGTTTTTTTTACCACTCCTTAAAATCTCAGTTTTCACTTCAAAATCTCACATTTTATACAAAAATAATTTACAATATGCGTGCTTTCAAATCTCGTGTGTACTTAATTAACATTTAATTTAACTTCTTTCTGATGTAAATATGATCCTAATTGGCTACCTTATATGGTACATCATTTGCATTTAAATTGTTGGATACCATTAAACATATATTACACACAATGATTGATGTATCTAACAAAGATTTATCTTAGAGAGTGCTAAAAAAACAACAATATATTGAAAACCTTGACTGATAATTAGTGAAAAAAAAAAAATTTTGGTAGCCAAAAAAATATAAAAAAAATCATCTTTTGTGGTTTTAATGAAGAAAAAAAATATCTCAATACGCATATAAAATTCACAAAGTCAAATTATGTTATTCAAATGAAGAAAATCAAAGAAAAACCACAAAATTCAGAAGTTATTCGTTACACGCAATCTGTTTTCTTCAAAAAACAAAAAAAAACAAAACAAAAAACAAATTTATTTATCGCGTATTTACAACAACAACAAAATAATCTGTCTAATCATTTTGCAACTGAAAAAATATTATCCCAAACACAAAAAAGATAAAAAAAAAAAATTACAAAATTTTGTTTATACAAAACTCCATTTTTTTGTATTCTTTCAACCAATTTTTTTTTTTTTTTTTTTTTTTGGAGAATAATTTAATAAATGACTTTGAGTTTTATATAATTTCGGCAGTAGCAAAAAAAAAAAAAAAAAAGAAGAAGAAGTAAATTCAAACTATAAATTCAGGTGATTGTCTTCTATTCAAAAAATACATTGTCAATTTGCATAAATTATATATTTTCACTTTTATATTCAAAGAAAAAGGGGTTTTTTTTTTTTCGTTCAAATATCCTTCCTGTCGATCCTTTACAACATTTGAAAGAAATTTTTTTTTTAATGATTTTCTAATATACACGGCAAATTATTTATTTTTTTTTTTTGTTTTATTAGCTAAAATTTTTATGTAAGAAATTTTCATTGTCTAGACAGTGAATTTTTTTTTTTTTTTAAACTATTCAAGAAAAAAAAATGAAGAAAAATGAAGTCCTTTATAAGCAAAAAAAAGAATTACAGAGATCATCATCAGTCAACAAAAGATAATCTATGCAAATTGGATTGCATGCAAGCGCTTATATGTGCCATTTTTTCTTTTTTGCGAATATATTTAAAAACAAAAAACACATGAGAAAACAAAATCAAATACCAATCAACCGCCATACTATTATCGCGATACAAATTATTCTACACAGGCAAACACTGGAATAACTTCTATTTTTTTTGGAGAAAAAAAAACAATAGGTTTTTGTGTTTTACAAATTAAAACTTGATGAATACAAAATTAAAGGATAATTATAATAATGGACTATTTTTTGTTGTTGTTGTTATTTTTATTTGATTAATTGGGATGCAAATTTTTAGAAGAAAAAAAAACAAACATGCAATTTAACCAACAACAACAACAAAAAAAACACGAAAATCAGGCTTTTTTTTTATTCAAATTTGATAGATTCTGCGATGAAAAATATCAGTTTAACTTCAACGGCATCAAAACTACTTCACTACTTTCCCAAAAATCACCCACCATCCTCTTTATTTTTAGCCTTTTCTATTTTACTACTTTTTTTCTGAAGTTTTCTTTTATCCGAACTGTCCAATTTCATGTATAGTAAATCCTTGAGCTTTGATTCTCTTGTGATGTTTTCTCTATAAAATTCCTTTTTTTTTTAAAGATTATTCAGAAAAGAAAACAAAAACACTAACAACAACAACAAAAGCCAATATATGTAGATAAAAAAAAAGTTTGAAGTTTACTTTTCTTTCCAAAAAAAAAAAAAACAAAAAAATTACAAAAACTTAAGGGTTGATTTATTTATTTAAAATTTAATACTTTGATTCGATGTGAAAAGAAATAAGAAGAAGAAGAAAAAAAACACAATAACTACCACCCCCACAAATATACATGTATGTTTCCTTTCAACAACAACAACAACAACAACAAAATATCCAACATACTCGTGAATGCGGACAATCTGATGAAAGAAAAACAACAACAACAACAACAAAAAAAGTAAAAACTAAGAAAATATAGAAAATTTTATTCCATTGAAGCATTAAAAAATTTTGCATGACATTTTGGCATATTAAGAATCTATGTAAAGAAGATTCAAATTCATTCACTTTTGTCAGGGAAGAAGAAGAAGTAATACTTGTAAAATCTTTGAAAAAAGATTTACAAATTTACGTACTATAATAATTTTTCACAGAAAACTGACAAAGCAATATCTAATTTTTTTTATTTTTTTTGAAAGTTTTCATGCATGGTCAATATTATAAGTGTGGGGTGAATCAAATATAAAATTAATGGAGGATGAAATTGTTTATCCTTTTTTTATGTTTCTTGAATAAGGAAAAATTTAAGAAAAGTTGACTATAAAAGGCTAAAAATATGTGTGTAATATGTGTGTGATGTTGTATCATTTGAGAGTTTATCACAAAAACATATATAAGAAACTTCTGACAGTATTTTGTTGTTTTTTGGTTAAAAATGATAAAGAGAAAAAAATAAAAGATTTTGAAAAAAATTTTTTTTTTTTTTAAAGATAAATAAGGGATAACGGATAATTTGGAAAATGTATTGTAAATCCTTTATCTTCGAAGAAAAACCACAAGCATGTGTGATAAGTGGGATATTTTATTGATAAAGGAAAAAAAAAAAAAAAACACAAACTGAAAGGATTTTTGTTTAAAAATCAAACTAGGCACAGTCACTACTTTTTCTTTTTTTTTCTTTCAATTTCTTATTACAGTGATTATTATCCTGTTACGATTGATTGTTTTAAGGAATCAGCTTCAAAAAAAAAAAATTAAGGTAACAAATGGAAAAGAAAAGGCAGATCTTTACGTCTTGACACATCACAGAAACAAATCACAAACAACTCAAAGAATTGAAAAATTTTTTTTTAAGATAGTTCCCAGTCAAATTCTTCTTTGATATCATGGACCTCCTTAAACTGTATGTTTTCCCAACAAATTTATTCAACCTTCAAAGTCGCATCCAAATAATCTCAAACTTTTCTTCACATCCCCCCACTATTTAGTTTATGGTTAACCTTTTAGCGCTTTTCCTTTGGAACTGCTAGTGATAGGTATTGCTTTTCTGAAGGGTCGACATACCCTAGACTCTAGAGTTCTGAAAAGGCTTTTGGTATTGGAGATAATACTTGTTTTAACAATTTTTTTGAAGAAAAAAAAAAAAAAAAGAATTTCAAAAGTAGAAAATTAAAACTAGTCCTTCAATTTGAGGGTCGAACAGTATACCTCCTACTCTATCGCCTCCCCCTTGAAAATCCTGATTTATTTCTAAATTATATAGAAAACTAATAGAAATTCGCATATGTATATTTCAACTTCAAGAGCACTTCACGAACTTAAAAAAAAAAATCAAAATGTTATACAATTTAAATTATTAATTAAAATAAATATCAGAAAAAAAAAAAAAAGAAGAAAAGATATAAAAAAAAGATAGAAAAAAACTAAATAAAAATTCAATTATAATTTACGTATGATAAAATATCAATACGATGCGAATTTCAAATCAATTTTTTTCAATCATTCACAATTATTTTTTTTTTTCTGCAATTTATGGGAATTAGAGCATTCCCATGAAATAATTTTTACGTTTTTTTTTTTTTTTTAAATTTTATTTTTCAATTTTTCTACTCATTTTTTTTTTTTCGTATTGATTTTGTTCAGTAAATGTAACATATTAACACAAACAGAAATATACACACACGTATACCAAAACGATGTGCTCGCATCTTCATACAGTTAATAATTACATACTTATTGACCTTTAAGAAAATAAATCCTGATGCTAGAGTACTGAAAGGCCATTCAATTATTATGATACATGAATTAATCTCAGAATGTATCTTTCCATGAAGTGAATAACACACTATATAATGGAATACACGCATACTTACACGTAGATACTACGTACACAAGTTGAAATTAATATAAGAAAAATTATCTAAAGTGTATCTTCATTAGATTAAAATTTTTATGTAATATTCTTTAAAAACTACATAAAGGACTAAAGAAGGAAGAAAAATAACTAGGATTCATGGAACTTAAGTTTAAGTAAATATTGATTCTAAATTAACTCATTAGGGTAAAAGCAAAATCTTTCTGCAAAATTGTTTTAGAATTCCTGGAAGGTTTCATAAAAAGATCATTCGAAATTCAAAAGATCCTTTTTACCAACTAAGCTAAATTTGATAGTTTTTTTGTGAATATTTTGAAAAATTAAATAAATGACTTTTCGAAAATGCACATTGCCAAGAGATTTGCCTGGTAAAATTAAACATTTATCAATTTTATCCAATATTAGAAAATTTCATCGAATACTAAAATTTAAAAAAATTTCAGTTTGTTCTCTGTACCCTGACGACCCCCTTCAGAAAAACAACAAAAAATCAAAATGAAATTTAAACGCCATCAAGTGGCGTATTACTCTACTATCGGTAGAAAGTTAGCATTGCCAACTATGTGTTTCTCTAACTAGTTCCACTAAATTTCAACTTCTACAAACTTTCAAAATAGCTTTGTTTCCACAATTTTTATTTTAATTTTTTTTTTTTGCTATTTTGTTTTTTTGACGTTTTCATTTCTTCATTCATTTTTTTTCTATTCTTCTCGGAAATCACAATTCTTTTCGTCAGTCGTCGTTGTTTGTTATCGGAAAAATTCTGTATTTTCTTTAAAAAAAAAATTCTCTTTTAATTAAAGTGAAACCCAAGAAAATTTGTGAAAAATAAAGTGTGAAAATTCATTAAAAAAAAACTAAAATTTAAAAATTGAAAAAAAAAAAAAAAAAAACAAAAAGAAAAATTCTTTTTTGTCCAAATTAAAAGTTGAAAAAAAAAAATAACAAAAAAACATTGGTTTGTGAAAACAAATTGCGTAAAACATCTGATCCAGCAAAACAACACATACATACAAAAAAAATAATAGAAGCCTACAAAAACAATAACAAAAAAAAAAAGTACCTTCTACGAAATCCAATAAGAGAAAAATAAAAATTTATCACCTGTTCAAAAGAAACTATCAGCTAATAAAATTTTATTTTTTGGACAAAAAAAAACAACAACTTAAAAGTAAAAAATAAACATTAAATTTTCATCAATGCTGTAAATAATTCAAGGTAAGTCCTTTATCATTTTAAGATGAAACAACATTCACGAAATCATGAACAGCTAACACAGCGTTCTCTCCAAATATGATTTTTTTCATATTTGAAAAAAAAAAGGCATTTTCAACATTTTTCGCGTTTTTCTTTTAATTTTCTTCATTCAAGAAAAAAAAAAAACTATGTACGTAATTTTTATTTCTGTTGTAACAAATTAATTATTCATTATATTTTCTTGCATGTGACGTTTAAAAAAAAAAATAAGTTTCAAGAATTTTTTTTATATTTAAAACGAAAATTCGTGGTGATATCATTTTTTCGTCATCATAAGGCCTTTAAGGAAAAAAAATTAGCAAAAAAGCAACAAGGAAGAAATAAATAATAGACAAGAAAAAAATACAAATATATATAAAGTTCAAGGAACACTAACCAAACATTAAATTTCTGCAATAATTTTTTGCTATCGTGTACAAAAATTATAGGTGCTTTTGCTTTGCTTTATTTTTTTTTGACCGATCTCCTATTTTGCAAAAAAACAAAAAACAAAAAAAAAAAAATCATTAATTTTCGACGAGATAAATGTTACTTGTTTTTATTTGTTGTTTTTTTTTTATTTTTTTTTTTTTTTCGTTTTTTTTTTTGATTACAAACAGCCAGCGTCATAAAAATATTATGATTCATGATTGTTGTTTTGTTTTTGCATAGGTCCACGTTATAACGTAGAAATGTTTGTTATTGTTTTCATAATGTGATGAAATTTTTATATAATGCTGTTTATTGTTCACAAGGATTAAGAGATATGATTCAGGAACTAAAAAAAAAACAAAAAGGATAGCATTGATAATTTACCTTACTTGGACCTTTAGATAAGAGTATATGCCACTTTGTCTCCTACTTGAATTATCACAAATTAATTGTAAAAATGTTTTTTTTAAATTTTGTATTGTCTATCAATCGATTAAAAAAGAATTTATATAGGCTCTATTTACCTGCCTACAGGAGGTGGCATTGAATTGAATTTGTTAATCTAAAAAAAAAAAAGCATAGCAATGCGGAAGGACAAACATGCTTTTCATATATCCTTTCTGAGAAATTTCAAGCATGCTATTTTTTATTTTAACGATTTTTTAACTTTTTTCTTGAAATTTTCGATTCAAAATCCACATAATGCAAATATTCTACAACTTTATCCATGTTCCCTCAAAAGATTCAATGCGGCTATTGAGCTATGTCATGCAATTTTTTTAAGAGTTATATTTTTTCATCAAAGAATTTCTTAGTAGGGTCTTAATGTCTGTAAAATCCTTCCTTTTGAAGTTTGAAGTTAAGGGACACCCTGAATTTTGCAGTACGCTTACATTCGAAATTACGGAAACGGAACGCTAGCTAACAGGCTTACAATCTGCACATCAAAAGCTTGCTATGGATCCATAGCGGCTGTCACACTAATCTAACCAAATCTTAATGGGACACCTTTTTTCATTTACGAAAATATCGTTTTTTTTTCTCCATAATCAAGGCTACGCTTTGCAACAAGACAGGCACGAATGTTTAGCAACAATGAATACTCTAAAAAACGTAAACTTGTTTGTTTACATAAAATTAAACTTCGAAAATTGCTAATTTTGAAAATTTCACTCAAGGTCGTTGGTTATGGATTTTTTTTTCTACTTTATTACTAAAAATGTTAAAAATCCCTTCAAGCAAAAACTAAACAAATTCATTTTTTTTTTTACTTGATCAATGAAGCGGCATACAAGTAAAACTTTTACGGCATTGTCTGTTGATTATTTTAATCGTAATATTCAAACAAAAATTTAAAAAAAAAGAGTCTCTTGGTAAATCAATTTTTATATCAAAAAAATTGTGAAATGAATTTATTGTACCTGTGTAATTGAAAAAGAGAAAAAATTGTATTAAATTATTATTGGTCGAAATTATTAAGTGAAATTGAATGAAATTAATATGAAAAGATACTTTTGTCATCGAAGAACTAAATGCCAATTATTGTGTTAGCCAAGAAAAAATATAATTTATCTTTCTTTTGAATTTTATTTTTCTTCTGAATTTTATTTTTAGGCCTCACATACTAGTATCTACTAGTATCTAATAGTATCTACCTATTTTTTATTTAAAAAATAATTATGTATTTTTAATGATTATTATAGTGAACGCCATAAATGTTCGTTCTTTGTTCTTCTCTTGAACTGAACAAAATGTTATGCTTTTTAAAATCAAAAAACAAAAAAAAAATCAAAGAAATTAAAAATGAAATTTTCATTTCCGTTTTCTTGCTATTGTTTTTTTTTTTTTTTTGTTTTTATTTTGATTAACTTTTTCTTTAGCCGAACGCCTGACCACTTAAATATTGGAATTTTTGTTTGTTTGTTTATTTAACAAAAGATCTCAGATAATCTAAATGCGGTATTTTGTAAAAAAAAAAAATAAATAAATAAACAAACAAAAATTTATCAATTTTTAAACAGACGTTCAATTTGAATACTGTTTGCCTTATGGCACGAGACAAATTGCTTTCTCTTTTATTTCTGAAAAATAAAATTTTTTCTGATAAAGAGTAATTTTCTTCACAAACAAGCTTATCAGTTGAAAATAAAAAAAAAAAAAAGAAATAAAGGAAAACAAACAAGTGTAAATAATAAACTCAACAATTGACTTCAATTAAATTCAATTATGCGGCTATTCAAAGTCGTATACAGTCATCCCTTGGTTTATGTGGCATGTTCATTCCATGTGATCTTTTTTTACACGATAAAAATCCTCTAAAGTCTGTCCAGTATGAGAAAAAAAAAAGATAGAAAAATACATTTTCTGATCGAGTAAAAAAGATGGAAATTAACTGTGTAGAAAGAGTGAATATAACGTGAAAGAAGGGATGGATATATTTTCGTTTTTCCATTTAAAAATGACAAAAAAAAAACGACTATTTTAATTTCTTAAAAACTTTCAATGTTTCATTTTTAGTCGAAGCAATGGAAGAAAATCAAAATAAAGCAACAACAACATCAACAGAAAAACTTCCAACAGAAATAATGATGACAACAAGCACTGCTGAATCAGAATCATTTGATTCATGGACATTGGTTTCCGATGCAAAAAAGGCTGCTATTGCATCGGAAGCAAACGAAAATCAACCAAGCGGAATTGAATTGATTGCAGATGAATTGAAGTAAGTTTTATTTTTCTGAATATACAATTCAAAAATCTTTCATAACACTAATTTTTCAGAAATCATGAAAATGACGATTTATCTGATGGAATTTCAATAATAAGTGAATGTGAAAGTGCTGGTCGTCTTTCACCATTACATTCACAAAATCATGAATTGAACGATGAAAATCATAATCAAAATAACAATAATAATCAACCATTATCTTATGAACCATTAACACCACCAAATACTCCAGATTCATGGAGAGATCAATCATCTCAAACAAGAATTTCACGATATGCTGAATTAATTTCAGCTTCATCATCTGCTATTATCGATGAACAACAAGGAACAGATGATGATTATGATGATGATGGTGATAAAATACCAATTCCTATGAATTCTGTTACACCTACTACCGCATTAACAACAAAAATTGGTCTATTTATTCGTTTACCAATGTCAAAATTATTCATTTTAAGTACAACAATTGCATTAATTGCATTTTTTGGTAATTTAAAATATTTATCATGGCATGAACAAACACCAACAAATCTACCACAATTACATGAACGTTTGGAAAATTTAGAATTACAAAATAATTTATTACGTGCTGAAATTGATATTTTGTCGAAGAATTTGAATTCGATTAATCGAAATCAACAACAAAATCGTGGTGGTGAAAAATTTATGAAAAAACATGATAAAGATAAAGTTCGGAAAAATAATAACGGTCGTGGTGATTATCGAGAATATAAAGAACCTGTTCAGAATAGTGAAAAATTAGCAAATGAATTTTATGATGAATCTAATCTACCACCGTCACCTCCACCTCCACCACCATCACCACCGCAGCAACAACAAGCAATACCACCTCAAGAACACCAACAACAAGTACCACCATCATCACAACCACCTGGTTTACCAACTTACTGTAAAGATGGAGAAAATTTATGGTGTTCTCAGGATCCTTCAAAAACTGAAAATCCTACAGCAGGAGCAACTGAAGATAATTTAGAACGACCAGAAAATGTTATTAATGGTGGTGAGAAACAAGTACCAGATGGCCTAAATGAAAAAATTCATTCAGAACGTCGAGAAAAATATGAAAAAGATTCCTTCAAAAAGGACGATTACAAGAAGCAATTCAATAATAATGGCAAAGAACGTAACGATTCCAGGGAAAATCATGAAAATAAAAAATTCGATAAAAGACGTGAAGATGACTACAAGAAGTTCGATAACAGTAAGGAGCAATACAAGAATTACAATCACAAGCATGAAAATAAAAAATTCGATGAAAAACGTGACAAAAAAGGAGGAAGTAAAGGAGGTGATAGCAAAGAAAAATACGATAAAAAACGTCAACATAATGAAAAGAAAAAATTCAATGATAGCGATTATGATGATGATGATGACGACGATGATGATGATTACGATAGTCACGAACATTATTCTCATCATCATGATTTTAAGCCGCAGGATAAACGTTATGTTGATCAGAGTGGTGACAATAGTCGTGAACGTCAACGTAATGATTCCAAAGAACATTATGAAAAAAGAAAAAATTACCAAAAATATGGTAAAAATCAGAAACATAAAAAAGACAACGATTATACTGATGATGATGACCATCATCATCATCATCATCAGCAAAACAATCAAAGTGGTCATGATGATTGGCATGAGAAAATGATGCAACATCGTGAGAATATTCGAACGAAAAAAAATCATAAAAATGACAATAATTGGTATTTAGAACGTGGTACTGGAAGAGAAGAAGCAAGAATATTTGAAAAGAAAGAGAAACATGATCATCATCATAAAAAATTTGACTAAAAAAAAATAAATAGTGGTCATTAATGAAAATTAAGTATTTTTAATTTGTTTTTTTTTTTTGGATTTTTTTTGTCTGAAAAGATCCTTTTTTCTTTTAGATAAAAAAAAATTTAAATATGTATTTTAATTTATATATCCTTGCACAGACATTTTAAAAAGAACAAATACACCTTCTATTGTATATTTTGTGATAAAAAAGTAAAAAATTTTAATTGTATTATTTTTTTTGTTTGTCCTTTCTTTTCTTTTTAAACAAAAAAATAAAAATAAAAGTTACTTGTAAATGTGTAAAAAAAAAAATTATGCAAAAAAAAAAAAGTATTTATGTAAAAAACAAGAAAAATCAATAAATATATGAAAATTATATAAAAATTGCCTTGGTTTTTAAACTTACTGACTATCAAGGAAGAAGGATGAAGACTCTTCAATTACAAAAAAAAAAAAAAAAAAAACACGAAAAAACATATGAGAACAGATCAATTGTGCAACAGGCCTAAAAAGTGTTAAGAGGGTGTCAGTGTTGAAAATTAAATATTTTTTGGTGAAATGAAAATTAGATCTTAAAAATACTGAGTAATGGACTTTATAAGACCGTACTTAACTTACCTTACCACTACACACAGCACACGACACCCAGATGAAAATTTCAAAGTTTTAAAAACCGAATATTATGAATTCGAACAAACACTAAAACACAAGCTATTTAAATTAATTGAACAAAAAGACCACTAAAAATTGGAAACACACTTTTTCACAGATAAATTTTATTCTAAACAAAAAATGCACGAAAATCAAGAATTCTATATCGTTAAACACGTAAAAACTAAAAATGAATTCATTTGAATCATTTTTCCGATATTCGAAATGAAATCAAATGATTGCACAAACTAGAAAATTTATTTTAAAACGCAACTTTTCCATTTATCACGACGATCAGAACAAGAATGAAGAAAAACCGCCAATTTGAGATTTTTCTTGTCATTTTAACCGCCTTTTTTTTTTTTTTTTTTAAATCTAACTATCGTTGTGGTATAAAAATGTGGGATGTGGGTGTACGTGTACGTGTCATTTAAACAGAATCAACCTTAAGTTACAATTTATTCAAGTAAAAATTATTTTAAAACAGAGATAATAAAAATTAGAGAATTTTAAAAATTTTAATAAAATTAAAAAAAAAAGTCCTCTAAAAAATTAACACAACAATGAAATGTTAGCAAGACATGAAATTCTCACCATATTAAGACACTAAACATAAAAATCACGATTTAAATTCCTATTCCAATTAAGTCTGATGTAGAGGCAGCCTTAGAAATTTAAGGAATTCGTGATCCTGTGATAGCTGCTTGGCAGTTCTCTCTCAAATTTTAAATAGAAACTGCGGGGTGTTGGTCATTAACCTGACTTGAAAATAAAACACAAGAAAAGTCTAGAGAGCTAAAAGCACAACGGTTACTTATAAAAGGACCTACATGAAAACATTCTTGGCAAGGTTGTGAAGGGAATTTAGAATACAAAATTTAAAAAAAAATACGAAGTTCCCAATGGGGTAATTTATACGATCAAGCAATTGCTGTGCGTGTTTTTGGCGTTTTGCTTTGAACCTGCTACTTGATTTACTCGCTTGCATTTACAGTTTACACAGTCAAGCAAATTATTCATGCAGCAAAATGTGCAATTTTCTTTAAAATTTTCATTCATTTTCTTTTGTTCGAATATTCTTGTATTTACATTTAAATCAACGTTAAATAATTTAAAAAAAGGTAACTTAAAAATTTTTTTTTTTTTCATTTGAAAAATAAAAAAATTATTTAATTTTAAAATCAATTTCTCTTTATAAAGTAACGATTTTTAATACTTCTTTGACAAAATCGAAAAAGAAATAAAGCAGAATTGAAAAAATTACGAAAAAGGAATAGAGGAAATGTCAAATTGCTTGGTGAAATTTTTGGTACGCAGGTGGTGTGCTACCCCTCAATTTGAATCACGCCCATCACACAGAAATCGTTGCTTGTTGGTTGATGCATACAGGAATTGCAATGTCGTATAAATTCCGTCAATTAAATTTTTAAATTCAACGTTTGACTTTTTTTTTCAAACGCGACATCTATGAACATATAGAACAACATCCCTGCCAAAAGCTTCTAGTTCCAACCCTGTCCTATTAATTCGTACCCTGTGTATTGCAAATTTTTCTTGATTTTCTCAACAGCTGACATTTCAATCCAACACAACATCGAACCATCTTCCCCCTTTTCCCTTTTATACTATCAAATAATTTTCATACATATTTTTATTCCACCTTGGACATGTGCGAAATATAACAATTTTGGTAATTTCGGCCTTTAAAAAAACGATATTTTGAATAAAATAATGTAATTTAATTTTTATTAAAATCGAATTAATATTTTTTTTTTGTGTGTGTTTAGTAACAACAACAACAAAAAAAATAAGAAATGGCTCAAAGAAATTTTTTTACATTTACTAAAAATATGTGTATTTTAAATAATTCATTAAAATGTTCAAAGAATTATCATAACCAATTAAATTCTGGAACAATCAAAAGATTTATACAATCGGCAACAATTAAAAAATTTTCAACAAATCAACGAATTGCATTGATACCGGCTAAAAGATTTTCATCATCAACAACACCAGAAAGTATGATTTTGAATATTCCGAAAATTTATTTTATGTAATTTTTTTTTTTTGGCAAAAATAAATTAATTTTCTCAAATTTTGTTTTTTGAAGATAAAGAAAAATCAGATGGTACAGCACCACAACTTTTATCAAAATTATTTCCACAGACTGCAATTGTTCCTCCTCAGACTGATGAAGCAGAAAATGAAAGAAAAAAACAAGAAGAGGAAAGTCGTAAAGAAAAAGAAAACTCATGGAAAAGAATGAAAATTGGGTGAGTCTTTGAATCGTTTCGGAATCGCTTGCAATCTTTTCGAAAAATTTCGAAATTTCAAAGAAGATGTACTGGAATACTGGACTCATGTCTAAATTGCATTTTTTTCCATCTTTTTAACAATCTTTCTCACATCTCCGTGCATGACGATGAATCTTCTTAACACTCAAGGGCACTCGATGTTCTTTGCCCACAAACCCATTCCTTTTTGTCAAGACTAAGACATATATTTTGTTCCATTTTTTTTTTTAGGTTTGCAGTTTTTGGAGTTTCGGTTGGTGTATTTGTTGTATGGACCGTTTATGATTTTGGATCACCTGAACGTAATTTAGATGGTCAAATAATTGAAGATGAATTTAGTCATTTACCAACAATTCAACAATACTTGAAAAGAATGTGGAAATCTCTAACATACTATCAAAAAGTAAGTAAATCACACAAACACATCCTTTCTAACCTAAAAACTTTTTCAAACTTAACCTTTTCCTTTTTTTTTTTTTTTTTTTTTCAGATGATCCAAGAGCCTTCACGAGAGAAACTCTTACCGGATCCATTAAAACCACCATATATTCAACCTCCATATACTTTAGTTCTTGAAATGAAAGATGTTCTAGTACATCCAGATTGGACATATCAAACTGGTTGGAGATTTAAAAAACGTCCTGGTGTTGATTATTTTTTAGAAAATTGTGCTAAAAATTTTGAAATTGTTGTATTTACTGCTGATCAAGGAATGACTGTATTTCCAATATTAGATGCATTAGATCCAAATGGTTATATAATGTATCGTTTAGTACGTGATGCAACACATTTTGTTGATGGTCATCATGTTAAAAATTTAGATAATTTAAATCGTGATTTACGTAAAGTAATCGTTATCGATTGGGATCCAAATTCAACAAAATTACATCCAGAAAATACATTTAATATTGCCAGATGGAAGGGTAATGATGATGATACAGCATTATTTGATTTAGTATCTTTCCTTAACAGTAAGTTATCAGAGATGATAAATTTAAGAAATTTCAATATTCATTTTTTCTAAATGAATTTTTTTTTTTTGTAGCCGTTGCAACAGCTGAAGTTGATGATGTACGTGATGTATTAAATTATTATCGTGAATTTGATAATCCTTTAACCCAATTTCGTGAGAATCAACGTAAATTATTAGAACAAATGCAAGAACGTGAACGTGAAGAAAAAATGAAAGAAAAACCAATTGTTAAAAAATGGACACCAAGTTTTATGAGCCGAACATAAGCAAAAAAAAATAAAAAAAAAACACAAAAACAAAAAAAAAAGCAAGCAAAACACTTATCAAGAACCAAGACCATTTTTATAGGATTTGCTTATTATTTTATCCTTATTTTAAAAAAAAAAAGAAAAAATACTTAGGTTACAAGAATATGAATTTACCCAATTTTTAATATTTAAAAAAAAAAAAAAACAAACAAAAAAACGATTGTAAATCAGATAAAATCACAAATTTAAGAAATAAAATATGTTAAAAATTTATCTAAAAATTTAAGAAAAAATGTTTGTGTGGGTGTCATTTTTGAAATTCTATTTGAAAAAAAAAAATAGTTAACGAAAGCTTGGTGGAGTTTTTGAATGGACAGTCTGATCTGTGATTTTGTTGAATTCAAATGAGCAAAACTAGACATCTTTTACAATGAAATTTTCAAATTTTCAAATTCAGAACATAAACTGTTTTTTCAGCAATGTCTCTTGGACTGTCATGTTGCAATAACGATTCAAAGCAAATATAGATTTCAGCGTACTTCACATCACAAATCACACAGAAACCGTGGTGGTTTACAGTATAGACCATTTGCTTTCTAAAAATACATCTAAAAATCATTCACAATGAGTCTTTTGTGTCTCTGATTGGATTTGTTTTCAAGCAAACAGACTATCTAAAAGTCCAAAACTATTGAATCGATTCCTTTTACATTACCAAAGTCCCTATAGTTCCTAATTAGCTATCAGACTGAGACTGGACAAAAAACCCTTAGAGAAATAGAATTCGCTAACTGCTAAAAGGAGATATGTCCAGTTTTCTAACAAAGGGGAAATTCGAAAATTGATCATGGTAGTTATCATAATAACCAAAAATAAATCTACGATATCCGATAATTCACCAGTTACCATATTTGTTTTACCTTTACGGTAAATGTTATGCTAACACAGTGATGAAATTTTCACAACGGTTGATTTACTTACCATATTGGTTTAGCTTACCGGTGAATTTTCGAATTTCCTCAAAATGACATTTTTGTGTATTTGTACTCTAGATGGGTAAAATCATATTTTATTGCAAAAAGGACGCATGTTTCAATAGTTTTAATTTATAAATGAAATACTACAAAGTTACTGCATAAATGAAAAAAAAAAACATCCGTTATTTTTGGGAAAAAAAAGTTGTTTTTTTTTCACCTCCTGAACATTTAAGTCGCTCAGAAGCTCAGAAGAAGAAGATGAAATTTATTTTATTTCATCAAAATTTACAAAAATCAGAAAATATCAAAAAAATGGACTTAACCGCAATTGCTTCTGAGCGACTCATTTATGACCGGGTTTATACGTACGGTTTTTTGCACGACCTTATCATCCATTACGCTTTGATAAATTACGAAAATGACGTACGTACGTTTACATGGTCACTTTTTTACCCTATCTAAAATTCTCTTCATTTTCTTTTATACTTATTTCTTGCTTGGTAATTTGTATGGTAATAAGATCATATACTCATATGGTTAACTGAAGAAATTGCGATAATATGAGAAAAAATATCAAAGTAACGAATATAGCAGAAAAAGGAACAGCCGTGATCGAAGAAAAAGATTGATTAACCTGTGAGTGACTTCCCACCGCATACTTCCTACTTCTTTTCCATATAAAACCGGTTTTTACGTTCTACATAGGGTAAAAAAGTTAGCGTATAAACCCTGTCTATCAATATGTGACATCATATCCCCTTTCTGTAGTTAGCGATTCATATATGTACATATGTACTTCTTAATCCTTCATGTACTAGCGCTGTCATCAGTATAGGGATAACCATACGTCTAACCAGTCACATGTTTAAAGAAATTAAAAATAAAATAAAAAACAAAAAAAATTTTCATTTTTTTTTCTTTCTTTTTTTTTTCCACTGTATATTTTGTTTTTCTCATTTTTATTTTATTCATTTATTTTTTGTTTTTCTTTCATCATTTTTTGTTTTTTTTTGTTTTTAAATTTTTATATTTTCTTTTCTTTTTTTTTTTTTCTTCTTTCTTTCTTTCATTTAAATTTTTAATAAAATTCAGTTAATAAATAAAGTAAATAATTATTAATACATTAAAAAGATTACTTATTATCTATTATTATAGTTTGTTTTTTTTTTGTTTTTTTTTGTTTTTTTTTTATTTATATTTATATATAGAACAAGTTTTTTTTTTTATCTTTCTTTCTTTATATAATATATAAGAAGATATAATATTATAAAAGGATTTAAAATTAAAAAAAAATAATAATATTCAATTTAAAAGAAAAAAACACAAAAATAGAAAAAATAAACTAAAACACAAGAAAGAGTAAAAATATAAAATAAAAAAAAAAATAAAAATACATTTTTAATAATTTTTTTTTTTTGTTTCTTTAAATTTATTTCGTTTATGTTTTTAATATCAGATTTAATATTTTTCATTTTTTTCTTTGTGTTTTTTTTTTTTTTTGTTGATAGATTTTTATTTACTGTTTTGTTTTTAAGTTGTTTTTCTTTTTAACTTTAAAGAAAAACTGTTTTATTTTTGTATTTGTTTTTTTTTTTTTTGAGTGAGTAGTAATTAATAAATTTATTATATAATTTTCTATATTTTAAAATTTTAAATAAATTTAAACATAATTTTTTTTTATTTTAAACTTTACTTTTTTTTTTGTTGTTTGTTTTTTTTTTTTGTTTTTCTTAAAGGATGACTTTTTCTATATTTATTTTTTCTTCTTCTTGTTTAATATATATTTTTTTTATATATTCATTTATTTGACATAAGAATAATTAAAATAATTAAAATATTTACAAAAAAAAAAAAAAAAAACAATTATTTTTCTTAAATTTATTCAAGGATGTTTTTTTCTTTCTTTTCAAATTTTCATAAATTTCATATATTTTTTTTTAATTTTAAAGAATTTTTAAATAAATGGTAAATTGTTTAAAATAAACGGTAAATTGTTTCAAATAAACGGTAAATTGTTCCATGAAATATTTTCTCTTTTTTTTTTTTTGTTAATTTATTTTAATTCTTTTTTTTTTGTTTTAAAAGCGACCACTTTAACACTTTTCTAAAATTTTAATTGATTTTCTTTTTTTTTTCTCAAATTTTTTATTTTGCACCATTTTTTGTTTTTTTTTTGTTTTAAGAAAAATTTTAAGCCAATTTTTGTTTTTTAAAGAGAAAGAGAAATTTGGTAGTTAGTCAAGATAAAGTGAAAAATGTATAAAAGGCAATTGATTTATATTTTTATAATTTTTCAAGCAATTTTTTTATTTATTTTTTTTTTTTGTAATTTTTATTTTTTATTAAATTTATTTTGGCCACGAGTAAAAATCGATGGATGAAGATTTGATTGTTTTACAAAAAAAAAAAATGTATAGAACTAACATAAATTCAATTATTGACTAAAAAAAAGTTGACATGAACTGAGAAATGATATGTATTGTAGGTTGAGCAGTATAAGAGATTTCAAAAATTTGAATTTAAAAAGAAAAAGTACTGTTTTTTTTTCTGGCAATAAACCATTTTTGATCTTAGATTGTTGCTTATGTCCGTCTAAACAGCAAGATTAATTCAAGCCTTCACTATAATTTGGAAAAAAGCTAAATTGCACAACGACCGAGAATGTGCAGTTTATCAACCTGAGATTGATTAAAAGTCCCTACTAATCTTGATTACAGATGATAGTAAGTTTGCTTAAAAAAGATGTTTCGGTGTTGTGTAAGTTTGATTAGATGAAGTAACTTTCAAATCAAGCTGGAGGCAAGCTTGAATCATTGAGAACTGCTACATTATTAGACTCTATTGATGAATATTAATGAAATGGTGTTTCACCTGATTTATGAATTTTTGAAATTACATTTTCGAAAATTCAAAATTAGATTTTCGAAAATTCAAAGTTAGATCTTCGAAAATTCGAAATTAAAATACATTCAAAAAATTTAAGTCAAAATGGTGAATGATCAAATTTAAGATCTGAAAAAAAAAAATAGCTTTATTTAATTTGTATTTTAATTAGGTTTCTAGTCTGTTGTACAATGTCTTGTAGTTCGGTTGGAGGATTTTTTGTGACACAGTGTCTGTCCACTAATATGTACTTTGAAAACAATGTTCAGAAATTTGTTCAATTAAATTCACAAATTTTTATTTAAATTTCATTCCCACATCTGAATTTGAATTTTGAGAACGACTGTTTACCCAAGTCACAAACCTTCAGCCGAAATACTTGTTTTTTTTTTTTTTCAAATATTTTAATCTTGCCGCTAATTTAAATTAATTAACTTCTTAATAAGCCTTTTTGTTTTTTAATGCACTGTAATAATGAACTATTGTTAAACTATTTTCCTTCTGTTTTATATTCAACAATTTTTTTTTCCTTCAATAAACATCTAAATGCCAAAAAAGAAAAAAGAAAATTAGAAAAACAATTTTTTTTTAAATATACATATTTTTTTTTAAACATTTAGAATATTTTATCTTTTTTTCTTTTTTTTTGTTTCTTTCTATAATGTAGGAATTTTTTCTTTTTAAATTTGTATCATTTTACTGTTTCATTAGAAAATCTTATTTAATATTTGATAACTTTTTTTTTTTTTGTTTAAAAAAAAAAAAAATGTATTATATGAATATTTATTTAAATGTTTATTTTTTAACTGTTTATTATGTGTTTTTGTTGGTTGTTTGTTTGTTTTTTGTTTTTTTTTTTGTTTTTTTTTTTTAAAGATTACTTTTTTTCAGGTAACCATTTTTTGTTTTTTTACATTATTTCTACAAATTTAGTGACTCTTTTTTGATTATTGAAAATTATTTTAATTACATATACATATAATATATATATTTTTTTTTTGTTTTTCTCATTATAATATATACCTTTTTGTTTTTTCTTTTTTGTTGTTGTTTGTAAATTTTATATGTTATCTTTTACTACACCACGTACGGTATACAAATAGTTGAAAATTAGTTCATTTTTTTTTTTTTTAAATATCTGTTTTTTTATAATTATATTATTATTATTTTTATTTCTTTTCTCTTATTCTTGAGATACATTTCATATTATCATGACTACTACAAAGTTATACATTTATAATTATTTTTATATTTGTTTATTTATTTATTTATTTTTTTTTTAAATACATATTATTGTTTGAAAATTCAGTTTTTTTTTTTTTTTTTAAATATTAAAGTGATAATTATGCAAAGAAACAGTTTTTAAATAAAGTTAAAAAAAATAAAAGACATCACTTTTTCTAGAGCACATTCAATAAAATTACAAAGAAGAAAAAAAAATCACACATATATTTTTCTTTTTTTTTTTTTTGTTTGTTCTAAAAATCTTTTTTTTTGTTATCTTTAATTTTTTTTTTTTTTTGATTACTTTAAAAAGCTATAAAAATAGTTTTTTTTTTTTTTACTAATTTATTTGCATTTTTATGTTCCTTGTTTCGTAGCGTTTTCTTTGTTTTCTACCATTTTTCATTTTTTTTTAAAAAATTGTTTTTAATTATGAGAAAAATAAAAGAGCAAAATTTTTTTTTTTTTTTACAAAATTTATCTAAAAGGATTTTTTTTTGATCAATTAAAAATTTTAAAATAGAAAAATAGAAAAAATTACTAGTGAAAAAATAATAATAAAAAAAAAATTTAATTTGAGTTTGATTTCTTTGGAAGTCTCATTTTTTTTTTAAAATAATTTTTAAGAAAGTCAAAATTTATCTTTTTTTTCGTACATGTTACGAAATTTCGGTATTTTTCCTAAAATTTATATAACTGGGTTTTGAATTAATTAAAGTCAATATGTGCGTAATAAGAATTGAAGGGTCTGAACGTAGCCGTCATTGGCTCATTGGCATCATTATTGGTCCGATGATAACCAATGTGTAAAAATTTAAATAGATTAATTTTCAGCGCTCGGTGGAAACACCATAATACTTATAGAGTTTAGAAGATCCGATAAATCTATTTACCCTCTCATAGTTCAGATAAATTAGACATTGTGCTTCGAGAAAATTCTCAGAGAGCTGAATTTTGGTGTGAACCTTTGATATTGTGGTTCTACACAAAGTTTCAAAAGTCTCCATCGATCCAAGTGCAGCTACAAATTTTACGAGGGGTCAAAGATTACCAAAAACGGTGAATATCTCGTTAACGGTCATTTTTACAGAAAAAATATCAAATTTGTAGCTTAGGAAATGTAGTAAACTAAAAACAAGAAAACGATATTCAATTCGACTGAGATTTGAATCCTTTGCCTTGACGGGGCACTGTTCTACCAATTAAACTGACCGATGCCATGTCGCTCGCTGTTCTCAGTTACTACGTACGTAATTTTCTACAAAAATGATTTTATGATTTTTATTCGTAAGAGTAACCGTTTTGGAGATATTCCGATTAATAGAGTTGTAACGAACAGTATGCACCCTTAAATGGCATTTACATACTGGGTCCAGTTTCAAAGTCATTTGTCTGTTATTTTTAAAATTAGTTTTCAAGTTCTACTGAAAACTCTCGATTTTGTTTTCAAACTGTCCTCCTAATTAAGCTCACGTTTAATTCCCTTTTCTTTAAATTTTGACTTTCTTATAAATTACAAAAAAAAAAAAATTTTTAATTAAAAAATAAAAATAAATAAATCACATTTAACAAAATAAATTTAAAAAAAAAAAAATTAATAGAGAATTGACAAACATTCTGTCGTCTACAAAAATTCTACAAAGAAACAGAAAATATATTCGAAAATATTCAATTACAAAAAATAAACGAGTATTTTTTTTTGTTGTTGGTGATATTTTCACTCTTTTTCCTAAGACAAAAACTAAAATAAAAATAATGAAACGACTTAGGCCAAAAAAGAGAGAAACACATTAACAGAAAAGCACAAAAAAAAAAAAAAATCTAATTTTGATTTTTTTTTGTTATTTGAATTTTTTGTTTTTCTTATTTAAAAAGAAAAAAAATTATTTAATTATTCTATCATGTTTTTTTTTTTTTTTTCTATGTTAAATATAGTTTGGCGGATATCCTTTTTTTTTGTTTCCTTCCTACTTCACGTTTTTTTTTTTAATTTTTATTCTCCTATTTATTTTTTTTTTCCTAGATTTTCTTTTTATTTACTTTTTTAAAAATAAGAGGAAAAATAAATCATAAGAAATTTTTTAAATTCTTGTGTTTTGTTTTCCTTTTTTTACCGTTTTTTTCTTCTTTTATTATTTTCTTAATTCACTAATTTTTTTTTTTTTTTGCTTTTATATTTTACACATAATTTACCTTTGTTATTTTATTTTTTTTTTTAAATTTAATTATTTCGTTTATTTCCTTTGTTGACTTTTTTTTTCTTGCTGTATTAATTATTTCATATTTTTTGTTATTGTTTTTTTTTTGTTGTTGTCTTCATCACCTTGTATTTTTTGGACGTTTTTAAATTTCAGATTATTAAACTTTTTTTTTTTCTTAATTTTTGCAAGAGCAGAAGAATACATTTTTCTAAGAAATGGCAAATTAAAATTTGAAAAAAAAAAAAAAAAGTTAATTAATTTAGTTATCATTTTTCCATTTGTTAAACACGACACATATTATGTACACACACGTTACGCCAAAGACAAAGACATCCAAGTTGAAAATGTAGAAATAGATTTTCGTTTAACGAAGAATTTTTTAAAAAAATAAGCAAAATTTTAAAGATGAAAATTGGTATTTGTTGTTTTTTTTTTTGCTTTGTGTGTGTGATTGTTTTGCGAAATTAATTTATATTTTTTTTTTGTTTACTAGATTATTATTTTTTTTTATTCCTATTTTAATCCGAATCATCGTTACAATCATCGAATCCTGATAAATCAGCTGATTTTAATATACCACGTGATAAGGCATATTCAATTAATGCTGTATGACAGAATACATATTGATCTGGCATTTGTATTGAATACGCTCTTTGTGAACGTATTTTTTCAACAGTACTTTTTATATCAGCTGTACCAACATCTTCTAAACGAGATATGCATATGTCTAATGTTATAAAGGTACCTGAAAAGAAAAGGAAAAAATGTATATAATATGAAATTGAACTGGATTTTCGGATTCATTTTGAATTGTTTTTGAGTCTGAGTCCAGAGTTTGGAAAATGTGTTTTTAGAGAATAGTGTTCATTAAATTTATCTTGTTTCAAATTTTTCTGCCAAATTATTTTCATTTAGATTTTCGGAATGAAGATTCCAAAACTCTTAAAAATTTTACACTACATATCATTTCTCTTTTCCAATCTTTTTTCACCTTTTTTCTGATTCGTATTCTTAAAAATCGGAGTCCAAAAAATCTCGATTGTGAATTTTGGCGGAAGCTGATTCGAATCATCACTTTCCGAACGAATTTTGCTTTTGAAATGACAATTTGGTAGCAATAGTTGTTCGAATATTTTCCAATTCGTCGAAACTTACAATCAAGATTTATATCCTGGGATAAATTTAAGCGAAATGATAGGTGATTCTCACTAAATTTTCAAAGAACTATTTTGGATAGTCCGTAAATCTGATGACAATCACTTATCGCTTGGTGTAAAACTCCTTCTGAATTTTTAAAGCTAAATCGTATAATAAATTTTGTATTTGTTTACCTGTTCGTCCAATGCCTGCACTACAATGTACAACAATTGGTGGACCTCTTGGATGTCCAGCCCATGTATCACCTAATTCTCTAACCATTTGAGCTTGTTTATCACGTACTTTTTGTAAGAAATTTAACATTGCCATTGCTGATGATGGTGTACCATAATCTGGCCAACTTGTAAATTGCCAATGTGATACTTTTCTTGTTTCGTCAGTCTACAAAATTTAATAAAAATAAAAATAATTTCTATATTAAATTTTCCATTGAAGCAAAAACAAAAAAAAAAAAATGATATTCGAAATAAGGTTTGACTTATTTTTTGTTTTTTTTTTTACCTTTATATTCGTCAGTTCTAATGACGCTACTGTATAATCTTCATTTGTTTCTACACTAAGTGTTCGAACACGATAATTACCATATTCACATATACTACCCTCTGTTGGTTCCCAATACTGTCCACATTTAATTCGACCTCTTTCCATAACTCTTGTTGTCATAACTATCACTAAACAATGCTGTTCCCATATCATTCTCCAGAAATCTGGAGACGTCTTTGGTAATGGACCTATAGGAAAATTTTTAAATTTAAATTAATTTCTTGGGTCTTTTACGGAAAATTTTTCTCCTAAAATACCTTGTGTGGAAATATATGCATTTTTTTGTTTATAACCATCTACAAAATTTGCATTTATATAATCTGATGAAGGATCTTCATCATCTTGTGAAAGTATTACTCTGCTATGATCATAACATAACACGTCTGTGTAACGATTTTTAGTTTGATTATTTCGCATCCTGAAAAAAAAGGGAAAAATTTATAACAAAAAATTAAAAATGAATTATCCATAAACTAAAATTCTAATTTCGTTTTCTTTGTTTTAAAAAAAATCTTATCACGTATCACCAGAAAGTGGCTCTTTTCTTTTCAAAGAAAATTTAATTAGAATTCAAAATAAAGTATGAAAAATTCTTTTCATTCAACATTTTTTACCTTGCATGTGAAAATGTACCATCTGGTGCCCTACTTCGTATTTCAGCATATTCTTTAACAAGGCCACGACGTCCTCTTTCATTTACCATTTGAACAATTTGTTCAATTGTTTTTGGATCACCTTCAGCACCAGCCAGACTGTCGTCATCACTAAAACCACTTGATGCACTACTAGGTGGGTTTTCAGACCAGAATTCACTTAATGCTGGTCCTGTTGTTGTTGTTGTTGTTGATGTTGCCGTTGCTGTTGTTTGTTGTTCTGTTGTTGTATTATCGTGATTATTTAATTGTTCATTTGTTGATGATGTTGAATCTAAACTACCAACACCTCCACCACCGCCACCACCACTACTTTCAATACCATCACTTTGATGATGATGGCATACAAAATCACCACTTGATAATTGTGCGTTATTTGAATGCCCAATACTGGCTAAAAGTTCGTCCTCACGATTCGTCATCGATTTGTAGCAATGCAGTAACCTTAAACAATTAAAAGGAAAACACTTTGTTTAATTTTGAAAGACTCCGAAAATTTCGATATAACTTCGAAAAATTTAAAATTATATCGAAAAAATAAGAAAAAATAATAATATTGTAATATTTACCATGTGGAGTGATCTATTTCTACAGTTCCGCCTAAATGAATTGGTAATGATTTTCTTGGTACATGTAAACCTAATGTTGGTATTGATACAGTAAAAACACGTTCACGTAATTTTTCACGTACAAATAATCGTAAAATTTTAAATGGTGCTTTAAACCATAACGGTGCTGTAACAATTAAAACTTTTTTTAAACGTGCCGGATATCCACCCTGTAAAGAAACAGAAAACAAATAAAGGGTTAAAAAAATGATATGTAAATTGCATTTTAAAATTTTCTACATTTTTTGCCTAACGAATTTTTAATGAAAAAAATGAAAAGAAAAAAAAAAACAAAAAACACTTGAAGAAAACTAACAACAAACTAACTAATGTGAAAAAATTTTTTTCTACTTTTGAAGCCATTCAAAAAAAAAAAAAAAACATTTCTAATTTCGTTTCCTTTTTTTTTTTTGTTTTTTCTCTCTCAAAAAGTTGAAAAATAAGAAAAATAGAAATGAAAATTCACATGACGATGATAATTTGTGATTTAGAGCACAGTATGTAATGTTCCAACAACAACAACAACGATTAAAAGGAATAAAACCTAAAAGGTTGTTTGGAAAAAGAAAAAAAGAAAAAACATAAGAACTTTATTTTTTCTCTCATAGAATTTAGAAACTTTTGGTATTTGCCCTTGAGTGAATATTATGTATGTACATAGGGTACGTGACATACTTTACTTTTTAATTTGTTTTTACTACTTTTATTATTATTTATATTTTTTATACCCTTTCTCTAAGCAAAAAAAAAAAAAAGAGAAAAACCATACCACTTGAATACTTGTACTTTTATGAATTCTTAAAGAATTTAAATTTCAAAAAAAAAAAAAAAGTAATATGTAATTTTTTTTTTTTATTATTTTATTTTTTTGTTTTTGCCTTGTTAACCCAAAAGAGAACTGAACCGATACTGATCAATTGGCAAAACGTTTAGAAAATTCCAAGAAGCAAAAAAAAAAAATTATCAAAAAAAAAAAAAAACAATAAAAATGCTAATTTTTCAATTTTTGAAATTTTTTTTTTCTCAGTTAAAAAGATCGTTTAAAAAAGAAAACGAAACTTTTGATTTTCATTAAAAGGAAACAATTAGTGACAAAAACAAAACAATAACAACAACAACAACAACAAAAAATCTATCTTATTATTTTTGTGTTCTAATAGATATTTTTATTCAACAAAAAAAAAAAAAAAAACCATTATTTTTGTTCTTTTTTTTTTTTTTTTGGATAAAATCAATTTTGTGATCACTTCCGATATTAATCCACCGGATGTCTACATGAATTTTCAATTAATATGCCAATACATAGACAAGAAATTACATTGAAATAAACTTTAATTGTGAATCATCATCATCATCATCATCATCATTACCATCACCCATCACCCATCATAGACAAAAACAAAAAAGAAATAATCAAAATAAACATAAAAATCTTATGAAATTTTTTGTTTTGTTGTTGTTGTTGTTATCTATTTTGTTGCTTTTTAACAGTTTAGATATTTGAGCTTACAAATTGTATTGATTGATGGATTGATTGAATTTCCTGTTTTATTTAAGATTTTTTTTTTATTTTCATGTGTCGGAATTTATTGTATTTTTTTTCTGTAAAATTTTTTTTTTCTGATGAGAATAATAAAAATTAAATAATTGAATTCGTGTAAACGTTATTTATTTGGAATAAATTGGGAGTGTGTGTGTGTGTGTGTGGAATTTTATTAGGAAAGTGTCGTTTTTTAATTTGATTTTAATTATTAAGTGACCTTAAAATCTTTCTTAGGTCAAAGTTCGACTGAAATCAATTGAATTCGATCAATTATTGTTTTGAAATGTCAATAATCATCAATTGCCAAGAATCGGTTCAAAAATTTTAAATACGGCGAATTATAGTAGCTCTAAATAACTGTTAGATCACAGGATTGTTTATTAAGAATCTGGAGCTTACTACACAAAGTAGAAATTGTTATCAAAAACGAAACCTTCTTTTTTCCAATAAAAGTGTTCCAACGGCACCTTAGCAAAAATTCGAAGTTGACTTGGAGTTTTAACTACGCGTTTATTCAGTAAGCTAAAGAGTTCTTCAATGAACAGAACTTATGTGTTGGTTTTCTTTCACATGAATGTTTGACATATTTAAAACTCAGCTTACTGAGAAAAAGTAACAAAACCACTGCAAGAATTGACAGGACTAAAAACAAACAATTTTGGATTATGTCATTGAAAACATCTCAAAAGTGACAATGAAAAAGTTAAAGTGACAGAAATTTCAAATACAGTTTCAGCACGTTTCAAATTGAATCATTGAACAAACCTAAAAGTATTTCTATATTTGGTTGACTGGAAAAAGAGTCAGGGACATATTTTATCAATATTAAAAAATAAAACTAACCTAAATTTTTCCTTAACTTAATTTTAATAAAAACCTTTTTTATTTGTTAACTTGTACCACCACTTTATGAAAAATTTAATTTGACAATATCTTCACAAAGGAGTGAATTTTTTTTCATTTTTTTTTAAATCCTTCCTTTTTCGTTCTATTATTTTTTTTTTATTATTTTCTTTTTTAATTAAAAAACTTTTTAATCAGTTACAAAAGCACTACATAATAATTTTTATAGTCTCTTTTTGAAGTCCTTTAACAATCAAAAAACAAAAAAAAAAACCAAAAAACAACCACAATCCGTCATTTACAAAATAACTTTATCACAATAATTTTTCATTTTTCTTTTTTTTTTTTCATTCAAAAAAAAAATTATTTTTTCTCATATTTTTTTTTGGTCGGAAATTCTTCAATTTATTTTATTTTTTTTTTTTATGAAAAAGTTTTAATTTAATTTTGTGTTCTTTTGTTCTTTTTTTAATTTTATTTATTTCCTTTTTGTTTTAACGTTCATTTATCTTTTCTTTGTGCTTATTATTTTTTGTTCAATAAAAGAAAAATTGCATCACATTGCAAAAAAATATTTAAAAAAAAAAAAAAAACGATAAAATGAAAGTAAAGTATTTTATTTAGTTGGCAAAAAAAAAAAAAAAATCGAGAAAAATGAGAAAAACTATCGACCTAAATTTGCTTTTTAATCTAAAACTTATATTGAAAAATAAAATAAAAAGCAAAAAAAAAAAAGGTAGCTTAACAAAATAACAATAAAATTCACTTTGAATAACGGAGGAAAAAAAAAACAGATACAACACACACAACACAACACCACACCACAAAAGGTAGAATCAGCAAAAAAAAAAAAAAAATCAACCACCTTTTCTGAATGAAAATCAGAGAATATAAAAATGAAAATGAAAAAAAAAAAAATGGATGAAATCGAAAAAAGGGAGTTTTATTGTGTGTAGTGGTGTATATACTATGTACATATGTACATAAACAACATGAACAACAACAACACGAGAGGTCATCAATAATACAGAGGAGGAAAAGAATTCACTTTCTGCAAAAATGATGTGTTTTTCTGTAATGGTGGCGGTGATGGTGGTTGAATTGGAAAGGTACACCAGCCCCAGGCCCCAATTCACATATTGCGCTTGCAATAGTGAAGTGATGGTTGTGTGGTGGTGCAATTGATGTTTTCACAGAACAAAAAAAATATATATTCTATATAAAATGCACACACACATTTTTACCTACAGACAATCAATGAGAATTTTATTTGTGTGTGTGTGTGTGTGGGTAAATTCTCTCAACTTTAAACGCTAAACGAAGTCATAGTCACATTTTACTGATGTTAATTTCTTTTTCTTGTTTTTATTTTTATTTTTTTGTGAACCGCATCTGCCCTCATTTTGCTCTAAATATTATTATTGAACAATTTTATTTTATCCTCTTATTACCCTGCTGATCCTGTTCATATATATAGTAGGTATATATGTATATTTTTTTCAGTTCTCTGTACAAAAGTATCATACCAATCCTATTTTATATCCTAGATGGATATTTCTCTCTGTGAATAAAAATTTTAAATGTAAATGATAGAGAAGAATGGAGTTTACTTGGCACTTTTTGATTGTTCAGATATAAAAAAAAGGCCACTTTTGGAAATGCCATTGTTCTAGGATTATACTAAAATTATGGTTGTACTTTATCAACGTAGACAATTCGGTTCTAATCCTTTGAGTTTTTTTGATATAACAACAAAAATGAAGTTCCAATGTATGTGTTTTGAACGTTAAATGACAGCTCATTAGAAATTAACTTTCGTTGCGAGATCTGGCACATATATCATCGCATCAAACACTTTTGGAAAAATTCGATTTTGTTATACGATTAAACTGAAATTGGCACAAAATACTTTTTGACAATATGTATTTTCTATCATATGAAAAAATATCCTTGCAACAAAACACGAGTTACAACTGCCAAAAAATTTTTTTAAGTGACAACGTGGCTTAAATTATCCACTTCTTGTCTGTATAATATTTTGTATGCATAGATAAGACTTATTCAAACACTTGGCAGCAAACTGTTAAAAAAAATATTCTGAGTTCAAAGCGTTGAAGAAAAAAACAATGAAAATGTTAAATAATTTTTTTTCTTTAATTCCTATCGACAATTCTACAACTCAAATTGGATTTTGGCCAAACAATTTCTAGTCTCCTCTAAATACTTACGACAAATATATTGCTGCCATTTGATTATACATATACATATATGTATAATAAACCCATAGAGAATATATACTTAAGTATGTAGTATATAAAATGGTAAAAGCTATTTATTTGGGGTTCGAGAGTTCGTTATACGGAATTAGGGTTGTTGTTTGTAAACGACAAGGCATCTGGTGATAGACTGAATCCGTAAAAAAGTACAAAAACAAAATAAAATTGAATGATGAAAAACAAAAAAAAACAAAATTGTATAATTCCATGATATATAGAATAAATGAAAACAAGCCAAAAATGTGGTCGTAAAATATTTAGAAAATGTGCAATATAAGCGTAAATTCATAACATTACAAATTTCTATGTAAGTGTTGTAATGTATAGGGATTATTTATTTACATATATTTTTAGTACTTTTTTTTTTTGGCTTCTATCTAGTTTCTATTTTACCCCCTCTACACAACTTATTTATAACTCAAACCACAATGATGATGATGATGATAATGATGATGATGAAATGAGCACATCAACATTTTCACATTGATTAATTTCAACTTAAATTCAACTTTCAACACATATCCTTACATACCAACATGTTATCACCAACGTAGGCACAGAGTTCATATAAGGATCAACGCCGGAGGAATATTAGTTTAAATTTGATGAGTTCTAGTTAAAAGCCACATTTTATTTTACCTGATGATGCTGATGGTGTATTTTTTTCCCTTTTTTTTTTTCTATTTCTTTCTTTTCATGTGTCACACATCATTTACATATGAAAAGTATCTGATGAGGAAATAATAAAATGTCGATGAATAGTTTCAAATTATTTGAAATAAAAAAGTTTTTTTTTTTTTTTATTTAAAACTCAGAAACTAAAGAAAAAAAGGATTTTTTTTAATTCCGCACTAAACTAAAAATAGTGCAATTAACCACCTGTCTTCTTATCTTTTTTTTTTATTAAAGTAAAAAAGTCATCATCAGGTTAGAATGTGAAATGAGTATGAGGAAAAAAAAAAAAAAGAAAAATAAATAAATAAAAAAAACAGGAATCCTTTGACAAATAAAATTTTATACGTATGACATACATTTTTCAGCAGAATTCACATGCAGTTTACAGGAAGGTGGGGTCTCTGGTTTAGTTTGAATAGTTTTGAAAAATAAAAGGTGGGGCTGCAGAAATAAAAAAAAATGCATGTAGAATTTATAAGGAAGAGAATAATATTGATTTTTTTTCCTGTTTTGCACAAAATTATGCGTGCTCAGGTTTTTTTTTCCTATAAAAATAATAATAAAAAGTGAACATGGTGAACAAACAAAAGTAAAAGTTTTCACAACTGAGAACTAAGTGGGTTTGAATGACATAAAATATTTTAAGGAAAACTCCTTCGAAAGAGATATTTCCTTGAGGAATTGCTGCTATGAAAAAATATATGTAATCAATTCAATGCTCCAAAAAGACAGATCTGGAGAAAGACCAAGAGCAAGATGGATAAACGAAGTTGTTCCTGAAAACATTTAACGAACAACCGAAATTTCTAAAGAGGTCCTGATCCGAATCAGGATCAAAGAGGAAGAATATTTAAAACAGATTTTTCTATAATTTTCCCTCAGTCCCCTTGTTAAAATAAAAAAGAAAGTAATTCAATATATTGTCACTAATTTTAGGGCCTCACGGTCCTTCGAAGTAGACTCTTGCACAAAACGATAGGAAAGGTAAAAGTGTATTTCCTAAAATAATTCCAATAAATAATCTGTATTTCGTTTTTTAATAAGTTACCCTGTTTTCTTTTTCTTTTATGAAAAATAATTTGTAGAGCTTCTAAAGGATATTTCAAGAGGATGATGATCTTTGCCTTCTAAACGTCTCAGATCGAAATGAAAAAATTTGTAATGTATCTTGTGTCACTATCCAAGAATTCTTTTGAAATTTAATTAAAAGATCTTCTTAGAAGTTATAAGTCCTTCACAAAAATTCAAGGACTCCAGAAAGAAAAAAAAATATCATCTTAAAAACGCCTATAGTTCGTTCTTTGGTTGTGACTACAAATATTAAAAACATGTGTGCGTGACAATATTTATATTTATGTTTTAGGAAGAACATGAAAAAAAAAAATCTTCCTTTTTGTAATTAAATTTTTTGTTTAAGATACTTAACTCTGTAATTACAAAAGGATGTAGGAAGTTATTATTTTCATTTTCCATTGTTTTATGAATGTTAACAAAAAAAAAAAAAATTCTAAAAATGAAAGCACGCACAGTTTATTTTTTTTTCTCTTTCCTTTCTTCAGACAATGTTTTGAGTTTGTGTTTCAATAAGGACGAATATAAGAGCAATAAGAGAAATTCGTGTGTGGGAATAAATCTAATTTTGCTAGCTAATTTTCAATTGAAATATTTCTATCTACTAAACTTTTTATCATATTTTCCTTTAAAGAAAAGATTTTTTTTTTTTTATTGACAAATTTCTAAGGACCCATAAGTTACATCCTACACATGGCATATTTTTTTTTAAAAGATTATTTTCCTTTCTCATATTTTTATTTTCTTTTATTATTTTTTTTTTTTTTTTTACACAAAAAGTAAATTTAAAAATTACAAATAACATCATTAATGGATGTCCTTAATGGAGGGCGTGAGTCCTTAAAAAGATTTACTGTCATCATTGCACAGGAAATAACAACAAAAAAAAAAACAAAAAAATTATAATAACGTTCACAGAGGGTGTAACTTTTCATCAAGAAGTTAGTTTTTAAAAGGTTAATTGCAATTATATCCAGAAAAATGAATCTTTTATAAAAGGATATAAAGATGAAAAAATCAGAAGGAATAAAAAATAAAAAATCTAAATGAAATAAACTTTTGCCATTAAAACTTTTTTAAATTGATTTTTTTTTTTCTCTTGTTATTTATTTTTTTTTTTCTTCCCATTTTGTTGTCAAAGTTCACATATGTGAAGGACGGATAAAGGACGAACGAGAAATATAATTTTTATTTCAATGGCAATTTCTGTCAATTGCAATTAGTGAAGGAATGAAATTTAACATTTTTCATATATGTATATTTCTTTTTTCATTGAATTATTATTATGTTCGGTTGCGATGTCAACGTATCTTTTCCACAGTAAATAAATAAATAATCGATTTTAATTAAAAGTCCTTTAAAGGGTAGAAAAAATTCAAAATGATGTAGATATTCATTAATAAGTGAAAATATACACAAGAACATTGCATTCAATTATTTATTTCTCTCATTTTTCTCAAACAAACAAAAAATAAATAAAAAATAAAAAAAAACTGTTTTCGAATTAATTGTGAAAAATGTTTCGGAAAAAATGCAAAAGACAAAAAAAAAACTCACTAGAGAAGGTTATAAATTTAGTCCTTTTTTTTCTTCTTTCTTGTCTATTTTATGGCTTTTAATTTCTATTATAAAATAAATATCAAATAAATGATGAAATTTTATGGATCCATAATGGGAAAATAAATTTTACAAGAAAAAAGAAAAATGGAAAAAGGGTTTTCTATAATAATTTTCATTTCTCTATAAACCATACTCACACATGCACACATAAACATTGTTTATTTGTGGATATATATATATGTGTGTGTGTATGTGTGGTACATATATGTATATATAATAATGAAACCGCATGAACATAATATAAAATCAAAACCCAAAAATTTATTTATTATTGTATTTTACAAAGGATATGAAAAAGAAGAAAAACCATTAAAATTATAAATCCTTTTTTTTATGATAAAATATATAATTATGGTATACAAATGAAATTATTTTTATATACATATTTGTTTTGTGTTCCCCAGCAACACAGAAAAAAAAAATGATAATTTTTTTTTGTAAAATTTTGTGAATTGTAATAAAAAAATATACACGTTTATAAATTGTGCGAAAAAATTATTTTTCTTTGTCATTTAAATAAATAATATATATTTTGATTAGAATCCTTTTTAACAGAAAATTAATACATGGCTTCTTCATTCTTCAATTGAATTTCGAAAAAATTATTTAGCAAAAAAAAAAAAAAAAAAGCATAGAAAATTTCTTTAGTATTTTCTAAGAAAATGGCTTTTACAATTTTTTTTTTCCCATATTTTACACCCACAAACAGGTGGTGTGTGTTCTAATTAATAAGAAAAACGTGAATTTGTATATTTTTGTTTCTTTTCTTTTTAAATTAATGAGCATTATAAGGATGAGAAGATCATTAAAATAGAGAAAAAAAAAATTTTTTTTTTATCGTAATTAACTTATAAGATACAGAGACGAGCAAAAGGATGAGAGAAAATAATATCTTTTACATGTGATGTATTTTCAGATAATTAAAAATTAATGATTGAATTTAAATTATAGAATTTGAGATTAAATCCAAAGAGATGGGTTATCATGGTAACAATCGAAGAAGTTCAACGTTAAAAAAACAATTTATTTTGGTAAAGATTTAATTTATGGCAGACAAAGTGCAGAAAAAATCTTAAAGTGTTGGCAAGAGCTTATTTCAAAACAACAAAAAAAAAACAACAAAAAACGCAAGGCACGTGTTTCTTTTAATTTTTGTGAATGATTGTGTCTGTAAAAGCAAGCAAAAAATAAAATAAAAAATTGAAATTTATAATTTATTAGACAGAAAGAGTCTGAATAGACGATGAACTGTAATCAAGAGTACCAGAGAAAGGGACATCGTGAGCTTTCTTAAAGTGAAAGGATTAAGATTGATGAACTATCTTAGTAGAAAGAGTGATGACTGATTACGAAATGCTTTTACAAATTTGTAAAATTAATCCACTACGAAAAGGACAAAATGGAAAGATTAAAAGTAAAAAGACAATGATAATCATGGAAAAGGAGGGCAAGTCAAATACAGCGACCAAGAGAAACGAATGAAGAAGATTTGTGAATTACGAGACCTAAAAGAACAAAATTTTATAAGTGTCACTTTCCTGTAAGATTATTTAAATTAAGGTATATATTTTTTTTTGACACCCGTTAGAATGAAAAATATAACAAAAGTGGAGTCGTTGAACTTTCTTTTGTCTCTAAAAATATCCTTCAAAACGTACATACAAGACTCTGGTAATTTCCTTTAATTCGAAAGACTAAAAATAATTGCCCTTTCTATTTTCTTGCAAAACATGAAATACACAAAAAATATCCTTAAAAAAAGAAAATTCTTCAATTTGGCAACGTCGCTTTTAATCTACACTAAAAAAAATTTGTTATTTAAAATTTATCTCACATCATATTTCTTGAAAGAAATTAAAAATCCTAATCGCATATACTGAAAAAAATTCCTTAAAATTCATAAAAATTTGTTTTTCGATTAAATTTTCTAATTTCCAGTACATTAATTTATTTTTCCTCTTCGACTAAATAAATTAATCAACCCAACTAATCTCCAATACCTCCAATTGTTTTAACTCCCTAAAGTTTACAAATTCATCAAAATTCCTAAAGTTAATTATTCAAGGACTCTTTTATTTTTTTTTATATATACAAAAATCTAAAATTTTTCCATTACTGTTTAAAAATTCATTATCAACAAAATAATTTCGGAATTTTCCCTGAATTCTTAATGGAAATTTTTTTTTTGCTCCCCTTCAAGATTATAAAAGAAATTTAACAATAAAATTTATAAATTCTAAAAAGAAAAAAATTGTGAGTATGTAATTTGTAATTAATTTGAATATCAAAAAAAAAAAAAAAAAACCAAAAAGTAAAAAAAAAAAATTAAGCAAGATAACCTTGACACATATTTTTTTTTTTCTTCAACAAAAAAGACTCCTCAAATAACGTATGTACATTCAATAAATTTTCTATATAAAAATTTCGTATGGTTATGTGTTTACATATTATAAAATTCAATCTATTTATTATGTGAGCTGCTTTAATCCAACAAAATCCGATTCATGTTCTATTCAACAAAACAATAACAACACAAAAAAAAATTTTTTTTTGTAATGAATAAAAGAAATATCTTTTTTACACATATGAAAATTGATATAAAACACATCATCATCATCATCATCATCCTCATTATAATATATGAACACTTTTATGCTGGTCTGATAGACATTTATAAAAATCTATGATATCTCTCTTGAGTCTGGTTTTTTTTTTTTTTTTAATTTTATTCTGGAATCATCATCATCATTTAGTTGTGATCCCTCATTTTGGGCTTTTGAATAGGGTAGCATTACATTTATGTATAAACAAACAAAAAATTAACCATCATCATTATCATCTCCTTAATTCAGCAAAAGCTTTTATAAAAAAATAAAAAAAAAAAAATGTAAAGCAAAACAAATTCTATAAATTCGCATGTTATATGATTTTGTAGATTTCTATAAAATAAATTTGCATATTATACTCGTACATTATAACTATTTTTTTCTATGATAAGGGACACATACATATGTATGTAGTATGTGCACAGACACCTAATAATACACAAAAAAAATAAAAAATAAAATAAAATAAAATTTGTCCCCATATGTTTTTCATTATAAACAAAATAAAACCACCCATCCGTCCTTCTTAAAGCATTTATGTGATATTTTCACCCTTTTTGCCGCCTTTAATCTTCACCACATAATCATCATCATTATCATTATGAGTACAAAAACAACATTTTGTCGTTCTTGTTGTCGTTATCGTAGTCGTCGTCGTTGTTGTATAATCACATCAGGTACTTGTAAAGCCGACAGCTTTCACTTGAAAAGACCTTGTAACTTTTCCGTTATTTATTTTTTTTTCGTCTTCTTTATTATCAACATCATCATCAACATCATTAAATACAATTGTTGGAATCACATCATCTTATCATTCTACAATTTTTGCAAACAATAATAAAATGTTCTATAGTATGAATGATGTTGTTGTTGTTATGTTTTTGTTATCAAACATACATATAACAAAAAAAAAAAAAAAAAATAACCTGAGAGTACTTGTCCCATATGAATAAAAATGGATGACAAAATATAAAAATAAAAATTAAATAAGAAAAATATGTAAACATAAAAGGGTATACCAATTTTATTAGTTTTTTTGTTTTCAAGCTTAAAAATTACAAAATCTGCTAGAATTGTTTTAAAATGTAAACAAAAAGAGAAAACATAGAACGAGGGGTGCTTCCAAAGTTCTTGGAGTTCCAATCCGGTTAAATAATACAGGATACAACTAGTGTTTTCAGATTCAAAAAAGTTTTGAAAAATGTCGGGCGGTCCTTTGCAAAAACTGTTGGATAGAAAATGATTTGGAACCAGAAAACAAAATCATTTACGTATTACTATAGTGTAGGATCCCATCCCACACGTCTTATTTGAAACCCAACGATTCAGACATCAAAAGGATATCCACCTCAACGACAAGTGGATGAAAAGAATCCTAACAGAGATCATCGTTCAACACTACAGTCCATGATGAGTTTTGGCTTTCTCAGCTGCTTATCTTCCTTCATTTATCTTTATTCTTCGCGATGCTGGACAATGCTTCGTTTTCCCTATTTTCTCGTTTTGTGCCCTGAACATGTCGAAGTAAATGAAAACTATATAGGCAAATCAAGTAGAAAATATAACATGAACGAAAATTATTATTGTATAATAAAAAATTTACAATAAAAATTTCCTGAACTTTTGAAACATCCATTATGTACATCAGTTCAAATATGAAAAAAAAAAAAAAACAGACAACATCATCATCTTTAAAATATGTCTAGAAAAAATTAAAATGAACAGAAAATAAAAAAGATTAAATTTTGAAATTCAAAAAGAATTTTCGAAAATCAAAGAAAATAAATTTGAAAAAAAAACCATAAATTGGAATTCAAGAAATTGAAGAAAAAAAAAAAAAAACATCAAATACACAAGAGATAAACATAAAGAAAGTAGCAGCAAGTTCAATGTCGATTGAAATTCTTTTTAAATATTTAACAACAACAAAAAAAATATGCCAAAAATTCTAAATTGAGGAAAAAAAATTTTTTAGAAAAAAAAAACATCGTTTTTAATGAAATTTTTAACCTTGATTTTGAGCATATGATTTTTTTTTCTTTGTTTTTTTTTTTTTTGGAAAAATTTTATAAATAAAAAAAAAATTAAAAATAGGATGAAATGAAAACAACAAAAAAATTTTTTTTATTATGTTGTAAAAAAATATAAACTATACATAAATTTAATTAATTTGAATGAGGAAACGTCCGGTCGTAAACAGTATGATTTTTTCATTGGAAATTTAATTAGAATGAAAAAAAAACAGAATTTATGCTCCAAAAATATCATTATTGATGGAATAATGGTGGATGGGTGGTGGAAATTGAAAGGAGGAATAATGACTATATTATGGAGAATATTAAAAAAATAAAAAATAAAAAAAAACGCAAAATGTAAACGAAATGTTGTTTTTAGAAATTTTTAGGCACATTTCAATTTCGTGGAAATTTTAAAATAAATTTTTTATTTCTAAATTTTTCAATAGAGAAAAAATTTCTAAGAAAATGTTAAGTTTGATTGTTGACATGAATGGAGATTTTTCTTCGTCTCTTTCCTTTGTGAGGAATATTTTGAGATATATTGACAATAAAGTAAACGATAATTTCTCGAAATTTAAAGCTCTATTAAATTTTATATAAATTTAAATAAATTACAATATAAATTAAATTTCCAATATTTTAAAAATGAAGAAAACGACAATCAGAACATGTTCCAAATGTTTCATCAAAAGATTGGAACTTTTTTTTTTATTTTCGGAAAAAGCTTCAAAGATTTTTAAATAAGTCTACTTGTTTTTAAATACATATGACCAAAGACGCTTCCACGATAGACAACCGTTTTAAAGCTTTTAATTTTTTTTTAAATTTCGGAACTGAGTTTGAAACGGGCTAGTTTTTAATCAACTCATGATTTTGTTAGACCAATCTCCAGTAAAAAACATGATCCGACTTTTGTTTTAATGAAAATTATACAGTTTTGAACATTTTTAGCTTAAGAGTTTGGAGTTCCGAACTAGGTTTCTTAACTTACTTGGAATACAAGGATTTTCTAGTGCATTTTTTTTTTTTTTGAATTTTATTCTTTTATTAAAAATCAAAATCCTTATGACAAATGTGGAGAAAAAATAGGGAAACATTCTACGATTATTTGGAAAATAAATACTCCTCTATAAAATTATTGTGGAAAAACTAATTATTGAATATTGAAAAAAACTGAAAAGGTATGTATTTTTCTTTATAATAAAAACAACAACAATCACAACAACAAGAAATTATTGAATCATTAAGAATCCGTTGTATAATATCACATGATTTTTGAATTTAATGAACCTGAACAAGGTATGACATTAATTTTTTTTTTCTATCTATGATTTAACTTTTCAATAATATATAATCTATTAATCAGCAGATTGTTTTTGTAGTTTGTTTTTTTTTTCTTTCTTTCTTTTTTCTTTTTCCTTCATTCATTCAGAACGATTTTAATATAAAAAAAAAATTAAAAAAAAAACACGAATAAAAAACAACAAAACACGATTGCTATTAGTAGCTGCTATGTTCTATTTGAATTATCATCATGTTGATAGTTCAATCGTGTTTTCATTCAATTTCCCATTCCTAAAATATTCATTTTCCCTCTGTCTTTGCGATTGTTTAATTTTTTTTTTTTTTTTTCAAAATATTTTTCATTTTAATATTTTACTCATTTATAAAACAATAAAACGCCATTAAAAATAAATAAAAATAAACATAAAAATGAAAATAAGAAGAAAAAAAAAAAGATACATATTTTTATTCATCTAGAAAAAAAAAAGAGATAAATTTAAATGGATATATGATGTGTGTGCCCCCGCAGAAATTTATACAAAAAAAAAAAATAAATAAATAAATAAATAATAATAATCAAGCTATTATAAAACCAAACTGACTATGCTTGTGCTACTATAGCTGAATGACGACGAGGCTTTATTTTTGATTTGTTGTTTGTTTATTATTTATTAGTATTTTTTTTTTTTTTCATTTTCATTTTTGTATGTCAACAAAAGCTCTTTCTTGGAATTAACTATAATATACTAACGAAGTATCTATACAAAATATGGCTCACTTAACAACAACAAAATTTAAATTTAATCTGAAATAAAAAAAATATATATGTATGTATAAAAACAGAATACACACAGATCATGATTAAAATACACAGCAAAGCGATTAAACTTATGTATACAATATACAATCATCTTAACATAGAGTATCTGTATTTGTTTATGTTTCAATAGATACATTTTTCAAATAATTCAATAGAATTAGAATTAGAAATTGGCGAATAGTCAATAATATACAAAAAAAAGAAAAAAATATATTTTTTTTTTGAAATACCCTATGATGTACAACAAAACAACTGAATAAACTTATTTTGAAAAAAATTCGAATGAAAAATTTATCGATAGTTTGTTGTTGTGAATAACGAAAATGTTTTCTAAGATTCGATACATTAAATTAAAACGCGTCGTAGGCAAAAAAAAAAAAAAAAAAAAAAAAAAAAAAAAAAAAAAAAAAAAAAATTAAAATAAATAAAAAATATTTGATATTTAAACTTTTAACAAATTCAAAACAAACTGAATTCTTTTTTATTTATTTATTTTTTTTTATATCGGAACATTGTTTGTAGTTGAGAGAAAAAATTATGATGACGATAACAAATTATTAAGATACTTTTAAATCAGATTAAAATTGAGATATTTTTAACAGATAAACGTACAACTTAAAGTTTCTTTAGTTTCCACAAGTGAATACTATAAGGAATCAATAAAAAAAAGTATAACTCTTGAAAAAATTCAAATAGGTCGATGTCGAATTGATAGAAACAAAGTTGCATTTTGTACTTTTTTTTCTATTAGACAATTTTTTATGAAAATACCATACTGTTATTTTCTTGTATTCGTTTCTTATTCGAAATACTGGAACTCAAAATTTAAAAAAAAAAACAGAGAGAAGTTTGCTATGAAACACAAGAAAATGCTCGGAAATAGAATCCTCTTCGTAGTAATGCCTTTATCTTGAACTTGAACCAAACTCAAAATGGTTCGAATCCTAGCTTAAAAATGCTTAAAAATAACTTTCAAGAAAGTTATTGTTTGTTCACAAAACATAAATTTCAACTCTTAAATCTGTTTTTAGGTTTCAACAGATCTAATTGTTAGGCTCAAATTGCTCTGAAGAGTAAAATTTAGCTCGTGTAACTCTAAGCTTACACAGTTTCAAATAATGTAAGATTGTACAAGTGTTTTAAAAATACTGACAATTTTCAGAATTATTTTAGAATTCCAGCGCGTATTCGATTATGATTTTAAATGCTAATCAATTAAACATTTTCAAGACTGAATTTACTATTAATGAACTTCAAGGTGAATAATAAGTGATTTAAGTAATAAATAACATATGAAGAAAATCCAAAAATGGTGAAATAAACGAAAAAAAAAAAAAAAAATTAAATTAAAAAGTATAAATTCAAATATACATATATACTTGATGGCCTCATTATATCCGCTTTTAATTGATTATCAAAAAATTATCTAACATAAAAAAACAAAACCTACATATTATTTTTCTAAAAAAAAAAAAAAAAAAAATTATTATATACATACTTGAAACTAAGCGGACATACTCATTAGATATTTTTCTATCTGAATAAAAATCAACACTTAAACTTATAGATACTTTCATAGATACAAGATAAAAAATTTAAAAAAATAAAAAGGAAGACAAATTAGTTTTGTTTTTGCATATGGTGTTGATTATTATATATTCTATTGCTGTCGATGTTGTTATTGCTGTACTAGCTTTACAATTTTCATTTTAAATTAAATTTTACTTGTAAGTATGCTTGTTAAAAAATTCAAAAAATAAAAATATATAGTTTTTTTCTCTTCTTATGATATTTTTGTTGTAATTTTTTGGCTAAGTACTTTGACATGAAAAAAAAAGAAAATAAAATGAATATGAAAAATTCAATTTTATAATTTTAATTTTGTATTTTGTGAAAATGACACACATAAAAAAAATTTTTTTAACAATCATCGGAACATGCCATAATTTTTTTTTCTTCTTCTTTAAAGCAATAATTCTTAAAATAGGTTAATGTATTCTCAATTCAGATGAAAATAATACGAAAAATAAGACAAGAAAAAAAATATATATACATGAATGCAGTGCTATAGCATTTTATATTCATTTTATTTTTCTTTTTTTTTTTTTTAAATTTGAATTATGTAAAAAAAAAAAGATACTACAACCTCTGTAGAAGAAAAAACGAAAAAGAAAACCGAAGAAAAATTTGGTTGATTGAAAAAAAAAAAATAAATAAATGAATATCCGAGAAAGGCGAAAGTACTTTCTTCCGTCCCGTTTACTATCCAATTACGGCAAAAAAATATGATGACAAATACGTCAAAAACGACACAACTACAGCGGATTACATAGCAGTAATGTAACAAAAGTAGACAACAATTAAATTGTTTTACTATAAGTTAAGTTGTAGATCTTTAAATATTCATAAAACGAACAAAAAATAAAATAAGAATTTTAAACACACATAGGGTAACCTTTTTTTTTCTACAAGTTTGAATTGTAAAAAAAAAAAATGATTGAAAGCGAAAAGTTAAATGGAAAAAAGGGTTAAGAAGTCCACATTACAGGAAGATGGTTACTGTCTAAAAGCTTTCCGACAAACTTCGACTTTTGACAGACCATCAAGAAATTGAAATTTTGAACTTGTAATCACAGATTGAAAAGTTCTGAGAAACACAAAATTTGAGCACGAATTGTGTTCCGAAAAATTAGCCGAAATTTTATTTTTCCAAGTAAAAATTCAAGCTTCCAGTGAAAGGAACTTAAAAAAAAAGCTGAAGTATGGAAGAGAAAAAAAATCGATCTTTGTACTGTGCATAAGTCCAATATTTTCCAATAAATTTCTTCCAAGTGTTTTTTTTATTGATCAAAAGTGTTCACTTCAAAAAAGAATACAGTTTTTTCACAGAAAGAATCTAAACGTTTTTTTCTGTTCACAACGCAGGAAAATGTCTTCCAAAACTATTGTAAATTCTTGGAAAGAAATCCATTTTATTGAACAAAAAATTACACAAAACCAAATTGAGCTTTTTCATAGAAAGAATTTCTTTCGGAAAATTTTCCCTAAGTACATGACAAGTTTTTGGAAACCTCCGAAAGTACAAAATATTTTAAAATTCTATAAAAAATTTAGATTTTCCTAGTCGAAATTCAAAGTTTATTTTCCACTCATTATTGCTCTGCACTTAAAACACCCTGTTTACATAAAATTAAAAGTGGAAAAAAGCAAAATGAAAAAATATAAAAAATGTCAAGTGGCAATATAAAAAAGGCAAAAAAGTAAAAAAAAAAAAAGAAGAAGAAAAAAAATTTACATTTTAATTAAATGCTTGCTTACCTAGAGTTTAATTTTTATATTAAATTTTTTTTTTTAAATAAAAAACAAGTCTTCTTTTTTAAATTCTTTTGATAAAGATTCAAGAAATTCTACTAAAATGTTTTTTTTTTGTTTTTCCTTTTTGATATTTTCTTTTGAATTTCTTTAACTTTCTAAATTCTAATTGCACTTTTTCGTCATCTATTTTTATTCGAAACAAAAATAAGAAAAAATTTCTTATTTTGGCAAAAAAAAAATCTTATGTTCTTTTTATATAACACGAAGAAAAAAAAAATTACTAACTACGAAAATACTCGTATAATTAAAAATTCAAAATGAAATTTTCTTTTTCAACAAAAACAAATTTCACAATTCATAAAAGACGATTAGAAAAAAAAAATATATTCTTTTTTCAGAGAAATTTTCTTATTACTTTTTTTTTCCTTGGCACACAAAGGTTCTAGCACTTTTTTTTTTTCTCAAAAACAAAAAAACTACAACAGATTTTTACTAATTTAATTTTTGATTTTATTTTCCTTTGACTGAATTTGTTTTTTTTTTTTTCTAATTAAAAGCTCGTTTTTTTTTTTTTACTAATTAAATTATTGTACACACAATTTCACAATTTCTATCTACAAAAAAGCTGAAGAAAATATTTTCTTTTTTCATTATTTTCAATTGACTTTTTTTTTTTTGCTACTTATTTGGCTGTTAAATTTTCTTTTTTAAGTTGTAAAAATCTTTGAAAAATAAAATAATAAACACACAATAATGGCTGACACTTTTTTTTTTGTATTTTTTTTTACACTTTTATGAATATCATACACCATGAAGAAAAAAGAAATTTTGAATTGAAAAAGTTAAAGAAGAAATAAAAGAGGAAAAAAATTCGCCCCTTAAAAAGGTAATTCTTTGGAAAAATTATTTTTCTTTAAATTTTCACAAATTCTTTATTTGAAAAATTTATTTTTTCACAATGATTGATTTCTGGAAATTTTGAAATGAAAAATTTTTAAAAAAAAAAAAAAGTTAAAATAAAATTCCACTTGTATTTTTTTTTGGGATTTAAAAAACTAAAGAAAACCGAAAATTTCTTTTAACACACAACAATGAGGACGAATTGATGTAAAAAACTGAACTGAAAATACGGAAAATTTCAAATTGATGGCAAAAATAAAAACACAAAAATTTATGTTTTCCCTTTTATTAAACACGACAGCACAGAATGCGCTTTTCCTTATTAGTTTTTATTTTTTTTATTTTTCACTTTTCTCTTTCAGTTTTTCTTTACTTATTTCTTGTCTCCGTCCGTTACGTACAAAAAATCACATATGATGAAGAAAAAAAAACAACAAAAATGTGTTCAGCAGGATACTGATAAAAATAATTTCATAATAAATTGCACAGGATTCTTTAATCCTTATAAAGAATCTTTCGATTATGATTCTAACGACAAGACTGTTAACACGATGTATACTTATTTCGACGATACATTCGAATATTCGAAAAACAAAACAAAAAAGGATTTTCACAAGTGTGCGTACGTGAAAATCTCTCACTGTGTTTCTATAACACAATTTCTTCAAATCATCATCGAATTCTCTTTTATGATTTTTCTATTTTCGAAATTTTAATGAATTCGATAAAAATCACATTTTCACATATAGAATTTTTTTTAAAAAATTTTCGAATTTCGAAAATCGAACAATAAGAAAAAATAAAAGACCGCTACTTTATTTTCGAGATTTCTAAATTGCACTGACGTTTTTTTTCCTCTTTTTTTTGCAATTGTAATCATCAGACTGTAGTTACTACGTCACAATTGAAAATTGGCATTTAAATTAAATAATTTAAAAAAATAAATAAATAAATAAATAAATACCTGATACCTGGCTGGCTAGTAAAAAAAAAACAATTTTGTTGAAGAAAAGCAGTAGCCACCAGCGACAAAAAAAAAACGCACACTACACGACGACAATAAAATAATTTATTCAAGTTTTGTGTTGTTTTTTTTTTTTCGTTTTACGTTTTTCTATTGAAATTAATTCTATAGAGAGAGAAAAATTAGAATAATTCTACGTGTAGAATAAAGCTAATATGAAAGAAAAAAAAAAAGATAATAATAATAATAATAATGCTTGATTGATTTAATAAAAAAGCAAGCATATACCGATTACCGAATGAATGTCACACAAAAACTAAACAGTTGTTGACTTTTTTAGTCACGGCATTTGTTAGTTGTATGTGACAAGAGTGTACATTTTTATAAACTTAAATTAGAATTTATATTTTATTTTCAGAAAGTATCTATATTTTGAATATTTTGTATCTACTTTTTTTTTTTCTCTTTTTCTGAGTAGTAGTCGCTGTCGTTGTCGTCTTTGCGTCTCATTGAACAATAATTTTTTTACCTCACTATTATAATACTCACAGTTTAAATTTTGTAATTCGAATTACAAATGTATATTTACTACCATCGGTCGTTAAATGGATGCTAAACCATGTTATTGTTGTTGTCATTGTGTCGTTCGTGTAAGTAAAGTATCTATTCAGTGTTGTATGTGTTGTACACAAAATTCAAATGAATTTTTATTAATAAAAATTTAAAAAAAAAAAAAAACAAGTAAAATGTATAAAAATAGAGTCATTATCGTTGACTCGGATGTGTCGGTTGGTGTCTATCCCCCCAGTGCCCCACATCCACCCTTTCAGAATTTAACCATCCATAGAAGAAGAATTGAAGAAAATAAAATACATATAAAAAAAATTATGATAGAAAAAAACGGAACGAATGTAATTAAGAAACAAAAAATGATCGATTTGCGGAAATTGACGAGTCTGCGCGTTTCAGTTAATTTAAAAGAAAAAAAAAACATTTAAAAGAGAAAAATTAAAAACACTCTACCTATATACTTACAATTTACTTCTTCAATTTTCATTATATTTTTCTTTTACGTTTATGTGTTGTTTATTTTCTTATAAATATATAATTTACGAACGTTGCTGAATACAAATTTTATTTTTTTACGATAGATACAAAGATACTTTCAGCAATATAACAACATCAGCAGCAGTAAGTAATAACAGTTGTGTTGTTTATTTAGAATTTGCTTAGTCGTTTGTTGGGGGAGTAGTGGGTTGATTCTGAATGTGAAATTTTCTTGAAAGTTTTTTAAAGGAAATTTTGTGGGAAATTTTATTGAAAATAAGTTGGGTGTTGTGATATCATCAAGTATCTCAATGTTGAAATGGCTTTGGCTCTAACGGAATAGAAAAAATAAATATGAAAAGAAAATTGAAACTTACATTTGCAACTTATTTGCATTTAGTAGAACAATTTTACTTGATGTTGGGATTTTTAAATTCAAAGTTAACCTTTTAAATCGGTTGAAAATAAGAAATGGTGTTTTCGAAAATACGGTGATGCTGCCATGATATAAAATTCAGCTTAAAATCTTGAGTATCACAACAGCATCACTGCATTTTCGAAAACATCGAAACATAAAGTCTAGCGAAAGTCTGAGAGTTTCCATTGAACACACTTTTATTGTTTAGAACATGCTGATATTTTTCATAAATCAATTATGATGAATTTAAGCACAGGTGTGAAAGTTAACAATTTATTTCAGTTTTTTCAATTCAATCCCCAATTTAATCTAATCGAACTTAATACAAAAACAGAATTAAATTCTTTATGAAATTTCACCCCAAATTACTTTATTATCGACCACTATTAACTAGCTTTCCAAATAAATCATTTAAAAAAAAACAACCCCTTACTACACTTTCAAAATTACAATTTAAACATGACAAACTTGAAACTATCTAAATACCTACACGAAATCACCTTATGACCTAGCACCCATTAACTTGGTTACCTATTTGTTCTCATTAAATAAATAATATTGTTTTTCTATTTGTGACTGACGTTGTTGTCGTTGTTGCTGTTTGATAATGATAAATTTGTTTATTGATCCAAAATTTCTTCGAAATTCTTAATGATGAAAAGGCAAACAAACACACAATCATATCAGCAAAAATACATATGTATAATAATAATGGGAAAATATAAGATATATGGGTAATTGCTGTACACATGTGAAGCAAAAATATATATATATATATACATATACTATATACGAGTATATGTATCTTCAAATAGAAATGCTTATTATAGGTGGTATGTCTAATGTCGTGCTCAATACGTAATTGAATTCTTCGAAAAAAATTATTATTTTCTAACGAAAACACAGCACAAAACAAAAAATAATTTATTCATTTTATTTTTTCAGTTCTCATTAATTTATTACACGTAATGAGAATGTTGTTTTTGTTGTCATCGCTTTAGAAATTTTGTTTACAAACTCTTTCTCCTTTTTTTTTAAAAAAAAAAAAAGAAAAATAAAATGTCATTTTTTTTTTTATAAATTAAGGAGAATTTAATCAAAAGTATAAATGATGACTTATAATTATTTAAAAAATAAATTACTAGTGAAAGAAAGATTGTTTTTTTTTTTTTATGGAATTTAGAAAGTTAAATTGCGTAGGAGGAAAATGAAATTTATAAAGAATTTATCTTTCTCTCATTTCAACACTTTGATTTCGTTTAAATTTTACATACGCGCATCAATTTCATGATTACAAATGTAGACATGTTTTTTTGATTCCGAAAAAGTATGTTTCCAAGGTATTAGGAAATTGAAATTTGGTCAGAATATTCCTTGAAGGATTTGCTGTTGCTAAACGAACTCTGAATGGTAGAAATCCATTCACTAGGCGAAACGTTATAAAGAAAATTCACAGAAAATTTTTTGGGATCAACATTTATTGTTGTCTCCTAGTTGTGACAAGCTAGCAAGTCAAAAAGACTTATAACTTCCCAATACTCCTCATCACCAGTCCCACAACCGAAATAAAATTTCTATCTTAAAATTAATACTCGTAGCGTCCTGTAAATTCGTACCCGATTTCAAGGTTCTCCTTTAGGCCAAAGAGAGTTCTGGAGGAGATGATAGGGAGAATACCGAACAGAAATTTCAAACCAATCAGATTATAGAGTCTGAAAATATTCAAATTTGAAAATGAATGTTTAACGAAAACGCGTTTTAAAATTGATTCGAATGTTAAATTAAAATCTCATATGTGCTTAGCGAATGAGTATAAATTATTAGCTAATTTTATTGTTGTTGTTTTTTTTCTAAACGAAGGGGATTTAATTTTTTTCTTCTATTTCTTAATTATAACAATTTACACGAGTACTTATTTTCTAATTATAAATTTCCTTTTAATTTCCTCTCTTGTGTACAAAATAAAAAATTACATTAGGAGAAAAAAAAATAAATAATAAAATTAAATTAAGTGGGGTAATAAAAATTTCTTGTTAGCAAAAAACAAAAACAAAAAAAAAAATTAATATCATTTTTCATTAGAATTATTTTTAATTAAGTGAGCGACTGATTGACTTGATGATGATTATTATTATTTGGATCATTTTACATGAAAAATTGATTTAATATTCTGTTCCTCCCTATTTTTTGTTTATACAACGAGGAATTGAGAAAGAGAGAGAGAAAAAAAACAAATAATAATAAATCAACAATTTTTTGTTAGCGCTAATTCACCAGAAAAAAAAAAAAAAATTTAAAGAATTCAATTTCAATTACCATGATGATCACATGTCAAGATAAACGACAGTTAAAAAAAAAAAATCAGTTGATATGAAAAGAATTTTTTTTTCTCTTATTTCGGTTTTGCACATGCTGATGACATTTCTTAGGAACAACAAATTGTGATTTAATTATTTTAAACAGAAAAAAAGAAATAAAAATATAATGAAATTACAATGAAGCGAGAATAACAAAAAAATAAAAGGATTATCTAAGTTCATAAAGAATTTTCAGATCGGACTAAATCGAAACAACGGAAATGCTTGGTCATTCTACGAAGAAATAAAAATAACAATAAAAAAAACCACCAAGAAAATAACTGACCTAGCTGAAAGTGATATGCATTAACACATACTGGTTGTTATTTTATTATTATTTTTTTCAAATAAATTTCTTTTGAAAAATTTAGATATTATTCCGGTGGAATTTTTTCGAAATCGATTTTGTGTTTAATTCCAAGAAAATTGTGAGATTAAATTTTTTTCGAGTAATTAATTGGTGGTTTTTAGAAATTTGTGGTGGCAATGATTTGACTTTTTTTTTTTTTGTGACTTATCAAAAAAAAAAAAAAAGATAAAACTTACGAGGTGATTTTGAGTTTTAATGACAGAACTATGTTAGAAATTGACGACAATCAAAATTATCGATTGAGATCAATATGGTGTGATAAGGGTTTTTTTTTCTGTTGTTTCGTAATACAAAAAATGCGTGTTGTTAGTCAAGTGAAATTAATAATTCACACGAAAAATATGATTTTAATAATTTTCATTGGAAAAAAGAAAGAATGATGATTCATTTTTGTTTCGATTTTTTGGAACTGTCATAAAAAGAATGACAAGCTTCAACCAACTTTGTTGGAATGATGAAATAATGGCATTCAGTTTGAAAACGATAGCAAGAATATCACCTTTGTAACTCTGTTCTAGAGGACACAAGATTATACTTGGTGTTCTAGTGAAATCCAAAACATCATGAACTGTTGGAAAATTCAAATTTATCAAAACATAGAATGAAATGTTGTCAGTCTCACTCTCAAATTTTAGAAAACGCACCACCATCTCACGTTTTTTCTTCCTCTACGTTAATTCAAGCAAAGCGTTCATCAACACTTGTTGCTATAAACATTTCCTTTCCCATGGTTCCTTCTAAATCATTTTTCCCATCCATATGGCTCTAGCTATACGTACTTCGAAAAACACCCAATAAGAGACTATTTCTACGATGTGGCTCATCAAAAATTTTAAAAATTAAACTTGCCACTATATTTTCATCTCTTGAGGTAAATTTACCGTATTGAGATGTCACTTTAAAGGATCAAAAATTTGATAACAAAAAATTTCTTTCACTTACCTTTAATAATGTTAAAATTTTCTGTGATAAATCATAATCAAAATTTGAATATTTTGAACCGCTCATATCATATATGAAAACTAAACCAGCTTTTTGTGTTTCAACACTTTGTAATGCTACATCTAATTGATAAACTATCCCTTGTAATGTTGTTTTGTGCGTTACTGTAAGTGGGCTATGTAAATTAGCTGTAAATAATGCAATTGCAGCACCACTTGAATCTCTTCCAGGCTAATATAAAGAAGAAGAAAAAATAATGTAAAAAAAAGGAAAATTATTTAAAAAAAATATTTTTTTTTTTTAAAGTAATTCAAAAGAAATTCTCTTCAAAAGCCATTCAAAACTTTTAATTGAAAAAAATAAAAAACTAGGACATCGCAAAAAATAATGATTTTATTCAAGGATTTAATTAAACTTAAAAAGAAGAAAAATTAAATGAATAAAAATAAAATGATAATTATTTTAAAAATTTAGTACACTTTAAGTGCTGCCAATTAATTTGATGGCTTTTAAGATTTCAAATTGTAAAAGAAAAACAATTTTTATAAAGAATATCTTACCAGTATTGTAAATTTTCCAGTTTCTAATTCAGAACGTAATGGTTCTGTATTTGGATCAAAATTATATAAACATTCTTTTTGTCTAATTAATTCATGTTGTTCATATAAATTAACTGCACGAGGAACATCAAATTTTCGAGCATATAAAAATTTAATAGCGGTGGATTGTGTTATTTGTTTTCTAATTGAATTTATTCCAATATTTTTAATTAAATCCATAAATTGTTTTACAGCCTGAAAAAAAATCAAAAGAGAGAAGAAAAAATTAAATATAAAAAATTTAAGCTAATTTTTTTTTTTTTTACAAAATATATCGATGTGAAAAAATTGTAACACACTTCAATTCTCATTCAGAAAAACAAAAATTAGAAGAAAAATTCAATGAACGAAAAAAACAAAAAAAAGAATCTTTTCCAGACATTAAATCCACACATACCACAAACAATTGAATTCAATCAATTAAAAAGTATTTTAAAAACATTTTATTTTTAAATCATTTAATCTCTCCAAAAAAAATATATCAGATACACCACATACTTTTTTTTTTTTCACATACACTCCACACAAATCCCCATAGAACAATTCCAGAACTTTTTTTTTTTTTTTGAAAGAATCTATCAAATTGGCGTAAAAGAAGAAAAAAATTTTGATAAGTAAAAAATATATCACCAACCAACTTCATCAGCAACAGACGCAGACATGTGTTTGTTTTTCTTGGTTTTTTTGTTGTTGTTGTTTTTGTGTATTCTAGGATTTTTATATAATAAATTTTTTTTTATTCCTAGAAAATTTTTTGTATCGATAAATTTGTTAACATAATGTTTTTCATTGTATAACACAATCTCACCAAGGACTCATATCATTCATTCGAAAACAGACAGATTTTATCAATCAAATTGTTTTGTGTAATAGACGATACCACAAAAAAAAAAAAAAAAAAACAAAAAAGAAAATAAAGAAGTTGTTAAACAAACGTGCTTGAATTTTTATCTTTTGGAAAAGAATTCTTCCAAAAATAGACAAGACAGGATTTCAAAGAACAAACAAGAGAATGTGGAAAACACGCGACTCGTGTATTATCTAATGTGTTTCTTTTTTTTTCATTTTTTTTTTACCTTCATTATTTTTTCAATCAAAAAATTCCTATTTTTTTCAAGATTACCAACATCATCATCCTCTACCTTATAAACACCATCACCAACATCATCATTCTTCTTTTTTTTATTATCACCATGGTGATGATTTTTTTGATTTAATTTAACCATTTTTCGCACAATAATCTTCTTCGAAAAATAACGTTCAATATACACAAAAATTTCTTTTAATTTAATTATTTATTAATTTCTGAGTAAAACCTCTTGTAATTTAACACTTTAACTTTTAATTTTCTAATTTAAATTCATCAGCAAAACACTAAGTCATCATGAAGCAAAAAAAAAAAAAAAAAATAGAACAAAAACAAACCAAACAAATAAAAAAAAAACACCAATCAAACAAAAGACTATTTTTTTTTTAATTAACACATTTTATGAATGCAAATTAAGTTCATTAGTGAAGGTTTTTTTTTTTTTAGAAACCGAAAAAAAACAATCGATTCGAAAATTTATAGAAAACACAAAATGTTATGTGATGTTCCATAAAAAAATTTTTTTTTTCAGCAAAATAAGCACAAGTTAGCCATACCAGGTAGGATGATATGTGTCTACTGTCTGAGGGTAATATGTACATATGTGCCTTTTCTGTTGATTAAAAAAGCCATCATCATCGTCATCAAAAAATTCAACACAAAAATCAAGTACAAATATAGAAATGTGAAATTGTGTTAAAAGTGTCAACAAACTTTTTCAGTTAAAATTATTTAAAAAAAGAAAAAAAAATAAAGATACTAAAGATACTAAAATAACGTTCGGTGAACTTAATATCGTAGTTATGCTATATTATTTAAAATTTATTCATAATATGACTCACATATAATTTATGTAGAAAAAAAATTTATTTTTTTTAAAAAAAAAAGTTAAATTATGAATGTGTGTTAAGCTAGATTTACATTAGATACTTTTTTGTTCCTATGGTATGGCTGAAGTTGACTTCTCATAACATCGATTTGAGTTCTTTCCACGTTATTTAGATTATTTTAACATAGGGCAAAACTATTCCGAAATATGCTGGAGATTCCAGAAAAATTATGGGCTTTCTATAGACTAGATTTCATTAAAAGAGTTAAATAATGACATAAAATTCGATGAAAAATACGAAAACAACATACACTTTGCAATTTCACATAAATTTCGAACTACAAGTAATTTCTCTTACGAGTTCTTTTTTTTTTTTCAAATACAGTCTTATTTGAAACCGCGTTAATTTGGGCTTGCGTTAAGCTATTAGAAAAGCGAGAAAAATGGAAATGACAAAACTGTTGTTAATAAAAATACATTTAAGAAGTTTGAATTCAACTTGAGCACACCAAAAACTCAATTTTTGACAATTCTAATCAAACTTGTCCAAGAAAAAATACTTGTTAACTTTTGAAAAAATTGCATTTTCGAATTTGGGGACTTTCTAAAAGTGCCATTCAATATTTGTCAACTGTAAAAGTAAAATCGAATTCAAAAGCATTGTTATAATTACAATTTACAACAGACTACCATATTGAATTTTTAAACTACTTAAATGACAAAAGTCTTGAATTGACGCATATGTAACTTAATTTACAATGTGAACATAGCTTTAAGAACAAAAAAGTAATGAGCATAGGTGTAAAATTATATTTTTTAAACATAAAAAAAGATTTAAAAAATAACAAAAAAAATTAATTATAATTTCTTCTTTTTTTTTCGTCCAAGAATTTTTATTCTATTTTTAGTCTAAGACGACATCAATTTTTTTTCTTCAGTTTCTGTTTTTTACTTAAAATTATCTTTTTTATAAATGGGATACATTTTTTTTTTCTTTTTTTTCTTCTAACCTTTTTTTTTTTCATTACAAAAATGACGACAGATTTATTGAATTCGAAGTTAAGATATTGAAAATTTTTATAATTTATGAGATAATTTCTTCTTTCCTTTAAAGAAAAATACGAAAATAAGTTACTGATACAGGGTGTTCTACAGTAGTTGGATTGAATTGAAAAAGTATGAAATTACAAGAATCAACATTAATTTTGGATTTTCTGGAAAAGAAAGCTATTCAAAAATTGCTCTCTATTCCGTAGAAATTTATCTTTACATACCGACTGAAGCCTAAGTTTGTCTTATCCCTTAAAAGTACAGTATCGAATTCATTGACTAATCCTTAAAAATTACAGGATTAAAATCATTATACTTTAAGAAAATACAAATATGTATTTTCTTCTAAAACAAAGTCTGGATTATTTAATTATTTTCTTTAATTTTGCATATTTGCTAAATTATTTTACATAATAAAGCTCAATGATCTCTAAAATTTATTTATAGAAGAAAATCTAACCAACTTCGACTGTCTGTGTACACAATATGCTGGTATCTGAGAGTTAATATTAAACAGAAGAAAAACAACAAAAAATAATCAATTTTCTGAAAAATCCTTTAACCTTTTATTAAGTACACATGAACTTTTACCGTAGCTACAGTCTTTCTACGTTAAAAAAAAAATTAAAGTTCTTTGACTTTTTATTTCATATTCAAAGAATTCCATTTTTTTAAAGATAAAATTCTAAAGAATATAACAAAAAAAAACACAAAAACAAAAAAAAAAAACATTCATGATCTTTTTTGTTCTCCTTCAAATCTTTTTATTCATCCTACACACACAGTAAAATTTTTGTGTTCTTATTAAAAGTTTTCAATGGAAGTTTTATTATTTTTTTATTTTATATTTTTTTGAAATAAAATCCCTGGAAGACAATGCACTTTTAATATTAATGTGCTGCTTACAAAAAAAAAAAAAGGATTCAATTGAAATAACCTACACACCGAAATATTGCATTAACACAACAGAGAACTTTATAATACTCATATATCCTTTTCATTTTACAAAACGAAAAATTTATTAATTTTCAAGTATCTTAATTACTACGTCTTCCTTCAAGCTAAAAGTAACTCCAACGCAAAAAAAAACAAATAATAACAATCAAAACGAATCTTCTTAGCCTCCACATCTATGCGAATCACCCTACACAAATTAAAATCAGACTAAAGTCACGACATTGTATTACAAAAAAACAAAACAAAACAATAAAAGTGATTTTTCTTAATCTGTTAAGAAAAAAAAAAAAAACAATATAATGTCAACCATAATAGGTAAGCAGCAACAATTTACCTGAGTCATTCAACGATGCGTTAATCAAAAGTGAAATACAACAAATTACATGGCTTTTATTACTATGAAACACAAAAAAACAAAACAAAAGAAGCAAAAACTACAGGTGTAAATCTGTGAATACAACAACTATATACTCTTAATAGATAGATAATGTTGATGAGATGACAAATAAAACAGCTAACTTACAACAAAATGTATCATTTAACCCTTGAACCCAAAACGATTACACATTTTTGTGTATACCGTGATTTTTTCATCCTTTTAAGATGGGTCATTGAAATTTTATCATGTTCTTTCTTGAAGGATACATTGCTAATAGGCTTTTTGATTAATTACTCGTTTTTAAAATCTCTGAGATGGAATGCAAAACATGGGGAAAACAGGCGAAATTATTGTACATTCACACTTTCTTCTACGAGCACTTGATAGTTTAATGTTTCGAAATTAATATCCTGTGATTCTGATGATTTAAAATTGTTGACAGCTGAATGGAAAAAGTCTTTCTTTTTTTTCTTTTTTTGACTCATAGCGAAAATTAGAGAATGTTGTAGAATATTAGTGAGAATTTACCTTGAAAATTTCGAGCTTCTAAGCCATTAGATCCGTAAACTGTCTTCTTTTAATGATAGAAGCTTAAGTTTGTCAATTTGAGATCAGAAAAAAGCTTGTTGGCTTTATCCAGAATTAGAAAAAAGTGTGGAATAACAGTGATAGCATCTAAGAAGAAGAAAAAGATTGTCTTGGTCCATATTTGAAAAAAACAAAATAATGGTTCACAGGATAGTGAGATATGACTTTTTACAGTAAAGATTTCCATGTAAAAATCATACTCCCAACATCAGAATGACTGTTGCGCAAAGTATCTATGGTTTCTGAAATTGGTTAGTGTTAAGAAAAATATCTTTCTCTTCAACATGACAGTTTTTCTGTATTTACAATTACAACACAGAAAAAAAAAAAGGTAATTTACCTTAAAAAACTACCTGTTGTAGAAAATAAACAAAAAAAAAAGTGTAAATTGTTTGCATATCGGTAAATAATACATACTAGTATTTTTTTTCTGTTTAGTCTTTAATTATTTCTTTTTCTTTGTAATTTATTTTTTTTTGTTTTGTTACAAAGAAAAAATTCAAATTTAATTTGCTCGGATGATAATGATGACCTTGTTGTCAAGATGTCTAGAAGAAAAAAAACTATTATTATAACAAAACCGAGTACAAAAAAAAAAAAAAAAGTTAAAGTGAAATCTTAATTCTCTAACATCACGCTACACCTGACAATTTCAGTAGAAATAAGAAAAAAAAAAATTAAATTAAATAAAATAAAACTACACCGCTTACAACTTAACAACAAGAAAGAATCAAACGAAAAAAAAAAAACAACAGAAGTCGTTACTTTTTTAATAAAAATAATTTTCTAAGAATTTTTAGTACAGCTATTTGTTAAATTCCATTTAGAAAGGAAAAAAAATGAAGAATAATATTAAGAAAAAAAAAAAATAATAAAATAAATAAAAAAATTAGTAAGAAAAAAAAAAAAGATTCTTAGAGAGGAGATATATCGCATATGTAACGCGTCTACAAGACAACAATATAAATTGTTTACTTTTTTTTTTGATTTTTTTTTTTTTTCAAAAATTTATTTTTTGTATTTTTAAAATACACAAACGCGATAAGATGACGACAATGATATGGGGCGATTAAATGCAATTTTATTCACCTGTTGTGTAGGCCGACCCCTCTCTCCCTCTTATATGATACACCTAAGTTCATTTGAAATTTTTCTACACCATTATCATCATCATCATCATGCTGTTGTGTATTGAAGTTTTTTTTCTTTGTTGCTGTTATTATTAAATTTTTTTTTTTTTTTAAATAAAAAATAACACTAAAAAGTGAAAAAAAAAATTTAAAAAAAAAAAAAAAGATTGGCATATCAACAGATGGTATCAGTTTATCGCTCATTTTTTTTTTTTTTTTTTTGACCATACAATATGTATGGAAGTGGTACTACCCCCCATTTTCATTCATTCATTTTTTTTGGTTTTACTTTTTTCATTCAATTTTTTTTTCCTCTTTCATATGAAAAAAAAAAAAAGAAAAAAAGATGAAATATTCCATTACAATAATTAACCATCAAGAACAATAATTTGTTTAAATAAATCGTTTTTTTTTTTTTTGTTGTTTTTTGAAACAGACTGGGTTGCATGATTATTTCATACATACTCGTACATAATATGTGCAATTTTAGGTCAAAGTTAAAAAAAACAAAATTAAAAAGAGAAAGAGAATAAAAAATATAAAATAAATCACACAATTTAATACAATTCAACATTCAGGAAGGTAATAATAATAGTTTTTTTTTTTTGTCATGTATGAAAAATTAAAATTCATAGAAATCACGTAATAAAGCGTTTTTTTTTTTTTTTAAAGTTTTTTAGAAGTAATAAAGATGCATCAATTTTATGGTTAGTGATTACGTTATAAATATTTGTTTTGTACTTTTTTTTTAGGAAGAAGAAAAAAAAAAATAATAAAGAAGTCTCTGAAAAAAAGGTGAAATCAGTAAGTAAAGTGAAATTGAATTACTCATCGTTTTTAAAGGCTTTACATCACATTTATGAAGAAACAATAACACAATTCCAGAAACAATGAGTTTTTAAATTATTATTATTATTTTTTTTTTCACGTAAACGAGAAAAAAAAAACCTTGAATTTATGGAAAATACAAAATGCTCAATTAATTAATTACGTTTTATAAATTTTTTTTTAGTATGAAAAGGATGAGATCAGTAGACGATTTTCAGAGAAGAAATCGTAAATACGTGAATAAACATAAGAAATTTTTGTTACAGTGAACCCATCGAAACACAAAACGTATATACATAGTTCTGGGCTGGCAGCACGTAAGTTGTTCCGATCGACTTGTTAATAACTGAATTGATTATTCGGTCATTGCTGAGTCGATTGAAACAACTTACGTACTGCCATCCCTATTTTGACTCAGTTTGAACATTATTTGCTTGAACTATATCCTGGAAACTTAACGAATTCCTTCTTTGAACGGTTCTACACAATCGTCCTTTTTATCAAAGTCTAAGCTCAGTCAATAGAATTAAAAACTCAATTGTAAACGCTGGGCGAAAAATAAAGGTATGGGTTATTTTAAAGCTTGAGAGGGTCATCTTTTATTTTTCCGACAAACAAGTTTAAATTAAGTAGTAATCAGGATACTCGCTTAGACTTATCTAACAACCTGAACACGCTATGAGATTATACACAAACAACGTACCTACATACATATTATGTATTTCCTTTTTCCAACAAAATCTTTAGATCTTGAAAAAAAATCATAAAACATTAAAAATATTCTTTTCACAAAAAATTTTGACAGTTCGTAAAAAAGCCTTCTAAGACAAAAATTGGTATTCTGATTCCAAAAATTAACGGAAAATTCTTCTATTTTTTCACCACCGAAGCAAATGCTATTTTCGAATTCGTTATCGTTTAAGTTTTCTGCTAACTTCTATGTCATTTAAGGGTTTTGGTAGGTACATAAGTAGTCAATTTAATAAAATGAATGTTACTTTATCGTTGAGAACTCGCAGATTACTTTGCAGATATGCATTGTCAGTATTTTACTTCAATATTTTCAAGCAATATATAAATAAAATTCTTTTTGAAAGGCAGTCACTCTTTTACTCCTGTTTTTCACTGTAAAAATGTAGCAAAAAACATAAAACATTAAAATTCCTTGCAAAAATGTAAACAACAAATTTCATTAAAGTGACATTTGTTAGGAAATTTCGAATTTTGGTTGACAGTTTTATAAAGGTTTCGAAAAAGACTTGTGACTAGAATACGAATTTTTGAGAATCTGCTACCATCTCAATCTGGTAAATTTTTTAATAGAAAAATTCGTAAACTAAAGGTTTTGACCAGAATTTATCTGAATGACACCCAAATAGAAAGTTTATAATTCTGAAATTTAAATAATTTTTTTAAAAAACACAAAATTGTTTTTAAAAAAACATGTAAAAATCAAAAAAAAATTATCTTCTTTTCGCCACGTAAATTACACTTTGTTGATAAAATTTTCATCATTCAATCTTAAAGCTGGGAATATACAATTTCCTTCCTATTCAATAATCGTCAATTTTACCCTAAATTTTAGATGAATGAATTCAACACCACACAAACACACAACTCATCATATCATTTTTTTTTTTTTTTGATTGTGTATTCTGAATTTGCCAATAAAAAAAAACATTCCTGAACATTAATGAAAAAAAAAAACAAATTTACACTTCCTTTAGAATAAAAAAAAAACAACACACGACAAAACACAAAATCTGTTAAAAATTTGAAACAAAAAATATTCATACCACATTTTCATTTTCCAATAATTCCATTTTAATAAAAATTTAACTTTATTTTTTCTTTCCTTTAAAAAATTTTTTGTAAAAATTTAACAAAAATAAACTAAATTTTTTTTTTATTTTTCAAAAACGAAAAAAATAAATAACAAAAAAAAAAAAAATTTGTTGATTCTCTCTTCCTTTTCGTTTTTATTACAAAAAATTAGGCCATCGTGTTTTTCTTTTTAAAATGCAATTAAACACTTTTTTTTTAAATTTAACACACTCATTAAATAAAATTTAATTAAAATTTGAACTTTTGTAGAATTTCTTTATTTTCTCATTTATTTAAATTGAAAATTTAAATTTTTATTTAACTAGTTTACTTCCTCTTTTTTTGCTTTTTTACACTTTACTCACCAGCTCATGTTCCGCTGGCAGATCCGACGCCATTTCCATTTCGACTTTTTGTGATGGCATTTCAATTTTCAAATAAATGGAAAAATTTAAAACAAGAAGAAGAAGAAAATAGAATAAACAAAAGTGAGGTATAACTTCCAGAAATGTACAGTAATGGGATATTTTTCTAAAACAATTCCGTATTAACACTTGATTTGACAGTTTTCGAAATCTTCCGAAGACTCAAATAGGAAATAAAATGACATTTGACATACCGGTCGAAGATCTTTATAACCATCCTGTTTCATTTTTGAAACGTATCTTGTCTCTAAACGTCACTTTTTATAAAAATTTTTCCTTGGACCAAAAAGTTAATATTTAGCTAAGATATTTTAGCTTAGTCCTACAATAGTTTTTAAAGAGTTTACTGAAATACAAAGTTTGAATGATAAAACTCTTTTAAATGGGTCTAAATTAATAGGACGGAACAGACAGGAAAAATGCCATTTAAAAGATGACTGAATAAATAGACCTATTTTTTCTTCGTCTGTCACTTAGTCCTGGTTAACCGAATTGCTATAAAAATTAAAAACCTATCCATACATAGCTTGGATAACGTACAAGAAAGCGCCCACTACCGAATGAATTAAATCAGCAGCAGCAGCTAGTCTTGCACAAATGTTGTCATAAATTTTTTGACTTTTGTAACAAGTCTTTTGAAAAATTTTGAAAACAAACTAAAGGGAAATTTTGGTTTTTTAAATATATTTTCAGAAGTTATACCAAAAAAATTATTAAATCAGAAATTATTTTCCGAACACACCCGTTAAATTATTACACACATTTTTCATGGAATACGTTTTGAAATTCCATATCAAACGTCAAAATTATTTTTAAGCGAAATGAATTCCAGTGTTGCAGTGACGTTATGTAAACTGTATAAAGGGTGTCTTTTTCCAATGGCGCCCTGTTCCAGAGGTAAAATTCACAGTTTGGAGTCGTTTTAGGGGATTTTTTTTAATATTATCGTGTTTTACAATTTTTTAACACATTGTCTTGACTCTTTTGAGCTTAATTCATAAATGCGAAAAGTCCAGGTCTCTCATTCATAAGTGTCTACAACGTCAAAAAATAATTTATAAATTGAAGTTTTTTACGTTTTTTTAGATGAACGTTCGTATTTTCGAAGGGTGAAGTATTCTTAGTAAAAACATTGAACATACTTTTACTCTCACCGCTAGTTTCGGTTTTCTGAATTCGCAGTTTTTCATCGAACACGATAAATTATTAAACTTTTAACTTTTAGCCTTTCGTTGAACAAAGCTAATTGTTAGAGGCTATGGCCAAAGCAATAAGCACTTGCTCCAAAAAAAAAAAATCAATTATAAGAAAATAAGTAAATTTGGCCTAGTTTTACTTCAAAACTTTTAGGAAAACCAAAAATTTCAAAATGATTCAATTCTACACAGCATTACTCTATTCGCCCTTTTTCCATGAAATTGGAAATCTAATCACTTGGCATTTGTCGTCTGGTTGGTTTTAAGTTTGGTGCTGCTGGCCATCATCATCATCATTGTGCGAGACACTTTTTTGGAAAGGTTGCAGTTTTTTTTTCTCTTCAAGTAGAAATTTTTCCTTTTACTGTGTGGTATTTTTTCTTTTTATTTTTAAAATTCATAAATATTAAATTGTGTTTTTGCCTTTTCCATTGTTTTTTTTTTTTTCTCGAGGAAAAAAGTAAAAGTTTAATTAAAAGAAAACAAATACTAAAAAAAAATTATTGTTTTGGTTCAAAAAGGAATGTGAATTTTTTGTTTTAGGAAAAAAAAAAATTAAAGTAACAAAAATGAATAACCCATATGGACCAAGAGTTGTTACAATTCATAAAACTGAAACTGGTTTTGGTTTTAATGTTCGTGGACAAGTTTCTGAAGGTGGACAATTAAGATCAATTAATGGTGAATTATACGCCCCTTTACAACATGTTAGTGCTGTTTTAGAAAATGGTGCTGCTGAAAAAGCTGGAATTAAAAAAGGAGATCGTATCCTAGAAGTGTAAGTTTTATTTTTTTTTTCTTTCATTTTTTTTTTGGAAAAAAGAAAAATTTGTTTTTTTGTCAAAAGAAAAATCATGTAGATTTTTTTTTTCACTTTTTAAAGGGTGGTTGCCATGAAATCAATCAAAATATTGTCCTTTTGTATGAGTGGACATTTGTGTTTTCCTTCTAAACCACACACACCAGGACAGGCTCTTTTGTCTACAATAACAATCACCTTACTTTTTAATAAGCAAGGTGTATCTTATGATTTTATGTTTTTTTTGTTTTTTTTTAATTATGAAAAAATTGTTAGCTAACTCTTTTGTGTATTGTTGCGAGGAAAGAAAAATGAAAATCATAAAAAAAAAGCAGAAAGAAAAAAAAAATGTGAAGAAAATCGATCGATATTTTGTGGTGTTATGTGTTGAAATTTTCACGTAAATGTTGATTTTACTTCTTTTTTTAAAATTATTTTTGTAAATTTTTCATTAGTTTTTTTTTTTTTTTGTAATTTCAGATTTTGTTTTTCTTTGGTTGATTACTTTTTGTGTCTGTATAGGAATTTTGGAATATACTTTCTCTGATTAAAAAAAAAACAGAAAACTTTTTTATCCTGAAAAAAAGATAAAAGTTCATCATCATCATGAGTACATCGTCAAAACGACAAATTTTTTCTTCTCTGTACGATAAGGCGCTAGAAAGATTGTCCAAAGGGACGGAGGGGGGGGGGGGGGTTTAATTTATTATATCTTAAGCCTTAAAAAGTTTTGTAATATGCATGATTTTTTGTTGTTGTTGTTTTTTATATAGATATTATGCATACTTAAAAACTTTTTATTTTCTATTTAAAATGCGGTGGTTTAATGAAGATTTATCTGGTTTTTAATTATAATTTTTTTTATTATTATTATTGTGTAAACATACCAGAAGATATATGTACACATTTACATGAATTGATGATGATGATGATGATGACAATTTTTATGATTTACAAATATATATTTTATATCAAATACAATCCAGTTATTGTTGTTGTTGTTTGTTGTAATTCAAGTACCACTGCATGTAAATTAATTTTTTACTTTGTTGAAAAAAAAAAAAAAAACATCAACAACAAAGTATTTATCTTAAAGATATAAATTATTAGAAATTATTTTTAAAAACATTTTAAGTTCAAAAACAAGTTCCAATTAACCAATTAGAATTGTTTTGTTTGCTTTAAAAATTGCAATTTTCAAGGTAGATCGTTTATCTATCTTAGTGCCGTGCCCACCCTCCTCTTTTTCATTATATTTTTAGTACATAAGTCAATTTTTATAAGGAAATCAAATTAGTAAGTTGTTTATATGTTGAGAAATATAATTTGAATAATAAAATTAAATATATCAGGTGTTCAAGTCAATTCACATTAAGAAAATTTTCATATTTTCAATTGAGAATTTTTTTTTTTTTTTCATAATAAAAAGTACGGAAGTTGTTTTGATTAGAAAACAAAAAATGAGAGTTTTTTTTTTTCAACTTGTTTTTTAAATAGTGGGAGTAATTGTATGAATGTTGTTTTTGTAAGATAAGTGAAATTTAAAAGATATATGGACCTCGACAGGCAGGCAGTAAATTTATTTTTGAAATTTAAAGATAATGAAAAATTAAGCTTTATTTTTATATTTTTAGAATTTTCAATTCAATTTTGTAATTGGAAGAAATCAGTAGAACGAAGGGTGAAACCGATTTTAAACTGAAATAACACATTGCTTAACACAATAAGACTTTCAGCTTTACCGTTACTAACTTTTTAAGAAGATTGGAGAGAAAAAAGAACGGTATAATTGAGCTGAATTGAATATGAAGCATAGAAAAAAAAGTCGAAAATGTATGATATTACTTTTGTGGAAACTCCTAACAATTCCTTGTTGAATTTGTACTTTCACTATCAAGAAAAAATGTGAATTTCTAATTGACGAAATATGGTAAAAGCATGAAATTTAGTTCGAATTTTTTCATCCAACTTGTTTAAGCTGAATTTGAATTCAAACATAGGGAACTTAAAAAACTGAAAGAAATTGCATAGTACTCCAAAATTTAATGCTTTTTACCAGTCTCTGCAGTCATGAGAACACAACAAAATTGTCAAGAAAGAAGTTTGTGTTCAAAATAGAAATTTGAAGAAATTCTAAGATTGTGAAAACTAGAATGACAATGGCAACAGGCAATTCACCAATCAAAATTCTTGAACTGAGATCTTGAACATTATTTTGCCCTTTACATGACGTGAATAGTTTCCAGAAAATCCGTTAATATCGTAATTTCGAATACGGTTTAGAGTAGTTTTTCATGAAAATTGTAAATTCACATTTTCATGTCTGTATTGCATACTTTTAGGTTTATAAAAAATGTTTATAGCAGTTTTACCGTTAGTTATTTTGTCACAACATTTTTTTCTTCACAATTTTCAAGCACTAACAATTTTGTACTTCTATTTTACCTGAGATGAAACATCCTGTGTTCTTTTTTTTTTTTTTTTTTTTTTTAAAATAATTTTATGGATAAATTTATTCAGAAAAGAAAATCCCTTATAAAAGGGTTTTATCCTTCTTCTTTTTTTTTTTTTCTTTCTTTCTTCTTTGTCTTTCGTTTTTTTCTCATTTTCATAGACGGAAATAGGAAAAAAAAAAATGAAATACATAAATCCAATGTATCAAATTTGATATATGATATACTAAAAGGGATAAAGGGTAGCTTTTGTTTGTATTGATTTTCGTTTAAAACCAAAGTGAAAAAAAAAAGGCTTTTTTGTTGTTCTATTTTGGTTTCATTTTCATGAATAATTGGATTAAATATGAAATTTTCTTTTTTTTTGTTTTACCTATTGTTGTTTTTTTTTATATGTTCTTTGTTTTTTTTTTATATGTTCTTTGTTTTTTTTGTTGTTGTTGTTGTTGTTGGCATTTCAATGTTTCGATTTAAATGAAATAAAGTATGATTTTTCAAGTGTATCTCATTGAATAATACCATTAAAAGTTCATTGTTAAGTTCGCATTTGATAGACTGACTTTTTTTTTTCTTCTTCATTGTATGGAAAATAAGAACACATTGACAATTCGAAGGAGGTGCGGAAAAAAAAGTAGCGAAAAATTGAAATTTAGAATAAAATACATTTCGATTAACATTTAAGTACACCTTGAATAATGTATTTTTTTGTTTCTGGACTTTTTTGTTGTAATTTATTAAAACGACCTTTATCATACAATCCAAAAAAAAAAAAAATCGCAATGTATAGTATATTTTTTTTATCATGCCTTTCACGGTAAATTTTCACACAAATTATAATTCTAAATTATGATTTTGATTTTGTTTTCTATTTTTAAAAATTAATATTCATGATTAAAGATGATAAAAGAATCATAAGAGAATAAGAAGAAGTAATAAAGGCATTTAAATGCTAAATACTATGAATTTAATTAGTTTGTAATTTGCATTTTATTATTTTTGGTGCTGTAGATACTTGTATGTACATATTTAAAAAACAATTTATAAATTTTAATTAGAGTTAGAATTTTTAATTGAGAATGAAAAAACAAAAAAAAATAGACTTTTTTTCAGTTATTTATAGATAAAATGTGTTATGAGGTTTCAATTATTTCTTCTAAATTGAATTTGACCTTAACCTTTTTTTTGCTTTTGTTTTAGAAATGTATCCACAAAAAAAAAAGTTCTATAGAAAAGTTCAAATTCGCCATAGAAACGCTAGTTAGCGGTATTTTTAAAATATTTTTTTTTTTTTTGGATAAGTTTTATTTGTTTTGACAAAATAATGTTTCAATGTTTCCATTGAAATCCATTATTTTGTGTGGTAATAATGAAACTTGAACAAATATTTGTTTTTTGTATTTTTGGTAATCGTTTTTGAGTATATTTATCTTGAATAAGGAAAAAAAAAAGAAGATAGAAGCGTCGGTGGAATGGAATAAATTATAAAAATAGAAATGATTTAAAATAAAAAAATGTTGTCTTCAACTTATCCGAGACAAACGTAATAAATCATTCCCAGGATGATCAAAATCACCAATTCGATAGGTCATCAATTCACAAAAATTAATATAGTATTTAACTCTCTTTCCGTAAAAGTCTTTTGGTCTAGAGAAAATTCATTCTAGAAAAATATTTAAAAATCGCAAATTTGAAAAACAATCTGTTCCACGGTCGCGAACGTTCATTAATTGGTAATCATCGGTTGATATAAAACAAAAATTTGAAAGTAAAACTTCGTTTCTGACCATTAAAAAAAACTAAATTAAGGAAAACTGTTCCGTAGAAATTTGTACCGAAAAATATGTTGTTTCTAAAATTAAAAAAACAGTAAAAAAAAAAAATTATTTCACAAAAATAAAAAAATTCCATTCAACGTTTCCGTACTTAAAAATAATGTTCCATAAAGTTTGGATTGATTTCATATGTCAATCAAAAACACTGATTTGACGAATAACTCATTCCACAAAAATGTAAGTCGATTTCCAAAAACTGGGAAGTATAAAATTCCGCAAAAGTGTAAATTGGCTTCCGAAAACTAGAAAGCATAAAGTTAATCAATAATATTGTATCTCATTAGTTTTTGACTCACAGAATGCACAAAATTATCAAAATATAAACTTCCGAAAAACTGTAAAATCACATTTCTATCATTTTAAATACTAGAAAATATTCGAAATTTAGATTATAAGCCACCCTACAAATAGTATAACACTATACAAAGACTTTTTCTACCTTAAATTTCTATGTTTATTACTTAGGAAAATCGAATTCCTCTAAATGTTTCCATGGTTGAAAATTAAATTACTTACTATTGTGAATTTCAAATTCACTTTAAAACAGATTTTCTTTCAAGTGGAAAATCAAAGAAAAAAGAGACAAAAGCAATATGATGATAAAAAAGTAATTTGGTAATTTGTTTTCCAATTCAATTCAATTTTCATAAATTCTTAATTTTTTTGCTCTTCTCTTTTACTTTTTTTATTTGTTGTAATTTTTCTTGATTTTCCACAAAATAATAAACTATTTTACTTTTATTTTTCTATAACGGAAAAAAAAAAAATCTGTACATACTTTAAAATTTTGATAAAATGAAAATTTTTCTTTATTAAGATTTTACGGAATGCTTGTTAACAGAAGTTTTTCTCTTTTTCCTTTTTTTTTTCTTCTTCTTCCAAGTTTATGCATATAAAAGAAAACTTCAAAGAAAACATAAAATTTTATTTGATTTTTGTTGTGTGCTTGTTTATGTTTACATGAAAATTCATTATCAGTTTTTGTATTTAAAGTTTTTTAATACCATGAAAATTTTATACACATTCAATTTTTTATGTACCATAAAAGCATATATTTTCACTTTTGCGCGTGTATTTGTTACTTTTATTATCATATTTTCAAGGTTAAAGACAAATAAAAAAAAAAAGAAATTTTATGTTTATCTTTTTTTTTTTTTTTTTTACTTTTCTCTTTTGTGAAATTAAAATTGTTTTTATTATTTTTTAATTTACTTTAACGTAAACAAAATTCAGGAAAAAAATTTTTTTTATGGGTTTCAACACATCGTTTATTTTGATTTAATTAAATTTTTCGAGTCAAAGTGTCTTTTGCTGTGATTCTAGCAGTTATATGATTTTTCTTAACCCTTATTTGCTCTTCGTCTTTTGCTTCGACCTCCAGAGACTTCGGTCCATTGCTACGCTTTTGTAATTGTTGGTTTCAGCGTGTATTTAGCATCGGAATTTACTTCCTCTTCCCGTCTGCCCCGTGGCCTACCTCTTGGTCTGATACCTCCTTGTATAATCGAATCAAGTATATTTTTTGGGGTTCTTCTATCGTCTAGTCCTTGTATATGTGGGCCCGTCTTAATCCATAAGCCATACATGAACTTGAGAGTCTTGGTGATTTGAAGAGATTGTAGAGATTTGATCTCCATGTCATTTTCTTTATTTTTTTTTCAAACGTCACTTTTCAACTGATAATACTTAAATTCAACAATGATAATCTTATGTTATGATGAAGCCGTCAACGGACGCAACGTATACAACGTAGTCAACGTATCATTTATCCTGTTTTTCCTTTTTGACCACTAAACAGATTTTTTTTAGCTTCGTAAAATCGAGACAAGATAATTCTCCATTTCCAGTTTTTTTGAATTTATAGAAAAAAAATTTTCTGTAGAAAACGGACTCTCAAATTTTACTACAAGGTTCCTTGAAGGCTCCTTATAAAAAGTATTTTCCCTTTAATTAAATTTCTCTATAAAAATAAAAATTACATTTTGTAAAATGGATTTAAAGAAATCAGTCAGTCTTCCACATTATGTAAGTACTTATTATGAAAATTACTATTAAGCATATCCTTTTCCAATTTTATATTTCTGCATGATTATCGTATAAAATGCAAAAAAAACAAAAAAACAAAAAAAATAAATGTTTTTTTCTTGTCAGCATTTATTTTACGGATATGAATTTATTGTGTGTGTGTGTTTTTTATTTTCAATTTTAAAAAAATTTATGAAAAAAATATAACACAAAAGAAAAAGGAAGAATACAATATCCTTATTGTTATCAAAATAAAATGATTTTTAATGCATTTTTTATTTATATTCTTCCTTGAAATGATTTTTCTTTTTCATGTACTTTTTTTTTTCTCTTTATTTATTTTATTTTTTTTTATTTTTAATTTAATATCCTTATTTAATTGACACATTTCTTCGGTATTTGTCATCATAATTTGTGTGCATGATATATACCTACATATATAAAAAAAAAAAAAAAAGTAATTGTGGAAAGGATCAATTTAATGTATGACTTTTCTTTTTTTTTTTTTTTTCCTTTTTTATTGAAAGGTAATCAATTTAAAAAAAAAAAAAAAAGAATGAAAGGAAAAAAAAATAGGAGAAAAATTACGATAAAAAAATACTGGTAAACATGACATTCAATCCGTTTAATGAATTTTTGATTGATTTTTATTGACGATGATGATGATAATGTTAAACGGTTTTAAATCGAAAGAAATGAAAAAAACAACAGTAAATAAAAAATAAATAATTAATTTTAAAATGCGATTAAAGGAGGAGTAGAAAAAAAAAAGAAAAAAGAAAATAACTTTTTATAATGCTTAATCAAATATGTTATTTCATTTGATTTAATTTATCTCATCAAGTAAAAGTAATTTAGGTCAAATCAATGCGTTTTATAAATAAATTAAAAAAATAAATATAAAAAAAAAATTAATTGATATTAAATTAAAGTTTTATATAGGATGCATAGGGTGTTTTGTATGGATGATAAAGGGCTTCTATTATATACATACAAAGAATTGCATGAAAGTGTGATCTAGCTTACAGAAAATGAACTACTAAGGAATTTTTGTGCAGTTTATTTTGACGACTAAAAAGTCTGTTTTCTAAATATTTCTTTTTTTTTTCAAATGAGAAAAATGTTGAAAGGATTCTTTTGGATTTCATTAAAGGTTTGTGACGAATTTATTTTCAACGATTATTATTCTTAAATTTAAAGAAAATCGAGATGAAAGCCCAAAAAGATTGGAAGGATTCTTGTATGAACGAGGGAAACTTTTATTGTGGATTTCATACATGTTCAAATATATATTGTTCGAACTGGCTTAGGTTGAATCAAACAAATTTATGAGTCAGTTGATTTTTTTTAAACCTTCAGGGAAGAATCTATAGTGAGTTTCAGTGAAATTTTCAGTTGAATTGAAGTGTACTTCAAAAGTATCTCAGAAGACTAGTCATATGATTCTTGTAAGTTCAACTTTTGCTCCTCGTTTTAATTGGTTCCGAATTCATATTCGGAAAGAGCGAATATTTGAATTTTTTTCGGTCTCAATTTTTCACAAGAATTTCAAAAGTTTGATGTATGATTTCACACATGTTCGATGGTGTGATATTGTTTAAGTCGTTTACTACTTTTTTTTTCTTCTTGGTTGTCTCAGGTAACAGGGGTTTCGCAAAAACTTATAAAAATCACCCTTTGTAAAGTTGTAAATTATCTCTAAAAAACAACTCCATACATTTTTATCTTGAAAATTTATTAAGCTTTATTTTTTTCACTTTTCTTCGATAAAATAAAAAAATTGGAATCTTTTTAGATTGTATTCAAAAATGACACTTAAAAACAAATAAAGATACTGATAGCACAAAAAAAAAAACTTGTTTTTGTTTTTTTTTTTTAAATATATTTTTATTATCTTTTTTTTTTTTATTATTATTTATTTCATAATCTCAAAAAAATTAACTTTCAATTTTAACAATGTTGGCTTTTTTTTTTAGTCTTCAATTGTATTTAATAGTGAAAAAAGACCACGACCGAAAAATACTTTTTTTCTTACTTAAAAAGTGAAAAAAAGAAAAGAAAAAAAAAGGAGAAACAAAAATTGTGAAATTGTGATGTAAAAAAGTTACATAAATTTTTTTAAACTTTTTTCTTTTGGTGTCTCATTTGAAAAAGTGCTTTTTTTTTGTCAAAAAAAAAAAAAACTTTCATCACGTTGAATTTTTCTTTCAATTTTTCAATTTAAATTATTTTTTCCCCAAAAAAAAAAAAATAGAAAAAAACATGTTTGGAAATTTTCATTATCCGTGTTTGGAATACGAATGTCGTGTCATGATGAAGAACAAAAAAAAATTGAAGACAACGATGACGACAATGAATCCTCTTCTTCTTGAGGAATACAATCAAATAAGGTACATGTATAATAAATCCTGTCATGTAACAAGAAAAAAAAAAACAAGTGGAAGAAAAATCAAAAAAAAAAAAAGAAAAAAAAATCGTAAGAAAAATTGAACGGAAATTCAATAAAAGCACACATTGAATTGAATTACATTGTGTCAGGAAACTCGTGATGATTTCATATCTCTAGCTAATAAAGTAGCAAGTACCAATAAAACTTTGAGGGGAAGAAAAAAGGACTAAAAAGAAAAAAAAAAAATGAAATAATCAAGTTGAATAACCCAATTTTTTTTTTATTCTTATTTTTCAAATGAGAATTGTTGTATGTTTTTGAATCTCACCTCCCTTGTGGGGTTTTCTGTCACACAATAACAAAAACAGAAATATATTGTACAGAGAACTTCACAAGGATTAATTTATGGCTTTTAACAAGAAATTATATGATTGGATGTATGTATCGTACAATGTACATATAGATAAAATTATGAAAATGATTTCTTGTGGTGCATTTCCTTGCTTGTTTAATATATTTCGGTCATTGTGCCCATTATTCATCCATCATTTTGTTGACCGTACTAGTTTTCATGGTTTCCGATTATTTTATACTAAGTAAATATTTTTCTATTTATATCCTTGTGAAAATTTGTGTGTATGACAAAAATTGAGAAAATTTAAATCGAAATATTGCATGGTCTATATAGTTTGTTGTCTGTATGGATAAAATTTAATGTCAGAAAGGCAAAAAGGACGACATGTTGGTTAGATGGGAATGAAGGAAATGATAAGACGAATGAAGTCCTTATTTCATTTGTATTTTTTTTTTCTGTTTGACTTTTCCTTTTTGTATTTTTTTATTTTTAAATTGATTTATTGTGTCGTTCAAGATTTTTTATGTTCCAGATATTGTTTTAGGCTTTTTTTTTTTTTTGTTTCAATGTTTTCAAGTACTTCAGTCAATAACGGTTTACGATTTGCAAATTATTTTTTTTTTGAAAAATTTGAAAATTTATGTTTAAAAGATTTCCAAAATTTAGAAAGAAAAAACAAAGAATTGTGAAAGGAAGGGGTTGTCGAAGTAGGGCAAAGATTGAAAGACTTTTTCGAGATCAAAAATATGTTTTTTTTTCTTTGTTTTAAGACAAGACTAAGATTTGAAAGATCGACAAGATTTTCTTCTTTTTGCAACATTTGTTTTCTAAATTTAATCCTTTTTGGTGAAAATTCAACGTGAATTTTTTTCGAAAGTAACTTTTTTTTTTTCGCAATTTTCACAAGAATTTGAAGTGTAGCAGGTTTTCTTGAAGGCGAAATTTACAAAAAAACAAAAAATGAATTAAAAATGTAAGCTAACATTTTTTCTCTAAAGTTTTCCATGTATTGATGAAAGTGTTAAGTTTATTTTGAAAATGTATGCTTTACAAGGACAATTTCAAAATATATGTAATTTATTGGAGTGGTTGTTTCCTTTTGGCACTACTGCTGTTACTGTTGTTTCCTGTTATATTTTTCCTTCGAAATAAAAAAAATAAAAAATAAATAAAGGAACTTCATTTGTCACGTTTTTATCTTTTTTCGTTTTGAAGCTATTTATAGAACATAAATCGATTTTCTTTGTTTTTTTTTTTTTAAATTTTACATTTAATTCATAAATTTTACGAAAACAAAAAAAATTTTTCTCTGTTCATTACTTTTTCTTCCTTTTTTTTTAAAAAAAAAATTTTTCCGTAACTCAATTAAGAGTTTGTTTTAAAACAAAAAAGGTAAAAGAAAAAAAGATACATGTCATAAAAGATACATCTAGGGAAAAAATGATATGAATTTTAGCATTGTTTTGTTTTTCAGTTTAAAAAGAAAAGTTTTGTTTTTTAATTGGAAATTATTTGGGAGATAGAAAAATAAAAGGAAATTTATCGAATAAGTTTAAGGACCTCTTGAGAATATATACTATATATCATTCAATTTATATAGTGTGCTTGTGTGTGCTAAAAAAGTGAATATGTGTTTGTGAGTATATATACCTACATGATAATAATTATGATGATGACCTAAAAAAAAAAAACTAAAAAACAAAAAAATGTGAGGAAAAGTTTCTATTCGTCCTTTTTTTTTCAGTTCCTCTTCAAATGTGTGTGTGTATGTTAGATTTCCCTCATTTATCACAATTATTTTCGAGGTAAAAAGAAAAAAATAAATTTTCATTTAAATTATTTTAATAATCTTCTTGACCTATCGATGATGATGATGATGGTGAGATAAAAATTGTTGGCTTGGAAATGGAAAAGTTGAAGAAACTAAAATGAGCAACATTTTTTTTCCCCTGTTGATTTTTTTTTTTCGATGCTTTATAATTTTTTTTTAATGTGCTTTCCACTTTTTCTTCTTCTTCTTATTTTTTATTATTTTTCAGTGAAATTTATGTCAAGTTGTTTTCATTCTTATTTTATTTTTTTTTTTGCAAAAATGTTGCATTATGTTCAATTTATAGCAGCTTAAAGGAAAGAAGAAAAAAAAAAAGGATTTTCCGGTCTCATTTTTTATGTTTTTTTCTTCTTTTTCTTCTTTTCTATTGTTTTCTTTTCATTTTTTTTTTGCGCTTCACGAAAATTTATTATCTTAGGGGTTTTTAATCTCTTTTCAAGAAGCAATCAAAATGAAAAATTTTTCTTGTCGTTTTTCTTTTTCTAAACCACCAAACCAACCAGCTATACTGTGTCATCTAGACAAAAACATTATTTATCATCATTATGATGATTCTGGAGTACCTTTAGATGGATTTTTTTCTTTTCAATCTATGTGTGTATTTGTGTATGTTTTGTAATTGTGAAGATTTTTTTTTCTTTCATTTTGTTTTCTTGTTTTTCGAGTGCAATAAAATAATTCTATGGTTATGCATTTGTTTTATTTATGTAATTTAAAAAAGAAGAAAAAAATAAATGGAAAATTTATGACAAGATACACGGAATGTAATGTATATGTATCTATTTAAATTTGTATGTGGAATTCGTGATATTGACAAATTGTTAACATCAGATAAGATTTTTCTAACTTATGTAAAATTACATAAACGAGTGCAACTATGTAATATGTTGTTGCATGTATGTTACAGTTTCTTTTTTTCGTATCATGTAAAAAATTCATTCAAAAAAGTAATTGAAGAAGAAAATAAAAAAACAAAAAAAAGATGAATTGTGCAGATGCATTTCGTGACTGTCTGATATTTTAAAATGTCAACTTAAGAAATACAAAATTCTCTTGATGATGATGATGTAAAGAGTTTTTCGGAAATTTATTTTAATTGAATTAAGAATTTGATATAAATTTGAGAAAAAAAATTTAATTTATTACCATGGGAAAAGATGTATGAAAAAGTTTTTTTTACTTATGACGTTTTTTGTTTTAAAAATAAGGGGGAAAAAAAAAATGAAATTTAGATAAAGGATTATGGAATTAAATTTTAAAACTTTTCTATAAAAAGTGACTAAAGTATCTGCTATAAGATTAAAATTAATCTGAGTGGGAAGAAAATACAGAGTGAATAGAAAACGTGACTTTTAAGTAGTTTATTTTTCTTTTTGATTTGGCAGTTTTTCTTTTTTTGCATGGTTATAATTCGCGTTTTTTATATTTTCGAAAAAAAAAAATCAGAAGATTTTTTAAGCTTTCTAACAACCTTCTCACATTTTTCAGTACAAAATCCTCACAAATTACACGATTACCAAATCAAAATTTCTTCACCTAACAAGAGAATTTTCTCTTGAAAAATGTTTAACAACAAATGACGTTTTTCATGTCATAATAAAAATTCGATTTCGACTTTAATCTATTACAGTCTTAACTCTTAACTTATATACAATTCCCAACCCTACTTAAATTTATGAATATAAGAATCTTTTCGACAGGTAAAACCAGCTGATTTTTGTTATTACTCATTTAATCCAGTTGTTTGTTTAATTTTCGAAAGTAAATATTTTGAATTATATCAATGAATTCGAAAATTCGAAATTAAGTAATGTCGATTTTTTGCAATTTAAGTGTCACGATGGTGCATATGGCCATTGATATACCAAAATTCAAGATAAAATTAAAAACAACACAAAAAAACTAGAGCTTTTGGAATGCGCTTTTGACAAGCCTCTGTAAAATATTTTTATGAGTTCATAAATTCTCAATGAGATTAAATTAAATTTACCCATTATGAGTTACAACCTACACGAACAATTTTTTTGTTTTTTATATTTTACACTTTTCTCAATTAAAAATTTTTAATTATATTTGACTTTTTTTTTAAAAAAAAAAAAAAAAAGTTGAGGAAATAAAAAAAATACCACACGTCAGTCGGAATCAAGATGATAAGAAAAAATTGACAGAAAAAAAAGTGGAAAAATAAAATTTTGTGAGAAAAATGAAAAAAAAAAAAGCAAACCACACATTGTGTATTTTTTGTTCACATTTATTTGAGATTAATTCAGCTTTAGTATAGTCAGTAACTATGTACATATGTGATATGTAGCTAATGACCTGATGTAAAATTAGTAATTAATTCAAGTATCATTTACATACGAGTAACTTATATGCAAGTTTTTATTATTTTTTTTCATTATCTTGAAAATTTGATTGACACATTTTTTGCTCTCTCATTTTATCTAATCAACTGATTTTTTTTTTGTTGTAGTTGTTGTTTTTTTCGAACTTATAAAATTTATTGATTAAAATTTTTTTTTTGTTCTATATTTTTATTGATTTATTGTAGAATTGTGTTTCTTTGTTTTTAAACTAAATTTTTTTTTCTATGCAATTAAATTTAGTTCAAGAACTTTAAGCTAATTTTCGAAATTAGCAAAAAAAAAGAGAAGAGTATTTGTTCTTAATTTTTTTGTCCTAAAAAACTTGACGTACTTGAAAATGACTAAATAAAGGAATTTTTTTGTTTCTTTATAGCAATTTACCCCCCACTTCACCCTTTTTTTTTTTTGTTTGTCTCAGTTTTTGAACAAAAAATATTTCAAAAATAAATAATTTGCAAAAAACTAATAAAAAATGATTATTTTTTGAAGGCTAACAAACAAATAATAATTTTCTGTCAAATAAATTATATCAATAAACTGTTTCAAATAAAATAATTAAAATTTTCATAAAAATAATTGATTAATTAAGAATTTTTTTTTAAATTCAAGATGATTTCAGATAATTCTAATTTAATCACGTTTTTATATGGATTTTGAAAAAAAAAAAAAACAAATAGTTTTTTTTATTTCTTGTGCTGTTCTAATTAAGGGGGTTCTTTGTTTAAAAATATTCGAATTAATTGAGAAGACGCAAAAACCAAAAAAACGAGAAAAAAAAGTCCTAATTGTAGTTTTTTGTTGTTGCTATAGGCTTTCAAATTGAACCTGAACTCCCTTGAGCTTTCTCTTTTAAATATTGTTTTAAATGATTCGAGGATGCAAAAGTGTGAGAATCATTTAACCATTTGCATGCACACCACTTTTCTTAGATACTTAAAAATAAATTCGAAAATTTTCGAATATAACGGTATTTTTAATAACTTGTTTTTCTGTATAGTTATTTTCGAAATTTACTCCAATAATTACATAATTTTTTTTTTTTTGGTTTGTGAAATTTTGACTTTAATTTCGAAAGTATCAGCTGACTGTTTTTTTTTCGAATTATTTTTTGTTTCTCATTAATTTCGGAGAAAAACTTCTATGTTTTTCACTTGAATGTGAAACATGCCTTAATTTTGTAAAAAATTCTTCTTTCTTTTCATCTCTTAATCTTTTTCAATCCATGAGAAAATTTTTATTAGAAAATCTTTAAAAAAAAACGAAAAATATTTACAATCTAAATAAAAATTGCCTTTTTTTTTGTTTCTTTCACTCTCACTAGTTTGATAATGTGTAACAATTTCGAATACTGATTATCTATTTTCATAATTTTTTGTCATTTATATAGTTTATTTGAGAATTCTAGTTCATTGCTGATAACAAAATAAAAAATTTTTTTTTTTTTTTAAATAGAGAACACTTTTAATATTACGAACTAAATTTGTTGTTGGTGTTGTAGTTGTAATCTTAGATTTTTAATGATGGCAAATAAAGAAATTATTTAGAATTTAAAAAATAGTAATTGATGAATAATAGAATAATCATAGTTTTATTTTCGAAAATATGAATATTTTTACTGTAAATAATGAATGCATCTTTTCCCCTTTTTGAATATTTGTACGTGTGTTTGTTATGTTCGTTGTGTAAACTTTGAAACAATTTATTTAATTTTTGTTGTTTTTGAATAAATTTTTTTTTATTTACAAAAAAAAATGAATGGAGAAAATTAAATAAAGTGGAAATCAATTAATAAAGTCAATAAAATATTTACTTGAAAATTTTAAAAGCACAAAAAAAAGATACGAATAATTGTGTATTTTCGAATCTGTGTTGTTGTTGTTAATGTTTTGTTTTTTGTTCTTTTTTTTGCTTCTTAGTGAATAAATTATCAATTTTTGTGTGTGTTTTTTTGTTTAACACAATTACACACATTTACTTAAGACTACTTAATGTCTAGTGTTTTTTTTACTACCAAATTTCGAAAATGAAAATGAAAAAAAATTTTTATTTATTTTATTCCCCGTAAAGTACACATAAATTTTTCAGTATAGTTAAATAAATTTTTCAGTTACATTTTAAACATCTTACTGTTAAGATGAATGTTTATTTAATTGAAACAGCTGGTTATAATATTCATGGTTTTGAAAATTTATATTGTCCACGTTATATACGTAAAATTCAAGCAAAACCTGAACAAAAACAACAACAGCATCAGAAATCACATCATAAAATTTTGTAAAAATTTGAAGTCCTTTTTGTATTTTTCGAAATTCAATTTGTGAAATCATTTTAAAAATTTTGTGATTTTTTTTTTTCTTCTAATAAATAATTTTCTCCTTGTTTTTCGTTTTTCGAAATTTAATTTGAATGATTTTTATTGATGATTTTTAAATATTTTTGTTTAAATAATTTTTGATTTTTTCCTGTTAAAGTAATTTTTTTTCCTTGTTTTTTGTGTTTAATTACAGAAATGGTGTTAATGTTGAAGGCGCAACACATAAACAAGTCGTTGATCTCATTAAATCTGGTGGTGATTGTTTAACATTAACTGTAATATCAGTGACACCACAGGTAAATTAAATAATTTCGAAATTTAAAAATAAATTTTCTAATAAAAAATTACATTTTTTTCTTTTGAAAAAAAAAAATTAGGAAGCAGAAAGACTAGAACCACAAGAAGATCCTGGTGGATATTCGTATATTGATTATTCAGAAAAACGCTCTCTTCCTATTAGGTGAGTCCTTCTATATTTTCGAAAAATATGTTGTTTTTTTTTCGAAATTAAAATTTTTTTAATCATTTTTTTTTTCTATAATTTTTCTTGATTTAAAATTTCATTGTTTTAAAGTGAGAAATAAAAAAATAATTAAATCTATAACTTTAATCGTGAGGTCGTGATTAGACTTTCTTATTGTTACATGATCATTTTAATTTAATTTTTTTTTTTATTATTATTAAATTATCACGCGAATAGACGCATGCAAAAAGATTAAGTGTTTTAAAAACTATTACATGATTTTTAATTAAAGATTATTTTTATAATTAATGAAGAATATGTAATTAAAAATAATTATTATTTGAATTATTATCTCATTAAAATTATTTAAAATGTAGAAAACTCATAAAATTCAATGCAAAAAAACAATATTTATGAAAAAGTGCAGAGGAATGATATTCGAAATTTTTATAAAAAATATTTAATAACCCTTTTTCAGTCGGACAACAACTAAAAAATTCTATTTTGCGTATTTTTAAAACTTAAAAAAAGTGAATAAATCTAAAAAATTTCAATTTCGAATAGTGAGATGTAGACGGGCAAAGGATTACAGAGTATTGATAAAAATGTGTCTTAAAAAGATTTGAAAGGCCTATATGAATCTAGTTTGAGTCTCGTTCTTGTGAATTTAGTCTGAGAATTTGAAAACGAATGAAACGACAACGATTAATGTATTGTAATCGCATTCAGCTTGAATAAATAATCTCTTTAAGAACACCACTCAAAAAAATTTACTGATAACGTCTTACTCTCTCACTAAAAAGTTCACTTTAATCTCACTCGTTCATGTAAGCTCTGATCAGTCTCGAAAACTACTTCTAGCATAATAAGTAAAATCAAAGCTTTTCCAGAAAATAAAGGTGGGAAAAAATAATTCTAAAAATAAAGTCTTTATTCATTAATAATTCTAAAGTCTTCTATTCAATTGCTAAAAAGACTATTGTAATATTTCTCAAGTAGTCATTATAGATAACGGTACTTCTCTACTCTCATTTTTAAAAAAAACTATTTTTTACTTTGATTATAAATATTTTATCATTTAAATTAGACAATGAAATTTCTTTGTTTCAATTCAAATCTGATTTCGATTATCTATCGCACATAATAAAAAATTAATAATAATTTCAATTCGACCTTTGATACGTAATGTCCTTCGGTAAAATTTTGAGGTTAAAAACTATTAATTAGATTTTTTTCTTTTAATTAAAGCAAATTTTTTATGATTTTAATTTTAATTTTATTTTTTTTTTCCAGTATACCAGATTATAACATTGTAACACGTAATGGAGAACGTTTTATTGTGTTCAATATTCATATGGCTGGTCGTCAATTATGTTCAAGACGATATAGAGAATTTGCAAATTTACATTCAATATTAAGAAAAGAATTTATTGGTTTTAATTTTCCAAAATTACCTGGTAAATGGCCATTTCAATTAAGTGAACAACAATTAGATGCTAGACGTCGTGGTTTAGAACAATATTTAGAAAAAGTATGTGCAGTACGTGTTATTGCTGAAAGTGATGCTGTACAAGATTTTCTAACAGATTCTGAAGATGATATATCAGCATCACCAGTTGATATTAAAGTTATGTTACCAGATCATGAAATTGCAACAGTATCTGTTAAAAAATCAGCAAATGCTCAATTAGTATGGGATATATTAGTACAACGAGCTAATTTTACATCATATACACAACAATATTTTTATTTATTCGAAATTGTTGAATATAATTTTGGTAAGTCACAACAACAAAAAATAAAGAAATCCATTCCGAATTGATCGTATAGCTGTCATAAGTATTTTTTTTTATTTTTTTTTGTAGAAAGAAAACTTCAACCACATGAAATTCCACATCAACTTTATGTACAGAATTATAGTACAGCATCAAGTACATGTTTATGTGTTAGACGATGGCTATTTTCAATTAATAAAGAATTAACATTACCAGAAGGTGAACAAGCGGCTAAATTTATTTTTTATCAGGTAAAAACAAACTTCGAAAAACAAAAAACCAATTCAAGTTTTCGAAAAATAAATTTTTAACTTTTTTTTTTTTTTTTGTAAATTTAAGGCCGTTGATGAAGTAAATCGTGGCAATATTAGAGCTGAAGGACGTTTATATGAATTAAAAGCATTACAAGATGCTAAAAAAGCTTCCGAATATTTAGCGCTGGCGCGAACATTACCAGGTTATGGTGATGTTGTATTCCCTCATTGTTCTTGTGATAGCCGTAAAGAAGGTCATGTTATACCCTCAGTCGGTGAGTGAAATTTTTGTTTTTTTTTGTTGTTTTTTTTTTTTTTTCAAGTGTTATTTAAGGATTTATTTTTGTTGTTGTTTCAGGCATTAAAAGCTTCCGATTACATGCGTGTCGTGAGGATGGTGCATTAGAAGCTCAAACAGTAGAATTAACATGGGATACAATAACAAGATGGGAAAGTGACGAGGAATCAATGGCATTCTGTTTTCAATATACAAGAAATGATAAACCGCCACGATGGGTTAAAGTTTATACTCCATATGTGAGTTTTTAGTTTTTAGTTTTTAGTTTATGTTTTAAAATTTAAAATTTATTTTGATTTTCGAAATTCTCAATACCTTTTTTATTTTGAAATTGAACAGTTGTCTTTAGACCTTTTAAAATGTTTTCTAATTAGACTTGAATCTGAATTATGATTCCAGGCTATTTCTTTTTCTTTCAAAAATAAAGCCTAAAAACTGATGTTACTCTCCTATGCTGTTCTATCTCCTATGCTTTTCTTTTTCTTTTTTTAAATTTCATGGTCGCTCAGATTTTTCGTAGTTTATCTTAATTTTTTGTTTAGAATTAATGTGTCTTTGTTTCAAGTTGAGGACCTAAGACTCTTTAGACTCTCAAGATCTTTTTGAAGTTTATTTCCGTTGAACTACCCAAAATCAAATTAAATTTCAAAAATTAAAATCAATTTTCATCAATGTTTTTTATTTTTCTTTTCAGCATGCATTTTTAGCTGATTGCTTTGATAGAATAATGGAAGAAAGAAAATGGTCAGATAGCGGTGATTAACAATCTTCGTTAAAATAAAATTCATTCAAATTAAAAAAAAAAAAAAAGGAAATAAACAAAAATACAAAAAATTAAACGAATAAGAAAAAAAGTTTTTAATATAAAAATTATATTACATTTATCATTCATTCTTTATAAAATGAGAAAAAAAAAAGAAAAAAATAAAAAATAAAAAAAATAACTAAATTACTTCTCATTGATTAAAAAAAAACAAACAAACAAAAAAACAAAAACAAAATTCATTGTAATTGCAATATTTTAATCATATTTAATTTAAAAAAAAAAAATAAAAAATTAAAATAATGCGTGTTTAAGGAATAAATTGAAGGCCACTATAAACTCCCATATTTTATTTTTAATTATTTTTTCCTTGAAAATCAATTTGAAAAACGAAAAATTAAAAAAAAAAAAAGAGTACAAATACTTTGTGGGAATCAAAACTTAAAAAAAAAAACAAAACAAAAAGAGAAGCAAAAAGTATTGTTATTTCTTTTATAAGACATTTTTGCTATGAAAAAAAATCGATTTTGCTTTCTTGAAACAAAAAAAAAAAAAAAACACCAGAAGCAAAAAAATAAAAAATAAAAATGTCAATGTTGAAATGAACGCCTTATAGGATGATTGTGGTGGTAGGTAGGACGATTTTATTACAAACAAAACAAAAAAAAAAAAAGCAAAAACAACTTATGAGATGCCTTTTAACTCGTACAACTTAACTTTAAAGCAAAAACAAAAAACAAAATAATTTAAATAAAAATTTGTTAAAAACCAAAAAAAAAAAAAAATTCTTTAAGAAAGAATTAACCTTCAAAAATCACGTGATAATCATTCTGAGAAATCATTGTCATGATGAAACAAAAAACGAAAACAATAAAAATGAGCATAAAATATTTAAAAACTTTTTAAAACAACAACAACCAAAAAATAAAATCGAAATTTAGTTGCATTTATTTTCATTTTTGGCCATAATTTATTTCTAAAACGCATTATAAAAATTTCTAAAATAAAAAAGACGACAATTTTTTAATATAAAACACGTATTTAATTTTAAAAAAAAACAGAATATTAATTATAAATTAAAAATTCAGCTATTAAATAAATTCGAAAATGTAAAATTTGTGTAAAAAAAAAATGCGATTTAGCTAAACAGTATCGAATTGCTGAATTATTTTTTTTTTGTTCAATTTGACGCGATATTTAGCGTTTTTGTTTTTTCTATAATAAAATTTCAAAAAATTCATTTTGATTCATTTTCGAATTAAACTGAATTTTATTGATTTGAATTTAATTTTGTCATAGGGATGCGTTTAAAAAACGTTGAATTATCATAAATTGTTTATCAAAAAACAAATGAAGTTTTTAATTGCGAAATTATTGAATTATACCGAAATTTCTGCTGAATAAAATCTTAATTTGTTGATAAAAGTTTAGAAAGAATCAATTGTAACAATTCAGTGTATTAAAGTCTTAAGGTGAATTATTGTAATTGGCAATTCGTACTTGAATGTTTTTGAATTAGGCACGAAACAGAATGTGTAGGTGTACATCTTCGAAAACGTCAAATGATCGTCAATTGATGAAATTCAGCAATTTAAAGTTTTAAGCTGAATTTTATCAGTACACGATCATTGACGTTTTCGAAGATGCACTGTCAATCGATATTGATTACGCACTACAAGTGTTACTCCTACCATACGCTACACATTCTAGCTCAGCCTTAGGGTTAGCTAATGAATTGATTTCATCACAGTGAAACTTTTGTATCTATTTTTTTGTTTTTCGTTTCGTTTTCCTTTGACGAGTTAGCCAAAAAAAAAAAAAAACAGAATTTTGTATTTAATTTAGAAAATTTGAAGAAAAAAAAATGTTCTATGACAAAAAATTGAAATTGAAATAAATTTGTTTTTTTTTTTTAAGTTTTTAATAAATTTTGGTTTTTTTACGTTCTAGTCAATTTGAGTCGTAGGTAAAAATTAACAAAAAAAAAAAAAATAATTTAGAAAATAAACAACATAAAAATTAGGAAATTATTTTAGAATTTTGTTTTTTTTTTTTTTTTTTTTAAATTAAAAATTCATTTTAAATAAAATTTATTATTCTCGAAAAATAATTTATAAATTCGTCATTTTGAGCAAAAATTATTGAAAAAAAAATCATGAATAAACGGAAAATTATTCTTAATTTTTAGTGAAATTATTTTGGTGTCTCATTCACTCTTTTTTTTAAAAAAAACCAGAAGATGTGACAGAGACAACTAGAAAGTTTCGATTCAAAATGAGAACAAAGGAGTATAATTGGGAAATAATAAATTTACTCATTGTTTGCCTTTTTCAAAATTTTAGCTTTAAATTTAATCACTTTCTACCAATAAAGGAACTGTGTCTCTTGCTTTGTGCAATTTGTCATAGAACATTTAAAATGGTTTTTTATTCATCAAATTAAGCACGTTTTTCAATATAAAATTCATGAAATGCTTAAATTGATGAATAAAAGTCCTTTAAAATAATAATTAAACATTTTAAATTATTTAAAATGACTGATAAATCAGAACAAAAATTATGATTATTGTACTTACATTCTAAAACATATAAAAAAAATATGCTAATGCAAAAAAAAAGTGTAATTTAAAAAAAAAACAAACAAAAACAACAAAAAAAATCAATTTTTATTGTATTATCACAAATAACAAAAATCCATTAATTAAGTTTGCTGAAAAATAGATGATTCTTGCGAACAAAGTAAGATTTTTTTATTTTTTTCTTCATTGTAGCTTCCAAAGGATAATTTTTTTTTAAATTTGACACATTCGTTCATTGATTCACGCGAAAAATTGATGCCGTGTAAACTTTTTTTACACGGATAAAGCACGTAGAAAAAGTATGACAGCACCAAAAAAAAAGACGATTTAAATTGAAACCGCTTATAAAATGTAAGATTTACTCGTAATAAAAAAAAAAAACTTCATGCATCAAAGGACGGGTGTACGTTGCAAAAACCCTAATTTATACATATTACTGCCATATGCAGCAGGACATCACAATAATGTCCTGTGGCTCAATTTTATTTCAAGTTTTATAAATTCATCACATATTTCTTGATTTTTATCTCAATTTTGAATTTTATTGGGAACAATAAATCGAACAAACGCTAAATTCCTAAACGTCTTACCTTCGTCTTTTTAGAATGTCAAAAGTTCCAAAACTTCAACCATACAAAGCATCTCGTTTCAAAAGTCAAATGTGATTTTTTGACAACAACAAAATTAAGCAATTAGCGCATCGTGAGTAATAATGATGCTACTACGCAACATAAATTTTTTTCAGTAATGTATCTTGACTATGTCATATTGCAATCACGATGCAAAGCAACTGGACGTTTAGGAATTCAGCAAAAGTTAATTTCAGTTGCGATTAAATCGGAATTTTCTTTTTTTTTTCTCGATTAAATTCAAAATTGAGCCAATTAAAAAGATCTGTGGCCTTAATTCTGAGTGCAATATTAAAAATTCTAAATGATCATTTTTTTTTTATTCATTTAACACGCTTGCACATATTAAAAAACAAAAAGAATGATGTAAGGACTAATGAAATTTTTAGTAAGATTAGAGACTTCTTTCAAAAAATATCAAATGATCATCAAAGGCAAAGATTAAAGAGCCTAAAATCCTATCTGAATTCTTTGATGATCATTTGATTTTTTAGAAACAAAAAGAAAATCAAGCTAAGAAATAGGCAATTTCCCGTAATAAGCAATAAAATTATTTTAAGCTAAAATTTAGCCATAAATTCTGTTCTTTGTCATTTTTTTTTTCCTTTGAAAAAATTATTATAGAAAAATGCACTTTTTCAAGAGAAAAACAAACAACAAAAATAAAATTATCCACACATCAATTTTTATAAAATTGAAAAATTACCTACAAAAAAAAAATTAAAAAAAATAAAATGTAAATAAAATTTTAAAATTAAATAAATTTAAAAAAAAAAACAAAAATAGCAGTAAAGTTTGAAAAAAAGAAAAACAAAAAACAAGTTAAATTGCTAAAATTGCTACAGAAATTACGTAGAAAGAATTTAAAACCATAGCAAAATAATATTCAAAAATCACAATCTGCAAACTGCATTTGAAAAAAAATAAGAAAAATAAAATCAAAATATTTACAAAAAAAGTTTTTTTTTATAAAAAAAAAAAAAAATTAATCAAATTTATAAAAGCAAATTAAAGTAACAAAAAAACCCCCTTAGATTTCAAATATCTCGAATTTCTTAAAACATTTAACATTCCATTCTGAAAAAAATAAACAAAAAAATCTCATACACTTAAAAAAAAATTTCAAAATAAAAAAAAAAAAACAAACAAACCATGTTCTTGCACATAGTTGAAAAAAAAAAATTAAAAATTAAAAATAAATCGAATAAAAAAAAAACTTTAAAATGTAACTTAAATTTGTAAATTAATTAAAAAAAAAAAATAGTAGAGAAAATCATTATTAAAACAAAAATTAAATTTAAATTTAAAAAAAACAAAAAAAAAAATTTAAAAATAAAATTAAAAAAAAATAAATAAAATTTAACACTTAATCTCTAAAAAAAAAAATAAATCATCTCATTTCTAATTTTTTTTTTTTTGCACTGTTTTACAAATAATAAGAAAAATGTTAGAGAAAAAATTAAAAATTATACATAATTCATTTATGAATATAATAAAAGAAGACGAAAAAAAACAAAATAAATAAATAATTAAAAAAGTATTTTAAAAAAAAAAAACTTAATTAGAAAAAAAATAAAAATATATTGAAATTAATTTTTTACGTTATTTTTTTATTTATTTTTTATTTTTATTTTTTTTTTTTAAGTTTTTTTTTAAATTATTTTTTTATTTAGAAAAATTGAACAAAACCATTACAAAAATGAAATTATTTTATTTTTTTTTTATACATATATATATTTTTATTTTAGTTTTAATTTAAAAAATAGTGAAAAAAAAAACACAAAATAAACAAATAAAAAACACTTTTTACAACAACAATAAAAAATAACCCCCCCAATTATTTTTTTATATACAATTTTTTTTTTTTTTTAATTTGTTTTAAAGTTTTTTTTTTCTTTTCCTCGAATGTTCTTTATTATTTTTTTTTATTTTATAATTTTTATTTATTCATATTTTAAAATTTATTTAATATTAAAAAGAATAAATAATAATAAAAATAAAATAAATTAAAAAAATTAAATTAAATGAATATATCGTCCATATTTTATTTTTATGTTATAGAATTTCTTATACATATTATTATTATTTTTTCTTTTCTAATTTCTATTTTTATTATATAAATTAACGTACATATTTAGAAGAAAAATTAATCATTCAAATGAAAAAAAATCAATTTATGTTGTAGTTTATTTGAAATTAATTAATTAATTAATTTAAAAAAAAAAAAATTGTATAAAAATTACAATTAAACGCAATGTTTTTTTTTTATATATATAATATAACAATTTTTAGATTATTAATGTTAATTTTATTTTTTTTTTTTACTTTTATTTTATTAATTAAAAAAAATATACATACATATATATTATTTATTATTTACTAAGAAAAGAAGAAAAAAATTTTTAATAATTATTAATTATATTTGAAAATTATAAATATAAATTTGTATTATTCTATGAAATTTATTATTATTTAAAAAAATATTATAAAAATTTAAAAAAAAAAAAAAAACAAATTAATAAAAATTTAAAAACGTGACAAAAAACAAAAATAAAAACCGCTGTTTTTTCAGTTTCTGAGATTTTAAAGACCCTTTTATTCAAAAATACTTTGTCAAAGTCACTTTGATATGACCTATGATAGGGTTAGAAATTTGATAATTTTTCAGCAAACGTGTCTTATGAGACTTTGAAATATTTTTTTTCTCGAGGTCATCTTGTGAATGAATTTATTGAAGGGGTTTGGGTAGTAAAATGATAGGAGGTCGTCCTCAATCGTCACTATGAACAAACATTTTAGTTTGGAGATGATTTTAGAAGTATTGGAAGTTCCTTGTAGGCAACATCCTAGGTTATTTCGAAAATATGGTGATAATTATTTACTACAATTTTACATGAATCCATCCGAAATGTTCTACAGTACCCCTTATAATACTGTATGGGCACCGGAATCAACGATAGATATCAATTGAATCTCGATCAGTAGATGGATCACCAAACACATGGAAAAACTCCATGTGAAACGGTGGTCTGCCCTATCTGGTTGCAGTTCTCGTTGGGCTCATCACAGGGCATATCACTTTTAACCAAATAGTAAAATAATGTCGATTTATGCTCCATTTGAACTTCTGTAGATTATAAGAGGTAGCGACACGTAAGATCGAAGATCATTCCACAATTTGAGAGTTTTATTAAAGTAAGATTGACCAAATTTCAATGTACGTTCAGAAAGTGGCTTCAGGTAGAATTCATGGGCAATTGAATGTTGTTAAGAAAGAAAAAAAAAAACTTCACCAGGAAATATAAGATAAGTGTCATAAAATACTCATTCATATGTGATAAACCATTATAAATTTAAATTATGAAACGATAAATATATCAATTTCAAATTATGCAACTCATATGTAAATTTCATTTTTTTCTTTTTCCTTCATTTTTTCATTCTACGTTAAAGATTATTTACATATTCGATCAATTAATCAATTTTTTTTCCTCTTTAGTTACACACACACCTAATGGAGACTGTATTAGTCATGTGTACTGAATGAAAAAAAAAAACAAATATAGAAACAAATTAAATTATTTTCAATTAAAATTCTTTACACATTATTGTAATTTAATAATGTGTTAATTATATGTTCAGAAAAAAAGACAGAAAAAAAAAATAGTTTTCAATTGCAAATCAGATTATGAAATGCATTTAATTTAAATATTTCTCAACACACTTCGGGTTAAGAAAAACAAAAAAAAAATCAAATAAAAATTATATAAAATACCTTACCACCTACACACACATACGATGATGACGATTTATCGCTGTTTTAGAATCTCTTTAGAATTTTCTCATAATTAAAAATGATATGAATGAGAATTAAATAAGTCATGACTTAATAAAAAAATTTTATTAACAATTTGAGAATATTACGTTACAATTATTTAATAGAACGCGCTGAAAAAATAAAAAAATTATGCACACAACGCTTCGACATTTTAAAATTGTAATTTTTTTAGTTTTTTTTTTTCAATTGAACGAATTAACAAATTTATTTTTTTCTGTTTATTTTATTGTGCTAATTGTTTACTAAATTTAATTAATATTTTTGTTTGTGTTTGTTTTTTTTTTCTTTAAAAAAATAAATATATGTAAATCATTGCAGCAATGTGAGATAATCCCTTATTAGGAATGCCGCATTTTAAAGAGAAGCGGCAAACATTCAAAAAAAAGTATCGCTTTGATAAACAATAATTTTTTTTGTTTGTTTTTCTAAAGGCAAACAATAAGTTTGTGTAAATTATTCATTGTTTTTCTTAGAGAGACTAAATTAATTAAAAGCGACATTATTTTTTTTTTTTTCGAAAAAAAAGGAATTTTAAATAAACGAAGAATTAACAAGTGAAGAAGAAGACTATTTACAATAAGATTATGAATTAATTTGTTAATTTTTTTCAAGAAAAAAAAAAAAACATTGTAGTCCATAAAAAGTGGTACAACTTTGTATGTACGTACAAGGAAACAAAAAATAAAAAATAAATTTGTCTTCTTCTATTTGACTTTTTACCGGGATATATTTCACTTAATTCAGCTTAGATGTTCTGTAAGAATTCAAATGAAAGCGGTAGATTTTGAGCAAATCGAGATGAAGCTGAGGCTAAAAGGCTAAATCTTAGGAACTGGTAGAAGATCAAATAGAAGCAAAATCTGAAGGGTCAAAAAAAAAAAAAATGTTGCCTAGTATAATTTTTTTTATTTTATAGCTTGACGTGAACTTAGAGCTAGCTCCTCAATGATTTTTCTTCAATAAACCTTCTTTACAGTCTCTCCGCAATTAATTTTCAATTTTCGAATTTCTAAGGAACATCATTTTCTCAATTCGCTTTAATTTTTACCACAACACAAAGACAAAGTACCTATCATGAATGAGCCTGAATGTATTTCAACTTTCTAAAATTCAACAGGAAATAAATTTACTTGAACTTTGACTCCAAGTTTATTTCGTACATGAGTTAAACAATAAAAGAAAATAAAATTGGTGTTCCACAGGGATCATGCTTGGTTCCACTTTTATTTCACCTTATTTCTAAACCCTATTTTTTTCAATCAGAAAAAAAAAATTAGATTTTTTATTCATCTCTTCTGTTCATTCTTTAAAAAAAAAAATACTAATTATTATTATTTTAATCTTACAGATCACGTCCACTGAAATAACAAAATGTTCTCTTAACAATAAAGTCACGAATTAACATTAAAAAAAAAAAAAACTTATAAAAAAAAAATTGTTGCTGTATTCATTACACATTATCAATTTATGTTCGATATATGTACCTACATATGTGATTTTCTATAAACAAACATATATAGTATTTATTGCACAATTCTCTTATATTTATTTTGTATTGATAATAATCGTTTTCTTAAAAAGTTATGTCAATAGAATTTGAAACAAAAAAAAAAAAAATCATTAAGTATACAAGTATGTCGTCAAAATTTAATAAGTGTGTGTGTGTGTTTAAGCAATAAAAATGTCTTTAATATTTTCGAAGCTAAAACCTTGCTTTATTATATTGTTTTTCTTAATCATTTAGAGTGAAGATTCAAAGCGAGTAAAGTCTAGTTTTTTTTTTTTTTAGAGTGCGGACTTCGGATTTCAGAAGCAATAGTTTTTTATTTTTTTGCTTTTATAAAGTCTAAAGTTGAAATTCGAATTCGAATATTAATTTTCGAAAAAAAAAAATTATGCTACTTTAAAAATATTAAAGTGGAAATACGATACAGTTATTAAAAATCAATTGTTGTTCATTTTTACGGATTAAATAGTGAAGTAAAAAAATTTTTTTTTTTTATGTGGTTCAATGAGCCATCATTGTGATTTAATCGGTTTTGTGGATTAGCGGAAAATTGATATGTTTTGCGTTCTGTAAACTAGAAAATTAGGTTCAAGTACGTGAATGTTTTTTTGTTGTTGTTGTTATTTGGGCTCGTTTAATAGAACTACTTGCTGAAAATTTAAAATTCAAAGTTAGTTTAATTCAAACCTTTTGTGATAATGTAATGTGTGTCGGTGGAAGTGATTAATTAGTGTGAACGTTTTTTTTTTTTGTTGTAATTAAAAAAAAAACGCGTTATTTTAATAAAATTATTTATAGTTTTTTTTTTTGTTTTTAAAATTATTTTAACGGAAATGAATTGAATTGAAAAATACACCAGTCGTTATCAAAAGTCATTAATTTAACAAAAAAACAATTAAAAAAATGAGTTCAAAGAGCAATCAAACAACTTTGATAAATATTTTACGTGGTTCAGAAGATGATAAAACAATTCCCTATGTAGATTCTGTAACGGATTTACAGCAACTTCAGCAACAACAACAACAGCAATCACCAAATATCAATATTGATAATGTTCGTCCTTCACAATTACCACCAGAAAGGCGACGTAAAAACGAAAATGTTAAAATAACTGTTTCACCAGTTATTCATAGTCCATCATCATCATCATCATCACAAAATGGACATGAAAGTGGTGGGTCTGTATCGACTCCCACAGAAAATGGATCCTTTCATCACGATTATGATGATGATGATGATCATGATTCAAGTGATGGTAGTTTAAAAAGTGATATTAATTGTGAATCTCCAGGTCCTTTGGTTAATGTGACATCTGCTAATGGTCCTAATGTTGGCTTACGACGTAATTCAATTTCATTGCCAATGGACTTAAATAAATTGGAGGCAATTCAACAGGCTGCTGAAGCAATACAAGAATCTAGTGAAGAGATAATTATACCAGAACAAACTGTATCTACATTGGGAACAGAAAGTCGAACTGATAGTGTGGTAAGTCAGGAATGATTTTTTTTTTTGCAAAAAAAAAAAAAAAAAAAAAAAAAATCTTCACTTGCGATGATTCATTTATTATCGCAATTCTGATGAAGCTCATGGATGATATCGAGCAATAAATTTGACCCTTGGTTTTGTTTTTCTTTTTCATAAGAAACCAAAATAAGAAAAATGTGAAATTATGTAGAAATTTCCTTGTTTTTGATTAATTTCACAGAAAAGATTTTAAAATTTCAATAAATTTAATGAAGCTGGTGCCCGTGCAGTGTAATTTTGAAAAAGTACCAAAAAATATTTTTTTTTGTTTTAAGAAAAAGTGAATTTTTAACGAAAAAAATCGTTACTTTTTCTTAGATTTAACTGAAAATTAATTATTATTATACCTGGTACACAAAGGTAGTTAAATTGTTTTTAAAAAAAAAAAAAATTTAAAAAACAAAAAAAAATGATTGATGAGAATACATCACTTCTGACGCATGTAAAAAGTAGTTACAGAAGTTTAATAACACTTAACACAAACGTAAGTTTTAATTTAAAGTTCAAAATATGACAGGGTGAGAGATAAATTTTAAAATAAGGTCCAAAATATTTTGTGAACCCATCTAATTTTTGTTCAGCTGTTTTTTTTTGTGTTTAGTTCGAAAATTAAAATTTATTAAATCGAAGTGTTCCGCTCATAATACGAATTTAATTTTAAAAATAAAAGAAAGAGAAACTCTTTTCATAAAAAACTAATTTAATTCTCAGAATGTAGAATTTAAAGGATCAGACTATCCTCTTTGTTTTTAAGGCTAAATTAATGGTCAGCTACGCCACTGGTACTGTCTAGGGAATAATTTTTTTAGTTTTCACAATCCGTTTTTTTAAAGAGCATTTTATTATGTTCTTTTACTCAATGCTTGATTTGTTTTGAAATTTTCGAGAACTTTATTCTGATTGGAAGATGAGTACACACGTTTTTTTTTTTAGAATATTGGTGTTTTCGAAAATGCAGTGATGCTGCCGTGATACACAGTTCAGCTTAGACTTTTATGAGCTGAGTTGTTTATTACGGCCACATCACTGCATTTTCGAAAACACGCTTTTTTTAAAAAAATTTATTAACAAGCTTCTTTACATATTTTTTAGGTTCGTGATACATGAATAAAAATAATGGAATGACGCTCGAACTTTTAATCCTTTTTTTCAATTTTATTCAATTTTTCATTGATTTTTTATTTAATTTTCAATCAATCGGCCTCAATTTCCAGTAAATTTACGATTAATTTTTACAATTTATTAAAAAACAAAAACAATTAAAATATTATTTAATTTATTTATCCATATTTTGCCTTGTAACCTTGTAAATTTATGACTGTTTTTTTTTATATATATATTTTTGTCTGTGTGAAGCATCGTGCTTTTAAATAATAATTATTTCTAATGATGGTAATTTATTATAATTTATTTTCGAAACAGAAAAAAAAAAACATAACATTATTTCATATTTTGATGACAATTATTATCATGACCACGAATTTTAATAGAAAATCTAATCCAGCAGAAAAATACAAAAATTACAAAAAAACATTGTAAACATCGCATTAGTTCATCTTCGTGAATAAATTATTTAATAAACGAAAAAATTACAAACAGTAGAATAAGTAAAAAAAAAAGCGTGCATGAATTATAAAAAAAAAAGAAAAAAAACTTTTGTTTATTTACAAATCAAAATTTAATTTAATTGTTTATGCACAAATTTGAAATTATAAACAGAAAATATAATAAATACCTTGTTTTTTTTTTAAAATTTATTTACCTACTTTTTTTTGTTCATTATTGGCATGGTCAATTTTACCACCCGACTCGAATTTGTTTGAAAAATGTAGGTGATATGAATTAATAAGTTAAAATGTATTAATCATATGATTTCTCAGGTATGTGACAAAAATATTACGTATTTGAGACAAAAATAATAAAAATTGATAACTAAAAAAAAAAAAAGTGTTAAAAACATAAAATAAATAAAATGTCATCGATAAATTCAACCTTCTCATCAATTGTTTCGATATTTATCTTTAATCGACACAATAAATAAAAGATAAACAAAATTAAAAATTTCAGAAAAAAAATAAAATAAAAACTGTGAAAAGAATTTTTTTTTTTTCAGATACTATTTTGTTTAAGCAACATGTTTTGTTGCTAGCAATGTTGCTAAGGTATAAAATAATGTTTTCTTGTTTTTTTTTTGTGATAAAAACACGATGTTTTTGAGGTGTTTTTTGCATTTGTTTGTTTAATTGTTTGTGTTTGCTTTAAAAAACAAACAAACAAACAAACAAAAATTGTTTAATTTGATTTTAATGGCTTTTACAAATTTATTTAATTTAATTTTTGTTTTTTTTTAAGTCGCCTTTTTTTAATGATATATTTTGGGTTTTTGATAAAAATTAAATACTTAATTTGAAGCTACTTTATTTTAAGTAATGCCTTGGACATATAAGGTACTGATTCATCCGTAAAACTCTTCAGATAATTAGTGTAATATTAGAGAACATACGATCAATTTTTAAGCAAAAGTTTCCAAGAAAATGCTGTCTGTTTTTTTTTTTTGCCTAAAATTCGTTCTTTTTTCAGCTATTTGAAAAGTTATCAACTTTTTTTTGCTGTAATTGAACCCAATTATTTTTATAAAATATGTTTTTTTGTTTACTCAATTAAACCAGGCATATTTTAATGAATTGGTGACAGAAAACTGTTCTATTTTTTGATTTTTCTAATGAAATTTGGATTTTTACGCAAAAAGTTTTAAAAAAAAAAAACAAAACAAAAAAGACGTGTTGTTAAGTAAGAATAATAATGTTTTTTTTTAAATTTGTAAACAAAACATGACAATGAGGTGCTAATTAGTCTAGAAAAATACAGAAAAAAAAAAAAAAAAATAAAGAAAAATGTTGAAATTAAGATATATTGTGGGTGGTAATTAGCACATTTAAAATAATTTCATATTTGCTAAGTAGTGTGATGTTACAAAGAAATTAAAAAACCAATAACGTTTTTTTTTTCTTTGTTTTTTTATAATTTTGTTCAGTTTAAGTAGAAGTTTACTTCAAATTCAACATTCTAAAGAACAAAGAACATTTCTGAAATTCTAAAAACTTCTTTAAAAAAAAATCTAATTTTCCATTTTATTCAAATTTTTCCTTCAAACTAAAAAAATTTAAAAAAAATTATTTTAAAAATAATAATTTAAACGTCGTCATTTTTTAATGATAATAATTTTATAATTTAGAATTAAAATTATTCAAGTATTTCGATTGCGATAATTGTCTTTATTTCTTATCTTTTAATTATTTTTCTTGCGCGGTTTCAAAAAAAAAAAAGAAAAAAAATTGTACGATTTGACTTGTTATCAGAAAAAAAAAAATACTTAATCATTTTATTGATGATTTTAATAAAAAATCAACATACAAAATAACTCACAATCAAACATAAACAAAATAATAAAAAATCAAATAAAATGTAACTTTTATTTAAAAAAGCAAAAAAAAGAAAAACAAATTTGTGATAAAGTAAAATTTATTTACTTTTTCTGTCTCACATGTTTTTTTTTTTTATTAGTAAAAAAAATTATTAGCTTTGATTTATTATGGGAATTTTTTAGAAAAAAAAATACCTAAAAGAAATATAAAACAATAAAATTTTATAAATAAAAAAATTTTCCAAATTTGTAATACTTTTTAGTATTATCGTACTTAAAACAGGATGAGGTTACAAGAGGATGACAAATACAGGTTCTGTGGGGAGGCCAGGAAGATTTTGAAGCGTGTGAATGCGAGGCATTGGCCTCTAAAAGAGTGTGACACATGTATCAATTTTTCCTCAAAACAGACAAAATCTTGTGTGCACATACTAATAGAATCTTAGGATTTATCAAAAGCCAGAAATTTATGAGAAGAACGGGCGGCACAAAAGATCTGTTCAGGTCGAGGTGTAACGATAGCCCTAATTATCTTATCTTATCTTTTAGTATTTTTTATTTTGAAGAAATTATAATTTGTTTGTCCGATAAAATTCATCTAATCAAAAATATGTCAATGTTTCCGATCAAATATCATCTTATACCTTCGACACACTACAAACAGAAACCTTGGTTATTGATTTATTTAAGTGTATTATAACATTCAGAGTATTTCTTATATAAATATATAAATTTTTTCGTTTTTCGAAGTTCAAAAAAAAAAAAAATGTTTTTAAACTTTCGAAAAAAAATTCGAATTTTCGAAAATATAATTTCGAATTTATATTTTAATTTTAAATGGATAAATTAAATGTTTTTAAAAAAGTTTTTTTTGGTTAGACGAGTTTTCTAACTAATATGAATTTTTCTGGTAAAGTGAAGAATTTGTTTTTGTTTGTGTGAAAAATTTCGATAACTGCAAATTATTATACTTTCAATTTTTTGTTAATTTCTACTTTTTCATAGAAAATTCTGTTTTAAATATACCGCTTTTTTTCTTCTACAATAAACGTTCATTTTTCTACACCTACAGAAGTTTTTTGTTACGGTTGACAAACTCAGATGAAAGTGTTTTTTTTTCTTCCTTTTTGTTTTTGTTTTTTTTATTTTTCATACAAAACAAATTTTTTTTTAATAAATCAAGTCCACGCGTTTACAAAAGATCAAATCAATTGCATAATTTTTTTTTACATTATTCTCGTTGAATAGGAAATAAAACAAAAAAAAGATCCCACACATATTTCACTTTTAATTACCACCAACAATTCCAATAAAAAGTGAAGAAATAAAAAATGTAAATAAAAAACGATTTATGCAACAAATACATATCTTTCCATCCCATTAATTTTCAAAACAAGCAATATTTTCAATTTCGTTTTCAATTTATTATTTTCTTTTTTAAAAAAAAAAAACAAATCAGTAACACTTTAAATTTCATTTTGTAATCATTTTTTAAATCTCTTAATACACATGCTTTATCTTTTTTTTATATTTTTGTTTAGTCTCTCATCAGATACTCTCTGTTTACATTTTTTTAAAAGTTTTATTTAAATTTTTTATACGATTACGACGTTACATTGTGTTATTTCACCGGAAACATAACTGTTTTTAAGCTTTTTTCTATATTCTTTTTGTACAGAATTTTTTACTTAATTCAAAAAAAAAAGTATATTGTATCTTTTCTCGTATCTGTATCTGATACATTAAATTTCATAAAATCAATGTCAAGTTTAATAGATTCAGTAAAAAAATTTACACAAGAATTTCAAAAATTAAGCTCAAAAAAAAAGCTCAATGTTCTTTCACTGTCGACAGGAAAGATACAAATTAAAAATGTTTAAAAATTAAAATAATTTTATCGAATTGGTTGTTTTTTAATCTTTTTTATGAAAAAAAAAAAAAAGTGAATGAGAATTAGTATGATAATGAAATCATCAATTAAGGCATTATTATTATTATTATTTATTATTATTTTTTCAAATGAAAGTACGCCGTTATTATGTATATTTAAAAGTAACGAGGTAAATTTTGCAAAAAAAAAAAGCAGTGGGCAGAGAGTATCTATATTGAGGTTGAAATGCAACACAAAAAAAAAAGCCTTGCAATTTTGCTATTTATCTTAAACGGTGCTAGATAGAAGGTTCATTTTTTCAAGTTTTTTACTGGAGTTTGTTTAGAAAATTGTCAAATTTAAAAAGTTTTGAAGAATTGTTAAATTGAAAGAAAAAACAAATATAAAAAGAAGAACCCAGAAAAAGTATGTGAAAATTAGGTTGTTCATTGAGTCGTTTTTAACGTATTTTTCTTTTGGAGGATCTAAGAAAAAAAAATGAGTTTAAAAAAGGTCCATTGGATATCCTTAACTGAAAATACAAAGGAAACAAATTCAAGTGAAGAAAGTTTGAATAGTTTTTTAGATAAACAGGTGAATTTATTGTTTTATATTACAGTTTATGCTTCCGCAAAGATAGGATAGGCTTTGGTAGAAGTGTTAGTTTTGATATAAATTTTGAATCGATTTTGAAGGATTCGTATAATGTCTGTGTGTGTTTGTGAGGCGAATTCAAATTAAATTTTGATTTTGAAGATTTCTTCTTAAGGGATTGAAGGATTATTTTTCTTAAGATTCTTGTGGAAAAATGTGACAAAATTCTATACATTCAAGTTCTAGAAAATTAACAAAGAATTGCACTTGTTTCTGTTTTCAAAAATAAATTTGAAACAAAAAATACAAATTTAAAAAAAAGAAGTGAAGTGGTTACTCAATTTTCGATATTTTTGTTTTGAATTTTCTTGAGTTAATTATCAAAAAATGAATCACCTCTACAATTAGTGATTTTTCCAATATGTTTTGTTTTTTTTTATTTTTTTATCTATTAAAATTTATTCTGTTATGAGTTTATTCTGTTTTGTTTGCTTTTTCTCTTGTGAACAAATTTCAGTAATTTATTTCGAGTAATTGAAAAATTTGCCAAAAATTATAAAAGTAATCAGGAAAAGGGATTATAAGTAGTACAGAAGGGGGCACTACAACCCTCTGACTCCACAACTAACTGCGAGGTGTGTGGTATCAAAACGGCACTTTCCGTACTAATTGAGTTTTCGGAAGCTTCTGAGAACCGCCACTTCAACCAACCAACCAACCAACCACGAAAAGGACTGATTGTCTTTCAATTACTTTTTCTATCGTAAGAATTGGAAAGATTGAATCTGCTTCAAAAATAGGCAACACTTGAAAAGTTTTATATTTTTTATTTTTTTAGATTTAGAAATTAATTTTTATGACATCACGGGTTTATTCGAAAGAAAAACCTTTGAAAAAATGAATCACAACGTGTTTACACTTAAGAATAAGCATTTTAGATATTGGAAATTCCATTATATTTTTCAATCAAAAATTTTACCACAAAGCTTTAAAGTGATTTTTTTTTAAATTTTAGATGATCGATACTGAACCGTTTGAGAGCAATCAAAATTTAGAAAATGGTAAAAAGGATGAACAAGAAGATGATGACGAGAGTGATGAAGAGAAGCCGATGTTCTAGTAAGTAGCAATATTATTTTTTTAAAGGACTAAAAAAATTAGAACGCTTTGACGCGTAAGAATAAAGCTTTCACGCGTTAAAGTAGATAATTTTTTTTCTTAAAAGGATTAAAATTTTAGAACGCGTTGACGCGTTAGAGTGATGTGTTTACGCGTTAAGTATGCGCTGTTTTTAAAAAGACTTTGACTTTGATATTTTTTCTAGAACTATAATAACACCCCAGTCTCACTTATGAATCTCATTTCAATGGTGTAGTGTGGGTGTGTTTGCAAAAAATTTACTCACCATATCATCAGTATCGTTTTCACATACTACATACATACTACATATATATGTACGTATACCTATGTATATGAAATTCTTTATAGATTCTTTTTTGTTTTTTATTTTCATATATTTTCATTTATCTCTCAGAAACTTTTATGAAGCTTTTAAATTATTTATTTTTTATTATGCTTGTGTATGATTAAAGTTAAATCTATTTATCAGTTAAAATTGTATATAGAGAATATATAAGCTGAAGCTGCAAAGATACTTTATAAGTATCTTTATCTTGATTTTTGTTCATTATCGTTGTTCTTGTTGTTATTTTGATTAAGATCATTTTATTTTTTTTTTTATCTTTTAATACAATACATACAATTCTGAACAGATTACCATACTGAGAGATATAAAGAATGATGTTGATGATAAAATGTTATTAATGATAAAAAGATAAAATATATATAATAGATTAGAATATGTATATGACTGAGATACTTATTGCATATTCACAATAGAGAACGAGTATTAAGATAGCTATAGCATTTTTTTTTATTGTGTTATTACATTAAGAAAGAATAAAAATTTTATTAAAGAGAGTAAAAAGAATGTATTGTAGATACTTAAATCTTTAAAAAAAAAAAATGTATCTTTTGTAGTTGGGATTGCCAATGTGTGTATGTGCAATAAGAATATTTATTTATTATTTTTCTTACATGAAATTATTATGATTTTTATCAGTTAGTATAACTTTTAGTTAGAGTAAAGGATTATCACAGTTATTAAAGTGAGAAATTTCTGAGTTTTAATCTGAAAATTAATTGGTGATTTTAACAAAAAAAAAAAAAAAAAAAGACAATGTTAATGAGTTAATTAGTTAAATTGTGATGATTATAGAAAAGATTAGATGGTTTTTTTTTGAAATTTAATTGAAATTAGAAATTGTGTACTGGAAAAAGTTGAACTGTGAAAAAGGTAAAGAAAATAAAAAATTAGAATGGATGTGAATTATTTAAAATTAATTTAAGATAAATCCCAAGGCACTGTTTTTTTTGTTTTGGCGGTTTTGAGATACTTTTCGAATGAAATTTTGTGGTTTTATGAAATTCGAGCTTTGATTGCAAAAAAGTGGCTACTTTTTTTCGAGAAAAGATATTTAATCTAAAAGAGTTAAAGGGGTTTGATTTTTGGGTGATTTATAAGGTCATGAGTCTAACCTAGGATAAGTAATTAAAAAGATGGTCGATAGTCAATTTAAACTGCAATTAAACTGAGAGCTTTTAGGCATTAGAGTAGATTTTGTGCTAAAAGGATGACTCTGAATTAAAAATTTCGCATTTGTTGCCCTTTTAAATGTCAAAATGTCAAAATTAATTAAAAAAAAAAAATCAAAGACAACAAAAATCTAATAAATTTCAATTTTATCTTTGTTCAATTAAAAAATAGAACAATTTTCTTATTGTTCCAACATATAATTTTTCAATTTCTTCATATATGTAATGAGACCTCGTCTTATTCATTGAAAAAATTTAATATATGATGATCATGGTATAATTTTGTAATAAAATCTGATTATTTTTGTGATATGTGTTTTTTTATTTTTTTATTAACAAAAGTGAGTATGTATGTAAATTACATACATGCAAGCATATGTACATTTTAAAATGAGATACAAAAATTATATAAAATTTTTATATTATGCGGTTTTTTAGTAGTAGCCTGCAGTAATCGTGTGTGTACAAGTATGCACACTATGTAACTAAGATAACAATTCTGACAAAATTAAAAAAAAAATATAAAAAAATTTAATAAAAGTCGTAGCTATATTTTGAAAAAAAAAAAAAAAAAAAAAAAAAACCGAGTGATAAAAAGAATAAAAATAGAAAAAAGCTTGTCTTATTAAATTCAAGTATGATACTTAATTCCATTCGCAATTATTTTATTTTTAAATATATGTATATATTTTTTTTTATTTCGAAATCGAATTAAGCAATATTTATTTGCGGTTAATGACATATTTAGATTTTGAACGTTTTTATGATATGAATTTGGTTTGTTTGTTTTGTTTTGGTTTTTTTTTTGTATTTTTTTTTAACACATTTTTGAATTTTTATTTTTTATTGCTATTTTTTTCATGAAAATTTCTTTTTTAAATTTTTAAATATTTTTTTTTTTTATTTAATTTTTTTTTAGTCCTGGATTTCGAAATAAAAGAAGAGCATCAATAGCACCATTACCAAAATTTAAATTAAATGACAAGGATATGTTTGGTAACGATTTCGAAACACATAGTATGAGTAATCAAAACTCAATAACAAGTATTAATTCATTAGCTGGTCTTATTAAGGAGAAAATGCAAGTAAGTAGTATAAGGAAAAAAAAATTCTTCTTCTTATTATTTTACGACTTTTGATACTCCTGTAAAGGTCATATAGGCTTCAAAAGGAATAAAAAATACGTTTTTGAAATTTGGGGGTTTTTTCACAAAATTTTAAGAAAAATAAAACATTCAAGACTATGAAAAAGGTTTCGGAACCACCCTTTATTTGGTGGATTTTGAACTGTTACAATAGGAATTTATTGTTTCACTAGACATTTTTAGATGATTTTTAGGAATTTGTAGTTCTTCGTTTTGCTGATTGAGAGCAGACAAACAACTGGAAAGGCTCAGAGGAATGTCTTGCCATTTTTCTTTCATTTTATTTTACCTATTGAAGCAGATCATAGGGACGTTCCTTTATTATTTACTTCCTTTGTGAAATATTCGTATAGCGGTGACACATCCAGACGATAAAAGAAATAGAAATGTGATTTTAAGGGTTAGACTCGAACATTTTAGGATACAAGATTTTGAAAACATTTTTCAAGATAATTTTTTCAACACAAAATCAAAACTTATTTTTCTGGAAAATTATTCTTCTGTCAGTTCATTATTTTTTCTCTAATTTAACATCCCCAAAAGGCTTTTTATTTTTTAATTTCATTTTGTGTCCGTGTTATTTAATTAAAAAAATTGTGAAAAAAATCTCTCCTAAAAAAGTCATTTCAAGGTTTGTTTTTGAAAAAATCAAGCAATTTTTTTTAAAAATTTTATCAATATTTTTAACGAAATTAAAAATTAATTAAGAGTCAAGGTCGACCATCATAATATTTTGCACAAATTTTTTTTTTTTAAATTTCTAAATGACGTGAAATTAAAAAAAAATGAAAAAAAAAAAGTTGAAGAAAAATTTAAAAAGTTTAAAAGCTTAAATTCGTTTATTTTCTGTTTTTTTTTTTTATTTTTTTTTTCCAGATCTCATTCAATACTTAAAATTATTTTATTTGTTAAAGCCTTTTAATTAACAAATACCAAAATAATTAGGTATTTTTAAGCTTCTGTTATTTTTTATCTGATTTTTTATTGCTTTTAAAACCTCTCTGTTCTCAAATTTATCAATTTTTTTATGTGTTAACTGTTGATTTTTTTGATTAGCAAAAATTTAATTTATTTCACTTTATTTTTTAATAATGTATGAATTAAATTTGCAAATAAAAAGCTTAACGTAAACATTAAAATTGCTAGAAAAAAAAAAACAAAACCACATTTTTATTGAATATAAATTTATTGTGTTTATTAAAAATTAAACAGAAATATCGAAAAAAAACATTGGAAACCATTTTATTGGTTGTTTTTTTGCAAATTATTATTATAAAAGTGGTGTAAAGAAAAACAAACACAGAGAATATGAAAGTAAACAAAAAACGAAATGGAAAAATAATTAAAAATAAAAAAAATAAAAAAATGAGCGCAAATTAAAATGAAAAACGTTTAATAAAAAGCTTAGCGTTTTTTTTTTATATACTCATATCTATCGATTTTATTGTTATTGTACCGCACACAGAAAATAAAATTCTTTTGTTTTTGTTTTTTTCTTCTAATTTTCTTAATTCTCTCTTTTTTTTGTTTTAAACCAGTTTAAACTTAATTTTTAATCTAAAATCAATGAGATTGTGTGTAGAATTTGCAGAATAACAAAAAAAAAAATAATTTTTGTTTTTTTTTTTGTGATTATTGAGGTTATTAGTTGGATGTTGAATAGTGTATACTCATTTCGTGACATTTTTTTTTTGTACCTTGAAGGATTTTTTTTTATTTTTTTTTTGAAAATTTAAAAAGTAACGAATCGAAGTAAAAATTAAAAAAATAAAAGAATTTTTCGGGGAATTTTTTTTTCTAAAAAAATAAATTTATAAATTGTGAGATTTTTTTTTTTTTTGTAATTTAAATAAAAGTAATAAAAATTTACTTACGTAAAAGCTCAAAAAAAAAAAAAAAAATGATTAATTTACATCATGCACAATATCGACCACGTCGAAATTCAATTGATATGAAAAGACGTGCAAATTTATTTACAATTGAAGAGGAATGTAATAGTAGTACCGATGATGATGATGATAATGATGAAAATAATGTAAGAAAATTATAATCATTTATGTTAATTATGTATTTGTTTTCTAAAAACAATAACAAACATGTATTTTAACCGTGACTTTTTATTTGAATCTCATTGAATTGGAAACGAAAAAAAAACAGCCAAGTGCGAAGTATCTTTTAAATGTGAAAACAAAAATTAAAAATAATTAAAATAGTTGTACTGGAAAAAACTGGGAAATATTAGAAAAATTGTTGAAAACTTGATGTAGATTTTGAATAATTATTAATTTATTTTGTTTTTTTTTCAGTATGTGATTAAAAAAATTTTAAAATATTAAAATTATAGAAAAATAGAAAATTTGAAGAAAAAAAAGTAATTAAGGGAATTCACTAATAACTTAAAAAATTTAACAAAAGTTATTTTTAAACACAAAAACATCATGTTTTTGAAATACCATAAAAAATGTTGTAAATTATTTTGAAATTATTAATAAAAATAATTTTTTCCGATAAGATATTGAATTTTGTGAAGAATCTGCTTGAAAAATTTAAAAAAATTTATTAAACATGATTAAACTTTTAAAACTTGGAAGCTTCAAAAGGATTTTAAAAAAATTAAGTTGCTTAGAAATTGCCTCTCTAGAAAAGCAAACTTATTTTGTCTCCAAAAAAAAGGCAGAATTTCGAAAATTCTGTTGTAGTGAATGTCCCAGTCCATCGACAAAAATATTGTTTACTACATTCAATGATCCGTTAGTCTTGAGATCACTTAGTGGAAAGAGTCATCATCTTCAATTCCTTTAAAAATCAAGCACAACGTAATAAAAAAATTGTCAACGTATTTTCGAAATTTCGTAGACCTTCAGTTTAGTTCAATTGGATGAATTTCGAACGGTGTTTGATAACAGAAAATGTTCGAAAATTAGTGACCTTTTTCATAAGTACTACTTTTTTGGTACTCTGAAAATTTGATGACAATCTTCTGTTATTCAAACGTGAATCCAATTGAGATTATTGTTACTAGATTTTCGGAGTTCCATTGACTAATTCGATAGTGGTTTTAGACAATGCATGCTAGAAAGAAAAAAAAGTCAGAGGAAATTTACTCTAGTTAATTTTTTTATGAATCTCTGAAATTCTGAAATGACGATCACTTACCATTACCGCCTTATAAGAATTCACAAAAGAATGTTCGATTAAAAGTACAGGGTTTAGTGTTCATATACAAACTGCATTTAACTGCAAATCTCATGTGACTTAAATTACTGAACTTTGATTATACTTTATCAGTGAGTAAATAAATATTGTAAGAAGCATCATGTAAAAACTGGAAATCAATAAAAAAAAAAATATTCAGTCGTTAATCACAGTTGTTGTGGTCTTCATTTAAAATCAAAGCAATCAAAAACGAAACAGTTTTTATTTCTTGAACAGAGTTTTGTACAATGTTTGGAAGCACACCGATGATGCATATGAAAGAGCAAAAAAGGGTTGACAGAATCTTCTAGTTTTGAAAATATTTCTTAAAATTATCTGAATTCTGACGTTCTAGAAAATTGAAAATTTTCCTAATTTTGTTAAGTTGTAAGGGCATTATTTTTCTAATGTTTTTTTTTTCTTATTTCCTTTTAGGCTTTTCCACAAATGATCCGTAAAAAGAAGAAAGAAACAAAAGATTACAAAATAAAAGTTTTTGTAATTATTTTATTTTTCATAATTGTTTTTTTGGTAAGTCTTTTTTTTTTCAGAATTATTCCGAATAAAAAGTTCATAATTTTCCTAATTCATTTTTTTCTCTCTCAATTTTCTAGGTTGGTTATTCATATGTGATGTATCATCAGAAAGTTTTAACACGATCATATTTTGAAAAAGCAAAATTTAGTAAAGCCGAACGTTTATTCCGAATGTTTAATGATAAAGGTGATGAAGTTATAACTGGATATTTAGGTACAACATTTACAGCAGATAAACCATTTCATTGTCATGAAGAGGATATGTTAAATGATGGTAGTGTTTGTTTAGAATGGAATGGTATATCAAGATTATATATGAATTATGAAAATCATGATGTATTCCGTTGTTATACAATTAAATGGCAAGCATTAGATTATGGTTTATATCCGACTGATTGTTATGATTTATCACGTAATGGTGGTACATGGTTTGGTGGTGGTGTTACAAAAAATGCTGATTGGCCATTAAATACGGCAAATTTTAAATTTACACCATTTATTAGTGGTGATGCGAAAATTCATCAATTTGGTAATGCTGTTAAACGTTATTTCATAAATTCACGTGGTGTTGCAATACAAATCGATGATAGAACACCGTTATATTTGTCTGTGAACAGTTCATCGAATAAAATCTGTTTACGTGCAATGAATGATGATTTTGCATTTGTTAATCGTTTAACACCACTACCAGAATTGTCATATAAGGTATGCATTGCAGAAGAAATGAGATCATTACATCGTTTGCTGACACAACAAAGTTTATGGGATGGTTTAAAGGATGAAGATATCAAGAAATTACATTCAATCTTAGAGGAGCCTGTTTGGAGGATGCATGCTAAAAATCAATCATGTTTAAATGAGACAACAATTTATAATTTTTCTGAGGATGTCATATCATTGGGTTTCATGAGATTGGGACATATTTTAGTTAATGAATTTTGGCAAGAGAATATGGGTGATTTTCGTGTTGACACTGAACGTTTTCCATCATTGAAAAGTTCAATTGATGTTTTACATCGACGTGGTTTTAAAATTTCATTCACATTACAGCCATTCATCAGTACAGATAGTCCAAATTTTAAAGATGCTGTACGTAATAAACTATTGATTTATGAACGTCATTCGGAACGTAGTATACCAGCTTTGACACGTTACAAAAGCTCATCAAGTGCTGGTGTACTTGATATTACAAACAACGCTTCAATTCCATGGCTTGTTGATAAATTACAGAACGTTATAAAAGAATATCAAATCGATGGTTTCTATTTAGATTTAGGTACCGCTTATAATATTCCGCATTACTATCAATGTCGTAAGACTTTGGATAATCCTGATATGTACGCAAAAGTATTCACTTCCAGTTTAGATGTGATTGGATATTTTGGAGTATCGACGGCAACATCAACTCCTAGACCACCATCATTTTTGAGTTTACCTCCTGTCAATGCATCATGGGATGGTTTAAGAACTTTAGTTATTTCAGTTTTAAATTATGGAATTCTTGGATTTCCGTTCATTTTACCTGGTCCAGTTGGAGGAGATTACATGTTACCAAATAAAACTTCTAAAATGATATCATTTTATTCGTTAGATCAACCACCACTTCCTCCACAAGAACTTTATATTCGATGGCTTCAATTGGTCACATTTCTGCCAGCAATGCAATTTAATCATTTACCTTCCGAATACAAAAGTGACTATGTCACAGATATTGTTAAAGAGTTCACATTAATTCGACAAAAGACTGTTATTCCATTGCTAAAGAAATATTTAAGTGATTCAATGAATGAAGGATTACCATTAATACGACCATTATGGATGTTAGATCCTCATGATCCGGCATGTTTAATTGTGAATGATGAATTTTCTGTTGGAGAGGAATTAATTGTGGCACCAATTCTTGAGGAAGGTGTACAAAGCAGAGAAGGTATGTGTATGCTGCAAATTTGTATACTCCATTAATGATATTATATTGGTTTTTGATTTTTGTTTCAGTTTATTTACCACAAGGTGTTTGGAAAGATGGTATAGATGGTTCATTACGTAAAGGAAGTCGATGGATACATAATTATCGAGTACCAAAGGAAAAGATTGCATATTTTGTTAAAATGCCAGATAATACACGATTTTAAGATTTGATTTGTTAGATTTATGTCTAGTTTTTAATATTGTTCTTTTATTTTTAGCTTTTAAGTGTGATTTGTTATTTTTATTCCATGAAAAGTGTATTTTTTTATTTAGGATAGTAAAAAAATATCTTGTAATGTAGAAAATGCCTATAAAAGTATTGTAATATATTTTTTTTTATAAAAATTGTGATTAAAAAATTTTTTTTATAAGATTGCAATAATAAGTGAAGAAAAAATGAAATAAAGCAAATTTTTGCTAAATTTTCAATTAAAATTAATTTTTTTTTTGTGAACTGAAGATTTACTTAAATGTCGTAGAAAATTTCTCTAAGAAAACGACTTTAATTCAATGAAATATATTTAAAAACTAAATGTCATAATATCGAACGACCTAGCTTGTACATTTCGGAAAGTTTTTTTTTTTTTGGAAAATAAGTATAATGAAATCGCTAATTAAATCATCATATAAAAACTGTGTCAAATATTTAAGTTTCAAGTATTGGCCTGGAGGATTGGAGGCCTTCCGCATTTTAGAAGTGGAGTGCATGTGAAATAGTGGAAAACAATTTTGGAAATAACAATAGGAATTCTTTGAAATTTTCCTTGAGATTCGTAGTTGGTTTTGGAAAGCATAAGAAAATGACAAAGTTTTCTAAAATAGTTTAAAGTTAACCTGATGTTAAGGATTCACATTTGTGCCTCGCAAAAGCTGTATAGTAGATTCAAGTTCATCTTCCAACGAAAAACTTTTTCTAAAGGGGATTTATGGAACAAAACAACTTACATTTTCTTTTTAAATATAAAATAATAATTTTATTTTATCTTATAAAGGATTTTTAAAAACTTCTAAAATGAAATTTAAAGATAAATACACAAAAAAAAAAAAATTTTAAAAAAATATAAAGTACCTACTTTTTTTGATATTTTATACTTTCTATGAAAATACATACGTAAAAAAATATTTCATTTTCTCTTTCTGTTTTTTTTTTTTGTTTTTTATTTTTTTTTATTTCATTGTTGCAAATATAAATTAAGAAAAATAAAATAAAAAATAACCTTTCACACTAGAGAAGCGTGATTAATTTAAAAATAAAAAAAATAAAAAAATGTTAATATAACACAAACTTTTCAAAATTTGTTTTTCTACTTTTCTGTTGCTTTTTTTTTTTGTTTTTTTAAGCTTAATTTTAAAAATGTTGTTTTTTCATTTATTTCTAAAAAAAAAAATGTTAGTACATTTATAATTTCTGATGATTTGATAAATTCTAAATAGTAAAAACTAGCTAATTTAATTGAGATTATTAAATTAAATTAAATGTATCTTCTTCAATATCTTCTGGTTCTTCATCTGTTTCATCTACTTGTTCATCAATATTACAAATAGGAATGTTAAAGCTACATGGTTCAATATCAACTGGTTTTATTTCTTCATTACATCTATTATCCGGAAGAACAATATCATTATGATCTAAACACATTATTGAACGTTTTTTTATTGGTGTTGGACCATTTTTATGTTTACATGTAACTGGACATAATTGCCATGGACCAATCCACCAATGTGCTGGACATGGATCTTGATTACATTCACGTACCATTTGTTTTGGTCGTGAATTTTCAGCATTTACCCAACATAATTCTTCATCGACAATCACTGCAAGAAAAAAAGTGAAATTAGATTCCAGAAAACTGTGGATGTTTACATTTTTAAAATTTAGAAAACTTACACTTTCCATCTTGAAAACAAAGTGGCATACGATATTGAAGTCCACCACTACAAGTTGCTGTACATGCTGTCCAATCACCTAATTTCCAAGAATATGTTTTAATTGATGTCGACTTTGGAGCTGGTGGAGTAAATTCATAACGTATGCCTTCGTTCTTTTCTACACCTCGAACAATAACCTGAAAACATTTTGGAATCAATGAATCGGAAATTTCCAAAAAAGAGTATGGTATAACTTACATAAAGTGTAATTGAATGTTCAATTGGACCAGGAATTGCAATTAATTCCTTCTCATCTTCACGATCATACAAACTTTCAGCACCAGCAATGATGTATTCTCCTGGCATTGCGATTAATCTGTCTCCATTAAGGTAAAAGTCAGTACTGTTAGTTTTTCCAATACTTAAAAATGTTCCAGATTTACTCATTTCTTCAATTATAATATGACGAGATCCTGATGGAATTGTTGTTATTTCAACATAACCATCAGAAACATTAAAAGCAGCATGAAACTCTTCCTATCAAAAGAAAGAACATCAGTTTTTGAACTGTTTTTACAAACATTCAGCTTTTCTACCTTGATAACTTCACAATTTTCATCATTTCCCCCGCAAACGCCACAACGATCTTCTGTTTTATTTGAATCAACAATCCAATCACAGCTCACTTTCTGTTAAAAGAAAAAAAAATATTGTGGAACCTTCGATTAATGAATTCCATAATAAAAATAATTTTGAAACTTACTCGACATATTCCATCAATGCACATATTTTTTGTTCCAATTTTACATGGTGTACCATCAGCAGCACTATCAGCCCAATTTGCGATTACTGTGTCTTCAGCATCGGTGCAAAATAGTTTACAAGGATTATCTAAAAGAGAAAGTTTCTTTCAATTGCAATGTTTTTTTTTTTAAATTAAGTTTAATTTGTGGAACTTATACGTACATCTGTCGAAATATGGAAGCCATGTGTATTTTTCGCCCATATATGTTTCATTGTTGTACAAAGAACATTGAGTTGCTCTAAAACTTGGTTCACCTTCCGGGCATGGATCTTTGTTGCAAATTGTATACCTGGAAAATTTAAGTTTGGAAATATGTATGAAGTTGAAAATAATTTTGGAAGGAATGGTACTTGGAAAAAAATTGTTGGAAATTTCCTAAATGGTTTTTAATATGTTCTTATTTGTCGAAACGAAATCTTATCATTATTTAGAGTATGGGATTGTGTTGGAAAACTCCTTTTGATCTGTATGAGCCCTAGAGAAATTCAATAGATATTTTTTTAAAGTTCCTTAATGTTGAATTTGAATCATGTGGAAAAGAAAATACTTCGGAACAAGAAAATTGTTTGGAAAAATTCATATTCCTCCTAAAAGTATGCTTTCTAAAATTAAATTCCATGAAAAATTTATTTTAGAACAAAATTATTATCCTTGAACAAAAAAAAAAATACAATAAAATTAATTATTAATTAATCGGAATGTTTGAAAGTTTTAAATGTATCACCTTAAAGCGTGATTGTATTGACCAATAAACCAAAAAAAAAAAAAAATACTCTGATGTCATATGCTTTTTTAAACAATTGCTTAATACTCGTACACGATTTATATAACTTTTTTTTTTTTGTGTTATTCGTTTAGATTTTTTTTTTTGCACTTTAAAAATGTGACAATCGATGAAATCACCAAAGAACTATTCAAAAATTTATTGAGACAATTTAATAATTTTAAAAACGTATTAAATGTAATTCATCATGAAATTAGAAGTATATATACAAATATTAAATTAAAAATTACAACAATAACAAACAAACAAAAAAAAAAAATAACAAAGTGTCAATTAAAAAATAATGTTTAATAGACACTTGCCCTGTCACGATTTGACACTAACCACCGGTGAATTAATACTTAGTGTTTTTTTTTTTCTATTGTATTTTTGTTTTAATTTGTAATATGTCGTTTAATTTGTGTTATACAACTTTCAAAACGTGATATCTATATTATGACGTACTATACAACGTATAATCTAATGCAAAAAAAATAGACAAGCCCCCAAGATATTATTTATTAATTTTTGTTGTTGATAAAATTTTTGATTAATTTCAAAAATCAGTTGCATTCCGAAAAATTGATGACGTAATAGACAAGAAATTTTTTTTTTTTAAAGTTGTTTTTTAGATTTTTGAATTTTTTGGAAGCTTGACTTATGAGACCAGAGAACCGTTGGAATCTTTGGAACATTCATTTTAGTTTAGACTACTTAGTCCAGTGTGATCTAGTTTGATCTAGAAACAAAAATTTTCAAGTTTGACTTGGTTGTGATTTATGTCACTCAAAAGTTGTTTTACTTCCAAGGAATAAATTATATCTTGTTTGTTATTGTTTTTTTTTTTTTTTTTTTTTTTTTTTCAATTTTCTGCCTTAATCATAAGAAATAATTAATTTTTCATGGTTTGTCATTTCTACGATTAATTTCCATGAAAGTGGTTGTCAGTCGTGCTCTAAAGTTTTCTAAACAAAAAAAAAAAACCTATGACAAATTCTTTTGAAAAATTGTTCAACATAATTTGTTTGTTGTCAATGTTTCTTGGAACAAATTAATCTTGGAAAAAGTGAAAAAAAAAAAAAAAGAAACTCCTACTTTTTCTATTATAGTTAATTTATTCAAATTTATGATTTCTTTGGATTTTCTATTATTTTTGTTTAAAGTTTTTTTTTTTTTTAAATTTAGTTTTTGTTGTTGTACCTTTTTCTTTCTCCAATACAAAATGATCCTCCATTTGCTGGTGCTGGATTATCACACATACGAATTTGTATTGAAACTCCACCTCCACATGTTCGTGAACATTCATTCCATTCACTCCAATTACCCCAACCTCCATCAACTGGTGATGGTATATCTTCAATTGGAACACATCTACCATTTTGACACCACTATAAGTACCAGAGACAAAAAAAAAAAACATAAAAAAAAAAAAATGGGAAGAAAAAAATGGGGAAAAAAAAATGCGAAAATTAATCAAAATGTCTTGTGTATTTATTTTTTCAAATGAAAAATTTTCTTCCTTTTACGCGTTTTTTTTTATTGAAATTTATTATGAAAATTTATAATTTATTCTATGAAGTATAGAGAACCTTAACCCTTTTTTTTGTATATTTCATGCAAAAAAAAAACTTAAAATATCAATCAACACGTAAAAGAAACAACAAATAAATTGACATTATAAATATTGTTTTTTTGTTTTTTTTTTTTTTTTTTTTTTTTTGCTTTTTGCAATATGGGTGCATTACCTTATGTTTACCACAATTTGTTCCTGGTGCAGTTGGTCTCATATTTGTCACACATTCACCATTTACTTGACACCATAGTTGTGAGCATATTTCATGTGGCGCCGAACATACATGTACATCGTCATCAGTTAAATTAAATTGTAAACGGCATTGTAATTCAGCATTATACATGGCGCCTGGCGGTAATTCCGGATATTGATATTCCATTTGGCTAGGTTTGTCATCTAAACATTTACCTAAACCTTGACTTCAAATTTTTTTGTTTTGTTATTGTTCATTTTTTAGTGTTTAAATTTTAGATTTTTTTTTTTTTTGAAAGAAAAAGGAAAGAAAAAAACAAGACAAAATATTAGAAAAATATTGTAACAAATCATAATTTCAGGGCTACTGAATTTCAAAATATAATATATGATATTTTTATATGTTTATTATATAGGTATACTTACTCCAGAAAATGTGTTATATACTTCCTACTACAATTTGACCAGGACACCTGGACTGTATCTGCACCAAATGTGGGTGTCATTATATGAACTATCGGTCCAATACGACCATGACAACCAATTTTTGCAGTATCATGGAATGCACCAAAACTATAAAATGATTTTGAAAAAAAAAAACCGATTAGTTAATTTGAAAATAACAAAACAAAAAAGAAGATATTTGCAAGTATCTTTTTTTTTACGAGATTTTCCTACCAAGTTACTTCATCACCCTATATACTTATATCCGCGAATTTATTTATGTACATATAAATAAAATCAAATAATACTCATAAATCACTCACTCATTTCTTCGCATCGTAAATCAATTATACCGTGTTTAATTACTTAACAATTTGTCAATCACAATTTGATAAATTTTTCTTTTGTATAAAAAAAATCTTGTTAGATATTTCTATCTTAAGATGAAAGCAAAAAAAAAAAAAAAAAAAAAACACACAACAAAAACAAAAATAAAAAGATTAATATCTGAAAGTTGTTTCTATATCGAAAGTTAGTAGATATCTTGTATTTAAGGCTATTATCTTGTAAAATGTGTGAGCACGATTTTGTTGTCTTTTATAATTTCATATTGTTATTCAGATATTCTTGTATATATAGTAGCCACACAATGTACATATGTATATACTGTATCTATTAATATTACAACTATGTTGCAATAAAATTCGAACTATTATTATAACAAATAATTGATCGTGACCCTAAACAACAATAGAATTTCATAAATTACAAAAACAAGAAAAAACAATTAAAATTAAAAAAAAAAAACAAATTATTTACTAAATATGAATTTTTAATAGAACGAAAAAAAAAAAAACTAAACAATTTCGCTATCTCCTTAAAATTCATGTTTAAAAATTCATGTTTTATTATGTTTTTTTTTTCAACAAATCAATCACAAAAATTACATTTTCAAAAATAAAATAAAAAAAAAGATAAAAATTATGATGACGATCATCGCTTCTTATTTTCTTATAATTCATGACTTTTTTTTTAGTTTAAGTCAAAGTCAAGAGATTTACAAAAACAAAAAAAAACCAACAACAAAATTCAAAAAAAAAAAAAAAAAAAAAATGGTTTTAAAAATCATTAAAAACAAAAACAAACAAACCAATAAAAATTTAAAAAAAAAAGTATCTTTTATCTTCTTGAAGATTGTTTTTTTTTTTTTGTTGTTGTACATATTTTGTTTCGTTTTTTTTTTTTCAGATTGTTTTTGCACACATATTATTATAAATGCAACAGATAATGTACATACATATTTTAAAAATGTGTGTAGGCGTAGATAAAATATCTTTTTAAATAAAAAAATTTCATGAATGAAAATGGATCTTTCGGGTTCGTTTTTTGTTTTTGTTTTTGTGTTTTTGTGTTTTTGTTTTTATTTGATTGTTTTTTTCTTTGGTGTGTGCTTTTTGAATGAGATAATATTATGTTGATTGTGTTGACGTAAAAAATTTCTCTTATAGATTTTGAATGAACATTTTTTTTTTTTTGTATTCAAATCAAGTTAAGTTGAATGAAGTTGTCATTTTATTATCGCATTCTTTTGTTAGGTTGTCGTCATCATTTTTTTTTTTTAAATTTCGTAATTGCTATTTTTGATTGTGATAAGATAAATGGGAATGTAGACAAAAAAAAAAAAGGAAACAAAAAAATGTGTGATTGTAAACATAAGGTGAGTTGTTGGATAATGAGAATGACATAAGTGATTAAGGAATTTAAATTTAAAAAAAAAAAGGTAGTTTGAAAAGCTTTAAATTTCATCTTATTGACCCGAATTTCGCTTACATTCCGATCACAAAAAAATCTGTCATTACAGGATAAGGTCTTCTGTTCAATTTTGATTGCCTTTGTAGTCTAGATAACAAAAGTGCGATAAATAAAAATAATTCTGAGTATGACCCAATTTTTCTGTGTGGATTTTTGTTTTTTTGGTCACTACACATACTGGATCCTTTAGACCTTTAATTTCATTTATAAAACTATTTCCAGGATAAAAATGACTCAAGGGAAATTTTTTTTTTTTCTTTACTTACTTGTGCCCAAGTTCATGTGCAATCGTATGAGATGAAACAATCCCGTTATCTTCATTAACACTACAAGATTTCCTTGGTTTACACATTCCACCAACATTAGCTAAGCCAAGAGTCCTACGGAAATATTGAAAAAAAAAATTTTTCTTTTAAACTTTTGTTTTTCATTGGAAAAAAAAAAAAAAATAAAAATAAAACGTACATGCAATCTTTTCCGCAAATATTTTTACGTGTTATTAAAATTGCAACATCATGATGATGTGGATCTTTTTCACTTTCTGTATTCAATTTATATTGCCATCTATGAAAAATTAAGGAAAAAAAAAGAAAAAAAAAAAAGAAAAATTTTCTACATGATGAAAAATTTCACTTATTTGTCAAAAAAAATTTTTCGAAATTTTTTTTTTTTTAAATAAAAATTAAAGAAAAAAAAAAACTTACGAACAAAACATTTCTAAATTAAGTTGGGCGTTTTCAGTTAAATTTAATTCTGGGTGTAATTCATCCTCCTCTAATAATATCATTTTAACAACAACAATATGAATTGAATTACCAATACTTGGATCCTTATATAAGGATGATACCATATTCATTATTGTTAAAAGATATGTTTCGACATCATCATGAAATGCAACCATTGTTGGATCAGCAACAATAAGTGTTTCAACATGACGTGGGCTGCTAATTGAACGTTTTAAACGACGATTATGTTTTTGTTGTTTTTGTTGTTGTTGTTGTTGATGTTTTAAATGTTTATTTTGTTTCCTTTCGCCTTCATTTGAAGACGACGACGACGACGACAACGATGATGATGATGATGACGTTGGCAACAATAATGTTGTAAAAGAATTCAATGTTGCTGAAGATCTATTTTTATTGTGGTTAAAATGTCTTCGTATTTTTCTACCTCCTTGAATGATAACCTGTTTTTTTTTTTTTTTTTTCCATACATGATGACGATAATGATAACGATGAATTTTTTCATATAGATGAAAGATATAAGATATCGAATTGCCACATTATTTTGATGACAAATATATCAAAATGTGGTAATTTTTTTTTGTGTTTTATATGTATATTTTTTTTTTTCATTATAACATTGTTGTCGTCATTGTATTACAAATAGTTGCAAGGAAAAAATAACACCAAGAAAAAGAAGAAAAAAAAAAAAAAAAACCAGAAAAACAGAATGTTTTCATTGAGTAAATAAAAAGATTGAAGAAAAAAAAAATGTAATAGGTACATTGAATTTTAAATTTAAATGCAAAAAAAAAAAATAAAAATAAAAATAAAAAAAATCAAAGTTATAATTTCATTGTGTAAAATAAAAAAAATAAAAAATTTTATGAAGTTACTTTGCCTTGTGGTTGCCATTCAATCTTTCTTTCAGTACGCCTTCGAGGTTCTTTTGTACCACAATTACTATGATGCTGATGATGATGATGATTATTATGTTGGTTTTGTTTATTGTTCTTTTTTCGTCGATGATGATGAGGATGATTATTATTTTTACGTTTTTTCTGAAATTTGAAGCTTTTTTTTTGTAAATTGTAATTGATATTTTTTTTTTATTTTTTTTTTTAAATATTATATGCAAAATGAAGAGAAATGTATCTTTTATTTTAATTTTCTATACTATAAATCTTAATATTTGAAGTTTTCATTTACCTTATCTATAACAGCTGAATGATGAAAAACAACATGAGGATGACCTTCATTTTCAGATGATTGTACATGATTTTCTGATGGTTCAATATAATATTCTTGATTATTAGTTTTTATATGACCTACCTGAAAGTTAAAAAAAAAAAAAACAGTTGAAAACAACAAAAGATTTTTAAAATTTAAAGGGAGGAAAAATTTATTAGGTTTTCTCGAAAGAAAATTTTTGGAAGTATCCGATGAAAGAAAAGACTCTAAATTATAAGTCACACAGTTCTAAAACACAAAAAAGGATAACAATATAATTTTACAAAAATTATATGCGAATTATATCTTAGAAAAAATTCAATAGAACTTTTTTTTTTTTTGCATTTCACTAATTTATTTTTTAAATTTGTCTTGCGATGACTTTTTAAAATTTATTTCGAATTTCGAAAAAAAAAAGGTTTTTAAAGCAGGTACGTTAAAAATTTGATTTTTCAATGCCAAAATTTAATCCCAGAATTTTAATTTGAAACATTTTTTTCCCGGGATTTCTTTATACTTTTTCTATAATTTTATTTAAATTTTTTTTTTTGCTTATAATAACCATTTTTTTTTGCTCCATAAATTTGCAAAAGATTGCTCTATTTTTTCCTTAATTTTTTTTTTTTTTTAAATAAAGAACAAGTATAATTATTTACAAAGGAAATAATCAATTAATCATTTAAAAACTATAAATTATATTTTAAATTAACCGTAAAATTCAAGTTAATTTTCTGTATTATCATTTATTTTTTTTTTTTATAATAAAACACACGATTTCTTTGTCAAATGTATCTTGTATCTTTTATTCATTTTTTTTATTATGTATTCTTGTATTCTCGTTGTTTTTTTTTTTAATATTCTGCATTTATTCATACTTTCTATATACAACTTGAGTGAACATACATATATACTTCATAATAAATTGTATTTAATTTTTTTTATTTTATTTTTATATTCTTCATTCATTGATTTATACAGTTCACACATAATTATTTATTAATTTTTTTTTTTTTTTTTTACACAAATTATAAGTCAACACGACCTGAATTTTTTTTTTTTAAATTTAAATTAATGTTGAAAAATCGCTCGTTTATTAAGGATAATTTATGTATGTCGGATAGACCACCTCTTTTTCAAAGAGAAAATTACAAAAAGAAAAAAAAAAAACACAACAACAAACTAAAAATAAATAAACAAATATGATAAAATAAAATTATAAAAAAAAAAAATAAATTAAAGCGTAAATTACTATCTTTCAAAATAAAATTATTAAAAAAAAAAAAAACACATACAAATTTCAAAAAGAGATATGCATGATTATTTATATGAAATAAAAAAAAAAGTATATATTGTAGATATACATATGTATACTTTTTTTTTTACCTTAACATACTGAAAAAGATTTAAAGTAGACAATATTATAATATCTGGTCGTATTTTATGTTATATTGTACACATATTGAATATATTTTAAAGTTTAAGTGATAAAATTCAGTTAATCGAAAGGTATAAGATATAAATCTTAAGTTAATTGCTATCTTTTTAATACATTTTATATACATATTATCAATATTTTTTAAATATGTATGTATGTCTTATATATCATCCAATAATAATAATAACAGCAGCAGAAGCAGTAGAAATCTCGTCTGTAAAAAAATATATGTCTTTTCAGATTCATTATATAGATTACGATTGCATCTTGTATATTAAAGATTTGATTAAATGTAATACAGGGTGTTTTTTGGGACAATACTAAGTCTAATGATAATCATATAAGCATTCTGAATACATATTTAACTTCTTTAAAAAAAAATTAACAATAAAATTCTAAAACTTGTTTATTAAAGCATTTTTCTCTCTCTCTGTTCAACAAAAGTTTAAAACAGTCTGAGACATTTCATTGAACACAATTTTTATTTGTGGCAGGTTCAAGGCTTGCTTGTTTTCAACTTCAAAATGTAAAACAGTTTAATACCCTGGACTCAAACTTGATCGCAAATAAAAGCAAGAATTCAAATCTGCAAAACAGATATCTTAAATTTGAAAACTGTTTTGAAAATTGTGAGTACAATTTATTAGTAAGTAAACTTTCCTCTACTATGGACCAAACAAGTGATAAAAATCTGTGCCTGTCCATGAACCAGTTCCAATTAATCTTTGCTATAAATCATCGTTTAAAAATCAATTTTCCTTTTTTTTTTTGCTTGTTTTCACGAATTTCCAACAATTATCAGTTGATCCTCCCTGTATTAATCAAAATAATTTTTGTTTTCTTCTTTTATTTTGTAGTTTTTTTAATTGTTAAAGTGAAACCGTATGTCCTAACACTAACTTACATTCAATGCATATTTGAAATATTCTGTTTTAAAGATTATTTATATTATTTAAAAGTCCAGTTTTTTATGCAGATATGTATGATACATTGTACATATACTAGACTAGACTAGATAGTAAATACAATTAGTTAAAGTTAGATAAATAATTCTTAACATTTTATTGTGGGTGACAGACATCTGGATATAACTTATATATCTATAAGAAAAAGAAAAAAAAATAAAGTAGAAACAAGTAACGAAAGAATGAATGATTATTTTACAATAATTTAAGAAGCTATATAATGATAGTTAGTATTTGCGATGTGGCATTCGCGATTCTCATATATCAGGAAAAAAAAAGCAAGATCGTATTCAATACACAATTCATAAATTATGCATTTTTTTTTTTTATATTTTCTCGAGGACTGTAAGTTATTTTATTGTAGATTGTTTTTTTTTTTTGTTTGGTTTCCTTAAGATTTTTATTTATTTTTTATTTAATTTTTTCTGATTTTTCTAATTTTTTTTTTTTCTCGAGAAAAAAATGAAAAGAAAAAATAAAAAAGATACAAGTTGAAAGAATAAATTACGAAAAAAAAAAAAAAAAAAGAGATATAAATCGTTTTGAATTGACTTAATAAAATCATAAATTAGAACTCAATTTGATTACAAATGACATCAAGATCTTGTAAAATATAAATAATATTCAGAAAAAAAAATAAAATAAAATAAATAAAAATATTATAGATACAGTATCTAGCTTGTAAAGTATCTTTTGTCGTTTTTTTTTTAAATACATATTTAAATTATTTAGATTGATATAGTGCACAAATATGCAAACAAACATTAAAAAAAAAAGTAGTTATTACTAAATTTGAACACATGTTTCATGGGAATTTTATAATATTTATCGTTTTTTTTTTTTTTGAAATATTTTATTGTTGTTTTTGTTTTACTTCATTTATTATTTTCTTTGTTTGTTTAATTTGTTTTAATGAAATTGTTACCTTAGAGCAGTAGAAAAAAAAAAGAAGTTATAAAACAGAAATTTATGCGCATAGATAGAAATCTACAAAACACATACATACATACATATGTTAATTGTTGTTTTTGTCCTGTAGTTTTCCTAGACATAATTTTTTATTTTTTTTATTTTTATAAAAAACAAAATCTTATTAAGATAATAAATTGACTATTTGTATCTTTTTTTTTTTTTTTTTTGTCGATTGAAATCTATTTTGCATATAACACGTACCGTGTAATTAGATGTCTATTCAAATCACGATGAGATTTATTAACTTCAAATAAAATTGACATTTATGAATTCATGTAAACACAAATTATTGTTTTCATTATGTATGTATGTATGTATTTTAATTTGCACATAGGAGGAGAAAGAAAAAATTTTTAAATGTTTTGAATAATAATAATTTGTGATGAAGATTATTTCGATGTTGTTGTTGTTGTTGTTGGAGGTTTTTTTGTTTTATTATCGATTTAATTGGAATTGATGTAACAGATTATAATTATTAGCTAATACATGATTTTTGTTAACATTATGAAATATTTACATTGCTAAATTATTATTTAATTGCCTCAAGGAGAGACATTTTCAAGAATATCTAATTTGTTTTTTTTTTTTTAATTTCTCAGTATTTTTATGTATTTTTTTTTAGTTGATGCTGAATTATACGTAGAAATTATTCCTAGGAAATTTAGAATAGAAGATTTCGTTTTCTTCGGAAAATCTGAGTACTAAGATTAAGCAACAGTCCCTTGTTCGGACACTAACATATTCGAAAAACATGCAAGATGCTTCTTTACAAAAACATTTCCGGAACAGCTGAAATAAAATTGGGATACTTTTTCACAGAACATACATAAGTTTTAGTCAGACAGCTGATTTTTCATATGGAAATAATCATATATGGAAAGTGTCGAAGTTTTACCAACAATGTAGACCCAAAAACTTTATTGTAACTTAATTTGTTCCACAAATAGATCATTTGTTACTCGTTTGCAACTTATTGGTCACAAAACTCTATTTTGAAACAACAACAAAAAAAAACGTAAAAAAAATTTAAATACTTACAATTCCATCACAAGCTGAAATTGCAACTCTTGAATTTGAATGGCCACGAATTCTTCCATGATAATGACAATATGCATTTTTTGATGGTTTTTTACGTGTCCTTATATCTCTTTTATGTCTTTCTATAATTAAAGCTGGTCCTATTAAGTAATCATGAGGTCTGTGAGTAACAAAAAAAATATATTAGAAAACCACTAACTGAAAAAGTATTAATTTAAAAAAAAAACGTAATAATTGAAAATTTTTGGACATACTTACTCTAATTCTAAATGAAGAGTTTCATTATTGATTGTTAAATGATAATGTGGATTATCCTTAAATTCATTGTGATGATGTGTCAAATTATGTGATATATGTTCACCATTATGATTAACTTTTCGTGGAATAATTAAATGACCAGAGATCAAATCGTTGGTGAATTTTCCTGGATTGAAAAAAAAAAACAAAAAAACATTAAGGCATAGTTCACACTATTTTTGACATTACGCTTAAAATAACTTTTGTTCAAAAGCATGGTCGTTCAACAATAAAAATAATAAGAACTTATTATATCGCATATTGAATACAAAACGGTCATATATTTTTGCAGAATTGAAAATTTTTAGACATTCTGAATTATCATAGAACAAATTTATAGAATTCTTGTGAATTTCTTACCTCTTAATTGAACTGAAAGCACTTTACAAGTGCTGAGCAACCAACTATACGATATTGCTATTAAAAATGTGTTGAAAAGTTTCATTTCGTATTTGTTTTTCTTTTTCTTTTTAGTCATATACACACAAATTTTTTTTTAAAATTAATTTTAAATAAAAAATCACAAAAAAATACTCAGAATGCGAGAAAAACTCAATTTTTATTTTCAAATTATTTTTTCACTTTTTAAAATTTTTTTTTTTCGTTTCAAAAAAAATTTTTTTATTTTTTTTTTTTTCAAAATTTACATGATGTTTAAAAAAACACAATAAATTTTCATTTAATTTTGTTAATCATCCATTGTCAATTAAATTTAATAATTTACTGTTCATCGATAACATTGCAACAACATATTATTTTTAATAATTTTTTTTCTAAAGATACTTGAAATGGGAAATTTATTACACACACTTTTTTTTTTTTTAATTTATAATTTATTACCACACTTTTTTTTATTTTTTTAAGTTGTTGTAATTCTCACTATTTTATTATTTAATTTAATTAATTAAAAAATTTATTAATTATTTCACTAAATTTTTTGTTTTTTCTGAGTCTGAGTAGTCTGTTATTTATTGTTGTTGTTTTTTTTAAAATCAATTAAAATTGTTACTGTAATAAATTTGATTATACATTTTATTTATTATTTACATATTTATTTTACACTAATTGTCATGTTGGGTGTGTATTTATGTCACATAAAATTTAAAAATAATTTTAATTGATTATCTAAAAAAAAAAAATTTAAAATAAAATTAAAAAAAAAAAAGAAATAGCACAAAAAAAATTTTCATGGGAATTTTCTTAATTTTGTTATCTTTGTTGAACAAAATAATTCACAGAATTATCTATTGTGTCATTTTTGTTTTTTGTTAATTAATTCTGCGAAGAATTTAAAAAAAAATATTGTTCGAAAAAAAAAAACAAATTAGAAAAAGAGGAATTAGATAGGAGGAAAATACATTATTTTTTTTTTTTCAAAAATTTAGTGAAATCCATCTTCGTAGTTTCTTATGGGAAAATTTAATCATTTGTTAGATCTTTTGGAATAACAAAAGTATGACGAAAGACTTCAGATTTCGAGAAATCTAACACCAAATTTAAAAAAAAAACATAGAGCTGCTTTTGAGGAATCGAGTAAAGTTACCAAATTTAAAAAAGGTGTGTTTTTTGAAAAAATCTTTTCTAAAAAGTATAGCTTGATAAAAGGGTGTTTCTGAATGAATTTTGTTAGTTAATGCTAAAAAGATACTCGAAATAACTACGTTAGATAGTCTGATCTCTAGTTTGGTTACAGTTTATAAAAAATTAAAAATTTTTTCTTAACAAATTGCTTTGGAATATCTGAAACACAAAAATTTTTAAAGGTGAATCATAGATTCATTCATGATTTCGGTGTTATTGACTTTTTTTTCTTTTCTAGAAAAATGTTACTTTTTTTCCACGAAAATTGAAAACAAATGAATCTGTCATAAATTAATCTTTATTGTCTTTGTTTTTTGTTTTTTGTGCAAAAATTAAAAAGTTTGTTTGATTATTTTAATCAATTTTTTTTTTTAAATTTTTTGTTGAAGTTTAAATCATGTTCTTCATGAATGATGAAATCACTGCCAATTTTAACGTAATAGTCAATAAAAATATGTTTTTTTTTTTCGTTTTTATTTTTTAAAGGTGAAAAAAGCAATAACTTTTTTGTTAAAAAGGTGAAAATTTCTGTTGTCAGGAGATTTTTTTGATTGGTATTAGAACTTTAATGATTTTTTTGTGTTTGAAGAAAAAAATTTTGAATTTCAAAATTTTTTTATCTTGGCGATTTTGGTTTCTAAAAAACGAAAATTTGAACTTTGTGTTAATTGAACCCTGAACTAAATTTAAAATTTTTTAAAGGCATTTTGTGTATAATAGTTAAATTCGAATGTCCATTTATATAAAATTATTGCAGCTTCAATTACCAGGACACGTACAGAGAATGTCACATAGAAGAGTATCCAAGAAAGCTCTGAACGGGCGAATACTGAGCATCAAAAAGGTCAACTACGCTACGCCTTAGATGGAAAGATAACGTCTGAGAAGATGCTGCTGAACTACTGAATATGCAGAATTGAAGAATAACAAACAGCACAGCAGTGTGACCAATTCACTCCTAAAGTAAAGGAGGTCTGAAGCTCGATTTGGGTTGTAGCGCCATCGAAGAGAGGAGAGTTAAATTTTGGGCATAGTTTTGTTGAATTAAAGTTTTCAAAGACTTGTGAAAAGAATTATGTACATAGAAAAAAAGTCTCAAACGGAGCTTAAGTTTCCACTGTAGAAATGGACATAAGAATTTTATAAAAAAAAAATCTAATATAGAAATCATGTAACTACGAAAACATAATATTTGTTTTTTACTAGAATACGTCACACAACAACAACAAAAAAAAAGTCTCTTCGGATCATTAGCTTTTAAGCAAGGTTAAAATACTAATTATTTGCAATAACACCACCACACCATACACTTAACTAATATCTGACGCCAAAGAATAAAATATTATACATGTTAAATGTTTTTTTTTCTTCCTTTTTTTTTTTTGTAATTATTATTGATCATTCATTTGGTTGTTTGTCATCATACTATATAATATATACTTGGCTATTTACTTATACTTTTAGTTTTAATTTAACTAACTAATTTACTATCAAATGCCGTTCATAACATACTCGTATGTATACATATATATGATATATACATACGTATATATATACACAGGTGACAAGGTAACTTATGTCCACATAATGTTTTGTGTCATTAAGAAAAAGGTGCAAAATTGCAAACAAGTGTTAAATAAAAAAATAAAATAAAACAAACAAAACAAACTAATCGCCATATAGTACATTTATTAGATAAAAACAGAAAAACACAAATAAAACAAAAACAAAAAACGAAAAAAAATAAAAAGATATTTAAGAGCCTGATCAATTAGTTAGAAAGATATACACAAGATATTGTGTACAGGTGATTATGAATGCATACCGCAAAAAAAAAAAAAAAATTTTTTTTTTATTTTAAATTCTTTTATGCTTGCACATACGAATATATACATATATTCATATTGTATCTATTGGAAGGAAAAAAAAACGAATTAAATAAATATTCAGTCAATCAGATACATATTTTCTTGGCATTTCTACTGTGTTTTTTTTTTCTTCTGTTTTTCTTTCCGTTGAAAATTCAAATTTTTTCTTAGAATAAAAAACTTTTTTTTTTCTTCTCGAAATAATTAAAAAAAAATCGAAATCAAAAAAACTATGCAAGAAAGGCTTAAACCTCGAACTATGAGATGTGTTGTATCTTTTTTTTTTTTCTTGTACAGGTATTTTATACATAGCACGTCGTTTTTTTTTGTGTATTTTTTTATTTTTTATTGTAGATACAAAATAATAGAGAGCTAAAATAGATTAAAAAAAAATGAAATGTCTATAAAAATATATAGCGCCATACTGATGCGATGATTGTTTGGTGCTTCTGATGCTGGATTTTACATATACAAGGTAATATATATGTGGACCACAATTCATTCACATCATGAATGTTTGGCGCCACTTGATAGCGCATTATAAAGATGAGCCTCAAAGATAATGCGTGAATATATGTTACGTGTATCTTATGATTTTAAAAACGAAGAATATAATGTTTAATAGGCAAAAGATCAAAGTAAAAAAAAAAAAAAAGACGTCTCAAGTGATTTTCTAGTTTGTTATACTCTAGTTGGAGATGCTGGTTCTGCCTAACGAAAGGGAGCCAAAATTATAATAATCATCATCATGATCATCATCATCATAGTCATGATCATGAAGAAGATGATGATGATGATCATCATCAGTTGCCGCCGTCTCTTTAACAGCACCTAGTCGATCAGTCGTAGCGCCAACTAATTCTCCATAATCCACAAGATATTTTTGTATCTTTAGTTGCTTACTTCTTGTTGTGTTGTTTTTTTTTTGTTTTTTTTCTTAAAGAAAACTTAAAGTCAGTAGTAAAGATTTCTTTTAATGATTATTATACTTTTGAGGTATTTTTTTTTTTTTTTTAAATATTATTGCAGAGATTTTGTTCTTGTTATATTGTTAAGTTTGGCCGTCATCGTCGTCGCCACCTTCATCGTTATCATCACATCACATTGTCGCACAGTTTTAATTCAAAAAAAAAAAAAAAAAAAAGAAAAAAGTGTTTTCCTCGTATTTTCAAAAGAATGATTTTTGTATACAAACAAAACGAAAAACAAAACAAAAAAATAAAATTGTAACATTTTTAAATTCATACCTGTCCTGTCGTTCTGTATGTATAGTATTGTCGTCTGTCTTTTCGCCTATATCAGTATTTTATTGAAAATTGCATATAAAATTTTTTAAACAAATTTCATTGAATGCACACATAATAATCAACGATTCATAAAGAAAAAGATACTTTGTTTTTTCCTTGTTTTTAGTAAGTTTTTTTTTTTTTTTTTAAATTTCAATAAAATTCACACGCGGTTCACTTTATATATTATACACGATCAATTTAATCAATTGATCCGCTTTTTGTGAATAAATTTTTTCTATTTATAGCTCACATACTTTTGCTTAAGAAACGATGGGAAACTAATAAATTTTTTTTTGTGTTTTTTTTTTTTAAGAAAACGATGACAATTTTGTTAAAAACAGAAAAATCAAAAAAAAAAAAAAAAAAAAAAAAAAAAAAAAAAAAAAAATCTTAAGTAAAAATTGATTGAATCTGAATCGATTTAAAGATGCTATACGAGATGTATCTGTCGTGTTATCAACCGTATTATACCATTTAACTGTTACACTAAAAAGAATATTGTGATGATCACAATATAAAGAATGGAGAGGCAGCGAAGATAAGGCGCCACACTTTCATATGTATTTTATAAATTAAGAATTTTACATTGTTGTACACAACATTCATAAATAATTTTATAATATTTATTTATTTTTTTTTCTTCTTCGTTTTATAAAAAAACAAAAAATCTTTAATTCATTCATTAATTCAATTCTTTTTTTTTTCGCATTATTGATCAATTTTAATTTTTTTTCTTCGTCAGATTGTTTAACTGCCTACCCCCCTCCATCAATATCATCACGATCGTCATCTCCTTATATAAAAAAAAAAAAACTCTTGATGGTATTTTTAGTATTTTTGTTTGTTTTTTTTTTTGTGTAGCAAAAACCTAATTTTTAATTGAAACCAAAAAAAAAGATTAAAAAAATAAAATTTTCATAATCGAATTTAAATTAAATTGAATTGAGAGTACAGAAAAAAAAAAATTTAGCCATACATATTTTTGTTTTTTTATTTTTGTAAATTAATTCCTTATGTCTGGACATAATATTGATAAGAAGGCGTCTAAAAATTGGCGCTTTCAAAAAATATATATATATATATAACATGTTACTCGAATTACATATTTGAGCTTCAATTAATATCGCGGATTATACACGCATGTTAAATCGTCTCTTATTTCTGGGTTTTCGAATTCGAAATTAATTTGTCGCGTATTTAATGTTTAACAATCTCTCTGATGTTGTTGTTGTTGTTGTTGTTTTTGTTGCTTTTGATTGGTTATGATGTTCGATTAAAATAGGTTAACAAGGTTTCATGAATTTTATTGATCCGTAATTTATGGATTAATGTTAATTAAAACAAACTGATGATGTTTTTGCTTTTTTTTTTATTTTTTTGCTTTTGAATTTAATTTACGCATTATTTGCTTGCAACATTTAAGAAGTCAAAAAAAAAAAAAAAAAAAAAAAAAGGGCAGAACGGAGTGAGTCTCATGATTATATCAATAGATTTTTTTTTCTTCTCTTAAGTGGAGAAATGTGTTTAATTTACGTGAATGTTTATTTTTTAATTGAAAAAATTAATAAAATTGATTTTATATTTGATTCTTCGTTTTTATTCTTCATTTTTTTTCCAATGTAATTTGTAACGTTCTGTTAGCGATGTGGGTTTATTAAGGGAAATAATTTAAGTATTTTTAGATGGTTTTCTTTTTAACTGTTCGAAAGATATGAAAATAGTCGAATGTAAGTACATACTTAATTCTAAAAGTTTATTGTGTACTGGATAATTGATGAAAAATATATTTTAATTTTTAGATAAAAAGTATGTACATCCTTGTCTCTAATCTTTTTTTTACAGTGCAATTTTTCTCTAATGGGAAGTTACAGAGAAAAGGTTGCTTGTAAACTATAACATTGAAAAATTGATAGTTATTTTTTTTTATAATTTCATGGCATTCTTAAAAGATTTCAATTAAAATCGAGTATCTTAATAGGTGATTTTATGCGGGCTGAGACCAAGTTAAAATAAAAAAAAAGGATGTGATTTCAGTATCGAAAATGAGAATCATGTAAAAACATGATTTAAAGTTTGGTGTGTCTAGGATCTAAGAAGTGAGAATAGCTCTGGAAATATAGGTAGACCGTGAACGCAAAAAATTAATTATAGATTGTAAATTAGCTTTTGTTTAGCTTGAAAATTAACTTTGATGATTAAAAATGAAGTATTCCGAAAAATTCAAAATTTTTTCCTAAAAATTATGGTACAAAGTCGTCCTATAAAATCGCAAATCAGTATCCGGAAAAGTTTTCAAATTCCTGCTTTCATAAGGATTTCTCATAGAGAAGGAATGATAAAATAATTTTACCGTAACAAAAGATCGTTTTTCGATCGTAACATCCATGTCATTTTCAAAAGCTAATTATTATAAAATTTAATTTTTTTCGCTTTTTTTTATCATGAACTTTTTTTTTTTCAAGAATTTCGTTCTCAGAAATTTTTTTTTAAAGAAAACAACATTTTAAAATCTTTGAAAAATGCATCTATTTTGAATGTCACCTGTTAATTAAGTCAAAACTAATTAAATGTTTTATTATTATTTTGTTTTTTTTTTATCACATATCCTTGAAAAAATCTGATTAAAATTAAAAGATTATTTCTAAATGCAAAAACAATAAAATGCAAAAAAAAAAAAAATATATATGTATATATACAGAAATATAAAATAATTTCCATATAATTTTATTTACAATTTTCATTGACACGATGTTTGTTTTTGCTTCTGTTTTTTGTTTTATTTTGTCAATGTGTGATCCTGTCATTGGATTGCAAAAACAAATAAATAAAAAATAAAAAGAACAGAAAAATTTATTAAAATCAATTAAGATTAAATAAAAATTAATTGACTTGTCTTATTTATTTATATTTTTTTTTATATTAAAAAATAATTAAATTATATGAGAGATATATTAATTATAAAATTTGTTAAATATGTCAAAACAAATCAAAATCATATCAGAAATTTAAATCAAAGAAAACGATTAATTTAAAAAAACCCACAATACAACTTATAGGCCAAAGTCATCAACTTGAAAATAAGAAATTATTTTTATTTTAATTATAGCACTCCATTTTAATGAAATTAATTATATTTTATTATATGACAATATGATCATCATCATCATCGACATCATCATCATTTTTGTATTATACCATAACCCTGGCCTTATTACATCATTATATTTGCCGTATAATTACTTAATCATACTAATTTTATATAATTATCTTAAAATGCATTGTTTTAATTTAAATCCTTGTTTTTATTTTTATTCGTTTTTGCCTTTCAATAAAAAAGAATTGAAGATTTTTTTTATTTATTGTTTGTGGCGTCACACCAAACATGTATATGTGTCTTATGGTCAGTTTTTTCAGAACACATATTTAATCAATTTAATTCCTTCAATGATCAGGACTTTTTCTTTAAAAACATTCAAGAAATCTCAGTAATTTAAATATCAGAAAAATAATCACGAAAACTTAAAGTTATTTCTGAGTAAACCAATGACTTTAGATGGCCTATAGTGCTACAGAGAAAGACAGGATGCGTATTTCGAATTTAAAAAAAAAAAAAAATTTTAGTCTGTGATTAAGCGAAACGATCATGTTTTAAAGCATAAATCGAACTTATGAAGCTTACTAGTTAAACAGACGATATTGTATTTATTTAATTGATTTTTTATGCTTCATTTATTTTGAGTTATAGCTAAACAAAAAAGTGATATTGAAAAATATTCCTATACAAAAAAAAAAAAAACATCAGAAAAATTAAAATAAATAAAAACAAAGATTTATGGGAAAATTTTTATTGAAATTCAATTATCAAATTTATCTTGATTGTGATGAATGTTAACTAGTGTCTGTTTTTTTTTTCTCTTATCATATAAAATAATATGCAAATATTTGTGCATTGAACAGGGTATTTCCATAAAAAAAAACTTAAAATTATTTTAAATCAATATACAAACAAGAAGTCATTTAAAAAGGAAGGTTTCGTTCGTAAATTTATGAGGCATGACGATCAGTTGATAATGGAATTTGAAAAAACAAACTTTAGATGGGAGAAAAGGTTTAAAAAATACACTGGCTTATATTTTCCTGGAAGCATTGAACTATTTGGAACATTTAGGAAAGAGTTTTGTCTAAAATTTAGATGTAAAAAATGAAGAAGTTGTTGCAACATAGAAATAGTCTTTTATTTTTGAAAATACCCTATGAAAGTTCCTTAACTAAAAATATCGAATAAAAGGATTCTGGTTATTGGAACAACAGAGATCTTCTCCAGTATGTCGTATATCAGTCAGCAATGGTATGTCTCCATTTCTTTTAGTTTCAGTATTCTCAATTTGGTCACTTTTTTCTAAAGGATCTTCCTGAAAATTATGTTCATCCCAATAATTTGACATTTTAACGCCCGGTTTGTTCACTTCTGATTAATCATTTATTTCAAACTTTGATTTTATCAGAGTTTTCAAATGATGGAATAAATATGCTTGAATTGGTCCTCTTTGGTAACTAAAGTTTTTAATCGGTGCTTGATGTTTAAATTAAAACTGAACAAGTTTGAAAATATTTTTGAAACACCTTCTCATTTTTTAATTCATGCATTTTAGAATGTATCAACGATAGTAAGAAAAAAACAATTTATTTTTTTTTTTTTCAATTTCAAACAACTTTATATTTCTTTATCAAAAGAAATATGAGAGACGCAAGAACACCACATAAAAAAAAAAAAAATAAAAAAAATTGCATATCAACACTTATTTCTTATCTGTGGTCCGTTGTGTTTATTTTATTTCAAAATAAAATATACGATTCATGTTTGTCATTAAAGAGATAAAATTTAAATCATAACACAAAAACAAAATGACAAAAAAAAAAAAAAAAATTACTAATAAGCAAAAAATAACAAAAAAAAAAAAAACAAAAAAAAAAAATTTAATAACACAATCATCTAAAGAAAGAAAAATATTATTATAATGACACAAAATTAGGCGCCACATTTAGATGGCTAACGGCGTCGTATTACTTTTACATAATTAATTAATTATTGTTTTTTGTTCGTTTTTTTTTTTTAAATTTTTCTTTTGTACTTTTTGTAAAATAAAAAAAAATAAAAATTCAACTCTTTGAAATCATCTTATCATAAAATTAATAAATTAATTACAAAAAAAAAACAAAAAATAATGAGAAATAATTATGCGAAGCTGATGAAAAATTAGTGTGAAAATTATTAAAATGTACATATAAGCGGCGACATCATTTATGTGACAAAAAATATTTTTTTTGACAAAATTTATGAGAAAAGAAGAGGTGACGGCGATGTTTCATTTTTCGTTTGATTTTTAGATAAGTTATTTTATGACATGGTATTGTTGAAAGAAACATTTACCATTTTGTTTTTTTTTTTTTTTTCTTGCTATTTTTTGGGTTGTTTGTTTGTTTGTTTCTTCTAAATTTCATGTTTTGTTTGTTTTTTTTTTTCTTTTCTCTAATTAAATAAAATTTATATTTAATGTTTTTTTAAATAGATAAAAAAAAAATGACATTAACAAAAAAAAAAAAAAATTAAAAAAAAAAAAATTAAATAAAATTTTAATGATTTTTTTAGCCTTGGTAACATCACGATTAAAAAAGTTATTTGATTTGTTTTTTTTTTTTGAGAGAATTAACTGGATAATGTAAAAATATAAAATCTATAATAAAATATAAGAGGGGGGAGAAAAAATAAGATAAATACACATAATATATATTTTTTTTCCAATAAAATACAATTAAATAATTTAGAAAAATAAATTAGAATAAAACGAAAAATTAGCATAAAAAAATCCGGTCTGAGTAAGCTTATAAATTTTTTTTTTTTTTTAAAAGTATAAAATCGTTTTGAAATAAAAAAAAAAAATTATATTTTAATTTTTGTATTTAATTGATAATTAAAATAAAGTATATAATTTTATTGATTTTTTTATTATTTAATAATGAATTTTAAATACGAATTTTAAGCTATTACACGAGTTAGAGATTTTCAAATTATGAAAGTCGTAAATTAAGATAAAATTAAAATGCTATTGGGGATATTTTTTTTTAGAAATGCTTTGGAAACAGACGTTTTTCTTATTAAATTCAATCATTCGATCTAGTTTTAGATTTTTTCTTACATTTTAACAAATTTTGACATAAAAAATCTACCAACAAAATTGTTACAAAGTCGAATGTACGAAAGCTGCGAATTTTTCAGAGTTAGTGTATCGGTTATTCCGATATGCTCACGTATAATTTGGGAACAAAAAAGTGTGTCCTAAAAACCAATGGGAAATAACGATGTGGTAATTGACAATTATGGTTTCTGGAACATGAAAATTAGAAATTTAATTAAACCAAAAAGATAGCTTTTAGGATCTAAAGTATAACGGCATGAAAGGACATGAACAGTTCAAAAAGACTCGAGTAGTATTCAGCAAGTCTATGACTTCGATGGGTTGTAAAAAGTATATAGAATCTTCAAGGATTTAGTTTTTAACTTTTTTTGAAAGATACTCAATATATCTTCTATAAAACGCCTTCCGGTTTTATAGTCCTCGCGATCTAATTTTCATACATAATTTGCAAATTTAACATCTGGGACAAGGTAAAATACACTTTTATTAAATTATTTTGCCACTTTGACGGTCAAATCGAAAAGATTGTTTTTTTTTTTTTTAATTTCAATTAAAAACTTTCTCCTTCACTACTTCATAAAATTTATATATTTTTTGTTTATCTTCTTCTTTAATCATAAATTATATTAAAAATACGTAAATTTAATTTTTCCCACATTTTAATATCGTTTTCTCTTTTTGCTCTTAATTTAATCGATTATAAAGTTTATTACACTCTTCTTATTTATTTATTTATTTTTTTTTTTTCAAAAATACTTAAATCGCATTTATACATTAAAAATGTGCATCCACATAATAAAAATCAATGACTTTACTATAACTATAAATTATATTTAAAAATTATGCATGAAAAAATTAATAATATAAAAAAAAAAAAAAAAATTGATATCTTTAAGTTTTTCTACCTACAAGATTACTGAATTACTATAAACTCTTTCTTTTTTTTAGCTTTTTTTAGCTTTTTTTTTAGCTTAAATTGAAATTATGCACACATTGTATAAACGAACGAAAAAAAAAAAAGATACACGTATTAAATATATTTGCAACTCAACAGTTTAATAAAAATAAAAAAAAATCTAAATTTTACAACAAATTTTATGAATATCAACAAAATTAAACATAAAAATATTGTAAGCATTCATTATTATTACACCTGTTTGAAAACATACACATACGAGTAAATATAATTTTTTTATATATACATATATTGTATAAAAAATCATAAAATTTTTAATAGCTCAATCAAAATCAAATTTTCATTACGTTACACGTTTATTATTATTATTTTTTTTTTTTTCAATTTTTTTTTTTTTTTAATGACAATTGTTGCATTTCAATTTTCCACACATCGCCGTGTCGCGCTATAAAAAAAAAAAAATTTCTGTACCCACAAACGTGTTCCAGTTGTATCAATTTATTGATTATTTATTGGATATATATTTTTGTAATGTTTGTTTGTTTATTTGTTTGTTGAAAAAAAAAAATAAGAGTGGAAGATTGAAAAAAAAAATAACAAAAATTTTAACAGTAGCTCATCCTACACATCAACAACAAATCAACAGTTAAAATCTATGTACAAAATCGAATTTATCCTGTTGAATTTTAAACATAAAGTCGAAAGTTTAAGGCTGTGTCTACACTCGAAATTGAAAAACAGAAATCTTGTATCTTACCTATCGAGTAAAAAAAAAAAACAAAGACATTCAAATATTGGAGTATGACTTGATTAACAAGAGTTCTATACCTTCAGATTAGCATTGTTCCTTGTCATATTGAATATATTAAGCTTTTTCAAAGTATTACGTTAATTTCGGTGACGCGCCATCCCGAAATATGCTTTTCAAATAAAATTTTTTTACAATTTCCTATACTTTTAATAGAACATCTGAATGAAATTCAATACTTTTCTTATGTGTGAAATAACGCGTTGGTAAGTGTGAACAAGGCCTAAATAAAAATGCATGTATGTTGCGTTATTGATCGATATATTGAAAACCCATTCATTTGTTTTTATACGAAACATAACAAAAGTAACAAAGCAGATTTCCCATAAAAAATGACACCAAAGCAAATACGACAAAATGCAGTTCAAGTATTATTTTGTTTAGCTTTTTTTATTTTTGTTTTAAAAAATTTTTCTTAAAAAAAGTAACAACAACAAAAAAAAACTGTTCAAAAAATGTGTGGGATATCTTTGTATCTTTTATAGATGTTTTATTATTATTTTTATTTACAAAAGAAAAAAAAAATGATACATTCGGTTGAATGTATGTAACCAGAAGGTAATTATTTACACCTCCAGTCATAAAAAAAATATATATAAATGCTTGTATCGTACTTTTTTTTTTAAAACAACTGTTTGACCCCTGGTGACTCTTATTTCGTCGAATACATAACATTTTTTTTTTTTTAACGACTACCGACTGGATTTGTGTATTTTGATAACGCGCAGAGGTGTCATTCACGAATTTATGTGACAATTTTCTCTTTCCAAAAAAATTTTTTAAATCAACAAAGGTTCAAAAAGAAAAAGAAAACAAAAAACAACGTAAGAATACAAAGAAAACGCCAAATTTCTGTTTTTACAGAACGATACAAGCAAGCAAGCCAACGTTCGATTAGCTCAAAGGAGCTTTATAGAAAGAAAAAAAAAGTCCAAGATATAAACACTCCATTAAATGGAAATTTTGTGCTGATTTTTATTTTAAATGGAATAAAAAAAAACGCAAAGAAAAAAAAAATGAAAATCAACAATTTATCGGAAATTTACAGAGGCGTTTTAAAATCGGAACAGAGCTCAAGATAGTGGATGTAGAGAGGAGCAAAACGTGTGCGGTTGGTATGTGACGTGTTGATAATGATGATGATGACTTTTTCGTACATGAACCAACAGTGCAAATCGAGTTTTATACTTCAAATCGATGAATGAACCTCCACACTATAGCAAGAACAAAAAAAAAAAAGATCAATAACCAAATACAATTTTTAAAATTAGCCCAGGCGTTATTATTACTTTTTTTTTCTGATTACATCAGAGTTAGATACGATTGTATATTGTATCTTTTGGTTTTGGTAGATACCAAAAGTATGTTTTTTTGTTGTTGTTGTTGTTCTTATGGTAGTAGTCGATGAAATCGATATTTATATTAGATGCAACTATTTTATAGCCAGATTGTCGTCTTATATATTGGTTACAATTTTATGCGGATTTTAAATCAGGTACAGATACTTTTTGTATATTTTTTTTAATTTTTTTTAAATAATTTCTGTATCTGTATATTTTTTTTTATTTTTTAAAATATTTTCTATATCTTTTTTTGTTGTTTCTATATTTGCATGAAACAAAACATCAAAAGAAAAAAAAAAAAAAACTATCTGACATGATCAGATACAACATTTATAGTAACTAAACACATGTAGGTACATAACACAGTTAGTTAGAAGCATTAAAATTAACTAAAACTACAAAAAATTACGATCAAAAAAAAAAAAAAAACAAAACAGGCAAGTATCTAACAACAAATTAAGAAAAAGTATATATGAAAACTATTTTTATAATGTTCCAATATTTTATTATGTTCATGATTCGTAATGCATATACTACTACTACTCATATACACAACAAAGTTGAATCAAAAAAGTCATAATAATAAATTATGTACGTTAATTAATTTGAAATTAAAGTTAACATCAAAGGTAATAAGCGATCGTGTTGGAGAAGATGTATTTTTAACGATCGTTAAAAGTAATATATGTAAAAAAAAAATAAAAAATAAAAATAAAACAAAAATAAAAACTAACAAAATGATCACTGTAAATTTGTGGCTTTTTATTTTTTTATTTTTTTTAAATAAATGCATGTATATATCGTGTATGTAATGTATCTATACAATTTTTTCTTGTTTGTTTAGTTATATATACCTGTGTAACACCTTTTTACCGGTTGCAAAATTTGTTTTTTTATTTTAATTTTTTTCGAGTATCTGTGTATACGTTTTTTTTTTTAAATTTATTTATTATTCAAATTTTATAATATAATTAATTTCTTTTTTTTTTTTTACAGTGATGAAAAATTTTTATAATAAAAAAATATGTTTGTTTTTTTTTTTTTGGATATTGGTGTTAACATAACGGAATTCGTAATTGATATTTATATTGAAAATTAATTGAAAAATTAATTATTGATGAAGAATTATGTGATTTCAATGAAAATTTATTGTTTTTAAAATTTGTAATTTGATTGAACATTTATAGAATTAAAAAACAATTATTTGTTAATTATTTTGTGGTTTTTAATTTGTTGTTGTTGCAGAATTTAAGTTAAAAAAAAAAGCGTAAGTGATTAAAAATGGTTGCGGAATATGCTTAATCATCGAAAATCATAAATGAGTCATAAATTGTTCAAATTTTTCGATTGAATGGATTCTCTTAGAATGTTGATTCTAAAACAATTACCGCAGTACAAAGTGAAATTTTCAGATTTTGAACGTATCTTTTGTATTTATAAAATAATTTTTTTTTAAAATTAAAAGGATGTGATTCTTAAATACATGAAAATCAATTTAGAATCGATACAACATCTGTTATTTTAAATAAATTACTATAATAAGGTAAATCTCATAGAAAATCACTTTGAGAAACAGGAAGATGAGAGGAAAAGAGACAAACTAAAAAAAAGAATAACAAAGAAGTCATTAATAATTTTCCTTATTTTGGAGCTCTTAATAGTTATTTATGCTCCTTATTTAAATTGAGGACTTTCTGTTGAAAAAAAAAATTGTAATTCTGTTATTAAGAAAGCGTTCAACATTTCTGACCCAAGGTACCACTCAAATTTAGGTCACAGGTGAGAACTAAGTAATTGTTTAAATATGAAAAAGTGAAGAAGGGTCTTTTCACTGAGATGAAAAGCTTTATATTTTCTTACTTGCGTTTACAGTGATTGGTTGAAAAAATTGACTTTTTTTTTGTTTGTTCAATAAGATTTCATTCAAAACAAACAAAAAATTAAATCTGAGAAAATAGTCAAGAACCAGAGTCGAAATTTACTTTCTACTTTGGAGCTCCTACCCTCTACCATTCAGTGAGATGTACCTGCTACTTTACTACTCGAAAATGTTTCAAATTTTCATTTTCTGCAAATGTAGCAATAAAGTAGTGCAAAAAAAAAAAAAATTTATACTACTTTACTGCTGCATTTGCAGAAAATGGAAATTTGAACCATTTTTGAGCATTAAATTGGCAAGTTAATTTCGACTCGGAAAAATTAATGCAAAAAAAATGAATAAAATAGAAAAAAAAAAACAATTCAAGAAAAATTACCTTCATTTAATTTAAAATTAAGTGAATTATTTAAATTAAACACTTGTTTAATGTTTTGATACACTTAATCAAAATAAATTATTAGTTTATTTATTTTTTTTTATACAACTTTTTTCTTCGTAATTTTTTTTTTGTTTATTTAATTCGAAAAAAAAAATTTATTTTTTGATTTATTTAACACGCAAATAAATTAGCATTCAAAATACTTAAAAGAAGAAAAAAAAAATATCTACAACAATTTGCATTTTTACATAATTCATGCAATTATATTTGTTGTTGTTTTTCTTTTTTAATTTAATTTAAAATTTATTAGATAATATTTTGTAAAATTATTTATGTACATGGGAAAATATAAAAATCATATGCATATTTTAATTCATTTATGCGAGACATTTTGTATGAGACAATTATTTTTCATCTTAAGAAAAAAAAAAAAAACGAAATTAAATAAATTTTGCATTTTTTGTGTGAATTGTATTTTGTTGTTGTTTTTAAAAAGAAAACTTGTCAGGGACTAATTGGAGAGAATAACAACAGGATATTTGTTGTTTTTATAAAATAATTTATGACTTATGAGAGTTTGTTAAATTTCAAGGCATTTAATCAAGTTTGAGAGTGTAAGAATAACGGATTTTATTTTAAGGATAATTTTTGTGATGGAAATAACATTCTCAGAAGTTATGCCCGAGCTTCTACGATGTAGTGTTTTCATTCTCTCAGAAATACTTTTTTTTAAAGGAGAGAAGAGGACTGTGTTTTTTTTTATTGCTCCAAAACTTACATAGATACATTCCTTAATTTGTAAATTTTGTGCACTGACATTTGAAATAGAAAGAAAGGAAGGGTGGTAACGATTGTAGAGTAGAAAATTGTGAAATTTTTCTTGAACTTCTGCGATCTATAAAATGCAAAAGTGAGTTAAAATCATAGCGTATTTTTTAAAATCTCAACTAAACGATCGTACTTTCAAAAAAAAAAAAAAAGCTCGCAAAAAATATTGCGAAATTTGAAGGAATCTCTTGATCTTAAAATCTTATAAAAAAGCAAAGAATTCATATGACAATTTGATAGTACGTGACATACGACAAATACAATATAAAAATTGTCACGTCAGATATGACATATGATTGATAAGGGGTTAAAATATACCTTCGACTCAAAAAGAATTAAAAATAAAAATTGTTCATATTTTAGATTGTGTTCTAAAATTAGAAATGTTTTAAGAACTTAAAATTTCATTTTTGGAAATTTATATTCAAACGAGACATTATTAAACAATTATATCATGTCGACATTTTATGCATATCAAATATTTTAATGTGTGACAAATTTGTTATACAACAGAGGTTTATCTTCTTTTTTTTTTTATAATTTTATTATCATTTTTTTAGCCTTATTTTTTTTTTTGTTATTGTTTTTAATTCTAAGAAAATCCAAGAAAAAGATAAAAAATTAACTACAAATTATGCAATTTTAAACTTAATTTTTTTTTTAAAAAATATTTATTTAAATTAACCGACAATCGATGATCTAAACTATACAAAAAAAAAAAAATATAATAATTATAAATTCGTTACACATATTATAAGACATTAAAAACAAAAAAAATAAAAATAAAAAAAATACTCCAAAAAATCTCTCATAAAAAAATTAGAAAAAAAAACAAAAAAAAAAAAAAAGATTTTGTTTTTTTTAAAATAAACAAAATCAGAACAGTTTCACCATATATAATAAACTACTTAAATAATAAGTGGTAAATAAAATGAGACAACAACAAAAAAAAAATCTACAAAAAAATTAAAATAAAACAACATGATAAAATAATAAACTATCTTTTTTAGATATTGTATAGATACTTTAATTATATATTATTATTATATATTGCGAAAAATTGTTGTTTTTCTTTCGAGAAACCAAATCAAAAAAAAAAATTATTTGTTTTAAAAAAAAGAATAAAAAAAATTCTCAAGAAACACACGTTAGATACGAACTCCAGAGTATATACATAACTCATTTTTTTTTTTTTATTACACATATGGACTTTTGATATAGTCAATTAAAAATTATGATGTGGATCACGTACACCACAAAAAAAACGTCATATTATCGCACACTCTGTGTACATAATATGTATATGTATGTATGTATTTTTTTCACCTTAGTTTGCACTTTTTTTTGTTTGTTGTTTTTTGTGTTGTTGTTGTTGTTTTATTTCAAAGATAGTAGATACTTTACGAAATACAAAGTAGGCAAAATAGGAGGCACGTCAATGATGTTATTAATATCTTTATTAAATTTTTATTTTAATTAAAATCCAAAAAAAAAAAAAAAGAAGTGTTTTGTATTCATCGCATATCATTAAAAAAAAAACACACACACACAATATATACAACTGTATGCATATGTATACATATGAGTATACATACTCGTATATGCTGAATGAACATCATCATTATAATTATTTATTATTATTGCACTATTATCATCGTCATTATATTATCATCATCATCGTGTTTAGATATTAAATTTTTTTTTTTTTATTAAATTAATATTTTCGAATTATATATGTACGTATGGAGGTAGGTTAAACACATATGTACGTGTCTGTATGTACATGTGTTGTATGTGTGAATGCATTTCATTATAATCGATTAGACATTATAGTAAATCATTTTCGAAACTTTGTATTTTTCTATTTGTTAATTTAAATTCATATGTGAAATTTTTAACATTTTTGATATTCTATGCATACTTAAATCAATTTAAAATGTACGTACGATTATTTATTTTTTAATTTTTTTTTTTCACTACAATAATAGCATGCAATTGATAAATCAATTAGTACAATTTAATTGCATTATTAAAAAGATATTATGATATCATTTTATTATTTTTTTAAATGACATTTGACATATAGAGAAAAAAAAAAAAAGAAACAAATAAATAAAACAGAGATCCAAAGCATTTAATAATATTTATTGAATCATTTGAACTAAATTTCAAGAACTAAACAAAATTTTCTTGATTCAGAAAATACTTGGTGGTTTATTCCATGACTTATGCACTTCAGTTGTCCTCTTGAGAATTTTTAAATCAACTGACAGTGACTCTTGAACTTGAACTTGAATGTGTAGTGGAACAGTGGAAGCATATGTTTATCTTCCAACGTAAAAGAAGAACCTTTTTTTTAAGGCAAAATAAGAAAATGAAATTAAAAGGAAGTTGTTCAAGCTTGAAACAAATTTTGTCCGATACTTCTTGATTTTGAAACACGAAAAAATATCAAAGTGAAAATAGTGTGAGAAGAATTTTCATTTGAACAGAAGAATTTCAATTTATTTTTGACCAAAAAATTTTTAATTGCGTCGAATATTTCGGAAACTAACTTGTAATGTTAATAGAACCTATTTTCACTTATCGTATGTTTTTTTCACCATTTTGTAATCAAGTTCGTCACAGTTATAGTTTAAAAGAGAAAAAAATATTTAAAAAATGGGTTTAGATCTAAGGTGGAGGGGCAACTACTCATAGAATTAACGACGGAAAAAATAATTTAATACCAAAAAAGACAACAACAAAAAAACCTCTTAAATCGAAATCTTTTTAATTTTATTTTTTGCTTAAATTAAATTTTTAATTCTTTTTCCTGAGCAAAATCCTTTGAAAATTTCAATTCTTAGAATTGATCATTTTTTTTTTTTTTCAAATTTGCATGTCAATTTAAATTTATTTCCATTTAAAATTTATTTTTTGTCCATAATACCGTTCTGATGTCATACATTAGCCAATTTGTGCTTTTATTGTTTAATGTGTGTTTTTTTTTTCCTTTTTCAGTAATATAAATCATTCTAAATAATTTTTTTTTTGTTTGCCAAAATGAATATTTATATTGCCGAAATACTTGTACATTACATATACATACACACATACATACATATTTTTTTTATTTCAATATTAAATTTATTGTATTAAATGACACAGACATTTTTTTTTTTCTTTTTTAAATAAAAAGGATTTATTTCAATCGTTTTTATTTTATTTTGTGAAATTTTTAAAATTTATTGATTTGTGGAGGTAGAAAGGATAAAACAGAATTTTGAAAATTTAATGAAAAAAAAAAAAAATTTGTATGAAAAGGTTTTTTTGTTTAATTTTTTTCCAAATTTTAAAAATGAAAAAAAAAAAAAACGAAACAAAGAACCAATTCGTTGCAATCATTTGTCGATTGAAATTGAAAAAAAAAAAATAAAGAAAAAAAAAATAATTGAAAAAAATATAATAAATCGATTAAAGTCAAAATGTATCTGGTATTTTTTTTTTTTTGTGGTTTATTTCACGGAAAATTTATTTTTAAAAATGTTATTAATGTAATATGGAGATAGCTGATAGATTGCTATTTTTTTATATTGTTGCTGAAAAATACTGTATGATGTAACGTTTAAAAATTATTCAAAAGTAATAAAAATTGAAAATATAGCAAAAAAAGATTGAATTGAAGAAAAAAAAAACTACAACATTATCGAATATTCTGAATATTTTTTTTAGAATCTTTATGAGTCTGCTTAATTCTTTCCTAATTTCTTTAACTTCTAGAATTCCACTGACACTTTTGAAAGCAGCCTTTTCGAATTAATTTTTTTTTGTCATATTCTATATTTAATTTTTTTTCTCGTAGATACAAAAAAAAAAAAAAAACAATCATATCAGATACAACGACAAGTACGTACATTAACAGAAATTCTCTAAAACTATAATTTTTCCATTATAATAATTTTTTTTGTTTTTTTTTTTTTTTAAATTATTTCACACCACGTTTGCAACTTTGTATGCTAATTTCCGTTTAATATAATAATTAGATAATAACTGTTTAACAACGGATATTGATAAATATCTTTTTTTTTTTCTTCTTCGTAATGATCATTTAAAAGATTTTTTTTTTTGTACTTTGATTATCGGAACTTGTAACGAAAAAATAATTAATAATTAACGACTTCTCACATGATGATGAATAATTTTTAAAATTAAACGAAAAAAAAAAATTAATATAAATGAATTTTATTTTTGTGAAAGCGATCAATGAGTGCTATTCAAGAGAACAAAAAAAAAAAAAATTGGAATTAAAAACAGAAAAAAAAAAAAAACAACTTAAAACTTAACTTTAAAAAAATGCTTAAAACTGACTGAATTTTTGATATTTTTTTAAACCTCCAGTGATGATGACGAGAAAATGAAATGAAAATATTTTCGAGTGTAGAAAATTAATTTTGAAAAATGCAACCGAACAAAAGTTATGCATAACACTTATTATTTTTTTATTTTTACCAAAATCTGGTGTACGATTGTTTTGATATTTTTCCACAGATTTAAAAATTTTTTTTTTTTGGTGTATTTCAGGGTCTCGAAAAACTTTCAATTATTTTTAATTAACTTTTAAACTTTTCATCAGAAAATCCTGAAGATTTTCCTTAATTAATTAATTAATTTTTTTTCTTCATACAAGTCAATTAATTATTTTAATTTGAAAAAAAAAAAAAAAAAAAAAAAAAATTGCACATGCAAGGAAATTAGAGAAGAAATTAATTAAATCAAATTAATCATAATTGAATAGTCTTTTTTTTTTCCTTCAATACATTTTTGTATCACATTTTAAAATTATACAATCTAATTTGTCATTGGTTTAGAGAATCTAGTTACGTTTTTTTTTTCAGATTTATTTTTTTCAATTGTTATAGATTTTTTTTGTTTAAAGTTTAAAAAAAATGATGTAGAAAAATTTTCCATTTATTCTGAAAAAAAAAAAATTTCTGAGGTTTTCTATTATTTTCTTTTTGTTTTGTTTTTCCAGATTTATTTTATTTGATTTATTAATTTAATTTTTTTTTTCTGTGGAATAATTATTATTTTGTATGGAAATGTATTTTTTCTACAATTATTTAATAAAAAGAAGAAAAAAACGGAAAAAAAAAATTGATTTTAGTGATATTTTTTATTAATTTTTTTTTTTTTTTGAATAAATTAATAAATGACAAATTTTTTCCTGTTTATTAAAATTTTTTTTTTTTCAGGATTCAAAAAAGGTTTTTGGGAGTTTTATGTCTTCCAGAATATTGAACTTATATTTTTCTTTGTTATTAACAAAAAAAAAAAAATAAATCTTATTCTTGGTAATAGAAACCCCTTTTTTACACCCTTAAAATACCATATCTTAACTTAGCCTCAGGATGAAATTAAATACAATGCTTTTATTGGAAGAGATATCACAAACTCAATAGAAAACCAACTCTATCTTCTCCACCCTCAAACTAGGAAAATAAATTATTTATTTTTTTTAAATGGTGAATTTATTTCCCACTTAAAACTCACACAAACTGTTGATGGTCCTTTTTTTGAAAAATTTAGTGCAATTTTACTAACCCAATAACAGTCGATTTAATAAATAAATTTTAAAAAAAAAATCTTTAAATTTTATTACTTGCATTTTCACGTAAAATTTCAAATAGCTGTCGATATGATCCAAAAATAATAGATCACAAGATTTTAGATACTTTTAACTAGAAAATTTTTTTTTTATGAAAATTTTTATTACATTTTCATTTCTATTTTTTATGTATTTTACTTTTATTTTTTTAAATTTAAAAAAAAAAAAAAAAGATAAAATCTTTACTTTTTATACAATTCAGCGATGAGATACTAAACACATATTTATCATTGTTTTACGAATGACACCTACTAAAAAAAAAAAAGTAAAATAATTCACTTTTTACGGTAAAAAAAATTAATGAATTAAGATCATCGAAATTTTTGAAAAAAATCTAGATACTTTATTCAAAAATCATTTTTCAACTTTTTTATAATTTTTTTTTTTTTCAATTTAATTTCTACTTTTTTTTTTTTAAAAATCAATTAAATTTTTTTGTAGAATTTTTTTTTAGATTAAAACACAAACTGAAATCTTGTCTAATTAGAGAAAAAAAAAAATACACATATTTTAACACACTGTATTTTCCGTTTTTCTAGATACAAATCTTTAATATTATAATTTTGTATTTTTTTTATAACACATAAAAAAAAGCAACGATAAAATGAACACCGAAAAAAAAAATTTACTCACAATATTGTAGTGAACGTTTCAATATTTAAACTCGAACTGAGTTCGAAATATTAAAAACCATCGATTAAAAAGATTTCAGTTTTAAAAAAGATATTCTGAACTGTACTGACTGTGTGTATTAAAAAAAAAAAAAGTGACTGATGAAACTTTTAAACTACCTAAACTGAACTAAACTACTAAATAACAACAAAAACAAAAATTGAAAAAAAATAAATAAAAAGCCAACATTGTAGTCGTTATAGACGTCGCGCCATCAGAAAATCTTATAAATTCGCCGCAAATTTTCTTAACAAAATATCACATACGAGTATATAGGTAATTTTTTTTATTTTTTTTCATATATATGTATGTAAGTAAAAACTCATTGATAATATATTTTATAGATACTTTATTAAAAAAAAAAAGAAGACAAATCTGTGGTTTTTATACACACATTATACACACATTATATATACATATATATGAGTATCTTTTAGTTGTATAAAAATATATTCGGTTTCATAAACATGGAAGTGAAAAGTATAGTGATATTATAAAACTTGAATGAAAAAGAACTCGCGCATCTTAATACTACAAATTAAAAAGCAGTAGCTATATGTGTAATACAAAGCAAAAAAAAATTCATGTATCTTTTGATTTTTTCTTGTTAATGAAATTATGAGTTTATTTTTTTTATTTTTTTTTTTTTTTCAAAATGTTAATTCACAAAACTCATTTATGAAGAAGTAAAATTTTCTTTTAATGCTGATGTTGCTTTTCTTTAATTATACACACACACACACTTACGCACACATTATACATTGACAAATCATAAAAGAAAATCATAATATGCTTTTTTATTAAAATGAATCTGTAAAAAGCTCACTTGTTAAGAAAAAAATTTATTATGGAAGGAAAAAAAAAAAAAACACAAAAAGATTCGTTGTAAAAGACAAATTAGGTGTATCTTTGATAATTTAGATCTTTTTTTTTCTTTCTTTCTATATTTTGTTATTGTTGCTTTTTGTATTTGTTTTGTGGTTGAAAGAATGAAAGATGACAATTATAAGTACCGCGGTTAAATTATAAAATGTGCTTTTTTTATTTTTTTTTTTATTTTTACAAAATGCCGGTTTGACCAAAATTTAAAACAACTTTTCGTTTTCATTCATCATATATGGATGAGGATTTAAATTATGTGTGAGTAAAATAAAATAATTCTGGTTTATAAGAGAAAAAAAAAACAAAAATGAAGAAAAATAATGAATAAGTAACTCATAAATGTAATTACAGTACTTTGTTAGATAGATAGATAGAAAAGTTGTAAAGGGTGACGTTAAATTGAAAAAAAATAAAGTAAAGTAAAAAAAACAAAATAAAGAATTTTTTGTATTTTAAGTTTTAAAAAAGCAATCGGATTTCAATGATTTTTTTCTAGTTTGAAGATCCAAATCCTATGATTATCCATTTGCTAAATTTTGTTTGTAATCTCAGCCTTTACTCAATACTCATATAAGTAAATGAAAAAAAAAAAAAAGAGGTAAGGACGATTATGGAGTAGAAAAATGAAGATAGCTTTGGTGGATATTTTTCTTGAATTTACGTAGAAGTGCATTTTATAGTTAATCGGCAAAATACTGACATTTCACTATTGTACTTTTAGAAGATGGTTGGTTTCAAATAGAAGTTATCAGTGCTGTCGTTTGGGTTTCTTTAATAGTAGTACAACAACAAACTTATTAAGTTCGACGAGAGTACTTAATCCAACAAGCAAAAAAAAACCTCTTCGTTCTTTATGAAAAATGGAGTACCAAACAAGGAGTATATAGTACGGGAGTACAGTTATTAAAATCGGAGTAAAAATATTCCGATCAGAGTATAACGACAGCACTGGAAGTTATGTATGTTTTTGGAATTCTCTAAATTGTGGGGAAGGGGAGGAAAATAAGAAAGAAAAAAAAAACTAATTGGTGGCGTAAAAGTGTTGATGAGTATATTTATTCTTATTTTATTGTGGAGAAATCTCCTGTAAAATGGGTTAAATATTGTTCACCCTGTAATTAAAATGCGCAAAAATGATTGATTATTGTTATTGATTAGTTAGTTGATTAGCTAAAATTGAGTTGCATGCATTTTTTTCTTTTTGTTGTTGTTGTCGTCGTTCAAAATAAGTGAAATAGGAGATACAAAAATTGACTTTATCTATATGTTCAATAATGTAGGCAATTTTTTATCTTATGCATAAGATGCGAGATTTATGAAGTATATATTATTGTTGAAAAATATTGCATTATCATGTACATACCTGTGTATTGTATAAATTATGATTTTACAATGAAACTTAACTCAATATGCATCTATTGTATACAAAAAAAAAAAAAAATTAAATAAATTATTAATCTTTTATCTGCGGTGGCTAGAGCTTGTAGATACAAAATGCAATGTTCAACCATTCTATGTTTTTTTTTTTTTATTTGTTCAACATTCAACAGATAATAATTTCGTACAGTATAGAGAAAAAAAAAACAGAAAGATAACAACAACAAAAAAAAAACATGTATGATTAGTTTTTTCGATAAAATGAAAATTTCTTTTTTTTTTTTATTTTTTTCTCTGAATTTTTAATTGAATTTTAATTGCTTTTGAATATCGATTTAGATTTTTTGTTGTCTTAATAATAAATTTGTTTTGTTGTTTTCTTTTGTTTTTTGTTTTTTTTTATATGCTGTGCATGCTGTCAATACATAATAAATTAATTTATTTATACGAGTTTCAAAAATATCAAAATGATCATTAATAAAATTGTTTTGTTTTTTTTTTTTTTAAATTTTTTTATTTTTTTTCGAAAATAATTGATTTGAATTTTATTTGATTTTAATTTTTAAATTTAAATCTTTTTTTTTTTTTTATTTTTTTTTTTTTATTTTTCAATAGATAGTTTGTTTGTTTGTTTTTTTCTATGAATATAAATTTATTTTAGAAATATTATGTCATTTTTATATATGTGCGGTAAAAGATACAAATAAAATTGATAAATTTGTTGTAATTTGTCTAAAATAAATTTTTACATACTTGTAGATTATTTTGCCTTAAGAGAAAAATCTATCTGTCTCTATGAGGATTTTCAATTAAATTGATTAATTTTCTTGTTTGGATTTTTTATTTTTTTTATTATAATTTTTTTTGACAACAAATTAAGATAGTGTATTTAAAAAAGTTATGTAGATAAAATTGTAAAAATGAAATTTTTGACATTTTAGACAAGTCAAAGATTTTGATAATGTCTGACATGTTTGTATGTTTAATTAAATGAGAACTAATTGAGATAAGGAAATTTAAACTATGTCTGTTTAATTGAAAGCACGTACTATAACGTCAAAGACTTTAATTTGAATTTTTGATAGTTTTTGATTTTTAATTTAAATTTCTTAACCCTCAAGGGGGTCAACATACAATTATGGTCATACATTCTTGGGACGAAGTTAACCAACAGATATTGAATGCTTTTGTCACACCGACCCTCTTCACACTTTTACAATCTATAAAATTTCAAACAGAGCATTAACACTTCTTCTCTTTATCCTTTTTTTCAAACTGTATGCGCCAACGTTGCGTTTAGTAAAAGTGCAGTAGTAACCAATATTTTGGAAAAGAGATTTATATTTTATTATCCGTCCAAATCGTGAAATTTTATACGAAATAGTTTGCCATGCCTGAAGCCTGTAAATATCATGGGATTTATACACGATACAATGGTTTGTGCGACTGTTTGACCTTTATTCAACATTTCGATCGTACTTGTATCGGCTGTTAAATTGTTGATTGTGATTTTTGACAGTAGTTCAGAGATTTAATAATTTTCGAAACTTTTTCGAAAATTTTGCGAAAAAGTTATGTGAAGTGTTATTAGATTGTGTGTCAAACTAATAGATAATTGCTGTAACACCTCAATAATTTTTTTTTGTATTTTTTTAAGTCATTACATTAATACGTTGAAATAGATAAAATTACGAATTTTCTGTTAAACAACGGTATTTCGAACAACGCGGTTGTCACACAGTAAAATGATTGACCTGTTTAACTATTAATTGTTTTACTTGAACAAGCTTTGACAGATTTATGTTCCTTTTTTATGAATTTTCAAAAGTCAAATCAAATATTTATTAAACAAAATTAAAATTGGCGCCTTTCAAATTTCCACAAAAATTTGGAACAAAAAAAAAAAAATTGTGCAAAAAAATAGATTTGAATAAATTTCAATTAATTTTATTGCAAACACATGTTTCTCTACATTTTTCTTTTTCCTTTCTTTCTTAGAACAAAAGCATTAGCCATCGTCCTCATTTCGTTTTTTAAATAAATTTCAAAGGCGAAAGCGTTTTTTTTTTTTAAATCACTTGTTTAAACATAATTTATTCAATCAATTTAGCAAAGATAATAATTGTCATTTGACAATCATCTGTAGTCAAAAAGAAATGTGTAATTTATTTTTAAGAGAAAATAATAAACAAAAGGCGTTAATTTTAATTGTATTTCATGTGTAATTTTTTGTTAATTTTTTTTTTTGTATAGAAAAAAATAGTGATGAATTTTTTCAATAATGTTGCTAAGCTTATAATTTTGTATTGCTATTTTATTGAATTAACAAAATGTTTTAAAACAAGAAAACCGATACACGGTAGGTAATTTTTCGTTTTATTTCAAATATTTTAAGAATTATTTTTAATTCTATCTAATTTTTTTTTTTTATTTTCAGGTATTTACACTAACGATATTCAATCCTATCAGCTTTTAGTTCCTTATAAAATCAATCTTGATGGTGAAATTCAATCATTTTTTATTCCACAATTTTTTCAACACGATTATCAATCAAGACGTCGAAAACGTGATACATTACATCCAGATTTAATTATTTATAATTTGTATTTTAATGACGAAGATCATTATATTCACTTATGGCCAAATCATGGCTTTATATCACCGGATACTGTAAGTACGACAATATACGATATAATTTTTGTAGAACTGAATTTACAGAATATCTTTTATTGTATAGATTACCGAATTTCATTATCCTGGATCACGAAAAACAGTAGAAAATCGTCATATGAAGCGTTTAAATTCTTACTTTTGTCATTATACGGGAAAAATAAAAGATGATGATAAGTCCAGTGTTGCACTTTCACTGTGTGATGGAGTGGTAAGTATGTGTTGTTGAAAATTTATTCGGGATTGTGAAATTTTCGAGAGTAGTCAGACAAACAATATAATTTTTCGAACAAGAAAATTAAGGAAATTAGTGAACTTTCGGACTTGTTTTTCGGAATTTACGAAATTCTAAATCCATTACTCAACTTGTTCATATTAGGAAAAAAAACTCATCTCAATTTTTTTCTTCAAAATCCGAATTTTTCGAATTTTCAATTTCCACAATTTTATTAAAATTCTGTCAAGCTTTTTCTTCCCTTTTTCTTTGAAGGCCGGTTACATTAGAACCAAAGATGATGTATATTTTATTGAACCAGTTAAAGATTTTGGTCCAAATGAATTAGGTCATCATTTACATGTCATTCATGACCAAGATTCTGATTTGCTTCAACATAAAAAAAGAGAAACGAATAAAAATCAAACAACGAAAAATTGTGGTGTTAATGATTCAAATGATGGATGGGAAAAAGCATTTACTCAACGTTACGAAGGAAATTTACATAAGACTGTAAGAGGGATATTTTCAATGCATAAATATTTAGAAATTCTTGTTGTTGTTGATAAGGAATTTTTAAATTTTCACAAGGATAAGGATTATGAAAATTATATTATGACTGTTATGAATATGGTAATGGATCTATTAATTTATTTTTTCTTGATAAAAACTTTTTTTTTTTTTCACAATGAAGATTGATGATCCTTTTACTCCTTTTAGGTGTCTAATTATTTTCATGATGCATCTTTAGGTAATCAATTCGATGTAACTGTTGTACGTATTATTTATTTGAATGAAGACATACCAGCAATTGATTTATCATCGAGAATGCAACATGATATCTCAACAGTATTGAAAAAATTTTGTCGATGGCAATTTGAAATAAATCCAAAAGATTTAAAACATCCACAACGTCATGATATTGCAATAATGATAACAAGGTAATAAATATGTTCATACATAAATATTATTATTGTTGTGATTGATTAAAATCAACGCACACATTCACGATGTTGATGATGACGATGATGATGATGAAAAATCATTTTGATGTGCTGCACTTGAATTTTGAAAAATTATATATTGATTTTCTTAATTTTCAAGTCTTATACATATTTGAAATTATTATGATGGTGGTTTTTGTTTATAATTATCAATTATTTTCTTTTTAAAATATTTTAATTAGACATGACATATGCTCAAATGAAAAAAATAATTGTGATATGTTGGGTATTGCATATATGGCGTCGGCATGTATACCATCTGATGCATGTGCAATTAATGAGGACAAGGGTCTGATTCTTGGTGTTGTGATAGCACATGAGATTGGTCATATGTAATTTGAATCTTTTTCTTATTATTATTATTTGTTTTTTTACAATAATTTTTTTTTTACATAAATAAAGAGTATACCTACATGCTTGTAATAATAGTAAAAACAAGCGTAACAAGAAATAATCAAAATATATACAAAAGAGATACATACAACCGTTTATGTTGTATTCATAGTACAATTTTTCAATTATTTCAATAATTAAAAACAACAATTTAACAAAAACAAATTATTAATGCAATTTGTTTATTTTATATTAATAATTTTCATTTAAGCATGGCACAGACGATCAAACATTATTTTGTTCGATTCACTTAGTTGTAATACTGTTTGAATAAGGTTTGTGGTTTGAATAAGGTTTGAATACTGTTTGAATAAGGTTTGTGAGATTTTCGAATTTAGTAAAACTTGGACAATCGTTTGTTGTAAATTTAAATTCTTTACAAAATGATTGTGTCAAAAAAGAAAACAAATTTATGTTCTTGTTAAAATAAAGGACTTTATTCCTAACTAGTTTGACCTGGGGTTGGGATGTTTTTTTAAAATGATGTTTATATAGTAGTGTTAAAATCTGGTTTGAAGTAATGTTTGATTATGTTTGAACAACAAAATTTGCAAGCTAATTTGTATAGTTTTAATGGTTTATGCGAAAAAAAATTATACTGTTTGACAGAAGTTTTATCTTGGTTATGTCAAAAAAAAAAGTGAAATATTTATCTGTCGAACATTTTAATTATTTAAACGTATTTTAGACTGTTAGAAATAATTTGAATATTTTTTTGTCAAATTTGTTCGTCTGTGACATGTTTTACTTCGGTATACTTTTTATTGTATTTTTTCATTTTTAATTTATTTAAATTTTTTTTTGTTTCGTTATTAATTCATATTTCATTATTTTATTTTTTCATTTATTTTTGATTTGATTAAAAAAGTATGGGTTGTGAACATGATTCAGAAGATACTTCTGGGTGTTCAGCAATGGTTGATGAAAAATTCTATCATGTCATGTCACCGCATATAAGTCTAGCAGCAACTGTATGGTCAACTTGTTCAAGAACATACATGAAAGAACTTCTGAAGTGAGTATAATATAAGGCTGGCGGTCATTTAAAAAGTTTTATATAAAAAAAATACAAGAACACACACAAACATGTAAAGAGTAATGATGATTTTAATTAAATGCAAATATGCACTCAATTAACTCTGAATAAATTATGAATTGTTTTCTATTTGGCTTTTATTTAAACTTAATTTTTTTTTTCTATATCCGAAAAGAAACAATTTAGGTGATTGTTTAGCAGATGAACCATTAGAAAGTTCATTTGTATATGATGAAATATTACCTGGAATCGTTTATGATGCAGATTATCAATGTAATTTAATTTTTCCGAATTCAACACATTGTGATATTGATTCTGAAAGATTTTGTCAACAATTATTTTGTAAAGTTTCACCAAAAAAATGTTGGACGAATAATGAACCACCAGCTGAAGGAACAAAATGTGGAACAAATATGGTATTTTTTTGAATGTTTTTAATTACAAAATGACCAATAATAAATTAATTTTGTTTTTTATAGTGGTGCTCAAAACAAAAATGTGTATCACTTGGTCAAAGACTTCAAGTCATTGATGGTGATTGGACTGATTGGAGTCCTTATTCACGATGTTCAAGAAATTGTGGTGGTGGTATAAAAATTTCTGAAAGATCTTGTACGAATCCAGCACCTTTAAATGGTGGTCTTTATTGTCAAGGACCGAATAAACGTTACAAAATGTGTGAAACAAATGTAGGTCTCAGAAAATTTTATCAAAATAATTTTCTTTTCTAATTTTTAATTTTCCAGGATTGCCCAGATGAAGTTCCATCATTTCGTGCTGCTCAATGTTCACGTTATGATAAAATTCCGAATAAAGGAAAATTTCATAAATGGGAACCATTCTTTCCTGTAAGACAAAATTTTGAAAATACATGTGTCTTGTATTGCATTAATGAACAAAAAGTATTTTTGAAATTATCTCCTCGGGTTATAGATGGCACACCCTGTAGACCTGGAACGAATGATGTGTGCATTTCGGGAATTTGTCATGTGAGACTTTTGTGATTTATTTTAAAGCTTTCTTTTAGAAAAATTCAATTTTTCACAGAAAGTGGGTTGTGATTGGGAACTAGAATCAGATGCAGTAAATGATAAATGTGGGGTATGCAATGGGGATAATTCAGGATGTGTAAGAGTATATGGAAATTATACGAGAGGTGGAGAAGGTTAGGTGCTTACATAATTTTTTATGATTTTTAAAATAATTGGAATCATTTTATTTTTGTTTTTGTAAAAAGTTTAGGATATTTATTGATGGTAACATTTCCAAGAGGTGCTCGAAATATTGCTTTATTTGAAAATGAACCTTCGGATAATACAATTGCTGTTCTAGATCAAAATAAAAATTTTGTTCTTACGTAAGTTCGATCATAATTTCGACATTTTGAAGATACAGGTGCTAAAGTTCAATTTTTTTGTTTTTAGTATTAACGATGAAGACGGTGAGAAGCGTTTCGGAAAGAACCTTGCATATTTTCAGCATTCAATTAAAGATCGTGAAGAGCTTTATATTGCAGGACCCCTACAACAAAGCTTTTCAGTTTATGTAAGAAACAAATATGGTTTCCAAGGATTTCTTCAAAAAAGTTTTCATTTTCAGATTTTTTTCAAAGATCCAAATAATGTTGGCTTCTCCTGGGAGTATTATATCAGGGACAAAAATTGGTCTCCGGATGAAAAGAAAAAAAATAAAAAAAATAAAGATTTTTATCATTGGGAATACATTGATTGGACAAGATGTAGTGCTCGATGTGATGGTGGGATAACAAAATCTGAACCACATTGTATTGGATACAAAATAGGAGGAATCATTAGTAAAACATTTTGTTCGAATATTTCTGAACCTCCATCAAAAGTAAAAATTTGTAATAAAGCACCTTGTAAATTAAGGTATGTAAATCGAAATCTACAAAAAATTTAAATTTAATTTTTCAGTATAAAAAATTTCATCATATACACAAACCAAATATATCCCCAAAAAAGTCTCCCCACAAAAAGGAAAAATTTCCCCGCACAATTTTATTTTCGATTCATGTCTTTGCTAAAAAAAATTTTCTTTGAAATTCTAATTTGTCTGGTTTTTGTAGATGGCAGATCGGTGAGTGGAGTATATGTTCTGGTTGTATTCATCATCCAGGTCTTCAAGTACGTAGAATATATTGTGGTATGGAATCATCACGTTGGGATGAAGATGATATAATTACTGATAATGAAAAATGCCTTACAAGTCAAGGACCAATGCCTCAAACAAAACAATTATGTACAGCTGAATGCAATGGAGAATGTAAAAAAAAATTGAATAGAAGAAATGTTCAAGATGTATTTTATAAAAATGAAAATAAGGATACTGAAAATTATTATTATAAAAATAAAAACAATAATAAAGAAGAAGATAATAATAATAATAATTTTAATTTATCATCTAAGCTTAATAACAAATTTTATCAGAAATATTATAAAATGGTTGATTTTATTGATTTGGATAACAATGGACTAAAAATTGGCACTGAACAAATATTATCATTTAAACCATCATATTTGCCAGAAAAACGTAAGTTATATGTTTCGAAATGTGCAATATATGTATGTATAAAGGATATATAATTTTAATTAATGCATGTACTTCATATTTTCTTGTTTATATATATTTTTTTATCTTGCTTGAGGAAAAAGTAATTTTAAAATCGATTTTTAATTAAATCATAAAATTTATTTAATATAAACTCTATAATGTAGGTCCTTTATTTAATAATGCCTCCTTGTTTTTTTTTTCTCTATTTTAAAGATTTAATGGAATATGGTATCTTGAGTTTTGATCGAAATTCAAATGAAAATTCACAAAATAATCGTGTACAAAAAGAAAATCTTAAAAATCAACGACAAATTCACACTTTAAATTTTCCTTATTATAAAAAATATCCTTTAAGAATAAATTCTCAATTTCAACAAAATTATAAAAATTTCATGAGAAATATTAGAGATTCATCGATTATAATAGAACCAAATCATACAATTGTTAGTGATAAGGAAGAAAATCCAGTTATTTTTGAGGTTCCATATTATGAAAAAAGAATAAGAAATTTTTCAGATGAAGCTTTTCAAAAATATGGTGATGTGGTATGTGTTATGAAATTATTTATTATTATTTTTTTTTTTTGTAGATTATTTGATAATTTTTTTGGTTTTTGGAATTTTTTTTTGTTGTTTTAGATGCACAGTCGTATAGATTTGTCTCATAGGAAACTTTTCAAGGATAAAAAAATACTTTGTAAAAAATTGCGAAAGTATGAGAATTTAACAGATGATATTGTAGAACAAAGTCCATCGGATAATGTTGATATTCCTGAGTTGAATTAATAAATTTTGAAAATACCTATGTATATTTTTTTTTTCTCAAAAGGATATTGTTTTGTTTTTATGCGGAACTTATGAGCTTATTGATTTATACTTTTTTTTAAAGTGATTTTTATTTTAAAAGGATAATGTTAGTCGTTAAGAAGATTCTATTGTATAAAAAGCGTAAATGGCTGATTTTAAAGGATTTCTATTTGCTAGTTTCAAGTTAATCATTTTGTATTTTTGTAACTATTTAAAAAGTTGCGTTCAGAACATTTTGTCCCTCTTAAAGTGTTTCTATATGTTTTTACATCTGTGGTCGTTTTAAATGCATGACATTTTTAATTCAAAGTTTTGTGGAATTTTATACTGATTTTTGTGAAAAAAAAACTAAAGATGTTTTTCAAAATTCAACCAATATTGTAAGACATTCATTCTTCTTTGTGAGAGTCCTTTTTTTAAGGGAAAAAAATTTGTTTTTTACGTTACAGCTCATTTTGCTATAGATAATTTTTTGAAATGTCCTTTTCTTTGTCACATTTACCCCTTTTTCATAATAAGGTAATGTGTGTTGTTTACATTTTCTTACATGATTTCTGCTTAAAATGTGCAAAATTAGTGAATTTTTTTTTATTATGCAATTTTCTTCTAAATCTTTATTATATCAAATTAACTTGAATAAATAAAATGGCAATAATTTGGAAAATTATATTTATTTTATAGTGGAAATAAAGAAAAATAACTCATAAAATAATTTATTTTGTTTTCAAGCAGGAAAATATTGAGAAGAAGTGAAAAAAAAAAAAAACTGAAAAATAAGCGAAATTTTATTCGATTTCATTTTTCTTTATTTTCCTTTTGTTTTTTTTTCCTAATTCAGAAAAATTATCTAGTAACTGTGAAATAAATTTTTATTTGATTTTTTTTTTTTTGTTTTTCACAAAAATATGAATTCAAATAAAATATCAGACTAAAATGAAAAAATAAAATATTTCTCTATAAATTTTTATTGTAAATAAAAAAAAAAAAAAACTGAAAAATATTTAAAAAAAAAATAGCTACAAGTAGAAACAAAAAAGAAAAAAAAGGATACGATACGTAGTCGTACATTGTACACATTATTGCCTTAAAGCTAAAAACAACTATCATCTTTTACATAATTTATATGTAAGTCCCTCGTATATTTTATTTTTCTTGAAGAATTACTTCAAATATGACATACAATGCATACTATGTACATATGTTCATATGTATGTATTTCCTTGAAAATATTATGAAATATAGCTAAAGAAGAGGCAAAGAAAAACAGTAAAAACTGTTGTATCTTTTTCATATTTTATTGTTAAGATAGGTCCGGATTTTATATGTACATATATGAATGAAAATTTGCATATATATAGTGTATTACATAGATCCTTTACAGGGATGTAGAAAGGATAAAAATGGTAAGGTGATAATTTTTTATGATATTTTCGTATTACTTTCTGTATAATAATGATGATAAAGTACACTACGTACCGAATATCTTCTGGTATTAAAAAAAAAAATTGATGTAGATTTTGACGCTACATCTATACCTAAAAAGAACTACTACACATGACGATTATAGAGAATGAAACGCAATTCCTTCCTATGATCGTTTTTTTGTTTTGTTTTTCAGGAAATAAGACGAAAAATTCACTTCCGTTAATCCTTTTTCTCTACAACTTGTTGAAGAAAAAAAATCCTTTTTTTTTTTTTGTTTGTCTTATGTTAGTCAGTCATGAAGGATATAACTACAGTTTTGTGTTTTTACTTCATAATAAAGATTATGACAAAACATTATGCAATAAAATTTAAGTAAACCCCACATAGGGAAAAAAAATATACATATTTCAGCCCACAAAAGAAAGGGGTAGGAGTATTATCACAATAAATGACTAAAACAAAGTAAATACATATCATGAAAGCATATAAGAAAATAAAAATGAATGATGAAGACAATTTTGTGATTTATTTACTTTTCAGAATGATAATAATCAGTGTTGTACGTAAAGACAAAACGGTGAATAAAAAAAAAAATCTAATATTTTAAAGATTTTTATTGTTTTGATTTCATCACATGTGTACATACATATGTATGTATGTGCTTTTTTGTGTAACATAAGCAAATGATGAGTTATGCTGAAGGATATTAATTTTATCATTTATATCCTGAGGATAATCATTGGCTTAATGACACGTGTGTGGGATTTTATTCTTGTTTGATTTTTTTTTATTCTGTATAATTTTTGTTGTTGTTGTTTGTGTATTTTTCGGATTAATTAACATTTTTACATGATTGTGTTGGATTTTATTTGGACGAGCCTAATTTGTTTGTGAAATTCTTATCCCTTAAAATCGCAACTTCGAAAAATAACAAAAATATCACTTTTTTTTCATTTGGTTTGACTAAAAATTGTAAAGTAAAAAAAAAATATTGCATATACTTAGCATACTTTTAGGCGACATTTTTTTCTTTCATTTTCTTAATACCGTTTCTTGTTGTCTTTTTCTCTAGAAGGACATTCAAAATCAATCATAATAATAATTTTTTTTAAACCTGATAAGGATAAAATCTCATACTTATTACAATAGCCATTAAATATCTCTCAAGAGTGGCAATAATTTAAAATTTTAAAATTTTTAAAAAAAAATTTTCCAATATAGCTTGCAGGATAATGGCAATTTCAATGCGGTGTAAATAATTTATGTTCGCAATTCAATTTAATTGTGTGTGTATGTGTGTCTGTTTTTTCTTCTTCTTTGTTTTCTAAAATAAATCGAATAAAAATCGATTCCGTTTTTTTGTTTTTTTAAATATTTTTTTTTTTTTCAACATAATTTTCATTTATTATATCCTGTTGGCTATTATACCAACAATCAGGACTTCAGGAGTTTTTTGTGCAAATGAACTTCCTCTTATTCAGATTATCTATTTCTCATCGTTATTTTTTTTTTGTTTTGAAAAATTATTGCATTTAAATTTTAAACTGTTTTTTTTCTCATTACCGCCATAAGGAAAAAAAAAATTCTTTTTTTTTTTTTTGAAGCTAAAAAGCATTATGAAATTCGAATTTCAAAACGCTTAAAAGATAGGAAGTAAAACAGTCAAAAAAATAAGAATAAAAGAATGTGAAAATAACTATGGTATCGTTTTTTTTTTTCTCTCTCTATAATATTTACCGATTTTTGAATTTTATTCCTTTTTATTAATTTTTTATTTTTCATTATAAAATTTCCACTTTAATTTTTTTTTTTCCGTTATTTTTTTCGAATTTCCTGCTCAATAATTTTAAAGATTTTTGATTTTTTATTATCTGAAAATTTTTTTTATTTCTTGTTTGAGTGGAAATATGAAAAAGATAAGAACACAAAAATATGTATTTGTGAAATATACAGAATAGAAATGATACCTAAGGATTTTATAAGGATATAAATATTGAAAAAATAAAAACCATAAGTTTTCTTTCTTTCTTTTCTTTTTCAGAATTTTTTAAGTACTATGAAATTTTTTTTTTTGTTTTTTTTTTTACTTTTTTTTTGTGCTGGAAAAAATACGTGTAAAAATCTAAAACTTTATTTTACTTTTATAGACGTAATGTAGGAAGGACAATAAGAAAAGATAAGAAAAAAACATAATACTGTATGATAAGGTATAACAGGATCAGATATGTGTATACTCGTATATAAAATATATACATATATTTTTTTTTTGTGGTATGTTTTATTATTACACAACTAAAGAATGCAATATAATATACTTTTGGTTGTCGAACATGTTATTTAAGTATTTCTTTGTACGTACACATACATACATATGTATGTATATGTATGTGTGGTGTTTGTGTGATATTTTCGAAAATTCTTATGTTTCATTCTTTTTTTTTTTTTATTTAACTTTTTTGGCTAGATATTCGTATTAAAGTGTAAGTTTAGATACCTTCAAGCAAATAATATTTCATTATTGCTACTATATACATACATATAGTATACATGCATGTACATATTTCTACTTACATACCTATATGTGTTATAGAGATATAAAAACACAAAACATTTACATTGTTATGTGCACGGTAAGTTGCATTGTTGCAGGTCAAGTGAGAAATTCTTGAATGATGTCAAGAAAACTTAATAAACTAAGACAACAAACTAAAATAAAAAACAAGAAGAAAAAAAAAAAAAAAACAAAAAAATAAAGTAATAAAATAAGGATAAGGAAAATTCTACAATTTTATAAAATTTAAAAATAGCTTCCTGACTTTATAATCAACCATAAAACAGACAACCACACTTCATATACAAGTCAATACATACTTTTTCGTACTTGTTCGTATATTATTTGTCATGTGAAGAATACCAAAAACAAAACAAAATAAAAAAAAAAGGATATTCATAGGAATGATAGCTTTTACATATCCCAACACACATACACACACACTTCGTAAAGAGTTTAACTCATATATTGTTCATATATGTATATACGTATATATTTCTCATAAAAAGCATTTATTACCGAAAGAATTTCATTTATTCATATGAAGAAATTCAGTTTATTACTTTTTTATAGATTCTTTTTTTTTCTATAATTTTTTTTTCTATACATAAAAATTATATTTTATAATATCTTGGTTCTTGCGTTTCAGTTGGTTCAAAATCTAAAATACATTTTCAAGAAAATAATAATCAAAAAAATTATAAGAAGATTACAGAGTCTCTTTCATTAAAGGTAATAAAGGTGGTGTGTAAGGTGATGAGGAAAGCTTTATTTAAAAAAAAAAAAAAAAAAATCAAAAGGCGTTTAATTGGAGTGTTTACTTCCGTTCAATTTCTATCCAAAGTCGCACTAGAAAAAAAAAACTCGGTTGTCATCACTGGAATCTTTCCCCGTTGTTAATTATAATTTTTTTTTCACCTGTGCTTGTTATTCCTCATGGGAACATTAACGCTTCAATATTTACTTTAACAATTTTGACCTACATTTTACAGTGGATTGCGAACCACTGAATTCGTTGGTAGAGAACGAATTTTTATTCGTACGACTGATATTATAATTAGTAGACTTTAATTAAACTATAAACTTTAGTTGAAGCCGATTTTCATGAATTTTAAACTTTGTGTTGTCTGGGTTGAGTCGGATAATTGTACTCATATGGAAGACTTTGTAAGTGAAAAAGAGAATGGAAATCTTTTCAAGGTTTACCGTAATAAATTGTCCACAGTCTGCGATGTCTATTGAGGCACCCTATGTAATGTCTTCCTTCTTAATAAATAAAAAAAAATAAATAAAGAAACATTTTGACAATTTTCCGTATTTCTAGATTTTCACGTGCATTTTACCTTTAAATAAAGTCGAAGTTTTTTTTTTGGTTATTTCTATGACGTATGCTTGAACATTAAAATTCTGGATAAAGAAAATACAAAAACAAAATTTTCCACAAAAAATAAATAACGAAAAATTTTAAATATGAAAAATTGAATTCCTTGTTGTAAAATTCATTTTTTTTTTACATTTCCTTGGACAGTTTTATTGTTCTAAATTTTAACTTAATTTTTTTGTTGTCCTTCCTTTAAAATTCTTTGAATATTTCAATGGACAATTTGACATATTTCGTAAATTTGTTGGATTTTTTTTTTGCAGTTAATCTTTTTTTCGAATATAATTGAAGTTTAAAGAAATATACATGTTTGTGACCATACACATAGAAAGGATATTCGACATTTTATTTGAGGTTATGAAAAAAAAAAGGATAATATATAAAATTCATCTTTTAAGAAAGTTTAAAAAAAAAGATCCAAGTTCATTTAATAATTCTCATACGTGATACTTAAATCATATAAGTAACAGATACAAAAAACAATCTATCTTTAGATATTCTTCACGTTTTGTACATCTGAATTTATATGTATCTGAAATTTTAATTTGCGTTTAATTTTTTTTTTCAGATATCCGTATATGTCCTTTTTTCCCCTATATACATAAATTTAACAGGAATCGTTTATCTTTAATACAGTCAAAATACACAAATATATTCTAAAAAATCTGAAATATATCATCATCATCATCATCATCATCGGTTGTTCATAGATCTTATGAATTATTTTATTTTTTTTTTAAATAAATAAAAAAATATTTGAAATATATTTTATCTTGTGAAAATGTTAACACATATTTTATCGTATTTATACTCGTATAGTAGATAGTTTATGAAATTTCTAAATATCCTTAAATATTGATGAATGTGACTACAGATGATACATCAACACAAATATATACAAAACTATATTCTATTTGATAATCATACATGCTTTAGAAAAAGGACATAAAAAATGAATGACAGTTCATATTCAATGTATCTATATTTATCCATATGTATGTGATAGGAATCTTTTATAGATTCTTGTTATAGAAATTTGAATATATATTAAAGGGATATAAATAAATTTTTAGATAGTCAATTCAATCCTACAATATTCGGTGATGTGTATTTCATTTTATTTCTGGTATTTTTTTTTTCTTTTTCCGTTTCCTGTAGTATAAATTGTATAAATTATAGATGTGAGTGTATGTATGTATGTATATATGAATAAGAAAGCTAATCTAGAGATATATGATGATGCAGATATATAGAGAAAGAGAGTATTATTGTTAAATTCATCATGATTAAAGTTGAAAATAATTTAAATAATTCTAAAGGTTCGGTCAATTTACTGGATGTTCAATTAATTTGATTGAAAATTTTACCCTTTATGACCAATATATGACATGTATGTTTTGTTATATAGTGTGAGAAATTATTTAGATATATATGTATGTGCTCTTTTTTATTGTTTGAGTGTTCAGGTAAAGGGTGGCTATAGTGTGAATTCACAAAATATTTCGAGGAAATCTTAAGGTTAGTACAGGAAACTTTCTACTCTAGAGTTTAAAAAAAAAGGATTATGGTTTGGAAATCAAAGCAGAGTTTAGGTAAAAGATCTTCATAAGCTATATGTATGTTGTCTAGGGTGTTTTGTTCTCTTTCTCTTCGTAATTTATGTCGATGGGACCTTATTTTACTTACGAGATAAATTATATATATTTCACGAGCTTCGGAATTTTCCGTAATAATTTTGGAAAGATGTTTAAAATAAAATTCGAGAATATTTTTTACTTTTTTCTTCCGTGGAACTCCACTAAAAATGTTCCACAATTACTCACGGAAAAAAAACAAGTTCATTTCGGAAATTTTGCCGTTTGGAACGTAAAGTAAGATAGTTTTGGAAAGCTTTTCCGAAAGTAAAACATGATAGTTTTGAAGATTCCATTTTTAGGAATTTCCAAACTTTCGTTTTTTGTCTTGAAACTTTTTTCTAAAAACTCACCCTATTTTTGTAAATTCAATTCTATTATTGCACATTTAACAAAAAAAAAAAAAAATTTTATTATCATCAATGAATATCACATATTTATAAATGTACTAGCTATATGGGATATTTTTTATTTTTTTTTATTTCATTGTTCTTTTTATTCAATATAATTTTATAGATATTATGATATTGGGACAAATGAACATTTTACTATGTATACAAGTGTATTGTAATGTTTTTAAGTTGAATTTTATGTATCGAATGGAAATTTTTCTCTTTGAAAACATTTTTATTGTCTGTAAGTGTACAAAATGTTAAAATGTCCTTATAAATGGATATAGTAAATGTAAAAATATAATACTTATATACTTACTATATAATACACTTACAACAATAATAACAACAATATAATAACACTTTTAATGTATGTATGTGTGTGTTTTTTTTTTTTTTTTACTTGAAATTCAAAATGGTATCTGATTTTATTGGTTTATGTTAATTCTTGGACAATTGAACAGGTTCTTCACTTTTGATGATAATGAACGAAATGTATCCTATATAAGTATACATGTATATGCATGTATTTATTTATATTTACACTTATAAAGATTATATACTATATTTATATAATTTTTTATGTTGAATATTTACACACACACACAAAAAAAAAAGAAAGAAAGAAAAAAAAAACTACTGTCGAATAAAAATGAACTTTTAAAGTTAGTCATTCATCCTACATTATGAATAAGGAAAAGATTAAAAAATAAAAAATAAAATGAGGATAATATTATTTATATTGCATACATACATATACAAAAAAAAAAAATACAAGAAATTTTTGAACGAGATACATAATGATAAAATATGAAAAAAGAAGAAATAAATAAATAAATGTTTAATTATATATCTATGCAGTAATTTTTTTCTTCTTCTTAAAAAAAAATAAAAAAAAAAAGATACTGAAAAAATAGAAAAATGAAAAAAAAAAATTATGTAGTATATATTTTTCAATAATGACTCCACATGGATTAATTGTACCTATTATTGAAATATGCACTTAAAATACAAAAAAAAAACAATAACAAAACACATTCAATTTTTATATGACAATTGACAATGGTTTTGTAGAAATTGTAATTATAAATTAAAATTTTCTATTCGAATAAACAAAAAAAAAAAAAAACAAGTTAAAAGCAAATTTAATTTTAAAATTAACTTGCAAAAAAAAAAAAAGAAAGAAAGATGAAATTAAATAAAACGGTGTTAAAAATGAGTGTTGAATGTTCGCTGCTGATGAAGTAACTTTCCTTGAATAAATTTATTTTTATGATTTTTGTTTTTTTTTTTAATTTTCATTTTAATTGTTTAATTTTTAATTAATTTTATTCTTTGAATGATAATGTTGCAGACAATAATAAGATTACTTGTTCTTTTTTTTTTTTTGTTAATGCACAAACATGCATTATTTATTATATTTTCTAAGAGGATTAAATGAATTTTAAATTTTTCATTGAAAATAATTTTTTTCTGTCCAGTTTACGTTGAAATTAAAGTATTTTGTTTTTTTTTTTGTTGTTGAGTTTTTACTTTAATTTTTATTTTTTGTTTTTATTTATTTTTTATTTTATTTACTTTTTCTTTTTCGTTAAAGAAAATTTTAACTTTGTATGTATGTATAGAGAAAAACTTTTCATTTTGTGTAACGCGTGATGAGAATCGGAAATTTTGTTTAATTCAAAGGTAATTTAAAATTAATGAATACAACAAATACAATTAATATATTCGTTAAAAATTTAACCCTTTCTTTACTATGAAATAGCCCTGCATTATAGCTCCAATGATAAATACTAGCTTGTTAAAGTATGCCTTTTTATTCAGGAGAAAAAAAAATATCCTACACAGAATTATGAAAGGTTTTAGATTACGTAAGAATGGCGGATTCAAAGCGAAATTTACCATCTCCACATACCCTTTTCATTGGAAACTAAAGGTTCATGTCCATGTTTTCCTTGAATGTTAAATATTGGAAATGACAGAACTGTTAAAATAACCTTTTTTTTTTTTTAAATCCTTGAAAGTCAATAAACATGAAAGTTTTTCTTTTCATTTATTTTTGTACGCAAAATGATTTAATCAGCTTTATTTTTTTTTTATTTATTTATTTATTTTTTTGCATGCAAAAAAAAAAAAAAAAATTTCTAAGATATTTTTAAAATAATTGTGTTTAAAAATATGAAATAAAAAGGATTTTATTTTCTAAAGATTCAATAAATTTAACATCATTTTTAATAAGTCGTAATAAATACAATTCCAATTTAAATACACCTTAATTTTTTTTTTGTAACGAAACTAAAAATTCTAATTTATTTGTAATTTTCACCTTTTTTCGAATTTTTTTTTTTTTTTTCGAAATTATAAAAAAAGGATAAATTCTACTTAGAAAAACAAAATTACAATAAATAAAGCAACAAACCATAATTTGAATTTTTTTTTTTAAATAAAAATTTCAATCAAGAAGTCATTTATGAAAAAACAAAATATACATATCTATTTCTTCCCTTTCTTCAATTAATGCTTCAGGACTTATTTTTTTTTTTCATTTTGGAAAATAAGTGTTTTCTTTCTTTTCGTCGGAATTATTAAAATTTATGATTATTTTCCAAGATTTTTGTAATAAAATTGTAATTTTTTTTTTTTCTAATTTTGTTTTTTTAAAATAATATTCTTATCAGATGAGAGCTGAGTTTCTTTAAAGATTTTTTTTTTATTCCTTTACACACACTTATAACTTTTTTTTAGAGCCCTTATTATTTTACGTTTTTCAACAGAAAGTAAAAAGGATAAAAAAAAAAATGTAGAAATTATCAAACAAAAAGTTAATAAAAGAAGGCAAAAAAAAAAAAATAAACAAAGTTTCCGTTTTCAATTACAAACCAATAAAAAGAATATCTTCTTAACATCCTTCCTAATATCCTTTTTTTTCGGTTCTCTCTCTCTCTGTCTTTCTCTTTTATTTGTGGTTCAAACTTTTAAGGCATTGAAAAGAAAAAATGGGAATTTTTTTTTCATTAAAATTTTTTGTGTTTTTGTAAAGCAGACAGGTGTAACATGAAAATTATTTTTTTTTCTATCCGTTTTTTTTTTGCACATCACTTAAAAACAGGAAATCCTTTTTTTTTTCTTTAGAATTGTTACTTTCCACATCATTTGTTGATGGTATATTGTAATACCAATAATTTATTAAGTTTTCTTTTTCTTTTTTTTTTTTTGTCATTTGAGTTTTTAAATTCTCTTAGGTTATATGGCATACAAACACACTCACAAATTTTCACACATGTGGTAAATTCTTTTGAATGCAAATTTTTCATTTTTTTTGTACATATTTTTTTTTACTGGATTTTAAGTCGATTTTTATTTTCTCATTGATTTCTATTTGTTTTTTTTGTTTTGTATTTTGTGGGTTTTTTATTCGTGGCTTCAGGGGTTTTTTCTTCTTTTTCACATTCACATGCCAGAGATGAACAAATTTTGCAATTTTTCCTTTAGATTTTTTATTCTTATATTATTTTTTTTTTTCGTTTTATATGTTTACACATAAAATCAAATTCAAATAAATTGGAAAAAAAAAAGAAGTAAAAAATATTTTTGTGTGTGAAATTGAACAAAATAGACAAAGAAAAAAAAAAAATAGTAAAAAATAAACAAATTCAATCAATCAATCAGTGATTGTGTTCATGTGTTTTGGTTGACTAACTAGACGTATTATTGAGACATGAAGGATGAAGGATGTTCTTAATAAACGACTAAAAAAAAAAAAAAAATCTCATTATTCTTTCGCAACATGTTGCAACATTTTCTATTTTAAAAAAAAAATGAGCTTTACATATTTGAAAAGAAAAAAAAATCTATTAAAACTTTTAAACTTTTTTTCTTCCTCGTTTTCTTGTTTTTTTTTTCTTCTAATGTATCCTAAATCCTTTTATTTTTATCTCACAACCAAGCAACAAATTGTGGAAATCGATCACATGGAAATTATTCTTCTTTTTCGGTTTTTTTGTTTCGATTTTTTTCATGTACCCCACGACATTTTTGTAATTTTGTTTTTCTTTTTTCCAGGTGATATGCCAATTTTTAATCTACATATTTAAATCATTATGTCACGAGTAAACCAATCAATTTCAGTTTTTCTGGAGGTTTGTTTTTCGGATTTTTTTTTTTTTTAATATTATTTCTGTGTAATAGGTTTTTTCTGTGTAATTTCAAGATATTATAGAGGGATTCTTTTCATTTTCAAATAAAACAAAATAAAATCAAAGGAGTCAAACAAAATGAAATATTTTAACTTAGTCTTTGTTTTTAATACTTTTCCATAAATTGCAGTAATTTACCGTATTAATGAAAACTGATTTGTTACATCATATTTAATATGAGTTTATGTGCCATTTTCTTGCTTTTTTATTGTGTATTGTAACACACAAAAAAAGAAAGGATATTTTTTTATGGAATGAGTTCAATGTGTTCAAGTTGAAATCATTTTTATAATTTAAGATGTGGTTTATGGAGGGGGAAGTCAATAAAATGAATGAAAAGAAAATGCTACTTCTGTTCAGGATAACAAAGATGGAATTTCAATGGAAAAAATGAGGAAAAATAAATATAACAATGACATGGATTTGGAAAAAAAAATTTAATCATGTATATACTGTGTATTTATCCTGAAGAGCTAATGTGGATTAAATATTTAGTTTTTGAAAGCAACAGATGATATGTAGTTTGTAGTAGTATTAAGGATATTTTTTTTGTGAATTATTTGAATTTTTTTGGATGATTATTTTGTTAAATTGAGTTTAGGATGAAGTCAAATGACAAAAAATTAGTCTTTTGAACAGGACTTCATGTAATTATATTATTCTCCAGTCATTATTTTACGTTTAAAATCTAATGTGCTACATTTTTTGTGAAATTTTCACAACTTAATGTTACAAGTCGATCTGAGACTTTAATTGGAGTTCTTAGATAACTATTTTTGTAATTCAATTTCTAAGGATATCAATACCTTACTTTTGTGTCTTCTGCATTTTTCTAAGCAAAGTCTGTTTTTGAGAATTTTGTGTCATATTTATTCCACGATTTTAAATGTTCAAAAAATCGATACTCTTCAATGTGTCATAATGTTCTTATTGATGAAAATTGCATTCTATGGCCGAAAAGTATTTCTATACATATTAAAGTTCGTATACATCTTTCATAATTATTATTAAAATAAATAATTAATTTTTTTTCAATTTTTTTAAATTGAATTTTTGATTGTATTTAAAAAAAATCATTAAAACCGTTGTTTTTTTTTAAATTTTTTTAATGGTAATGAAATAGTTAATTTTTATCATGAAATCTGTATGAACGTGTCAATAACACGTGCAATTGACATTTTTACAATATTAACGTTCCGTTGTAACATATACATACACAAAGTAGGTTAGGTACAGTTTATATATGTACAAAAAAAAATAAATAATAATAATTAATTTCATTTATCACATTCTTGTTAAAAATATATTATATATACAGTTAAGTACCGTTATACGTTTTTATGTATTGTTATATTCAATGAAAAAAAATTGTATATGGATGAAAAAAAAAATCTTACAGACAAATCAGTCATGGTTGGAAATTAAATTAAACAAAAAAAAAAAACAAAAAAAATTTATACTAGGAAAATTGAAACCAAAAATAAATACTTTTATAGCTACAAAAAAAAAAGTTTTTTCTTTGGAATTGATTAATTTTTTTAAAAAAAGGAACAAAAAAAAAACAAAAAACAAAACAGGATTGAAATTATGCATATTGCATGTATGTGAGTTTGTTTTACTTAATATGAAAATATTTATATGAGTTCACATGTATTTTACCCAACAAACATTTAGAAGGACTACAAAAAAGAAGAGATAGACAAAAGTTGATCACCGGTTGTGACCGTCACTACATTTTCGGAGTTTTTAGAAAATAGTACCTATGAAGAAAACCTTTTGGTTATTCAGTAGAATTCCAAAAATATGGTTAACAATTAATTATCAATTTATGTAGGTGAAATCACGTTTTTAGTTTACCAGAGTTTACTCATTGTTTGTAGGGAAGTTGATTTTCCTAAATTAAAGTTCTTATATATATATATTTTTTTTTTAAATTTTCACAATTATATTTTGAGCGAAAAAAAACGAAAGGAAGAATTACAAATTTTAAAATATGACAATGAGCGTTTAATGAAAATTGCTTATCACCTTTTTATAGAAAAACAAACAAATGATTCTTATCAAAAATATTTCTTTCAAAAAAAAAAAAAAAAAAAAAAAAAAAAAAATTATGCAAAATAGTTTGACATTTTTTGCGAATACAATTGAAAAAGCAAATGTAAAACGAAAAAGGTGAAATATACACAAAACATTAGGCTAACAATGGTTTTTCTAGTCATTAATTTTCCTTTTTTTTTTTGTTTTTAAATTTTAAACGCAAACAAAATAAAAGAAAAACTTTTAAATTTTCATTTACGCAAAGTGCAGTACCTATTTATTTATTTAAAAAAAAAAAAAAAAAAATACAAAATACAAGAAAAGTCATAAAATAAGCGTTATGCAAAATATTATTCATTTTTATAGTCCTGGTTTTTTTCATGAAAAAGGACAACAAAAAGTATATAGAAATAAAGAAAAATGATTTATTCATTACTTATGTACTTTGTTATACATTTTGTTTTGTTTCCTTTTTTTTTGCATCATAGTTTTAGCCTTCTTATACAGATATATCATAGAAAATGTACTTCAATTCAGGATATTCAGGACATGATCTTTTTTTTTTCTCTGCACAAGAAAAAAAAAAAAAAACAAAGAAATTGCATTACATTCAAATTGCATATACATACATATAAATTTTTTTTTTTAAATTCTAATTGAAATTCTTACAATCATTTAAACAGTTATGTTGTATTTTTACAATATATAATGTCAAAAAGGACAAACATATGAGAATATATAGGTACAGGTATAAATATGGTGTTATTGTCCATGCCTATCTGCTTGTAAAAATAATGAAAGGGCCTCAATATTTTGCACAGAAAAAAATAAAATGAAAATATGAAAAAGGAAAGCACAGAAGAAAAAATCATTCACACACACACACGAATAACACACATTGAAAAATCAGGAAATGGTGTCATTTAAAACTGATCTAACTCAAGTATTTTTATTGAGAAAAAAAAAAACATTAAACAGAAGAAGAAGAAAGAGAAACAGAAGGACAAAAAAAAAATGTAGGACAATTTGAAAAATTGTAACATCGCAGGTATGATTTTTCCTTACAACTTTAATATTTTCCTACATATTTTTTGTTGTTGTTTTTTATGTTATCCTTTAAAATACAGAAAATTGGTGTGTTTTTTTTTGAATTTTTTCTGTACGCATGTTCACCACATAATTTTTAAGGGATAATTTTTAGTACAAGGAATTTTTGAAAAAAGTGAAAAAGTTGAAATAGAAACACTGAAAAATGAGGATACAATTTTTTTTTTAGGAAATAAAAGGAAATATGTATAAGGATTTGCTTTTAGATGAGATTTTACCATCAGAGAATTCAAATCAGGACTTTTTTTTTTTGATTTTGTTTATTAAAGAATGCTTGTCTAATGAGAATCTAACGTTATTTTTGTTTTGGTTGAATTGTAAAAATGTTTATGGGATAAAGAAGACCGTAAATGGAAACTTAGCTAATGTTAATGATGTTATTTTCGTTTTCTCCTTCTTTTTTTTAATGGAAAATATGTATAAAAAAATATCGAAATCATCATAGTCATCATCATTATCGGTTTTTTTTTTCTCTCATTATAATATATTCGTCATCATCTTAATCAACAACATTAAATGAGGTCCTTCACCCCATTTGTGCCTCCAAAAAACTTTTTTTTTTATTGTGGTTTTTCTTTGAATCTCTTAACAGGATGTGTTTCTGTTATACTCTAAGGCCACATTCAAAATGCAAGCATTACGCTTATTTTGTGATTGTCGTTTAATTCTCTGTTGTGCAATGCTTGAAAATGATAGAAAAAAAAAACATCTGGGGAGGGGGAAGAAGTGGTAGTGTATTGAATAGGATAGGACATAAAGAAAAAGTGGTGCTTTGTAGTTTTTGCGTGAATTTTCTTATCTAAGGAAATTTTTTAGGCGCAATTTGATAATTTAGAATTGGCGGAATTTGGGGGGGGGGGGGGGGGAGAGGAGGATATAAGGACGATATAGATTTAGCTAATATGAGTCATTAATTTTTCTAATGAGAAAATATCAAGAAAAATTACACTCAAAATTCATGAATTTTTAAAATATGAAGAAGATTGATGTTTGTTGCTCATATTTCGAAATATTAAAAAGTGTCCTTTGACATATTTATTCCTTGTTTTTTTTTTTGTTTTTTAGATTTTTTTTTCAGTTAGTTCTTTTAGCCTGAATGTTTTCTTCTGATAATTTTTTTGTGATTTTTTTTTAAAAAAATTTTGTCCTTGAGTATTGTTTTTAAATTTTAAAAATATTTCGTTTTTTATTCCTGTTGTCCTTTTTAGATTTTTCTTTTCTCTCATTTGTTTTTTTGAAAAATGAAGAAAGCAACTCTTTCTCATTAGAAAGAAAGGTAAAAAAAAAAATTTAGAGGATATGATATTTCCGTCTGTTTCTTCGCTTTTTTTTCATTTTTTTTTTTTTCAAATTGTTGTTCCGTTAAATTTCTTTGTTTTTCCTCTAAAAATCTAGGAAAATAATTTTTCTCCATTAAATTTGTTTTGTTCCTTATACTTTTACTATTTATTTACGCTTTTTGTTTATGAAAAAAAAAAAAAAAAAGAAAGGACCAAAAAAATGGTTATCAGAATTAAGAATGAAATGTGACATTTAGTTCCGGATGGAAAAAATGTCCTTTTTTTTTAAAAAAAAAAAAATATGTAGGTAATTTCTTTTTCACATTTATCTTTTATCTACATTTTTGTTTTTGTAGATTAATTTACATAATTTTCAATGTGAAAAAAAAAAAAATATCAAAAAATAAGTTTTAGAAAAAAAAAAAAACAAAAGAAGATTAAAGGAAAAAAAAGGACATTTTTCTTAAACTTTATTGAGTTCTGATGTTCTTATTAAAATTTACCAAGTAAAACAATGAACAGATAAAAAACAATATGAGACACAAAAAAGGACTACAAAAAGGAATACAAAAAAAAAAAAAAAACTTAGAAACTGAAAAAAAAAACAGAGAACAAGTAAAAGAAAATTTCAAAACAAAAATGAATGAATTTCATTTCATTAAAAAAGTTTTCACATTTATGATTTTTCCTCGTAATTTTTTTATGTTTTTTATGTTTCATCATGTCCTCTGATACTACTTCGACTGTTTCGATTTTATCATTGCCGTAAGATAAATTTATTTTATAAGTCGAAGAAACACCGCAGTAAACGTATAGTAAAAGTAGCATGTGACTGATTTTTTTTTTTCTTCTTCCTTCTCATTTTATTTGTTTATTTATTTTTTCTCCTTGTAAGACAACCAGATGATGTACATATTTTTTTTTTTTTTTTAGCTTTTTTCCATAATAATAAGGAACGATGATGAAGATTTTGATGACATTGTGATTATTTTAAAAGACAAGGATAATGATAAAATATATCATAGAATAACAAAATTTAGTCTATTGTGATTTAAGGATTATTATAGGGAATTTTCAGAAGAATATACTAATCGTGACGGTAAGTTTATTGTTTTTACTCGTGTATAAAAAAAAAAAAAACGGACAAAAGAAAATGTGGTTACACGAGATGAAATCGTTAAAAAATTGAATTATTTATAATTTAAGGATTTTTTTTTTTTTTTTTTGGGTTGAATTTCTTAAAAGTTTCAATTTCATATAATGTTTTGTTTTTGTTTTATTGATAAAAAAGGCAAAAGGATAATTGGTTTGGATCGATGTACGTTTTTTTTTTTATAGATTTTATTTATTTTAGGTTTAGGAGATTTTTGGGAGTTTTTTGCTTTGTGATATTTTGGAGTTTTGTGGAAAATTTACATGACGAGGGCAATAAAAATGAATTTATTGGGAGGATTGTGATTTTTTTTTTTTTATTTAAATTTTTGATGCGTTACAAATTTTTTATTTGAAGGGAAAATTAAATAACAATTCAATAAGGACAGCTTCTTGAAAGTTTGTTTTTTCATTTGAACAAAAAAACTGTTGCAATGCTTCAAAAATTAGAAAAAAAATTTAAATCCTCGTGAGAATGTGATTTTAATGGACAAAGAAAAAATTTAAAAGCAATATAAAAATGATTTTCTTTTTGTTTTGTTTTCACATAATTGTCTCCGAGACCAAAAATAAATTTCTACCAATCTACTTTTTCTTTGAAGGACAATTAAAAACAAACTTTTTAAAAAGTAATTAGATTTTTGTAATTTACCGAATTTGTTTTTTGTTTCTTTTTTTTAATTTCATTTGTGGAGTCATATTTCACTTTTTATTACTTTTTTTTAATTAATCTAATTTTTTTTTTGTATTCAAGTCAAATTAAGAATTTAAAAAAAGAGAAAAAAAAATGATTGAAAAAGAAAAATTGTATCGAATAAATCAAACCATTTTAAATGATGTCGAAAGAACTTAGACATTGAATTCAAAAGGACTTATATTGATTTTAAAATGACTTAGATTCACTGAGGTGAACCATTAAGGGATACCTATACTACTATTTTGTACTAATTAATGCCTTGAGGTTAAAATATTAAATTAATCTTGGGAAAGACAAGTAAATTAGTATTCATCTTTTTTTTTTTTTGTTTTTGTTTGAAATGTTTTTTTTATTTAAAAAAAAAAAAAAAATTAATAAATGTCTGATGAGAAATTGGTTCATCGCGTACTTCAAGAGCACTGATATGAACTTTTGAACTCATTACATATATCTTACAAACTCAACTAACATTCTTTGACACATTCGGAGTCTGGTTACGTCATTGTGCCCAATAGTGTGGACTATAAAGTAACCCATGTTTCGAAACAGCGACGTCGTCATTACGTCATAGTGTCAAAGATAAGTGTCTAGACACATTCAGGCACAGATTATTAGTTGGGAAGTTCAATAGAAACTATGAGACCTTAGTAATCAAAATCAAGCCATAAAAGGTCACTTGTATCTAAGACATAATTCCGACAGACAGTCCAAAATGCCTATGGTGACGACAGTGCAACTGTAGTGAAATACCGATAAGAGTATTCAATCAAGATACCAATTTTCGCAACCTATTTAGAATTGACGATAGGGAACACATTGTTACCATGAAGAAAGCGAAAATGACTAGAGGCGCTTTGTTTATTAGGATTTTAATTAATTGGAGGGTCGACTAATTGAAATTAGTTGGAATAAGTTCCAAAACATTAAAAATTAAGGTTACTTTTTCAGATAATAACCTCGCCCTGTAGTATGCTATAATTAATAAGCAAGTCTTTATCAGTTCTAGCTTATCCTTTTCAGGATAGACGATTACGAAAAAAAAATTATATAGTAGATTTAATATGCAATAGTAATTTTTTTTGTTCAAACTGTCAAAATCAAAGAATTTCAAGAAAAAACAAAATCAATGAAAAAAAAAAAAAGGTTTAATGTTTCTACAACACGACACAATTGTTTTTTTTTTTTAAATTTTTTCCAAAATGATTAATGTGAGTTGAAAACGATCGTGTCTAGTTCTGTTTCATTTTTTCTGTTTTTATTTAAGTTTTTTTTTTTTATTATAAAAATTGCATTCTTACAAATTGTTAGTAAAAAAAAAATTCCAAGAAATTAAATGAATTTGTCAAAAATTTGTCGAATGCAAAGTAACAAAAAAAGGGTTAAATAAACTTTAAAAAACTTAGAATCAAAGAAATTTCGTTTCTCCCTGAATTCAGTGAAATTGAAAGCAGTTTCCTTAAAAAAAAAATTTTAAAAAAACAACAACTAAATAGTAAAAATAATAATTTTAATGTCCTTTTACACATGAATATTTTATATTTTTGATAAGTGAACAATTTTGTTCTGATTTTATAACGAAAATAAAAAAAAACTTCTTCATTTTTTTTATTTACCTTGACAAGAACAAATAAATACCCAGTTTTTTTTTTATTCATTCTCTCATTTTTCTACAAAAAAAAAAAAAAAAAAAAAAATTAAACATTCGGAAGGATATAAAGTCCTATACGAAAAAAATTAAAAACTTTTTATTGATTCATTCAATTTATATTCGTACATTTAGGTGCCTCTTTTTACTTTGTCTTTTTTTCTTCCTGTTTTTCACATTGTCGGAAATTCATTTTATTTCAAGTGAAAAAAGTTTCAATTGCAAATGCTGACTGTTAAAAATGACCAAAAAAAAAAAAAAAAAAAAAAACTGAACGAAAAAGTACACAATTGTAAAATGAATCGCGTTTATAACACACAGTAAAGGAAACTCATGGAAATTGAGGACGATGTGTAGTTTAGATTTTACCTGTATGGAGATTTTTTTTTTTCCTTTTTAAATTTTTTTATTTTTATTTTTTGTATAGTTTTTTATGGAAATTAAGTATGAGGAAAGATAACGTGATTGTGATGGGTCGTTTTAATTTTTTTGAGGTGAAAAGTTAAAGGAAATAAGTACCTTAAAGGATATTGTAGAATAACATGTAAGGTCTGATTTTTTTTTTTACAAAAGGGACAAAAAAAAAATAATACAAATCCTGAATAGTTAATGTTTTGTAATGATGATTATGATATTCAAAGGAATCAGGACGAGGTATTTGAATTGCTTATGTGAAAGGAAGAATGTTAAAATTGTAAAAAAAAATTTACATTTTTGTAATTTAAGCTGAGAACTTTTTTTTTTAGTAAATTGTAAAAATTTTTTGGTGAGGGAAATTCAGTGATTTTAATTGGCTTGTATGATAAGACGGAAAATATGAGAAGGATATTTTTTTAAAGCTTTTTACGTTTTAAATTAAGGATGATAAAAAAAATTGTAAATTCTTAGGAAAAAAAATTCTTTTGTTGATTTTTCGTAAGAAGTTATTGCCTAGTCTTTTTCTCTCATTTCATTTTAACGTTCTTAGGTACGTAATTAATCGATAGGGATTTCCTTCGAAGACATAAATGGATTTCTAATACGGAACTTTTTTCATAATTGTTTTTATTTCCTCTCATAGTTCCTTATGATGAAATTTCATGTTTTACTCTTTTCCAAAAACTTGTTAGAGACTTTTTGTTATTGCCAAAGTACCGTTTTTTTTGTTTTTAGCAAAATCACAGTTTTAAAAAAAAAATTATCGTATTTTCGAAAAAAATTAAATACATTTTTAGTGTATTTTTTCTAAAATTTACTACTTTTATCCTTCTTGTTGGCAAAAATTAAGTCTTTTACTTGATGGCTCTTTTTAATGAAGATCTGTATATTACTATGAGCCTGAATTTTTCGGCTTAAAATCTAAAACACCCCCTCCTTTTAATATGTTTTTTATCAGCTGTTTGTGTACAAAAAGTATCTAGAACATACTTCTAAATGTATGAGTGGATACCGATCCTTTGTTTGTCTTGACTTGTTAATTTAGAAAGAGTTCGAAAGTATACGAATGACATATTTTCATACAATTTTATCCTACTTAATTTTCTTTCAAATACCACTAGCAAGCATATACTACTTACCAATCAGCTTAAAAAAAGAAAATAAATGAAATTTCGTTTGCATTAAATAAACTGTTATCGTTTGTTTAATTTACAAGCGTAACTGTTGAATATTTATTTAAGTTAAAGGGTTTAATGATTTAGAACAACAACTAAACCATCAAACTCTACTATGAAAGTCCTCATCATCATCATCATCATCATCATCATTCTCATCATTCTCATCATTTACATCATCATCGTCGTTGTCAATAAACGGTAAAGCTCTTTCATCTCTATTAAATTTTGCTGTGATAATTTTTTTTTTATTATTATTATTTTTGTTTTTTTTTCGAAGTAACGAACAAAAAGATGTTTCGGGTAGAAAAACGTTGTTTGAATGCTAATGATTTACAAAAACAACAAAACAAGGATTTATATATAGGAGGTATAAGATTTAATGAAAGCAATATTGTTCAGAAAGAGGAAAAATAATTTTGTCGAGGACATTGACAATGTCAAATAGAGGTGGATGAAAATATAGGTCGGGAAAATATCTCTTAATTGTAAAATGTTTGTTTGTTTGTTTTTTTTTTGTTCTTTCTTTCTCGTTTATTTTGATGCAAGAAAATATGGTAGCGTTATTCTTTGTTTTTTTTTTTGATTTTTTTTTGATTTTGTTATAATCATGAAATTAATTGAAAAATTACTAAAAGGATTTTAAATTTTGTCACTTTTTAACTGTGGTACGTTAATGTAATTAATTTTTGATTAAAATTTAATTGGTTCATGGGATAACAATTTTTTGTGCAAAGTTTGCATATGGTTACGTTGTCTTGTGTGTATGGGGGAAATGCAAACATTTCAAATGTAGAAGTGTGAATGTAAAGTGGAATGTTAGATTCTTTACGTATATTGCGTCTGTAAACAGAAAAATTGCTAGAAATTTTCTTAAAAGATTTGTTTTAATGAGTATTTTCATTTGCACTCTATTAACCTTTGAATACATTTTTAAAATGCGCTCAGAGAGGATGTGTTTAAAAAAAGCACAGTACTGATTTTCGAATTTTTAAGAAAATTCATGATGTGAAAGACATAATTGTAGGGTAGGTTAAAGTAGACGTATGACATAAAAGATGTTTCACAACGCCAGATTTATCATGATCGATTCATTGTTTGTGTGCAGGCATCCACGACTCATGAGCACTCAGATAGGGAGAGTCCATTAGTACTCATGATCGATTCATTATACTCTCTATTAGTCAACTAGTGCAAACTGAGAACATCATTTACTCAAACCTTTGAGCGAATTGTGAGCGCAAATATTTTTTTCTGTTCTCAAAACACATCAAATTTTCAATATCTATTTTCTGTAATTTATTTTAAAACATTTTCAAAACTCCACTTTTTTGATAAAATCAAAAAATCATTTATAATCAATTGCCTCCTTATAGGATTTTGTAAAATTTATGTATTTCGAAAATTTGTAATTGATTATATCGTGAAAACAGGCATACTTTTAATTTAAATTTATCTAAAAAAAAAAAAAAATCTAGATAAATTGTTTATATAACCACTGGCAATTACCTTTATTTCCTTGAATGTTTTCCTTACACATGTACACAAACACACATATACACGTCCTATATAATATCGTAAATAATACAAGGATATAAAATATTCAACATTTTTCAAAATGAAAGTAAATTACACTTGTAAAATTGTAAATTTCCTGTGAAAAAAATGTTTTTTTTTTTTTTTTTTTTTTTTCAAAAATCATTTAAAAAAGATTTTTATCAAAAAATTAATATATTTTGTTGTTATTTTATTTTGTAATAAAATCGACTTAATTGGATAATGTATGTGTATTTTATGTGTTAAACATGAACATTAAAACAATTGAATGTATACAATAATAAGGTCCTTGTGTGTAATAGATTTTCAAATGAAAAACAATAAACATGTCAGCGGAATCTTTTTGTTTTTTGTTTTTTTTTTTTATTTTTCTTCGTGAAAATAAAATTTCAAAACAATTGCGTGTATCATGTTTTTCTATTGTTTTACCAGCACTTTTGTTTTTTCTTTTTTAAAAGTGAATTATTGTGAAAATTTTAAAATTCCTTTATTTTTGTTTTTTCTTTTGTACTGATAATAATCCTTACAAAATATCTACACACATACTGAAAATTAACTCATTTATTTATTTTTTTTTTCTCTCCATAATATAGAAAATTGATGAAAAAAAGATGGGGGGGGGGGGGCGGTGGGTTTGTTTCGAAAAAAAAAAAAGTTTTTCAGTTTATTTATAGGCCCTACACCACCACACAATTGATGTATAAAATAATGTTTTATAGCTAAATGGTTTGTTTACTTCATGTTACACATAAATTTTAAATATTTGCCATTAAAAATCCTTTTTAATACCGAAAGGTTTTAATTTTAATGCTGTCTGTGTAATAGATATTTTTTTTTAAGATAAAGAATTTAGAATTTTAAGCGATAAACCATAAAAAGTTGTTTAAGAGATTTTTTCGAAAAACGAATGAGATTTATGTGAATTGATATTGTGTAGGGGAACATTACCAATAAGGAGTAAATGTATTAATAAAAATCCCGTAGTCTTGAATTTCGCTAATAAAATTACATTAAAATTTGTTATCGTTTCTGTTAACTTTCTAGAAGGAGGAAGTTATAGTACCTACTCATGTTTCATTAAATTAATATTTGTATGTGTATGTGTATGTGTTTGTGTGAGTCTGTATATAATTTTATTTGTATACAAAAATTTCTAAATCATGTGATGTGATTGATATTGTATAAAGAGGGCTTAAGCGAGATATTTAAAGCTCAGTCGGTGTAGTCGTTTTCGAATTCTAAAGACAATAATGCTGTTGGTTACCTTTGCTACTGGACCTTTAGGTATTTTTTCGTGATATTTCGAGTTAGTTCTATTAATAATTTTGACAATTTTTAAGCTTACAAATCCGTTTAAAGTCTCCTCCCTTACGAATCGTACCAATTACGGTGATGTCAGTCGAAAAAAGTCGAGAAAAAATCAAAAGAGGATCATTACTGATAATGTTGCCCTAAAATATAAAGGAATATTTTACATATGTACATATTTTCTAAATACATGAGTATGTTGAATTTATGTGCTAATTCCAAAATACATATATTTAATCGAATTTTACGATTACAATTTCTCATGAGATCTCATTAATATTATTCACAGTTCATCATATATTGTTTGAAGGATATTTTATTTATTTTATTTTATTTTTCTTCTTCTTTATTTTTTGATATAATTTTTTGATAAAAAAATTCAATTTATTGTAAATTTTTCTTTCATTTTTTTTTTCCATTTTCATTTAAAGAAAATAAACTTTTCAAAGTTTCTGTTGTTTGAATTACAAAAGAAAGCAAACAAATGGAAAAAAAAATGAAAAGAAAAAAAACAGAGAAATACAAAATAAGGATATATGAAAGAAAAATTAAGGTGTGTGGTATGTAAACAAAAGTGACTGTACAATTGAAAAGAAAAATCTACAAAAGAAGAGAAAAAAAAATCACATCAGCTAAAATCAACAAAAAAAAATTCACTTTTTCGAAATCGAATGAGGAAAAGAAAAATTCACAGGATAAAAACACAAGTAAAAACAACAACAAAAACAAATATTTAGAAAAATCAAACTTGAATTCTGTTCATGATGATGGTATTGTTAAGTACACGAAAATGTGTAAAATAAAAAACACACACACACACACACACAAGAGATACGAATACCTGTGTATTTTTCGTGTTTCGAAGGAAAATCAGATGAAAAATAAAACAAAGAATTCACAACGATGAAAACTGACCAAAAAAAAAAAAATTGATGGATTGGTTTTACTTAACTGATTTATCACTTTAACACACAATAAACCACCTTCATCATCATCGTCATCATCGGCAGCATTATCATCGCGATTGTGTACACAATTATTTTCGGTGTCCTTTCTATACTCTTTAATTTTTTGATCCTTCAATATTACTATACACATAAACGGTGCCAGCAGTGGCTATTATGATATTTAAGTCATTGAATGAAAATGTTTTTTGTTTTTTTTGTTTTTTTTTTGTTCATGTGCGGTTTTAAAAGTTAGTCAACACACAACATATAACAGATTAGCTCATGTATGTATGTCAATTTTTTCTTATTTTGTTAGTAAGTAGCTTAGCTAATATTCAATTTTTTCTTTTTTTTTTGTTCATCCTTTTTGGGGGAACACATTCATCATAATAGATGACCAAAAATGTAACCAATTTGAGAAAAAAAAAAAAAGTAACAAGAAAAATTGCAAAACAAAAATCTATTTTTTATTTTTTTTTTTGTGGATAGTGTGGTTTTTACATTCCAAAAAAAAAAAAAAAAAAAACAAAAAAAGGATATTGGAATGAATTTTTCAGTTTTTCTACTCAAAATTGAAAAATTCATATTTTGTTGTTGTTGTTGTCCATTGTTGTTTTGTGCAAAATTTCTGTTCATTTTTTCTGGAGGGTTTTACTTGATGGTCATGGACGAATGATGGCTTTCATAATAAAATATTTTTATGTAAAAAGATTACAATTTTTTTTTTCTTTTGTTTTTTTTTTTTTATTATTTTTTTTTTTTTCAAAAAATAAGATAGATGAACGTAATAAAAGGATTCATAGAATGAAAAATAATACAAATTTAGCATTTTTTTTTTGTTTATCTGATTTACGTGCATGTAATTTAAGTAGAAATTTGTATAAAAAAAAAAAGTAAGGTCAATGACATTTTTGTGAGGTGTGATTATTATTTTTATGAAAATGAGAAATTTATGTGAATGAGAAAAAACAAAGGAAAAAAAGGACAACAAAAAGCTTATAAAAATAGAAAAGAAGGATCACAAAATAGAATTTATTGATTACGTGGTAGACCTTGTTTTGTTGTTTATTTGTTTTTTTTTTTTCTTATTTTTTGTTAGATAAAAATTATTTGTGGTTTGTTAAGGTAAATTTTTCAATTTAGAATGAAAAAATGTATATTTATTTTTGGGTGTTGTTGTTGTTGTTTTAGTGGGGAAAAAAAAACTTTTTTTTTTTTGTATTTGGAATTTAAAAATAGAATATTTTTTTTTTTGAGTTATTTTTGTGTAGGTTTTTAATTTTATGGAAGATTCAAAGGTATAGTAAATTTGATTTTATTGGGAAAAAAAGCATAATTAAGAGGCTTTTAAAAAAATTATTATTGATTGAAAGACAATGGAAAAACTGGCTATTAAAAAGTGATTCTTGGAAGACCTTCGAAATTGTTTTCTTTTCTATAAAAAACCCTAGACTATGAATGTTTTACCTTTTCAAATAAGGAACTCTATCATGAAAATCTGTATTTTTTCTTATAAACTTCGATTTTAATTTTTTTTATACGAAAATAATTGAATTTTATTCTTCATATTTTATTTTATTTACTCAACAAGTATATATCTTCTACTTTATTTTTTTTTGTTATCCTTTAATCTAAATTTTTACTTAGATTCACAAAATTTCAAGTGAATTTCCATGTTGAATTTTTAAAGAATTTAAAAAAGAAACTATAGAAAAAATACAAATTTCAAATAAAAATGAAATAAAATTTATGAAGAAATGAGTTCAAAATAATATGTAGTTATTTTTCTAAAAAAAAAAGGAAAAAAATGAAGAAAGAATGAAAAATTCAGAATCCATGCATGAATGAAAAACTTAAAAACTTAAAAAAAAAGGAAAACATATATTAAGCATATGTTATGCATATACAATAAGTATCATAAAAAAAAAAATGGAGAAAAAAATTCACTGGAATGAATAAAAATAAAAAAAAATTAAAAAAAAAATGTACATATGTAATTTTTTTTCTGCTATATGATTTTATGCGTGTACAAAATTTATTATAAAATTTTTTATTCATTTTAGGTTCTTTTTCCAAAAATTAAAAAGAAAAAAAAAACAGGACACAAGTAAAAAAAAAAAAAATAGAGAAAGAATTTTTTTCCGAGACAATGAATAGTAATTTCGGTGTTTTTTTTTTCTTCTTCCTTGGAATGAAATTTTGTATTACATTTGTTTTTTTTTTTTATAAAAAATTTCATTTTATTTAAATTTATTAATGTTTTTTTTTTTTTTCCTTCAATGAAAAAATATATACAAAAAAAAAATTTTTTTTTTTTTTTCAAAAAAACCACATCTCTACAAAATGTCCTTTGTAAAAATTGAAATGTGTGCAAAAATGCAAGAATTTAACAATGTCAAAAAAAATAAAAAACATACAAAAACATCATAAATTTTTGTAATTTTACAATCATATGCACGAAATAACATATGAGAGTATCTGGTAAGAGTAAAAAGAATATTTATTTATGTATATTTTACTTACATATCATAATTTCGAACCCCAAAAAAAAAAATTGTATTTTTTTTGTAACTGTTGTTGAATTTTATCCTTTTTTTTTCCAGTTTATGTATGAAACAATTAAAATAAAAGAAAGAAAGAAAAAAAAACAGGATAAGAGACAACAAAAAAAATGTATAAATTGTATTTACAAAATTTTTTTTTTCGTCATTAATTCTTTTCAATTTTTTTCACATTTTTCTTCGTAAATACAGAAAAAAAAAGAATAAAAAAAAGATGAAAAAAAAATACAACATAAAATTATTATTGTTAATTTTTTTTTCTTATTTTTTTACACATGAAGAATTTTTGAATTATGTTTCATGTTGTAAATAATTTGTAAAAACACACAGTTACAAGGGAGAAAACAAAAAACCTCCCAAAAAGGATTAAAAAACAAAAACCAAAAAAAAAAAAACGAATTAAACGAAAAATTAAATGAATTCTATGAAAAAAAAAAATATGAAGGGAAAAAATGTAAAAAAAGAAGTGGGTGGATAATATTTATTTATGATTATGATAGGGTTAAATTTTAAATGAAAAACCTTAAAGTATAATATAAATTAAAATAGATAAATTGTACTGTTATTTTTTTTTTGTTTTTTACTTCTATTTTATGTTACACATTAATTTCTTTGTACCTGTCTAGAACTCTAATTGTTGATGGTTAGTTCTCTAATGGATTTTTTCTCTGATGATAATATATATATTTTTTTTTGTTCTTGTCAAATTAAGGTTGAAGTTTTGTATGAGATATTAGTCCGCATGTATCACGTAATTCGTAGAATAATGACATAAGCAATCATAAAATGTTTTTTTTTTTGTAATGTTTATGGTTGAAAAATAAAAGCAAAAAAAAAAAAAAAGAAAATTCAAAGGAAAATATATTGCAAAGGATGCAAATAATGTTAGTAAAGAAATAAAAAAAAAATCGTTGATGAACAAATGAAAAAAAATTTCTCCAGAATTTTTCATTTATTGCAATTCATCCGAATTGATTTAATTCAGGAATTTTATATCATTAACCCTGAAATACTAAGGTGAAATTTTGTAGCGATTTTACCAACGTGAGGTGTACATACACCCCAGGTAGAATTTGAAATTTCCTTCCTTACCTTATTTTAACATTTTCAACTTTTTTTTTTATATCACAGTAGAAGCACATGAGTCAAACTAAATTTACGAACAAAATGATCGCAGCTATTATTTACGTAACGATCAGGATAAACAGTTTTCTTGTGCTGGGGTGTACGTACACGTTAGTATTTCAGAGTTAAGAAAATCAAGCTCGATGTAAAACATTTGAAAAAATTTATAAAACTTTTCGGTGAATGTTATATTACCACAGTTATCAAATTTTTTCAATGGTTGATTTGGCTACTTACCAAATATTGGTTAGCTTACAAATTTACCATATGGTGAATTTTCAAATTTCTTTTATATGACACTTTTGTGTGAATTCATGGTGAAATTGTGATTATTGAAACATCGTAGTGAGATTTCATTGAAAGTGCGGTGTTTAATATTGTTGAACTTTGACCCAAGCTTATTAACCTTTAAATCTATTTTTTGTTTTAACAAACGCGAGTTAACAAAAAATTTGTTTTTTCTAATAATGTGCTCTAGAAGCCTAGAATTCTCATCTTAACTTAAATCTTCTCCGTTAAATTTCAGATGTGAGAGAAAAAAAAAAATGAAAAAGTAAATTTTATTTTTTGCTTGAAAAAAAAAATTGTCATAAAATTTGACAATAAAGTCAAACGTAGACGAAAAAGAATTATATTTCAATTTTTTTTTTTTCTGAATCTGTTAACAAAAGACAATAAAAATAAGATTTTCTTTTATGTACATAAAACTTAATTATTTTCTCACTCGACTTAAAAAAAATTTGGTAATGTTTTTGTTACACAATTTTTAAGATACTTTTTAGCTTAGAAGCTTATTAAGAGATCATCACAAATGGCAGACTTATTAAAATAAACGTTTTTTTTTTTCTGTTTTTTGTTTTGTTTTCATTTTCGTTTATGGTTCATAATTTTTTATTATTTTTCATTACAGTTATTTTTTGTTTTATTTGTTATATCTCACACATATGCAAAAATAAATTTTACAAAATATTGTAACACATGTATAAACAGTTAAAATGTGTTGAATAAGAAAAACAAAAAAAAAAAAAAATTAAAAGCTTCATGAAGGATATTTATTTTAAGGATTTGAAAGATTTAAGATAGAACATAGAATTAAAGAAAATTTGTACAATTTTCTTGTAATTTTTTTTTTGTCAATGTAGCATCTCGTCCTTTTTTTGTTTTCTGACTATTGTATACCTCACAGAATATATGTAATATATGTCCTTTCACATAAAATTTTTTTTTTTTTTCTTAATTTTTTTTTTCCTTTAATTGTCCGACATTCTTATCTTTATTATTTCATTTTTATGTCTTTTAAAAAGAACAATGTGCTAAATTTACAGGATAATTCTTTGTATCAGTTTTTTTTTTATTAGTATTGAACATGTTTACAATGTTGATTTTTATCTTAAATGTCCTTTGAAGGATTTTATAAAAAATTTACTATTTAATTTTTTATTTTTTCACATTTTCTTTTATTTTTTCGTAGAAAAAATATAAAGATGTTGGCGTTTGTTTTGTTTTTCGTTCAATTGGGACATGGTGACAAATAAATCAAAATTAAAATCCTGAATGATGAGTAAAGTAATTAGGGATATTAAAATATAATTTGTATGAGTCTTGTTTTTTCAATTCATCAAATCAGCCTTTTTCGAATTTTTTATTTAATAATTTTTTTTTCTTTTAGGCTGACACAAATTTTTTTTTTTTTAAATAAAAAACTTAAAAATAAAAAAAAAAAACATTAATTTAACTTTTGAATAAAAAAAAATTCACCGATAAATGATTCATTATCATTAATTTGAAAGTTCAAACCACTTTTTCAAAATTTTATCTTTAAAAAAAAAAAAATAAAAGAAACAAAGATAAAAAAAATTTAAAAAGATACTCGTGTAGAAGATTTTCATTTGAAAAGACAAAACTTTGATTTGTATGGTATTTATAGGGAATGTGTGTGTGTGAATGGTTTCTTTCATTCTTAATTAGTTTTTATCTATTTGATGAAAATCTTAACTTGAATTTACTTTTTTATGGGTTTTCTTTGTTTAAAAAGTCATTCCCTTTTTATTTTTTTTTTAATTTTTTTTTCCACTTTTTTTGTTGTTGCCAGTACTTATATTTTTTTTGAAATTGAAAACCAATCAATTTTGATAAAAGATAAACGCACATCAAATTCATAAAATTTATTATACCTTCTCAAACTCAATAAAAAAAAAAAGGCGAACATAATAAATAAAGTTAGTTTCTTTAGAAAGGAAAAAAAATATAAAAAAAAAACAGGACATCAACAGTGATTACGTACACGCAACATTTACACAGCACTGTAAGGACGTAAATATTTCCCAAATGCTTGTTATTGTTTTTTATTTTTCAAGAGAATTTCTATTTTGTGTTTTGGTGTATGGTTTGTTACATAGATAAATTTATTATATTACTTAAGGACACGTGTCCGATATTATATATATTTTCTGAGATGTTTTTGATATTATCCTGTGTATTTTTTTTCTCTTTTCTTTCTTTCTTTGTTCATATGTTGCGCATTTTTTCATATTTTAAAAAAAAATATTTTTAAAGATGCATTAAAACTTTAATTCAATTTAAACCGTAAACACATTGAATTAATATCGAAAAAAAAATTCTTTTTTTTTTTCCAGTCAATTTCATAAGTTTCATCATGTGCTTGTTTTTTTTTTTTTTTCAAACATAAATTTTTCCAGGAAAAATCTTAACAGAAAAAAAAGAGCATAAAAAAAAATATATGAAGATGACACAAATAAGATGCGTAGAAGATTGATGGGTGGATAAAATTACGCATAATATTTTAGTTTTTTCTTTTTTTTTTTTTTTGCGATTTATGTAAATTTTTCATACATTTTGTTTAAACATTTTTTTTTGTTTTGCATTTTTATTTTGTTTTTTTTTTTTTTGGCCACGTGTTCATGTAAATACAAGAAAAATCTATAAGCAAGAAGAAAAAAAATAACAAGGAAAAAAAATTGTTTTTTTTTGAAAACAAAATTATGATTTCAAAATTAAATAATTTATTTGTTTCGTGTTGTTTATCTAACAAAAAAAAAAAAACCAAACGAAACAAACATACACACAATCCAAATTATTTTATTTCTTCAAATAAATTTTATCATTTTGTATGGTTTCTCAGAAGAAAAATCATTAGAAACAACAATAACAAAAAAAAAAAAAAAAATACAGAAAAAGACAAAGAAAAACAATTAGGTATAGAAAGAAAAGTCCAAATGAAAGCATCTTTTCTGGTGATACAAAACATAAATAATTAAATCTTTATTTTTTGACAAAAAAAAAGTTTATTGTTTAATTTTATTAGAAAATTCTCTTAAATTTTTCATGGTAAAATTTTAAATTGAAAACAAAAATTTAATTATCTCCATGTGTGTGTAGAGAATATCAGTTTATTAGTAGAAAAAGGATATTGTTTTTATATAAAGGTATATGTATGTATTTTATGTTTTTTTTTTTTTTATGTTTAGTCAAGTAAACATAAGGAAACCCAAAATTTATATATTTTGACAAATTAATAAGAATCTATGTAGTTGCTTAGGCAAGGATACATACTTTAAATCCACAAGAAAAACAAAAACTTTAAAATTTATTTACTAAAAGTTTTTCTCTGAAAAAAAAAAGGATTGTGTGTTTTTTATTTTTTTTTAAATTTTAATTGAATTTAATTTAAATTTTTTTTTTTTTTTTTTAATTGATTTGATATCCTTTTTTGTAATTTATTATTATTAAATTCTACAGAAAATTTTATAAGATTTTATATGAATATATGAATATTGTATAAGTCTGTGTATGTGTGTGTGTGTGATTTATTTATGTATATTTAATTTAAAATTTAATTGATAATGATTTATGTAATTGATTTCAATATATATACAGAAGAAAATTGTTACACCTTAATATATAAGGGTGAAAATTTATATTTTATTGATTTGTATGTATTTGTATTGGAAATGGTCATGTATGTATATAGATACTTGTATAATTTGAAATTTTATTATGTATCTGTTAAATCTGTGTAAATATAATTTAAAGATATTAAACTGGAGTTGTGTACAAATTTAAAATTTATTTATTTATTCCCGTAGAGAATATATTATTAATAAATCTTTAATATTAATGTATTTCATTATAATTTGAGTCTGAAATTTTGTAGATAATTTTAAAATTTATTATTTGATAGATTTAGGAAATGTAATTTTCAAGATACAGAATTAATTGAAAAAATGTTAAAGGTTAAATTTTAAAGTATTAATTTTTTTCTGAATTATTTATTTTGTATTTTTTGTTGTTTTTATCGACAATAATTCCCTTCATAGAGTGAACAGAAATAAAAAAATATACTTTGAAAATTTCCACATAAAAAAAATTTTAAGATATTTCAGAAAGAAGCAAAGTTAGAATATTCTTAGAGGAAATTTAAAAAAAAGAGAACACCGGTGAATAAATACTTTTGAAGTAATCTGCTTGAAACAGTTTTTCTAAATCTTTTTTGGATTTAAACATAATACCAGTGAAACACAGTTCCTCGAACTTTATTTAGATTTGTCAAAAAATAACGCAGAAATTGACAAAATTCAATAATTGGTTCAAGTTTTCATTTCATCGTTGTACTATTTAGCAGCTGACTTCGGCTATGTCTATAGAAATGAGTAGTTTTTCAATAGGAGCTTTATACAGATTATTTCAGAAAGCTCTTCGAAGTTTTAATGAAGCTTTTGTCGAAAATTTCAGAAGGAGCTTTCGCTAATAATTTCGAAAATGTTATTTTTTTTCGAAAATTAAAAAAAAAAACAAAATTTCTCCAATAATTTCGAGAAAAAAAATTTTGTGAAAATTCTTTTTTTTTTTAAATTTAATTTTAATATCATATTTTTTGGTTGTTTCAGAAACATTTAATACAATTTCTCAAGTGCCACCAATTTTTTCATTCTACTTTTTTGTTTCCAAAGAAAATCTTAATTAAAAAAATTGAAAAGTGTCTTTAATCAGAAAATAATCAAGTATATAATTTCATTATTATTATATAACACACATTTTTTTTTTCCGTGATTTTAATTTTCTTCCTTCCAAGAATATTGTTAATTTCTTTAATTAGAAAAATAAAAAAAAGCAGATCAATTACAGTTTTGACTTGACACATCGAATTCGATTTATGTGTGTTTTTTTTTCTGTTATTATTTTTATTTATTTATTTTTTTATAATTAATGTTTAATGCGCTCTAAATGCTATTTTAAATCGCATAAGACTGACAGTATGAACATCTTCACGGAGATGAGATTTTTCAACATCTTAGATTGTTTTTTTTTTTTTTTTGGGTTTTATATATGTAGGTATCTTTACTTTCTATTTAGATGGAATCATTGTATTTTTAGTATATTAGAATTTAACTCTATATGATGTACACATACATATAACATTTATATAATCTTTTCTATATCTCATCTTAAATGAAAAATCTTTAATTAAATTCATTTCACAGTGTTCATATTTATGTTTGTTCTTGTAAAAGTGTTCATCATTTTCTTTATATTATCATCATATGTGATGATAAGGTTTAATGCTGTCACTTACCCTTCTTTATAACAAAAAAAGCTTCTTATTAATCCTCTTAGGAGAATATAATAAAGTGTTATAATATATGTATGTATCGCACAACAAATAGTATATATATAAATATATGGAATATGCTAGAAGATATATCTAGTATAAGAATACTTTATCATATGATACAAGAACATACATATACATATTATACTTTTTCCAAATACTCTCGTATCAACGTACTATATCCTTGCAAAAAAGTTTCATTTTTTGATATATCTATTATATATATACTTTACTAAAAATGTCATATAAAGAATGCATGTATAAAAATATTCCATCATCAGCATTATACATATACATATATGACATGTTGTATATGTGAAAAGTTTCTCATATCATTTATACAAAGACAAAAGAAAAAAATAAAGTTAAAAAGGAGTTTTGAGATATATTATATTAGCGAAGTACTTTCGTGTACATTTAGAACAATGATGATGATGATGAAACATAATCTTAAAATAAACGTATGTACTTATAAGTGTATTGTGTAAGAATATTTTATATATCAAAAATATTAGGTATAGTTAACCACACACATACTGGTAGTACATATACATGTGTAATACATATATATTGTCACATCAATGTTAAGTAATATATCCTTTTTTTTTATTGTTTTGTTTTTTTTAGAAAACACATTACAAAACTTCTATTATATTTTTTTTTTGTGCATCCCTATGCATATTCACTATACATTTATTTTCATTGTATGATATGTGTATTTTAAGTGTGTTAAAGCGCGTGATATAAAACTTTTCATCTATGCACAAAAAAAAAAAAACAGAAAGTAAAAAATATGAGAAAACAAAAACAATAAGAGATTTTTACTTAATATTAAGTAAAAGACAAGTGTCGGTAAATTAAAACTTCGAAATAAATGTTTTAAATACAAAACAAACAAACAAAAAAAGATATACAAGTATATGTAAGTATGTATGTATATGAAATGCAGTGCAATACAAATTTTACACAATAAATACATAATATTACGTAACCTATTTACTAAAAAAAAGTTTATATGAAAACATTATAAGTTATTTTTAGCAGGATGATTAAAAATTCAAATAAAATTTCTATGTATTGATCTTACTTGAATAATTTTAAATTCTGAAATACAAGAACTGGCTTTTGATCATCAAAATTGATCTCTTATCTTTAAGATATATTTTCCAAACTTCAAAATCTGGCCTTGTTAAGCTTTGACCTCCGATTTCCAAGCTCTGATCTTTGATCTTCAATTTTGGACTCATATCTTTAAGAACAAACCTTCGAACTTCAAAATTCAACTTTGACTTTTTATCTTCGCAGAGTTCAGGCTCTGACCTCTGATTTCTAAGCTGTGATCTTTGATCATACAACGGTTTTTCATTCTTAAAATTTCACTTTTAGCATACAAAATATGGACTTCAATTTTAAAACTATAGTGTAAACTTTCATCCTTTGGCCTCGGGTATTCAAGTTCTAGATTTCAATCTACGAAGATCCAAAACTATAGTTTTTTCGCTCTCGAATATATATTTCCGTTATTCAAAATATAGTATTAGACTTCCAAAGTATTGATTTTTATCGTGGAAGTGTGACTTGTGACCTTTGGTTTTCTCTATTAAAGTTCTGGTCTCTTATTAGCATTTTATGGTCTGTGGTCCTCAACGCTAGGCCTTTAATTTTCAAATTGTGGTTTTCAATTTCTAAGTTTAAAAACTTTATGTAATTTTTGAAATTTTGATCATCAGTATTTTATTTCCGATCTTCAAAATGAAACTTTAAATTTTTAAGCTTTAAAGCTTACAGTGAGTAAAAATAACATTATTTATAGTCTGAATTTTAAAAGTTGAGGTTTTTTCGCGCATGTTTTACATTTCTTTGTGATCTTTTTTGTGTAGATATACGAAAGAAGAAACGTGTTACAACAACAAAAACGCATGTGTGTAAGTATCTTTTTTTCTGCGCATGTTTTTCTAGTATAATACGAAACCTCAACTTTTAAAATTCTGACTATATTCAAAAAATTAAATTTAAATTGCGATTTTACTATTTTTTTTTTTTTTTCAAAACATTTTCTTACCCTGTGTGTGTGTGTTTTTTTTTGTTCTTTATCTTTTTGTATTTCACAAATATTATTTTCATTTTATCTAATAAAATTTATATAAATGATGATATCAAAAGACAACTAGAATACCAAGTAAAGTTAGTTTGTGTACATATTAGATAATATTTTCAAAAGTCTTTTACATTTATACGTAATTCTATGTATGTTTACATGTGTGTAAAAAAACATAACAATAATATAGAATTAAAAGTATATGAAAATCAAGGAAAATATTACACTTTTTTTTCGTATTTTTTATTTTTTTTTGTTTGTTTTTTTTTTAAATTTTTATAGCCACATCCTTTTAAAATAAAAATAAAATCCATATTAAATAAAATAATAGAGATAAAGAGAGAGATAGAGTCCTTAAAATACACATACGATACATACTTTTAACATTGTACATACAAAAACAACAAACAATTTTTATTTTTTTATTTTTTTTAATTGAATAACTTTTTCGTTTGAAATTGAAATTTTTTATTTTGTATTCAATTCAAATTTACGTGTACAATGATCCTTTTGATATGTCCTACATTTGTTTTTTTTTTCTTTTTAATTTCTATTAAAAATGAAAATACATACATTAAAAAAAAAAAAAGTTCAATCTTAATATGCAAATGTATTTAATATAAAGGAGGTTTTGTTTTATTTTTTTTTTTATTTTTCCGTTTTTTCGTTATTGTTTTTTTCAAGACGACGACGATGTTGATATTATTATGACGCATATAAAAGGATATAAATATTTATGTACGTTTGTATATATACTTTTATGATATACAATTCATTTTAATTAAATGCAATAATCCTTTTTAATTGATTTCATATACTAATTATGAAGTCTTTATATTATTAAGAAGTATGAAATAAAATTAGAATATCTAAAAAAGTAGGCAATGTCAAATTGAATATTAAAATTGTGTATAATTGAAATATTAAATAATTATAATTAATTATGATTACAATTTAAGGATTTATTTTTTTCTCTTCATTTTCTTTTCATTCTTTTTTTTTTTTCGTTGAAAAGGAGAAAATTTTAATTTTAATTGTCATAGACATCTTTAGATAACGTATACGTATTTGGTTTTTGTTTTTTTTTTTTTCTTTTTTTTTGAAAGGATTATTCTAAATAATTTTGGCAAATGTTCAAAAAAGATATATGTAATTTGAATATTATGATGTGTACATAAAAAATGGATCTTGATAATTGTATTTTTGTTTATAATTAAATTTAATTTTAAAGCATATTAAATTACTTTTGTACTTGTTTATTTTGAGAAAAGAAAAACACGTACATTAAAATCTTATTTTTTCAATTTCAGTTTTTTTTTTTTAATTTGTACAGAATTTGTTTAGGTGTTAAAGGAATAAGGGCAAAGATTATCCGTTTTAATGGAAATTTTTGGATACAGCTTTAATGAATGGTTTTCTATGAATAAACACAAAACAAAACAAAACAAAACATGAAGGTTTTTCTCAGTTTTTAAAGATGAAATTGATTGAGAATTTCTCTTTATAATGTTAAAAGAGATTACGTTGAAAAATTCAAGTGAAAATTCGAAAATGAGTGGCAGTATGTTCTATTGTAGTTTCACAAGAATGAATCAAAATTTACAAACATGTGATTTTCACCTTAAATTAAACTTAAAAATATCGAATTTGTTTCCAAACGGTTGTCTTCTTTCGGATGAAAAAAAAATCTGCATTTGTGGACACTTTCCTCGAAGTAAGGGACATTGAGAAGTCTCCAATTTAACCTTTCTACGCTGTTTGCTTAAAATAGAAATATTTTGAGTGTAACTATTTTATTGTTATTGTTTGGAAAGTGGAACTAGAGCTTCCCTTCCTAGGAGGGTATTAGGAATATAAATTGATAAAAATCATCTGATTTTAATAACGATCGTTTGGTTCGAAAAAAACCCGAACGATGCAGGAGAATTAAGAACCTTAATGAGATACCAAGTGTAGTGATTGATGTTTTTTTTTTCGACATAATGAAATAGTGTGTCTTTTTTGGAAGGATATCTCTGGTAAAGTCCTGATCATAATGATCATAATGGAATAAGCTATAAATTTACGAAATTAAATATAAATTACTATTTCTCTTTGGAGAATTATATTTGAAATTTTAGTAAAATTTTAAGCAATTGCAAATATAAAACATTGCAAATTTAATGTCTTTTAAAAGCATAAATCATGAACATTTTAAGTTACATTTCCTTTGGTAAAAACAAAAAATGCATAAATGGGTTCATCATCATGAAACATTTTAATAAATAAATAAAAATCACAGAAAAATTATTTTAATGTAAAATTCAACTTAATGGATATTAAATTGTGATTTTTTTTTTTCAAAACTTTTCCATACAATTTTCATTTTGTTAAAAAAAAAGGATAAAAAAAATTCAACTTGGTATAAACTTAATTTATTTATTTATTTATGAAAAATATACTCTGCGTATATGTAAATAATAATAAAAAAGAATAAGTAAATCTTGTCTAAAAATTTATGTGTTCTGTGTTGCTTTAGTGCATAAAATTTAACTAAAATAGGAAGTATAAAAATAACATGAAAAAAAAAAAATAGAATAACAAAAAAAGGATATTTGTATGTTGCAAGGTATATAAAATGAATATTGACAATTTTTGTCATATTGAGAAATATTTTTCTATAATTTAAAAGGTTTCTATTTTATTTTAAACTTTTTTTTTTTTTGTACACTTGTGTGAACCGTAAAAGACAAATATCCTTTATGTATGTATGTGTGTTTTTTTAATATTAAATTTAAAACTACATAAATTTGGAAGAGAAAAAAAAGTAGAAAATATTAAATTTAGAAAAAAATATTGTAAATATTCAAATAATATTTTCCTTTTATTTAATTTTTTTTTTTGTTCCTTTTTGTTTTTTTGTTTTTCTTCAAAACTATTTGATTGGCATTCCATATAAAATATGAAAGTACTTTATGGTATACAAAGTAAACACGTATTAGGAAGCAGAAACAAAACTACTTATTTCAATTTTTTTTTATATTTTTTTCCCTAAAAAGACATATTTTTTGCATATAGTAGATCCTGTATTCTATGTGCTGTGAGCTACTACCCACCAAGAAATTTAAGAATGTGTCATATACGGAAAAAGTTTTTTTTTTTTTTTTTTGGAAGTTTCTATCGTGATCCTTATAAAGGAATTTAGAACACTTTTCTGTAAATTTTTGTTTTAAAAACACGAATAATTTTTTGACAATTCTTCTACATGGCAGAATTCAGGATTTCTTAAATTTAAACGCTTTCAGGCAGTTTTGCGCCAATTTTAGTCAAGTAAAGTGCAACAAATAAAAAAACACTTAAATCAAGTTGAGGATGAGTTTTAATTGAATTTCACGAGTAAATGCAGAAGTAACAGTGGAGGGGGAAAAATGATTATAAGTCATGTCCATATTTACAAAAAGGAAAAAAAAATTTTGGCGCGGAAAATACATACCTACATATATTAAAACCTTCTGCCATCCGCAGGAGGGAGGAAGGAGGCAAGGTACACATTCGTGTCGTCTTGTTTTTTTTCCATGAAAGACATTTTAGAAACATTTTTTTGTACCATAAAAACTGTATGACGTCGTTTCAGATCTGACCTCCATCGAAACTTTTCGGAAAAATTTTAGTCCGAAGGCTTTTGAATACCTTTTTTTTTTGGTAAAAGTATTCTCATTTTTCTTGGTGGGTAAGAACAAGTTCACAAATTGTGTGTGCAAAATAATAAAGAAAATTTAAAGATGAATAATAGTAATAATACAGTAAGAAGAAAAAAAAATGTTCAACGTACAGGATATCATCGCATTTTTTGAGTAAGTAAGTAGAAAAACTAAAATATGTGAAGGTGAATACATTTTATTTAAAATATTCAAATATGTATACATGTACGTATGTATGCATGTATGTACAAGAAAAAAATAATAATACTATAGACAACATATTTTGCATTTTAATATTATAATATCTACTACGTTAGCATATTATTTTTTTGTTTTTAGATAATTTTTTTTTTTGTATCTTCGAAAAATTCTTCATAGAATTCTATTTGAACGAAAATAGAAAAAAAAATAAAATACACATTAGATAAAATGATAAAAAAACAGAATAGAGAAAAATTTGAAGATAAAAATAAAAAAAACAAAAAAAAAACTTAAGCACATGATGAAGAGGATAAATATCTAAAGAAGAAAAAAAATAAGATTGTTTTTTGCATATTTAGATCGAAAAATTCTAGTATTTCTTTTTTTTTTTTTTCTTCTTCTTCTTCTAAATTCTATTATACCTACTTTGGATACGATGATGATGATGATGTGTGTATACAAATTTGCATGTTGGTTGTAACATGGATGAATTCTTTATGCATATGATATCATATTATTATTATTTTTTTTGTTGTTGTTGTTTTTCATTAATTCGTCTTATTTTTATTTTTCAATTTTCTTGAGATACTATTTCATTGTATTGCTAGATTAAAACCATCATCATCATCAACAAACAAAAAAAAAATGAATCTTAATCTTAATTTTTTTTTGTCTTTCTCATATAAAAATAACGGTAATATTATTATTATACACGTATGGTTGCATATATGAACAGAACTAATGTGATATTATATACCTGTACATATGTGTGTTTTTTAAGATGAGAAGAATATTTTTTTTTTTTTTTGTAATCATAAAAAAAAGGCAATTTTTTCAATAGACCGAAAGAATATTATCAGAGTAGCAAGACATTATTGAATTAAATTTTACCTTTCGTATTTGTTACAAAAAAAAAAAAAAAAGTTAAAAAGAAAAAATGGAAAAAAAAACAAACAAAAAGGATAAAAAAAAAGCACGTGTTTACATTAAAGAGTCTACATGACTTTGTTTGTTTGTGTGTGTGTGTGTGTTTTAGTAGAACAAATGAGACTTTTTTTATTTTTCATGTGATGAAGTAAAAAAATTAAATGAAAATTTTTTGTTTTGTTTTTATTTTTTTGTATATCCTGTGTTTTTTTTTTTTTTTCATGTAGAGTTAATAGACTGAAAATGTGTCTGGTAATGATGAGATCACATGTGTATGTATGATGAGATGAAAATATATAATAAAAGAATATTGGAGATGATTGTATATATATTTACTATATAATATTACATACGTGTGTGAAGAGGTGATATGTTGATTATTTTTTGTTGATGATGTTGTAATCAGGTTGTAAAAATAAAAACGAGAAAAAAAAAAAAGTATGAATAAAAGCAAAAGAATGATGATGCATCATCATCACATTATATATATGTATGTACGTTCCTAAGAATTTATATGAAAATTTTATCATGTTTTTTTTTCACCATATATAACGTTTAAACCTATACATGAATATCAGTTTCAAAATTTTAAATAATAAAAGCAAAAAGGAAATGTATTTTTTGTTGTTTTTTTTTTGTTTTTTTCAGTATGCCTTTAAGCTTTAAGGACTTTTATTCTCGTATTATTATACTTTGTAAATTATTTCGAAATAAAAAGAGAAAAAAAAAATATGGGAAACACTTAAAAGAATTACTTCGATAAAATATTCATTAAGATATTTAAAAAAAAAATAAATAAACGAAAAAAAAAAAAACAAAAGGAAGGAAAAGAAAAAAAGATGGAAAATGTGTTAAAACAAAAATATTCATATGATAAAAGAAAGACATTTAAGGGAAAAAATATGTAAAAGAAAATTAAAAAATAAAAATAAAAACAACAATAACAAAAATAACAATAAAAAACACATTTGTTTTGTCTTCTAAAGAGGATTTAAAATAAATTTGAAGGATGATATTGTGGGAAAAAAAATAAGAAATATAAAAAAATAATCTGATTATGAAAAAAAAAACACACACACACAAATAAATTGTTATGGAAATTGGTTGATAATAAAACCATTGAAAATGAAAATGGATTTAATCCTATGTGTTGAAGAAAAAATTGTTTATATGTTCTGCATTGTATGATTTTCTTTTAATTTTCCACATTTTTCGCCAGTGTAATGAATATATGAATTCTAAAGGGTGTAATCAAGTGGGCGGTATTGGAATATTTTTAAATACATATACATATGTGCTTAAGTCTAGCTTCTTTTGTCTGTAGAACTTTCAAGTAGAACTTTCTTGAATTTAAAGCTGTCACGTTTTTCATGAAAATTTTGGAGGTGAAATCTTTCACAAGTGTTTCAATACAGCAGAAAAACCAGTGGGAGCTCATGTAGAAATTAGGAAGTATGGGAACAAATAAAAATATTATTTTTGCTTTCTGTGAGACGTGACTAAAAGGGAATGGAATTTTCGAAAGGATATAGTCTTAAAAAGTAAAGAAGAAAATTAAAGGTAAATTTTTGTTATGCAATCCATTCAAAACTACTAATCAAATTAACTTGAGTTTCAGAAACTATTTTTCTACCATACATACACCTATAGTTTTCAGTAAATTATGAACCACTAAATTCTTTGGTAGAGAATGATTTTTTTTTTGTATGACAAAATACTGATACGGTATAGTTGGTTTGTGTATTTACTTATAAAATTAGTAGGTAAACAGAATTGAATTGGTACTTAAACAATTTCAAAAGTTAATACTTTACCACGTCGGCTACTGATTGTCCAAAAATTTATGTTATACTGGTTTAAAAAACAATTATACAAATCTCTAAGCTATAAGAACTTAACAAAAACATTCAGTTTTATCAAGTTCTATTGTATTCTTTGAACAGTGAAATAAATTTTAGAACAAAAGCTTTATTTCTAATGAAAATTTCGTTTAAAACAAATCAATTATAAAACAAGACAACAACAACAAAAAATTCAAGTAAATAAAATTTCGAATCATGATTAAACTTGTAAAAAATAAAATAGTAAAATAAATTACATAATTACAAAAAAAAAAACAAAAAAAAAAAACATTAAAGTAAATTCAAACATCATATTGATAAATTTATTTTACCACATTTGAAATAAAATAAACAGAGCATTTCAAATTAAATATAACAAATCATTTACACATGGAAAAAAAAAAATAAAAACAAAAAAAACAAAAAAAAAAACAAAAAAAATAAATATATTTGAATTTATTTCAAATTCTGTATTCATAATACACTTTATTTTGAATTAGTTTTTTTTTTTTTCTCTCTCTATTAAATTTATTTGCTTTCATTTTGATATTACTTTTATTTAAATTTACAATTCTCTTTTATTTTAGAATAATAATTAAATTTTTCAATTAAATCATTTCATTTATGATCTGAATATATTGTCATTTAAATATTATACAAATTTATTGTACATAATGTAAATACAATATGTATATGAAAAATTCTATTCAACTGTGCGTTTATGTGAAAAGTATTACAAAATATATTATATTGAATTAAATTAAAAAATAAATTGATTAAATTCTAATATTACATTTTTTTTTTCTCAACATATACATAGGTACTCGTATATGAACATATGTGAAGGAGTATAGAATACACAATTACTTAAAAAAAAAAAAAAATCAAATTGCATTAGAAAATCTATATTTTCTATGTAATTTTATATAATTCTCAATTTAGAATGGCCTTATTTTTTTTTCTTTTGTGAATATATCACGTACATGTGTCCAAAGGCGTCGATTATGTCTTTTTTTTTTGGGGAGTAAAATAGAAAGATTTCGAAAAAAAAAATCAAAATGACATTTCGAAATTGAAAAATTATTTATGACACTTTACTTGGAAATGAAATGTAATAAAGCATACTAAAAGTGCCTTCAAACTGATCTTGTTAAGCTGACTTGTCAAATGACATATGTCAGATAATAATTTACATGATCTGAGTACAGATGAAACGATCATCTGACATTTTATCTGAAAACTAATACAATTGTATGTGAAAGTATGTTTCTTTATTGTTCATTTTTACTTGCTTTTTTAATTTTCTCCACATCACTTCTGATAAGACCATAAGAACGTGACTTTAAACGATGTATCTGACAAATAATTTGACAAGTCAGACTGTTTATTAAAATTATCTGAAAAGTCAGCTCTGGCACGATCAGATAGTGCAGATACCACTTAAACGGAATTGTCCAATCCAATGGAAACGAAAGTGTTACGACATAAACTGCGTCATAGGGATTTGAGCTGCGTTCCAAAAACAATATGGCAGCAAAAATGTCAGAACAAAGTTTTTTCGTAAAAATGACTTCCATTAAACGAAAAATAAATAAAAATGAAATGTCATGACTTTAGAGTGTCTAGTTCATAGTTTTCGAAAATATTTCGAATATTCGATAAAAAGTTAAATGGGATTTAATGTTATTTGATATCGTTAAAGAAGCTAAATAGGATTCTTTTTTGGTAAAATGTCAACTCCTCCAAGAAAAATGAAGCAAAAAAAAAAAAAACAAGAGAAATGTAAGAAGCTTTTATGATCATACATATATCTATGTGACATAACTAATGAAGGCTTTTAAGGAAGTTGGGCTTCGAGATAGGATTAACGTTAGGTTAATTAAGATTGACGTCTCTTGAATAAGAATGTGTATTGATAATTTTCCTTACAGTTCCCCAAAAATCTAATTTTTTAATTTCCACCTTTTGTATCTTTCTGTAAAAAATTCATTACAGAAATAACAATTACTAAATAATATGACAAATTCTTATCATAAATAATAGTAAAAATAATAATTTATATTTATTTTGAATGCAATTTTATGTTTAAATTTTATTTTAAAATAATTAACGAAATAGATATGTTTGTTTTTTTGTTTTTGTTTTTATTTCAACCATGAATTATTGACAAAATACATATGAATTGTTATTTTGGAAATATTGTTGTTACATTATGTGGATATATGTAGATTAATAAATATATAGTAATTGCTGATAAATGAATTCAAACATATAACAATTAACAAAATGTTACATTTCATTTAAATTGAATTTATTTATGTGAAATGAATATTTATTAAATTACATAAAATGTTTGTTTTTTTTTTTTTTTTTGTTTTTTCGAAAATTTAAATTTTCATAATTTTATTTTTTGTGTTTTTTTTTTTTCTGTTTTGTTTAATTATTATTTTTTTATGTGCGTGTTGAAATTATAAATAGCTAATAATCATAATTTAATTATTTCTATGATATTAAATGTTTGTTTTTGTTTTTTTTCAAAATTTCCGAAATTTAGAATTAATTACAATTAAAATTTTTTTGTTTTTTTTTTTTTTAATTAAAAAATATTTATTTTGTGAATTATTTAATAATGTAATTATGACATTTTCTCTTTCTAATAATAATATCTACTGAAAAGCATATAGTTAGTATACAGAATTTACTGAAGCATGTTGTAATTATTATTTAATTTTCATTCTAACAGTATTTTTTTTTTTTTAATTTTTTTCGAAAATGCATCATATTATAGGAAATTCGAAAATAAATTGAAAATTATTTTTAGACTCTGTTTTCTTTTTTCACTTGGCATTAACCTCTAAACTACATACATATACATACATATGTAATTATCGCATCGTGAAGAAATTTTGTCAAAAAAAACCGATGAATTTCATCTGAAGCCATCCTCTGATCTTACGTTGAAATATGGTCGTAATTGTGGAACGTTCTTTAATCCTATTTCTTTCCTTCTTTCCTCCTCAATCGAAATGTAAAAGGTGAATTTTGTTTGATATTTTTCTGTTTATAGAAAGTAAAAAAAAAAAATTTTAAATGAAATTGACAGATACATTCAATGATCTCCTATAACAAGAAATGATAAAGATAATTCAGAACCTTAAGAGATTGAAAACTGGAAAAAAAATCATCCATCAACAAGTCAAAAAACATTGGAAGTTTTTTTTAAACAATCTGAGGAAATGCTGTAAAAATCTTTGAAATCTCAGATTTTTCTTCGATGGTCTGCTAACTGTACAGTTAAGAAAAAAATCCTTGTAGTTTTTCCCTATTAAAAAATTTAATCATTTCTATGTTACTTCAAGTCACAGATTCATCGTCCTTAAACTTCTCACATATAGTCATGGGAAAAATTTGAAAATTAATAAATTTGTTGAAATCGATTTTTTTTTTCTGTTTGTTAAAAAAAAAAATTCATAATTTATTTTGGGACCTTATTTCATTATTAAACATACATGATACATATTAGATTCTAATCTTCTTTTTCAGTCAAACAAAACAAACCAATCAAAATATATATATTTTTCATCTATATTAAGAGTATCTATTATCTATATTTTGCTTGTTTTTTTTTTTATATTTTTATTTTTTATTTGTTTGTTTCGGTTTTGTTCTATTATGAGAGTTCATTATTCATGTATTATATGTACATTTAGATAATAATCAAAATTCATTCATTTAAAATAATATGAAATTTTCTCATAAATCTTTATTTATGATTTTACATAAAATATATATTTATTTTTCATACCTAAGGGAATTTTGTTCTGTATAGTGTATTATATTTTATTAAAAAAAAAAAAAATAATAATAAAAGATACATACTATATGTATGTAGAAAATATAAAATGAATAACGTATGTTTACACATATGAGTTTCTATCAAAAGGTGATATCTCTTACTTCTTCAATTTTTAGTTATTTTATTTATTTTTATTTATATTTTTTGTTTATTATTTCTTTAGCTTATTAGTTTTTATATGCGTAGAGAAAAAAATGTTAGGGTTAAGTTACCAGTTCTGAGATGGTGTATCACTGGTTATCTATAAACTTCCTTTATGAGTAATGGCTGAAGTGGTAGCTTACTGGCTTACTGAAACCAATTCGTTTGAATCAGGTGTATGAGTGCTAGACACTGAAATGTTTGTGGCTCTGCTTATATAGTCTGAATTTTAAGAGTTGAGTTTTTTTTGCGTATGTTTTACATGTCGTAGTGATCTTTTTTGTGTAGATATACGAAAGAAGAAACGTGTTACAACAACAAAAACGCATGTGTGTAAGCATCTTTTTTTCTGCGCATGTTTTTCTAGTATAATACGAAACCTCAACTTTTAAAATTCAGACTATACTGGTCATAAGAAAATGAACAAAACCAACAAAAATTTAAAAAAAAAAAAAGGTCCAAAAGTAAGCTTTTGACTGGTGAATTTTCCCTATTAAATATTTTTGGTTATTTTTATTTAACAAGATTACAAAAAGACAAGACTTATCAAACGCAAAAAAAAAAAATTGAATAGAAAAAAAAAAAAATACTGTAAATCTGTTTGAGCTAATAAATAATATTATGTTAAGTTAGGTTGATAATATTATTATCTTGTTGTTGTTGCTTTTATCCTTTTTATTTTTTTTTCATTTTTCTAGATACATATAATATATTTAATATGTGACAAAAATTGACTTTATATGATGTTTTTTTTTTTGCTCATCATCTTCATATATTCTTTTGTTATTGAAAAACATTTTTACTTAATTTATAAAAATTTATATTCATTTTATCAATTTTCATATAAATCACTTTTGAATACAATAAATTCATCATATTTTATGTATACAAAATCCATATGAGCTCTATGAAGTTTTTTTTTTGGTTTTTGGTTTTTGGTTTTTTGCATAGATTTATGAATAAAAAAGAAAAGATTTTTTTTTCAGATATAAAGGACAAACAAAAAAAGTAATAAAAAAATCATAAAAAACAATGCAAAAATGATGATGAGTTCACCTTCAAATTTCAATTTACTGGCATATGATAGCACATATAAAGCACATATAGTACACAAATCATTAATTAATGATTTTTATTCTTTGAATCCTTAAATGTGATGTAATATGCGTGTTTGTATGAACTGTTTTTTTAATGGGTGGTGATAGGTATGGGTCTTTTTATTAAATGTCCAGAATATTGTTTATTAATTTTCTTTTTGTGTACATAAAATATCAATCAATTTACTGCGTGGATAATATTGATACAGGAATATGAATATTTTATTATATGAATTTATCGTCATTTATAAAATACAGAAGCTTTTATAGCTCATATTTAATATTTTAAAATGAGATGTACATGCTACATGCATATATTAACACACTGAAAATGTTATATAAATTGTGAACTAATATGAATATTTTGCTGGAGTACAGGATATTCTGTGTGAAAAATACAAATTTTTATATAGGATCATTTTGATTATTACAAGCTTTTGTGAATCTTTTAAAAGAAAGCTGACTTTTGGTATTTTAAGTCCACTTGAAGTCCGTATAAAGCAAAATCATATCAAAACTTATAGTTTTAATCGTTTTGTACAAATAATTTCGTTCTTTATTGACAAACATTGTAGTTCACATTACACGTAAAACTCTGTGGGTAGTATACAAAAGTCAGAAAAATTTAAGTTTTTTTTTTTTTCAAGAAATTTTAAGTCCACGAGTGTAACAAATGAATTTTTAGGAACATGCACACGCTAATCTGGTGAAAGGTATGCAATAAATCATGAATCAATTATTGATAATTAGCTATTTTTTATTCCCTAGAAACTCATCAATGACAAGTCGCAAAGAATTCCAAGTATAGCTTTTTCAATATTTGAAAAACAGTTTCTAAACGTCTCATCATTTAGCATTTTTTTTTTTAAATTTATGGTACCTTTTTTAAATTTCGCCTCAGACCAAAAAAGCACTGCATAAATATCGAAAGTCGGTACAAGTTTTGTCTAAAGCCTTGACAAAATTTTTCACTAATCCTAATTTTATGTGAAGCGACGGCAAAATAACTGTGACGTGGTAGAAACAAAACACAAATATATTAGCGTTTAAAGGACAGGAAAAAGAATTAAAATTTGTGAGCTAGTGATATTAGTCACGATTCCTGTGTTCCATTCCATTGTTTCGTCATTTTGTTTCTTTTTTCTTCCGATCCTTAATTTTCAAAGTGAGTATATACTGTTCGATAATGATCAAACATAATTTTATTGAAACACCCTATTCTAGAATATTGACGTTAAGCATAAAAATAAAAATTTTAAATACAAAAAAAAAATCATGACATATTAATAACTACCTTATTTTCACCTTAATTATCTTTGTCCAATATATTTAATATTTTTGACATATTATTTGCCATGGTATTCCATTCATAAACACAGTGTGAAATTATAATTATTTTTTTATTTTTTTTTTCATTTTTTGTTTATTTTCATTATTACAAGTGTGTGTTTGTTTGTACACACCTACATTAAATTTTATGTGGTAACGATGAGTGGAACAACACCCCCCTAACAACCCCCCCCCCCCCCTCCCCATGTTATTATGATTATTATTTTTTTTTTTTCATATTTATTTAATGTGAATTAACACATTGCAAGTTTAAAACAATAAACGATTTTATTAAGGTACTTTTTTGTTGTTGTTGTTTGGTTTTTTCACTTTTTTTTTTCTTTTGTGTTTTTTTCACATTCATATATGTATGCAGATATTGTCTGTATGTGTGTGTTTATTGTGGTTTTAATCATCACATCATATCATTATTTATTTCAGGTTAATAATTTATTTTTGTTTTTTTTGTTTTTTTTTTTGTTTTTTACTTTATTTAATTTTCACAGTGGAAAATTGCTTTATTACTCTATTTTTGTTATTGTTATGTGTGTGTGTGAGTGATTTTTTTTTAAATTGTAATTTACACTTGACTAAAAGTCCTTTTACGTAGCTGATAATTATGTTTATTTTTATTTTTTTTATTCCTTTCAATAACAACAATTATCGCGTATTTTCGTCATAGTAACAAAATTAATATACATATGTATATGTATAAGGGAAAAATGAGATAAAATAATATGCTAGAATGAGTTATAGATTTTCTTATTCTTCCTTGAATTTGTTGTTGTTGTTTTTTTTGTTGTTTTTTTGTTTTTGGTTTGTTTTGTATTCCTTGTTTTCCTTGGTGATGATGATGATGATATGAGTTGAATGAATATTATTTAAGGTACCATGAAGTACATATATATTCAATTTGTATGGAAAATGAAAAAAAAAAAATAAATAAATAAATAATGAAAAATAAAACATCCCTTCCACACACACACACACACACACAAACACTTACATTTTCAAGGATATGAGAATTATTATTATTATTATTTTAATAGCCTTTTAACATTAATTACTAATAAAATGATGTATATTTTATGATAGTAATTTTTCATGTTCTAATTTTTTATTAGTTCTTTATTTTATTTATTTATTTTTTTTTTGTTTTTGATTGCTTGTTTGTTTAACAAGTATCTAGTTTTTTTTTTTTGTTTGTTTGTCTCTTATCAGAAAATATGAAACGATCATTATTAATAAGGGTTTTGTGTTATTAATGAAATAAGATTTATTTTCTAGTAAATTGAGTTTAAATAATAATAAAAAAAAAAAAATAATAATAAAAAAATTTCAAGGAAAATATTCATACTTATAGAAAATTTGTAGAGACAATATTATGTGGAAAAAAAAAAATATATTATCAAATAGGTTAAGTAAATATGTATGTGTCATAAATTATGTATGTATATAATTACTTGAATTTTTTTTTTCTTTTTTTTTTGAATTTTAATTTTATTGAATGTAAATTTTTTTCAAGTGATTTTTAATTATGATTTTTTTTTTTAAATTGTTTTTTATTAAGTATTTTCGGATAAAAAAGTAGTAAGCTTATTAAAATATTATATCGTTGTTTTTTTCATGAAAAATTGATAAAATTTTAGTACTTTTTAATTGATACTTAAGAGATTTTATACAAGGACAACATACACAAGGATTTTTTTGAAGTTGTTTGAATAAATTTATGTTGCGTATATAAAAATTTATAAATAATGTGTGGATGAGATTCTTGTACGTCATATATTACGTATGTGACTTTGAGAAGCCTGATGCAAAATATTTGTATGTATGTATGTTTGAGGTCGCTGTATAGTGCAATTCATTACATATTTTTCTTATTGAAGTGTTTAATTTAATACTACATTAAGTACTGTATTAATTTGTGTGTACCATTTGATAATGGATACCTTGAAAAAGGATTGATTAGTTTTTGAAAACACGACAAAAAATATGAAAAATATCTAATAAGTGGAACAGCAGTGTTAACTTCTTGAAGTACTTTGACGTAATTGATGATATGTCAAGACAAAGCAAGGGGCAAGTTCGAAAATTTTTAATTAAAAAATTCAAAATTTAGTTAGAAATGTTTTATAACGCATTTCATAGGTTTTTTCTTTCAAATCAAACTAAAAAATTTTAAAATTTTCATGTTACATTTAAATTTGAAATTTTACATATGCCAAAAACTATACTTTTCGAACTTACCCATCAAAAAAGTTATGAAAGTTCGATAAAACATACATAGCTACTTTTCGTGAACAAACAATATTTCGGTTTAAAGCAAATGGTTTGTGTCATCTTTTGTGTATTAAGAAAGTAAAAAGAAACTCCCACGATTAACATAAGACAGATAATTGTGTGGTATATAATTTGTACAAGCGACTGTCCCGTTCTAAAGTGTGATTGGAGAGACCATTGTATAGTTTATGAGCACTTCATTTGGAGCCATATTTTTTCTAATTCTGATGATTTTGGATTTTTTTTCTTTTTTTGTTGTGTTGTACGTTGTTTTTCTTCAAAAATGCGTCCTTCTACATATTTAAATATGAATGACTAAAAAAATTTTTGAGTAGGTAATTTAAAATTATATCATCTAATCACTCACGCCCCAATATGTAAAAAAAAGAGGTGAATTATTTTCAAAAAAATTTGTTTTTTCATTTTTATTTCATTCTAATTTTAAACAAATTTATCACAATCTCATCATCATCATCATCATCTTCATCAGAACATTTTTCTTTTCAAAAGAAATTAAAATAAAAATGAAAGAATTTACAAGACCACTAATTACACATGCAAGAATTTCTTAATTTAGATTTAAAAAAAAAAAAAAAAACAAGATTTATACATGAAAAATATCAAAGAAACACATTTCATAAAATCATTATCCATTCAACCAGTTTATCTTATTTTTTTTTTTTTCAAGTATTTCTCATAATCATTAAAAATTTTATGTATAATCTAAATTTAAACTTTTTTCAAAGTATTTTAAATTTCAATACATTAAATATTTTATGTGACAAATTTATACATAAGTACAAAAAAGGGTATATATGACACATACACATTAAAATCACATGTAATGTGAATGTTGAACAATTTAGGAAAATTTTACTTTTTTTTTTTTTTTGTGTCATTCTCTTGTATTTTCTTATTTATTTTTTTTTTTTTTTTTATTCTAAAGAAATTATTCTTGAAAGTAAAAAAGGGTAAAGATACAATTTTTTTTAAAAGGAATTTCTTTTTTTTTTTTTTCTTAATTAAATGTAATAATTATAAAACCTAAAAAATAAATACTTTGTAAACATTCCAATAATTATATGAAAACATAAATTTAAATAAAAATTAGGGTTATGATGACAGTTTGAGTACTATTTAGAGCAGGTTTTCTTTTTTTTTTTTTTTTGAATTTATTGTTTATTTTTAATTAATAAAAACCCATGTTTTTTATTTTTATTACGGTAAAAAAAATATATATATAAAAAATATAATTTCTTACTAAAAGCAAACAATATTTTATTTTGAAAAAAATTATAAAAAAGGAAAGTACAAGGTGCTTTTTATAAATGTTCAAAATGTTCCTTGAATTCTTATGTAATTTTTAGAATTTTTTTTTTTTACTTTGAATTATTGAAAAATAAAATAATGGAAAAAAAATTATAAAGAGTAAGAGTTCGACTGTAGAAAAATTTACTGCACTAGAATTCTCAAATTGTGAATTTACGTAATTTTTTACAGTTTCTCATTAGAAGAAATTAAAACACTCCATTAAAAAAATTTGTTTCGGCTTCAAATACGCTCAAGTACACTCAGCTTTGAGCTTAAGCGACTACACAACAGTCATGTCATTCGAATGAATTTGTTCTCTACCAATGAATTTAGTGGTTCCCATTTTCACTTTAAACTTTGGGTGCATGTATGACAGAAAATAGTCTAGAAAACTCAAATTAAACTGATTAGACCCTGGCTCGTTTAGAGCGGTAGCGTCATCGGAAATTTTAGAATATGAGAAATTCTATTACCCACATTGGGAGACTTTTCAATAATTTTCTACTTGCTTTAGTAATAAAAAAAAGTGTTATTTGAAAGTTTCACAGCACGATTAAAGTGAATACGTTGCAACGACCCTAAATATCTTTAAAAAGTTCGAAGAATATCTATCGAAAAAAAAGGTTAAAAATAACACCAAAAATACATAGAAACAGCGACTCCAATTTGGTATCCTTACCCTATAGGTATCTTTTCTTATAAGGTAAAAACAATTCTCATCAAAAAGAAAAAAAAAACAATGAAAATTTGAACATAATTTTGTACTTTTCCAGTATTTTGTTTTTGTTTTTATTTTTTTATGTTGTTATTGAAAATTAAATGCACGTGTTAAACATACATAAACTTTGGAATTTCAATGGATAAGAAAATAAATATAATTCTTAAATTTTTTTTATGCACGTGGGAATACATATAGAAAAAACATTTTTTTTCTTCTTTTTTTGAAATCTGAAATTTGATGTGTTTTATAAATAAAATATACATGAAATCTTCTAATTTAATATAAATCATCAAAAAATTTATTTTTTTGTTCATTTTAGAAAAAAAAGTGTAAGAGGTTTGAGTATTCTTCATCAATGATTAGGTGGTAACTAAGAATAGCAACCGATATGGCATTCGGTAGCTCAATGGTTTAAGAGCATTACCCCGGAAAGGTAAAGTTTCCGTGGTTCGATTCCCAGCCGAGTCAAATGTCGTTTTTCATGTTTTTCAGTAACTACAAATGAATAAATAGAATTTCTGAATTATTAAGCAGAAAATTATTGTTTACAAAAAAAAAAACTTTCGAAATCTCTTGGAAAAAAAGTATCTATGGCTTCTATTTTTTAGAAAATAAAGAGTAATTATGATTTATTTTTGCATTTATGAGAAATATGTATATTGCTAAGTAGAGTGTGTTTTCTGAATGAATTTTTTGTTTTAAATGTCAGAAAAAGTGGATGTCAAATACATCAACTGGTAATTTAAATATTATTTAAAAATAACGGTTTGTTTTCCAATAATAGTTTTCATCTAAAAAATGTATGTAGCTATAAAAACAAAACAAAAAGATTCGATTGAACGAGAAGTATTTTCGGTAACTTTAATTTTTTTCACTTTCACTTGAAAATTTAACAAAAGAATCCCTCTTTTTCCAATTACTCACTTATTTTTCATTTTTAATTGTAAGTGAAAAAAAATTGAATGAAAAAAAAAAACTATTTGTTTTCCTCCACAGAAGCTAGAGAAATTGCTTTCTTTTTTAGTTTTTAATATTGATTTTATCGTGTTTCCTTCAAGTCAACAAAAAAAAAATGAAATTTATATTTTCTCATAATTTATAAATGTGCTAAAAATAAATATTATATTTGTCATTTTATTTTCTTTTTTTCTTTTTTTTTTTAAATTATTTGATTTTTCTTCTTCTTCTTTTTCCTGTTCTATTTAGCTATTTGTGAACAAAAATGAAAAATTACCAAAAATTTTAAGTTACACTTTATTCAAATCAAATTTTCTCTTTCATTTAGAAATAATTTTAAATTTTATTTAAAAATAAAATAAAAAAATTCCATGATTTAAGAAAAAAAACAACATAGAAATGATTTATTTTTTTAAGGCGGGGTTTTTTAAATTGAAAAATTGAGGAAATTAATTTTTTCTTCTTTTATACGTTTTCTAAAGAACCGTGAGTGGTTGAAATCTTGCTTTCGAATAATCGAAATTCGTAATAGTTCACCTGAAAGGCCTAACATTAAACGTTGGTCGACAAATTCATAAAATCTGTTGTTTTGCCATGGCAGTGGGATGATTATTTCTCCTAAAAATAGGTGCTACAATAATTGACGATTCATGGGATCGTTAGGATACAAAATCAAAGATTTAAATTTAAATGTTTTTTTTTTTCGCGACAACTTCATACGGGTTTTGATTGTCAAGCTGATTATATCGTATGAGTTGAAAATGTGCTTGTCAAGTTGAAATTTCACTTCTTAAATTTGGAATCATTGTTTTCATGAAAAATAAATGCAAAAATTTGTCAACACGCAGATAGAAGCGTACAACGTTTATAGTATCATCTCATGGGATAAATACCCCTCTTAAAGCATAAAAAGCACAATAACAAAAAGTAAATACGTAATCGAAATAATAAATTTCAAGAATTGATTTTTAAATTTCTGGAATTCCTTTTTCTTAAGCGAAAAAAAAATTTCAATTGAAAATATAAACAAAAAAAAAAAACAGAAAACAGAAAACCAAAAAAATTATTTTCGCATTATTTTTGAACTGTAACGATTATTTAATGTACTAATCATCCCACAAAAATGTATTTTGGTTTTGGCATTTTAACTGTTTTTTTTCCCCTTTATTTTCTTATTTGCTTTTTGGTATGTATGTTTGTGTTTGTTTTGATTTTTGTCAAATTTTGTTCAAATTTCAAACAAATAAAAAAAAGGTATATTGATTGTAACGGAAAAGAAAATTTATATATCTTTTCCTGGAATGTAATTTAAAGAAAAGTAAAAAAAAAAAATTAGTTGAAAAATCTGCTTTTACTTTTTTTTATTCTTTCGATGTACGAGGACGACAAACTTGAATTGAAGGCAATAAATTATATAAGTGGCTTTCATTCTGTGTATGCACTCATTCGTTCTTTAATTTATTTCCCGTTTCTACTTTATTATTATTTTTTGTTTGTGTGTCCTTTTAAATTTTCATGTATTTCGTATAAGCTTTCAATGTTTAAAAACTTCAAAATGAAAATTTTACTCTTTGTCCGATGTTTTTTTTTTTTATTTTTCATTTCAGTTCAAATTGGTTTTTTTTTTTTGTGTGTCCTTCTTGTAAACATCGATATCCGTTCTAAATTTAAGAATATGTCCTGTAAGATGTAGTATTTTCTTATTTCTTTTTTTTTTTTTTAAATTTACTTCGTTTTTTCCTGTTTTTGTTTTTTTTTTTTCATTACTTTTGTTTTTGTTCTGAAGTTTTGGTTAATATTAAGGACAACCGACAATTTTCTGTGAATAAAAAAAAAATGAAAAATCAGAAAAATTCTATACAAACCTTTAGGCAATTCTGAAAAGGATAATGTTATTTTTATGTTGTACTAAAATATAAGTTTAAATCTCTACTAATACAAACACATAACATCTATCTTTTTTTTTTTTTTTTTTCTTTTTCAAACTTGTTATCCATTCCATGGAAATTATTTTAAAAAGTAGAGAAAAAAAAATGTAGAAAAATTCAGGAAGAGACCGAGAAAATCATTTTGAAAAAAAAAATCCTTAACAAATTTTCCTGTTTAAAAAAAAAAAAAAGGTGTTCAAGTGATGGCTTTCAAATTTTTTTTTCATTCTGTGCCAAAAAAAAAAAAGGATGATGAGAACTTGAATTTACTTACGTGAAAAAAAAAAGATTGGACGGGTTAAAAGGGAATTTATTGGTTGTTATGGGAGGTAAATTTGCTGTTATTACGTCAAGATTTTTTGTTTTGTTTTTGTTTTTGTAAATAAGGTAAAAAATTTTTGAGGTTATTTTTGCACAAAAAAAAAAAAAAATTGGTACTGATTACAATTATTGAGTGAAGTAAATCGGATGTAAAGTACTTTTTAAGAAAGTACCGTTAGATTTTATTCTTCTTTTTTTTTGGTTTTATGTGAAAATTTGGTTAAAGTGTGCTTATTTAGCGGAAAGGTTATTTTATTGTCGTGAGATTCATACAACAGGTGGAAAACACGTGTAATATATATTGTTTTTGTTTTTCCGCTTTTAAAGACCGTTTTATTTAAATTTGTTTTTGTTTTTGTATTTTTTTTTTTCTTGATAATTCAATGACGGTAAACGACATGGAAAACAATAAGAAGTACATGATCCTTTTAAGATTAAGATTTATTTTTTGTTTTCTTAAAAGAACTTTTATTTTTGGTAGTTTGAGCCTTTTTTAAAATTCTTTTTCATGATTTTTTTTTTGTTTGTTTTTATTTTCTTGAATTTTTCTTTGTTGTGTCAGTGGGTTTTTAAACCGTTTTTTATTTCATCTTTTTTAAGCTTATTTAAAATGTATATAATAAAAAATCTTTAAGCAAGTGACAAAAGAGAAAAAAAGGATTTATTTTGAGATTTTAATAATTTTTTTTATTGTTTATTTAATCGTGTAAAATATTTAATTTTTTTTTCGAAGAATTTTTTTGATTGTTTTATTAGCGTGTTTTTGCTTGTTTGTATATTGTTTTATTTTTTAATTGTCACGTGGATCTGAAGGAGTTTTATAAATTAAAGAAAAACAAAAACCTTACATTGAAGGAATGAATTTAAAAATCATTCAAAATGATAAATGATAATAAATGTTAGATAAGAAGTTTATAGGGTAAAATACTAAAGTGGAGCCAAAATGCGATTTTCGAAAAAACAAAAAAAAAAAGATATTAGTGGCATAATGAAAGATTTTGTGTAAATAGTTTCTCTTATTAGTTTCTGAACACATACAATAAATTTGAACTTTAAATGTAGTTATTCAAAATGTTTTTGCATATAAGCACATATTTATGCATTAAAGGAGTATCTATTATTTATAGTTATCAATTGTATATAAACAAATACTTAAAGTAAATACACTCTCAAAAGGTAAATACAATTAAATAATTAATAAAAATTCAATTAAATTATATTGTTTCTCTTTAAGTATTAAAATTATAACGACTAAAAGGTTATATAAATTTAATGAGCCAACGAAAAATGACCCTATAAAAATATTACTATAATTAATTATATAAATTCAATGTGTTAACAATGTATATGTGTGTGTATGTGTGTGTGTAAATATGAATTATTTAACCAATAAAATAACATTCAAAGAATAATAAAATTAATTGAAATTGTAGAAAATTTTACATATAAAATATATCTTAAAGATTTTAGTTAAAATTTTAGTGATGATTTACCTCAAAGCATATTGTAAATTTTAATGAACATATGGAAAGACCACAATCCGACATATTCTTCTTCTTCTTCTTCTTCAATAATTGTATATGATGAAGAAAAGAAGAAAAGTCTTAAAATATTATAAAATGGTAATGAATTTTATGAAAATTAAAATGAAATTGAATTTTATGAAAATTTTCAACATTATACAAAGAAGAAAATCTTAATATTTTCTTAACAGATGAAGGATACTATAAAATATTTTATGTATTTCAATTATTTTCTATAGATGTATGTATGTGCTTGTACAGAGTATATATTTAAGTAATATTATTTACTTTTATGGCAAAATTTAATTATTTAAGTGCATTTTATGTTTGTGCATATGTTATGGCATTTTGCATTTTATTTTAAATGATTATGATTATTGCATTTTCATCGCAAAAAAAAAAAAACATATCATTTGAAAATTTATTTTAAATATTGAATTTTGTATATTTAAATTAAAGTATGCATTTGAGAATTTTTATTTTGCATTCAAAGTAAAATTTTGTATTATAAAATCAAAAAACTTGAACAAGCCAATTAAAGAGCTCGAAATTCAAAATTCGAAATTTAAAATGTTTGCTATAACAGTGCGTATTTCTTCAGGTACCAGTTTTTTCATTAAAGATAGTGAGGCTTTGGGAGACAGCGTGTTAAATAAAAAATATCTAACACGAGTATGTAGGTGTATGAAGCTTCCAATAAGTATACATGAATTCGATTCATGAGACTTTATGAGCTTCATGAAATGTGATATTTGTCTGCATTTGTGCCTTTGCTTTGCTGATCACAAGTCATCAAATGATCATATCAAACAACCCAACTATATGTCGAATCCTTGAATTTTTATAGAATATTCGAGAATTAGGTTCGTTCTCAACGGATATCACATTTCATTTTAGAAAAAAAGTGCTAAAAACTGATTTAGAGAATGGGAGAAAAATGTATTACACTATACCTGCACTTTCAGTTAAGTCCTTCAACTTTCTTCTTAAAACGTTCAAAGAAAATTCAAGAAAATATTCAATTTTTTTTCTTCGAACAAAAACCTTTCCCTAACCTTTTTTTTCCTCCTTCGTGTGACAAGGTTAATGCGTGCAATAAAAGAAAATTCACAAAAGTGCCAAAGAACATAAAGAAAACATGAAAAAAAGAAATTTTTTTTTTTTCGCGAAATTCTTTTTAATTGGCTTAATTATAACTAAATTTTTATTTATGATGAAATCACTTATCCTTGTACTTTAAATGAAATTTTTCAAATTAATATGTTATCGTGATAAAAAGTCATTTTTTTGTTTTTCGCTCTCTTAAAAATTCTCAAAGACAAAAAAAAAAATAATTTTCTTTCAAATATACTTTCTCAACACTAAATTCAAAAACTGTTTCACATAAACGTGATATAAAAAGAAACCTTTAAGTAAAAGCTCAAAAACCTCTTTAATAAATAAAAATTTTCCAAAAAAAAAAAAAAAAATAGGATAAAAAAAGTAGAAATTATAATGAATGGGGGAACAAAAAATAAAATAAAAAATAAACTTTTAACTTAAATTAAACAAAATTATCCTTGACATCTACATTAAAATTGTTCTACCACTTAAAACCTGTCACTGTTTACAGTATGTGATAATTTTATCCCTATAGTTAGTACCATTTGTACCACACATATTATATATACATATATACTATTATATACATTTGTATATGTGTATATGTACGTACATATGTATGTAATATATACTTTTTTTTATCCTTTTTTTTTTTTAAGGTTTACCATTGAATATACATATGTAAATATAGTATATTATGTTTAACATACAAATACAAAAAGAAAGAAGTAAAAAAAAATCCACTCAAACTCTACAGAAGAACAAAAAAAAAAGTATCATTTTTTTATTATATCATTTTTCTGATGTTTGTTATATGTTATTTCCCATAGTGCACATGGTTTTAACTTATTAACCAAATCATCGTAAATTCCGCATACCCATCAGCAAATAATGGTACAAAATAACACTGACTATCTATATATACTGTACTTACGTACGTGTGTAATATATATCCTTTTATATGAGTAGGTATATGTATGAAAATGTAAGTTTTTTAGTATATCTACTATAACATATGTGTACATGCAAGTATCTATAGATATAATATATATAGTACAAATTATATGACTATGCAAATGCATTTTATGTTTGTAAAGATATTCATATTGCTAACGAATGTAACTTATTATTATATATACGGGAGCTATGTATGTACATATAAAATGTACAACATATATATATTTTCTACCTCTGTATATACATATATATCAAATCTGTACAAACATACACACATACATACATGTATAACTGTACATATATTTATATGTACAATAACATCGTTTAATATATAATCTCAAACAGTCCTAGATTTTAAAATGAGATTTCATGCGAACAGAGCATAATTTTTAGGATTTATGAGTTGCAGTAAGGTAAAGGTTTTATATATCATAATATGTATGAATGTATGTAGTTTTATATGTAAACAACAACAACAACAATAATAATAGTAATAATAATAATAATAATATAACAGGAAGCGAAAATATTTTTTTTTTGATGTGTACCAAACCGAATAATTCGTGTATACATAACAATTTACAAGAATAATTGTTGAGGTATCTATGTATGTATGTATGTAGTATTTACCACTTAAAAAATATGTATATAAAAAATATATAAACAAAAAGTAACAACAACAAAAGTTGAAATATCAACAACTACAATATGGCTATGTGTACTTTCTTCTAAATTGCATTTCAAAAAAAAAAAAAAACAAGATGATACTTTAAATTTTTTTCTTCCGGTCTACTAAAAAGGACTCTTTATAGTACAATGTATAGGATGTCCTTTCTAAGCAGCTAAAGTTTTCATATTTACGTAAAGTTTCCACTATATGATTTCATATTTTACATGAGTGATGAATAATACATAATATTATGATGAAAAGCGATGGAGGCGTTTTTAAGGTAATGTTTTGGAAAAAAAAACACTACACTTCCATTACCGCCCACTATTGAATTTTTATTATTTATTTTGTATGAATCCTATAACACGCATCGATTGATAAAATAATTCGTATATTTTATAATCAGTTAATGTCCTTACACCTTGTACAGATCCGAAACATTTCCATTTCTTTTTGTCGGACACAACTCTTAAAGATTTTCACATTTCAATTTTTACATTTTAACATTTTCATTCTAATGAGAAAAATTCCTTTTTTCACTTTTTTTTTTGTTGGTTTTTCTAAAGGAAAAATTTGTCAGCTTGACAAAAAAAAAAAAACATTTCAAACGAAGGGAAAATACCTAACAAAAACACAGAAAACATAAAATTTTCATTCATAAATTTTCAGTTGTAGTTCAAATATGACATATAAGACCATGTGTGTAATTTGTATCTATAATGGCAAAAAAAAAAAGTATATACAAAAAAAAAAATTAGGACAAATATCCTTTTTTTTGTTTAGTTTTTATTCTTTTTTTTTTTTTTATATTATTTTTATTATTCACGCGCATGATTCAATTTTTGTTTTCTAATACTAAATTTATTTTAGTACAAGGAAAAATATTAAAAGAAATGTTAAACAATTTTTAATTGAGGGAAAAATGTTTCAATTTTCAAATTTTCCTCTGTTTACACCTTTATTTTTCATTTCATGGGAAATTTCATCAAATTTTTTCCCTGTTTCATGAAAATTAAAGGGGAAAATATTTCAATTTTTCACTTTTGAATATTTCATTAATTTTACGTGGGGAAAAATTCACCACATATTTAAACACAAAATGTTCTTCATTTATTATAGGAATTTTTCAGATTTTTCATATTTTCAATTTAGTAAAAAAAACTTTGGTTTATTTAAAATAAAATTTCTAATGAAAATACGTTAAATGAGGAAAAATTTAAAATTTTTTAAAATAAAAGAAGCCTCACGCGCATGAATTTTATCCATGTATACAGAATTTTTCCGAAATATTTTCCTTTTTTTCCGAATTCTCCATACACATTTCTATACACTGCAAAAAAAAAAACACATACCGATAATATGTACTTGCTGTGTGTGTGGTGATTAAAATAAAATAGATAATAAATCCAGAAAGAAAAACAAAAGTGTAGAAAATTTGTATATATAATATCGTCAAATTGTCGTCAATCAGCGGCTTGTCCTCGTTTATCGTTTAGTTTACTTTGAACATTCGCCGGAAACGGTATCATTTTCAAAGAGTATAATGTTCACATGCTTTTATTATATTTTTTTTGTTTTTCGTTTTTTTTGTATGCAATTTATCGAAATGTGTCGAACGAAATGAAATATGAAAAAATTTATGAAAAATTATTATCAAAGTGAAATTAATTTTGTGTCATAAAGTGCTAAGGAAGATTCAGTTTTTTTTATTTATTTATTTTTTTTTTAAATTGAAAAAAGTAAGAAATAGAATTAAATTGTGTGAGTAACATTTGAAAATACAAAAAATATAACAATTAAATAAAAATAAATGAGCTATGGAAAAAGGATATTGCGTAACATGATTTATATGTAACGGACTATATTTATTGTGAAAAAAAAAATAGTCAAATTTTTTTATTGTGTGTGCCACTCTTTTTGAAAAAACTAATTTTAAATCAAGAGTGAAAAGTCCTTTTTTTTTTTTTGCCTACTATATATTTATTCAGTCCTTTTTTCCCGAATCTTTGATTAGAAAAAAAAATAAAATAAAATAAAATAAATAAATATAAAACAGGTGATGCGTGTAAGTAGTTTACTTTATTCTTCATTCTTCATTTCGGATCTTTTCTTTGAAAGGACAACATTTTTAAAGGATTTTCTATTGTTTGTTTTCAAGTGAAAAAGAAAAAAACGATAAAAAAATAAATAAAAAGAAAAAAAAAATCAAAATAAATTTTCCTTAATATTTTCTTCTTTCTTTCTTTTTTTTTTTTTGAAAACTTTTTTGTTATTGTTGTAAGTTATTTTTTCTTGTCCTTTATAGAAAAACTAAAGCGTGTTCAATGAAATTTGTTTTCTTTCAAATAAGATTTCTATTAAAGCCTTAAGCAAAAGTTAAAAAAAAAAAAAAATCAAAATGAATTTTTCGGTATTTTTTTTTTCTTTTTTTACTATTCTGATGAAATTGTGTAGTGTACTAATAATCCTTATATGAAGATGATAAGGATAATGATTAAGCTGTCGTTGTCATCATCTTCTTTATAAGAAAAAAAGGAGGAAAATAATTTTTTTTTTTCATTTCTTGAAAAATGTTTCTATTTTTCCGTTATCATCACAAATAAAATACAAACTACATACGAGTATGATACGTACATCCTCATAGATACTATACTAAAAATATATTATGTGATTATTAGAGTTAAGATGAACTGTTTTGTTGGTGTTTATTGAAAAATTGAGGCCACATTTTCAATTTACGAATTTTTTCGTATTTTTTTCATTTTTTTTTTTCATTCTGTTCATATTTTTATCCTTTCGTAGAATAAAAAATTGAATACGTATATGAGAAGAAGAAGAAGAAGAAAAAAAAAAAAGGGTTTTTGACACATATTTTGTGATGTGAACGATAAATTGATGTCAATTTCTTTTAAGTGTTTATATGTGCTTATCATCATTTTATAGTGAAAAATTTATTTGTTGTTGTTGTTGTTTTTTGCGACAACAAATAGAAAAAAAAAAATTAGGAAAAAGTGAAAAAAAAAAAAAGGATATATGATGATGTGTGAGAGATGTGAATGTTATAAGTTGAATGATGATGATTATGAAGGATAAAAGTGTTATATTATTATTATTATTATTTTTTTTTTCTTCTCTTATAGGATGATGATGATATGATAATATTACGTACTGTACGTACTTTAATAAAGTTAAAAGAAAATTACAAAAAAATAGGAATTTTAAAGAGACATAAAAATATACGTGCTTGTGCTTTAAAATTTATTTTCTTAAAAAATAAAAAATTAAAGTTTAAGTGAATTGAAAAAATGAAAAAGGATTATAAAATAGTTTTTTTTCTCAAGGAAAATAAATTATTTTAATTAATTTAATTTTAATTTTCTTCAAAACGGTAGAAAAAAAAAGGATTGATTGAGTGGATTGAAATCTGACAAAAAATTTTCAAATTCTTGATTTTTTAAATTCTAAAGGAATTTTTCTAATTTTTCTAAATAAATTTTCAAATCAACAAATTTGAATATTCATGTTCCTGATTTTGTAAAGAAAATAATATAAATTTTTAAGGATGTTCTAAGCATTGAAAAAAATATTCATATTAAAGTGAATTGAAATTTTTCAATATATAAAAAAAAAATTACAAGGATCTGTTAATTAACAGCAAAAAAAAAAAAAAAATTCCTTTTATCAGTGAGAATTTGTAAAGAATATAAATTCTAATTATTTTCGTGAACAAAAAAAAAAAAAAAGAGTTCATCGTTAGATTATCCTTGAACATCAACAACTGTTCTGTTCTACCAGTTTTTAAAATAGTAAGTAAAATTGAAAAAAAAAAACAAAATTATTTTTAATTTTAAAAAAAGCAATATAAATATTTTTTTTTTTAAAGGAAAAATTTTGTCCTAATTTAAAAGTTATTCACACAGAAGAAGAAGAAGAGAATAAAATAAAAAAAAATCAGAAAGTTTTTTGCCCTAATTTATGTGTGTGTGTGTGCGTTTTTTTTTTTCTGATTTTTTTATGAATGTTATAATTTTATTTTATTTTATTTTTTTTCTCTCTGGATTTTCATTTTAAGGAATCGAAGTAAATAATGAAGATTTATTTTTACTATAAAAAATTTTTCTTTTATTTTTCTTTTGTTTTGTTCCATTTTATTTGTATGTAGAATATGTAAACATACATAAAAAAAAAAATATAAAAAAATAACGTACAAAAAAAAAATGCGTATAAGGATTGAATTTAAGGATACAAAATTGGTCGTTATATAATTTATGTACATACTTTTTCGTATTTATATATGTATAGATACATATAAAGCGCGGCTTTTGTATGTATATTTGTTGTAAATATATATTTTTATTTATGGCAATATTTCGGTTTTTTAAGTAGTGTTTTACTTTTTCTCATTCATAGGTCCTTTTGTTTTTCATATTTTTTTTTTTTCTTTTTCTCTGATTGTTTTCATTTTTTACTACTACTTTAGTTCAAATTTTTTTTTTTTTTTTGTATTTCAAATTTTTTTTTTGTGTATACTTTAAAAGGAACATGAAATTTCCTAAACAGCAAAATGCTTTTAATCTTATATATTGTCCTTGTTTAGATATATACATACTTACATACATATGTATATATATATTTTTTTGCTTTCTGAAAATGAGTCTTTCATGGTTTGTGTACTATTATTCAAGTTTATTTGATAATATTTATCTTGATATAAATTTTCTTTAATTTAGACTTGCCACCCTCTTATTTTTTTTTTTTCTTCTCCTTTTTCTATTTTTTTTTTTTTTTTGTCGTTTTGAAAGACAATCATACAATAAACTATCGAATAAAAAAAATAAAAAAATAAAAGAAAAGAAACAATGATGAAGCTTTAAGTTAAAATGTAAAATGAAAAGAAAAATACACAAACGAAATTGTATATATGGAATCTTACTACAGAAAGTAAAAAAAAAAAAAAATGCTTTGTTATGATAATAAAAAAGATAAATTTCGGTCTTTTTTTTTTTTTTTGATTTACCATTTCAAACGGATTGCTTAGAAAATTGGGTTAATTTTAAAAATTCATATTTCTTTTATATTTTTTCAAGGATAAATGATTTATTTATTTATTTTTTATTGAATAATCATTTTCACAGTATGTTGTTTCTGAATTTTAAATGAATTTTCATAAAGTTATTTTCGGGTATAAAAGTTTTGTCAAAGAAAAAAATTTTTGATAAGATAAATTATCTTAAATTCAAAGGAAATAATTGTTGTTTACTTATTTAGGATAATTATTAAATTTTGTTTGTTATTTTGAAAATGATAAAATTAAAGATGTTTTTACGGAAAATATGACTTAAAATTTGTTGTTAAAAAGTGTAAGCGTGAGTATATGTGTATGCGTGTGTGTTGCTGGCAACTTTGAAATAAAACAAATACGAGAAATCCTTTGTCCTTTTAATTTTGAATAAATTAAATATTTTCAAAAAGTTTACTTTTAGATTATTTAGGAAAACTAATCAAATAACTTTATAATACTTATAAAATTTTGCATAATTTTTGCATATTTTTAGGCTTTTAATTAAATATAAATTTAAAGTAGCTTCATTATGTTGTCTTACTATTTCGTTTTATTCTCTAAAAATCAATAAATCTTATTCGTGATTGGGAAGGGTTTTTAAAGTTATATACATATACATATTTCGAAAATTGTCCATGTAAAGGGTTTGTCTTGTATTTGCATAGTGAAAGTTAATATTTTAATATTTTAATCCTTTCTATGTAAGGACTTTTATTTAAATGAAACTGGGACAAATTAAAGTTGGATGAAAAGAAGCAAGTTAATACTTTCGTTTTGTTCTTTTTTTTACAAATTTTATCTTTTTTTTTCTTAGGATTTATTTTTCATGATCAAAAAGGAAAAATAAAATCAACCATAGTAAATTTTTGAAAAATAATGTACGATAAACGTATAAATTATGCAAAAAACTTGAGAAAGTAAATTCTCACTTTCTACTTGATACATCCTTTTTTTTCGCATTTCATATATATATATTTTTTTCATATTTCATATTTTTTATGAGATTTTTTTATTTTATAAATTTTTATTTTCTTTTTTAATAATTTTTTGTTTTTACTTTTTATGTGTAAAATACATAAAACAACAAAAAACAACAAAAACCGCATATCTTCATTTAATTTGAATAACGTTATGTAGAATATCATTTATTTTGTAAGTATATCCTTCAGTTAAATGATAAAAGAAAATTTATATATAAAATAAAAACAAAAGAAATATGAAGTATATTTTTGAAATAAAAAATAATAAAAAAAAAAAACATAAGAAAAAAGGATATGGATAATGTAGAAGTTAAGTAAAATAAAAATAAAAAGAAAAATAAAAATAAAATGAAAGAAATTGTAACCATATTTTATGTGAAAAATTTTTTATTTAAACAAAATTATTTATTTTTTATGTTTTCTTTTTTTTTTTGCTTTGCATATAATTTCATGCATATTTTTTCATGTGAAATATTATTCATATAATAAGTCTTTTCATATTTTTCCCATATGATAAAGCTCAATAAAATAACATAAAGTACAGAAAATAAAAAAAATAAAAAATAAAAAAATTTGGAATACAAATAAGCCCCTTTAAAATGAAAATAAAACCTGTAAAAAATGTAAATAATACGGAAGATACTTTACCACAACAAAATGAAGACATATCATAAAAAAAAAAAAAAAAAACAATAGTACTTAGAGAACACATATGATTTATTACGTGAAAATTTGTATTTATTTTAAAAAAAGGATGCTATATTTACTTGATTGTTGACATTTTGTCTTTATATATATTTTTTTTTTCTGTTCTATAAATTTATATGAGAAAAAAAATATGGAAAAAAAAATGAATGGGTGGTGGTTAATGGGTGTTTTAGACCATTTGTTTCAAAACATTTAATATCACACTTGTTTGGTATAGAAGAAATAAAAGAACCATATGTATTTTTATTGTTATGTTTTTTTTTTTCTTTTTTTTGTATTCTTTCGACTCATTTGACACTTTATTTGTTATTTTTATTATTTTTAATTTTTTTGAATTGATGGTAATTTTTTTGTTTGTTTTACTTCTTTTTTTTTTCTGTTCATTTATTTTTTAAATAAACTAAGTAGAGTTGAGTGACATCAATTAGAAAAGTTAGAAGGATATGGAAAAAAAAAATATATGGTATGTAGAAAAAAGCTTTCATAGTCAGTTTAAATACGTTTTGTAAGGATATGTGTTGGTGTAATTGTTATGTAAAATGTATAAAAAAAAAAAGTAGGAAAAATAAATTGTGAAGTGTATTTAAGAGTAATGTGGATTTAACAAAGAATAACGCTTACTATTGTTGGCTTCTAAAATTTTTATTTTTATAATATTTTTTTTATTAAACAAAGTTCAAGAAAAAAAATAGTAATTGAAGTTGAAAGCACGTAACAGACTGTTTTTTGTTTTAAAATAAGAAAAAAACAGTCGTCAAAAAATAATTACTAATTGATTTTAAATTAAAAAAAAAAAATTTGCATAACTATTGCATAGATTTAGGATCAAAATAATTATATTTTTAGACATCGTACAACAAAATCGTTCAAATAATCTTTAAGTCTTTAACTGCCCAACAAAAATACGTCTTAGATGGATTATCAACTGAAAATTAAAAAGAATAATAACTGAAAAAAACGTATAAACAAATTGGTGAATACGGCAGTAAATTTTCTTATCGATTTTTAGATCGCTTTGAAAAAAGAATAATAAAAAATATGAACAACATTTACCCTTATGTTTTGACGTTAATAATTGTGACTATATAAAATAATCCTTTTTTTTAAAATAAGCTAAAAAATTACTGTAATTACAACAAATTAAATCATTGTATATTTGTGTAACAAAGTATTTTTTGTGTAACTTTAATAAACCCTGATGAACTTGATTACAAGCTTATTGAATTACCTACGCTATGAGAAATCTGATATAATTTAACTAAAAAAACATTAACCAAAAAAAAAAAAAAAAAAGAGCCTTTAGGCAAAATAGAAAAGGATTCATTGAATTTTTTGAACTTTATATTTAAAGTATTTTATACTCAAAATAAACATTACATTGTTTTTGTTTTTTTTTTCAAAGGCTTTCTTGTAAATAAGAGATCATAGTTCGTGTGTATTTTTGTTTTAAGATGTAGGCGAGTACATAGTTAACGTCAAGGATCATAGAAAGAAAAACATTGTAGTCCTTTTTCTTATACGGAAATTAAAAAAGTTTATTATTTCAAACGTTATATTGTATTTATAGAAATATTGGTTAAAATAATACAATAAATTGAAAAGACTTATTTTCAGATTGACGTATCTATTACAAGGATGTGAAAATAATATAATATATAAAAAAAAAAAAAATAAACTAATACCTAGAACGTAATAAGTTGAATCCGATTGTGTCTGTTAAAAGAGTTTTTTTTTTTTTTTTAAAAAAAAGCAAGATGCTAAATACTTTTCAAAATAACATTCTTAAAGTATCTTCTTTTACAGAAATAAAGTATGTATCCTTTTTTGTAACATTCTTTGAAATTGAAACGTAATCTACTTTTCGTTTCATAATTCCTCTACAAAGAAGTTTTTTGTTATTAAATTATTCAAAGGTAATTTCTAAGAATATATTTTCAAAATATTTTATTTTGTATTTTTAAGGATGTCATTTTTTCAAAGATAATGAAAAAAAAAAAAAAATAATAAAAATCCTTGAAAATACATTTTAAGCTCATATGTCAACTAATAACATTTTGTTGAATATTTAAGAAAAATATGCCTAAAAAGAAATTCATTTTTCTTACTTAAAACAAAAAAATTTAAAAAAAAAAAATTCAATTATCCTAGGATTTTACATTTGTTTTTTGTTTTTTTTTAAATTGTACGATCAGATAAAAATTTGTTAAACCAAATTAACATTCAACCTAAAAACAAAAAAAAAAACAAAAAACAAAAATTACTTGAAACTGAGATGGCATTACAAAAAAAAAATAAATAAAAAAAAGGTAAAAATAAATAAATTCACTTAAATGTTCGCTGGTAATTTTTCCATTAAAAATAAAAAATAAAATTAGAAAAAAAAAAAAAAAAGTAAAAGGATAATGTACTTTGTGGTTTACTTAACGTACTTACAATATTTTCTCATCAACTCGTGCTTTATGCTACTGGTGGTGGCTAGCTTTTTTTTTTTTTTTTTTTTTTCGACTAATGAACCTAACTAACCGAACAGGCCATCATCATCCAGCTATCTAGCTAGCTATAGTTTGTTAGGTTTGCTTTTTCATTATTACATAAAAGTCCATTATCAAGTGAAAAAAAAAAGGACTCAAATGTGATAAAAGTGGATTATTAAAGTTGCTGTTTATTTCTTCGATTTTTTTTAAGTGGAAAAAAAAAAAAACGTTGAATAAATTGCACGAAATGTAGTAGGGATATTATGTGATAATGTTTTTTTTTTCTCTCTCAATAATAAAACTAAAGTATTCTTTACAGCTTTAACGGTACTTTTATTATCCTGTTTTTTTTTTTTTTTGTTTTTTGTTTTTTTGAAGTCATTCTCTTCTTTTTCTTCATCATATTTTTAATTTAAAGTACCCTAGTGAATAAAGAAAAAGCTATTTTGGACCAAAAGTCCATTAATTTTATTATCGATTTTTGTTTTCCTACAACTGGGATTGTATTCTTCATATTCCTTTTATTTTTTTCTTCTCCTGTTGTGAAGGAGGGTTTTCATCAAAAACAAAAAGAAGGAAAAAAAATTCTTTAACATTCATATCCTTTTATTATGGCATTATTCTAATAATAGAATTGTTTGCGTGTCATCTATATATGTATAGTATATAGTACACGTAAAAGGATATTGTTTAATATAATGTTTATGTGGTTTAATAATTTCTGTATACTTGATATAATTTAACATATTATTTGTCCTAAGTAAACAAGGATATGTGTATATGTATTATTTGGAAAATATATAAAAGCTTGAAATTTTTACTTATTTTGCTCTAAATGTGTGTGTGTGTGTTTGTGTCATTTCATTTTACATATTTGTACATTGAGGCTTAAATATTTTGTGCCAAAGGATATATGAATGTGTTATAATCCTTTTTTAAATAGTTTGAAGGATAATATAGTGGTAATAGCATGTAAATAACATGTTTATCCTTAAGGGAACAATCATTATTGTCCGTATTATTATATAATAATCAAAAAAAATAATAATAAAGCTTCCTTTTTATAGATTTTGTTTGCCTTTTTTTTTGTACATAATATTCAGAAGAAATTTATTTATTACTTTTTATAGTAACAATATTGTGAAAAGGATAAAAAATGATTGTGTTATAAAGAATATTTGTATAGACAAAGACAGAAATTTTTCTTTAAGTTTTTTTGCCTTGAGGTTGGTCTTTTGATTTTAACAATAAAGAACAAACGATTTTTTTCACATGTTTTTGATTTTTTTTTTGGGGTTAATGATGAATTCTTAAGGCTTCTTTAATTCATAAAATTGTAGAAGTCAGAAGGATCTTATTTGCTCACAGTTGAAGTTTTTTTTTTTTTTTTTCAGGAGTTTCAAACGAACTTTTCTCGGAAAAATAATTTTCACAAATTTGTTTTTAGAGGATGCTGAATCACCTAACTTATCCTTTATCGTTATCCATGAAACTAAAAATATTTTTTGACTTTAAGAAATTTTCGACTTGAAAAACTTGAAAAAAACAAAAAATTATGATTATGATCCTTTTTCTTGATATTGTGTAACAATAAAAATTAATCAGCCCAGAAACTATAATTCAGAAAAAACATGGAAGAATGCATTTTACAACGACGAGAAACTCTGTTATTGCTTTGTTTTCCGTCCGTTGCAGTTAGTGGTATTAAAATTTAATATTTGTATTGACGATGACAGTAACGAGGCTTCTATATTATATAAACCTAGACCTTATTTCTGGTTAAGGATCATAATTTCATACTCCTATTATTATTTTTTTAAAATATTTTTAGAATATGAGTTTTTACCTTGAACAGGAAAATTAATTAGTTGGTATTTACAGTTTGAGAGAAAACTCATTGTTGTGAGAAACTCCTCATTGGAACCTTCTTTCTTCTTCATGGAAAAATACACGTTTTTTTTGTTAAATTAATTTAAAAAAAAGTCCCAAAAAAAAAACCATAGAAATGTTTTCTGTGGTTTTTCTTTTTCTTCGAGTTTAATTTTCCAGAAAAAGTAAATTTTGTAGAAAAAATTAATTGGCGAAGAAAATTAAGGATGACTTATATTTTACTTATTTTTTTACTTTTCTTCTATAGAAACTATAAAAAGGAAATTATCTCAAAAGAAGCTGTCTTCATTTTTGCCTTGTTTTTTAACTTATTCCTTGTGCTCTAATTTCACATACATAAATCTTTTTTTTTCTCTTGTTTTTAAAGTTTTTACTTTTTAAATTAAATAGCATTTTACTACAACAACAAAAAATCGTTGTTCTCTTTTCTTATCATCGTAATTCATTTAAAATTTATTAATTCTTGACAAACTGCAGCAGTTTTTTTTTTTTTGCTTTTACATAATTTTCTAGTTTTCAGATAATAGCTAGATATTCAAGTTCCTTTTTTTTTTCCATCCTCTTTTCCTTTTTTTCCTTTTGCTTTTCATTCGTATTATTTGTATTGTTGCTGCTGTTGTTTAAATTTTAATCGAAAATATAAAAGGCAAAGAATCATGAAACAATAAGGCTGTAGCTGTTGTAACGTTAACAATAATTGCATTTCTTAAGGGAAATTTCAACTAAGAAAAGTTGGAAAAGTAGAAAGATGATTATAATGATAATATATGCAAAAACAAAAAAGGAAAAATTGGATGATAATTAACATTTCTAAGGCACTTTATAAATTTTCGGATATGTTTTCATGAAGCAAGTTATAACGTATAACGAGTAGTTTTATCTATTCCATGCGGAGGAGTAATGAGGTTATGTAAGAATAATGTGTACTTAATTGTTTTTCATGGAAAATGTGTTTTTTTTTAACAGTTTTATCCTTTTTGTTTTTTTTTTTAGTTTTTTGTTTTTTCAATGTAAAACTTACTTGGAAAATTTATGTGTTTGGTAAAGTTTAACAACTTGTTGATGATTGAAGTAGGAGAAATGTTAGTTGGAAGTGAAAATTTGAACTTTTTTTATTTGTTTTTAATTTTGTTTGTGTATGAGAAATTAAATATTTGATTGACTGATTGATTTTCAGATTAAGGAAAAAGATATTGTTACTGGTTGTTTGAACACTGTACCACCAGCAAAGAAATTAATATCATTGAAAATTGATTAGGACGAATACTTGTTAGAATGGCAAGGATTATCAAGGATGAAGTTGTGTTTTTCTGAAAAATATAAATAAAATTACCTTTGGAAAATTCATCTTGTATTTTCAGTATGTGTAATTTAAATTTCTCTACCGGCAACACGTTTAAAACTCTTCCATGTATGCAAAGAATTCCCAAACTTGAATGAACAAAAAAAAATCAACACAGAATTTTATATAGAACAGAAATGTTTTCTAATCAATTATCTGGAAATTTTGAAATTTCTCAAAACATTTTCAAATTTAATTACATTAATAGCAAATCCAAAATTTATATTTAATAAAATAATCCTCAGACATTATTATCCTACTAATTTTTCAATTAAAATAAATTAAATTTCATTTCGATATAATTCTAAAAACTTCTTCAAGAAAATTATTATTTGAAAGTTACATGAAAATCCAAAATTTTCAATTTTATTTATTACACGTGGAAAACGTGAAAATTATATTTTATTAATCAAAAAAAAAAAAAAAAAAAAATATTGTGTGAGTACTTTACTTCAAATTACATTTTCTTCAAGTTTCAAAAAAAAAGCAAAAAAAAAAACAACAAATAAGTAAAACATAAAAAGCACCCAAAAGTAAAATAAGTATTCGATTTTTATTTTATGTTTTTTTCTTTCTCTCCGTACTTGTGCAAATACTTGTACTTCTTGAATAAATTTCCACAAGAAAAAGCAAAAAAAAAAGCAACAAAAAAAAAAAAAAAAAATCTGAATTTCATGACTTTAAAACACCTGTCTTGAATTACTAATAAAACTCAAAAGTACCATTACATAAAAAAAAAAATAAAATTTTATAGTGAACATTTTCATCTAATATTCTTTCACACTGTATTTTCTGTTCAAGCAAAACAACAACAACAAAAATATCTTATTTGTCAAATATAATTTTCTCTTAAAACGCACCTTTCGGAATAAAATCTGTTTTTTTTAAATTTTTTTATTTTGTTTAATTTCTCGTGTATTTTAACGCAAAAATTTTATTAATTTTTTGTGCAATTAAAAATTCGTTTTTTTTTTCTATTTATTTGTTTTTATTAAAAAGTCTTTAATTTAATTTCAAGAATCCTTTTACAAACAAAAAAAAAAAAAAAAAAAAAATGGGGGAAAAAGAATAATAAAATAGGGAGAATATGTTTAGATAAATCCTATAAGTAGAAAGGATAAAAGGATACTTATTGACAGAATATAAAATATAATTATTAAGTTATATAAAGTTTACGTTTGAAAAATCTTGTGTTGTATCTATGCGATCCTTTTACCATATATAATTTTTTTTTATTTTTTTTTTTTTTTTACTTTATCCTTCATTTCATTTATTATGCTTGAGCATCAATGCTTTATAATTTCATTCTTATTTTAATTCCCTTTAGCATTAAGGTAATTGCAAGAAAATGTAATTATCTCATACCGTTATTGTGTATTTACAGTAATAAAGTCAAAAACAATAATAATAACAACAACAACAGCAACAAGAACAACAACAAAGACGGCTATTAAAAATGAAAGAAGAAAAAAAAAAGAACACAACAAAAAAATAATTGAATAATAAGAAAATTGGGAGTGGGAGATTGGAGATTGGATATAAAAATTAAGCATCAGAAAATAAAATAAAAAAAAAAGAAAAACATTAAGAGAGAATATTGTCACAATAAAATAATTGTGTTGAATGAATTTTTGCAAAATATTATTTTAATATTGAAACAATGTAATTAAGTTCTCATTAGCCCAAAGGGAAAAAAGATACAAATTGAATATTGCAAATTGTAAATATTCTGGTTTACATATTAAAGTGTTAAAGAATGGTGTGGGCACTTAAGTATAACTACCTATTTCTGTACTTTTTTTTTTTTTGGGTAATAATGGATTTTTTTTTTGTTCTTCAATTTTCTGGATCAAGAAAATACTTACATATTTAGATGAAAGAAACATAAGGCGAAAATTTTCTTTTTGGAAAAGATATAAAATGATGACAACGAAAGATATACAAATTTTGTTCGTTTTTCTTTTTAATTTCGATTCATAATTTTGTACGAAAGTACAGACATAGAGAAAAAAAAACAGTTCTTTATGTAAATAATGCATATTCAGCCAAAAAAAAAAAAATATCATTTTTTTGTGTGTGATATGAACTAAAAAACAAGCAAAAAAAAAAAAATTGTTCTAAAATGTGTACCACAAAAATAAAAGATACTTTTGTTGTTTTTTTTTTTTTGCATTTTTCTTTTTTGATTTTTATTTATTTTTTTCTTAGCACTGAAATGTTTTTTTTCTTGTGCTTTTTTTTGTTGTTGTTGTTTGGAAATGATATGTATAGTATAAAATAGATTATGTTGACTTTGCAGAAGATAAACGAAGAAAAAAAAAAAAAAGAACCAACGACAATAACAACAAGTAAAAAGATGCGATAATGGCAAAAGCACAAAAAATTGTATGTCAAGTTTTTTGATATTGCTTTCATATCTCGAGGAATAAAAGAAAGAAAATGAAATGACATTAACAGTTAAAAGAGTGATACATATATTTACTTTTTGCATACATATACATACATAACAATGAATGGTGTACAGAGTGATTTGGAAAGTATCAATGATATTTTGGAAATTTTCTTCCGTGGAATCTATTTCAAGGTAAATTCAAGGAAAGCCTTCTTGCTTTTAACATATTTTTTTTTTATTTTTCTCGGAAGAGTTTCAAGGTATTTCCAAGGAGTTTATTCCTGAAAGATTTAAGAAAATAAATTTAAAAAAAGTGATTCGGAAAAGTGATTCCTTGAGATATTGGAAACAGAAAATTTTTTGTTTATTAAAAATGAAATAAGACCTGGCTTCTTTCTAAATATTTTCCAAATTAAAAGATCTTCGTTTTGTTTTTCGGAAAGATTCTAAAATATTAACCAAAATTTTCATAAAGTGTGATTAGAGTTATTTAGACTGAAAAAAAGTACAAAAACAAAATTCTGAATTTAATTTGAATCCTTTTTGGAACAAAAAATTTGATCGTACATCTATTATCTTTCAAACTCATTTTTTTCGTAACACGTTTCCAAAATTATTTCTTGAAAACTAGACCAAATAATATTATAATTAAAAAAATTCAATTCAACTTTAAATGATTCCCAAAGATTTTTGAAATTTTCTAGTTAAATTTACTAATATTTTCAAAAACACCCTTTTTTACTCATGAATTTTGTATTAGTCGTTATACAAATTTTATAGATCACAGATATACAAAATAAAATTTTTATACAGGTCCTACCCTTAAACACACAATATTCCTGATGATATAGTTTTTTTTTTCTTTTCTTTAATTTTCTCTTTTCCTGTTGTTGTTGTTATTTTATTTTATTTTTTCTTTATATGTGATCCATAAAAATAGATATGAAAACAAATGTTCTGTTTCAGTTTTTTTTGTTTTTTTTTTGTTTTTTGGTAATTTTGTTTTGTTTTTGCAAAAAAATTACAAAAATAAAAGAAAAAACGAACAAATTGTAAATAAAAGATTTGAAATGTCAGATATGGGAAAAATTTTTTTTTTTTAAACTTGATTGTTGCTTTTACAAATTGTTTTTGTATAATTTTAATGCGTGCTGTATTTACATGTATGTAATAATCCTTGTGCGAATCCTCTGATATGCCATCAAAATCACTGGGTATAATAAAAGTTATAGTATATAATTTAAGTGTAGGTACATAGATATAGTTTCTTTACATTTTAATAGTAACTGTTTATTGTTATATGTATCTTCTTCAGGAAAAATCGTTGTCTTGGTTATATGTTTAAGGAAAACTATACTCAAAACAGAACTAAAAATCAAAAATAAAACAAACAAAAAAAAAATAATAAACATAAAATTGTAGAAAAATTACAAAAAAAAAAAAAGAAGGTATGAGCAATTTTATGCCCACAAGCGATAAAAATAAAAGATATCTTTCTCTCTCTCTGGTTTTTCATTAATATCCAAAATTTTCTTTTTCTTCTTCTTCTTCTTTTTGAAAGTCTTTTCTATTTTTTTTTGTAGGAAATATAAAGTAAAAGTCACATAGATGAAACATTAAAGCACGTACAGGAATGTTACAACTTTCATATCCTTTTTTTATGTTGTGTTGTTTTTGTTGTTTTGGTTCATTTTTCGTAATATTCGTATCTTCAAAAAAAAAAAAAAAAATGAAAATGAAAATGGTAACGTATATAATGAAAGAATGGAATGTGTTTATGAGTATGTGTGTGTTGTTTTTTTTTTTTTTGGTTTTTTGGATGGTTTTTTTTTTAGGAAGAAAATATAGGTTGAATGGTCATAATTGGAATTGTCCAAGAACAGTGTATATGTGTTCTGTGTTAATAATATGAAATAGCTTATCAGGATCAGGGATCCCTAAAGTAAAATTGGGAAAAATTTTTTTTAACATGTTGTACATATACATACAATCGTATATATTATGACAAACGTTTCAATGATAAAGGATAATAATTGTGAACTATAAAGCTATATAGTATAGTGTGTACATATGTATATGTATTTTATGTATATATATTATACATATTTACAGTTATAATGACAGAAGTATGATGTTACTCATAATATAAAGTAAAGAATTTTGACTTTTTGTACACCACACATTTTGTACTCATAAGTTGAATCTTCGACCCAAAATGGAACTTCATATCTTTTTTTTAATTTTTTTTTTGTTTTTTTTTTTTTTGATATAAAACTCGAACACACAGATAAAGTACCCATGACTAAACTCCAATATTACTTACTTGATTTTTTTTTTTTTTCTGTTCATAATATGAATGGAATTTCAAATTTGATAAGAATGAAAATACTTAGAAGGAGACAAGCTAACAAAGAAGAAGAAGATGAGTTGATATCTAAAATATTGTGTGAATGCCTGGGAAAATCATTATGATGAAACGATGAACTTGACATGAATCTAGAGGGATGACTATCAATTGAAATATAGATATAAGACCATTTATATACATACTTTGTACACATATCTATACATATGTATATATACCATAAAAATAAATACATACATATATGTATATAAGATGATATTCTTTATTATAGGGGAAAAAAAAAATCCAACAAAAAATCTTCAATTTCGTACTCTGTTGTGTAGTTTTGGTTTTTCCCTTTTTTCTCAAGTGTAATATTGTTTTGTAATATGTATACACAAAAATCATGTATGTATTTGTGTATATATGTACTTTTTAAGATGTTTTTTGATATCGTCATCATATTCTTGATATCTTTAATATTTTTATCATATAAAGAATTTTTTAGAGCAATCAAAATTGAATTCCCAAATGTATTGAACTTTTTAAAAGGATATACATACTCGTATGTATGTATATATACATATACGTATATGTATGTATGTATGTATGTATTTCAAAAAATATAAAACATGTATTGTGAATGATAAGTGAGTTGAAGAGGTGTAGCTTGTCTTTTTTTTTTCTTTCAAAGAAATATAATGTGTTTGTTTATTATGTTATATGTTTTTTTTTTATTTTATTTATTTTCTTTTTCACTTCATTTTTTTTTTTTTATTATTGAAATTTTATATTATTTTATTTTTGTGTTTGTTTATTAAAGTAAATTTGTTTATTTCTCTCTATCAAAAGCAAAAATGAATATCGTCTTTTTTTTTTCATGTATTTTTTTTAAAACTCATTGAACTCATATTAAATGGAAAAGTTCAAACAGAAAATGCTATAGATAAATAAAGGATTATTTTAAATGTGAGAATTTTGACTCTAAATAAAAATAAGGAAATTGTGAAGGAGTTTAACCATAGAAAAAAAAAAAGATATAGAAAGACACCCACTGTATTGTAACATGATGACATTTTTTTCTATTAACCGACAGCTATTAACCGACACTTTTGAACAAAAACCATTTAGATTATCATGGAAACAAACCAAAAAAATTATAAATGAGATTATTGACGACGAAATAATAAATTTCTTAATCTAGTAGGCTAAATTTATACATATAATACCTGCGCAATGAAAAGGAATAAATTTCTTAAGCTTTGTTTTTTACATATCAGACCTATTTTTAGAAATTAATTTTATGGTTTGAAGTTTTGGTCAAAACAAAAAATTTTATTTCATACATTACACTTGCTCATAAGAACTGTTTATCTGGTTCTGTTTGTTTGTGGTTTAACTATAAAAAAAAAAAAAATAACAACAAGCTCAAGTTCTAGTTGATTCAGAAATACATACATATGTATTTTGTTGCCATTAAATGATTGTGAAGACTTTAACCTCACACTAGTGCTATACGAAATTAGTGTTTTCTCTTTGATAATGGCTAGTGGTTCGTAATTCACGTAAAACTTGTGACTTGTGTGTAGAAATATTAATAATTTTGACCTTATTTGATTTCTGGTTTAACTTTTTTTTCTAATATTAATTTCCTTTTTGGAATGTGTGATGCTATGCAAATTCTAAAAGCTAAAATTCTCTTCTAAGAGAAAAAATCATTTACCTATGTAGGTGTAAAAATTAATTACATTCACTTTTTTTTAAAAATATTTAATATTCATTTTTATGCTTTATTAAATAGCTCCCTTCTGTATAATTTAATTGGTCTTTCCTGAATAATATTTCAAAAAAAATGAAAAAGAAAAAATAATTTAAAATTATGTAAAAAATTCCAAGCAGATGTATAAAATCACATTTAATATAAATTTTAATTTTTTCGCATATTTCAAAAAAAAAAAAAAAATGTTAAAAATTCAAACATATTACAAAATTATTAGATTCATTTTTCTTGCAAAAAATCAAATGATCCAAAATAATGTGTTTGAAAAATTTAATTAAATTTTCGAAACAAAAAAAAAAAAAAAAAATTATTCAATTTAAAATTTAAATAGGTGTAATTTTTTTTGTTTTTCATATTTTTCTTTCTCTAGAGAGTTAAATAAATGAATGTAACACGTATGTTCATTAAAAATTTCTCAACTTTACGGTAAAGTTTTTTTTTTTTTTTTTGGCTAAAAAAATCTGTGGTTTGTAAAGAGATGTGATGTAATGTGTGTGATTAAAATGAGAGAAAAAAAAAACAACAACACCAAAGTCATTTTTTGGTTTTTCGCAAATCATTAATTTTAAATGCATGAAATGTGTAACGAAAAAAAAAATGAAACACATACCACAAAAAAATATTGAATCTATGAAAGTAAAAAATAAAAAAAAAATTGGAACAAAAAAAAAAAGTGAAGTTAATTTATTTTTCAAAAATTGTTTCATTAGCTAATGAGTTATTGGCGTAATTTTATAAATGTCATTGTGTTTTGCTAAAAATGTACGTATGAGAAAATATTCTTACAATGTGAATTTTTAATGATAAGTGGGGTGTGGGTTTTTTAAAAAGTGATGGATGATGATTATATCTAAAACTTTGAAAATTTGTGAAAAGTTCTGTAGAATAAAATTTAACTCACTCATTAAATAAGGGCAATATTCAATGTGGTATTATTTAAAATAAATTTTCGAACTAGTGAATTTTCTTTTGCACAATTAGTATCATTACACAGAATTTGGAAAATTTTTGGAAAATAATGACCTTTGACCTTTGTCATTTTAAATACTATAAGGTATGGAAAATTTGAATTTTAAATAAAATTGTTTTTGTAAATTTTTTCATTTAAAAATTTTAAACTTTTTTGTTTTTGTTTTTGCTATTCTTTACAAACAATGATTTCTGTTTCACAAGAATTTTAATGTATAGGGTGAACTTTGTATTTTCGAAATTAACTTCATTTTTTAGGTCCATTTTCTTTGCAAAGAAAACAGCAATTTTTTCCTTTAACTACATTAACTGTATGAGCAGACAATAACTTTTCCCTTTTTATTTTTTTCACCGACATAGACATGTGAAAAAAGCTAAAGCTCAAACCACTTTCATTAATTTTTTTTTTCTTTAAAAAAAAAAAAAAGTGTAGATGTTTTAATGATACACTATAATTAAAGGTTATTGACTGGTTAAATGGTTCTATACAATGTTGCAAGATAAAATACAATTATTCGATTTAAAAACCTTAGGGGGTGTATTGTGGGATGAAGGAATATATAGCTTTTTCTATACCACCACCTTTTACATACGAACAGTATTCACAAGAAAAAAAAAAGCAAAAAAAAAATATATTAAAAAATTCATAAAATAATACAAAAAAAAAACGAAAACGAAAAACCATCATATTCGTTTCGTTATCGTTTTGCTATTGCTTCAGCTTTGGGGAGCATTAAACTGCAATTAAAATTCTGTCACAAGTTTCACACATGAAATATGATCGTTTCCAAGAGGATTGTGTTGTTTTTTTTTTGGTGTTTTTTTTTCAGTCTTCTGTCATATCTGTTTTTTTTTTCGTATCCTGAATTTAACATAATTCTGCTGTGTTATTTTTTTCCGTTTTTTTTTTAGTTTTTTTTTTTTTTAAAGTTTATTATAATAAAGCCTTAAGGAAAATAAGAAAAACAACGTATAACGAAAAAATAATTTTTTTTCCAGTATCCGCATTTAAAAAAAAAAAGTATTATGTATGTACATATGTGTATTCGAAATGGGGTGTTGGTTATTAGAAAAAATATAAAGCAATAACTATAAAAGTAGCAACAGAATTGGAAAAACAGAAGACAAAAAAAAAAAAAACAACAACAACTAGAAAACGATAAGAATGAAAATTTATAATAGAAAATCATATTCATATGTAGAATATCTAAAGATACGAAGGTGATATGACGATTGAAAAACTTTTATATCCTTTTTTTTTTTTTTTTGTAGCAAAAAACTTCTCTTCTTATTTTTGTTAGTGTTTTGTTTTTTTTTTTTTTTCTCATTTTCAGTTTTCCAGAATAAAAAAAAAATAATCTAAGAAATATTTCAGATATTTTCTTTGGAATAGTTTGTACATTTCTATCAAGTTTAAGTGTTGAAAAATGTGAAAATTTTTTCTCTTACATAAAATATAATATTTGTTATTTTAAAGAAAGTATATGCAAAAGAATATAGCTTGTATTTTATTTTATTTTTTTTTGTAAGAAAAAATAAAATCTGAAATTAAAAGGAAGATAACAAAAATAAGGATGAATCTATGAGAAAATGAATATCAAAACTATATAATAATATTCTACGAGTATGTATAGGTTCTTCTCTGATGATGAGTAGAAAAAGGAAGTTTAAATTGATAATAAAGTTCTTGTATTTCGTTTTTAAATGTATATAATATGTAAAACATATGTAAAAATGTTTATTTAAAAAAAAAAAAAAAAATTGCTATAAAAATCTACATAACGTGAAAATATTAAAGAGAAAATTATATGAAAACTGTCTAAGAGGAAAAGAGGAAAAAACATAATAAAAGGATAATGGTTTCGACGACCTTTTATAATAATCAAAAAATATGAATTCAAAATTGCTTATGTAGTTTAAAGTATAGTTAAATAAGTTCAGATATATTTTTTTTTTCATAAAATAAAAAGGAACAAAAAGAAGAAGAAGAAAAAAAAGTAGAGTTATAAAAGATGTGAGAAAATACTACATTAAAAGCAGATGAAAGAATGTTTTTTTTTTTTTTTTTTGATAAAAAGAAAGTTTGACCTAAAATCATGTGTATATATGAACTGTACAAATAACAAGAAGAAAACTCTTTTATTATTTTTTTTTTCTGCTTTAGAAAATTTTCGTCTTTTTTATACTTTTTTCTATGGAACAGAAATTACGAGAAAGTAAAATTAAATTTTTCCTAATGTACTTTTACGTATTTTTCTTTGTTTTTTTTTTTTTTGGTCTTATTGTGTTTTTGTTTTCTATATTTTGTGTGGTTTTCTTTATGGTTGATGAGCTTTTTTTTTTTTTTTACCGTTTTCGAGTCCTTACAATACAGGTCGTTGTGTTACTATGTATGTATGTTGACATTGTGCTTTTATGCAGTATGCAATAAATTCTTTGATTCTTATTGTAAAAAAAATAAATGTTTTCTTAATTTTTGTAAAAAATAAATTTATTGTTCACATATGGAAAAAATTTTCCATAAGATTTTCTTTTTTCCTTAAACTTTTGTTCATTTAAATTCTGTTTTTTTTTTGTTGTCTTCTGCTTTTTGTTGTAAATGAAATTCATGACTGTGAAATGGGATTTGTGTTATGGTGTTGTGCACTGTAACAAAAGAAAAAAGAAAAACGAAACGAACAAAAAAAAAAAAAAAAAAAAAAAAAGAAGAAAATGTAGGTAGGAATGTTCCTTATAAAGTTAAAACTAACTACCGTAAATGATATGGCGCGTCTAAATAAGATTTTATATGCAAATTATCCTTTGTTTATGTAGTTATTGTGCGTTTTCTGAGACTGACTAAATAAATGAAAATTTAATTTGAAAGTTTAGAAAAAAAAATTTTTTTTTTTTGCCTTTCAATGGAAAATGTATATTCAAATACACACACACACACACACAAGCATGACGGTAACAAAAATGTATAAATTTTTTAATTCTGATGCTATTCACATTTATTCAAGGATACGTATTTTTTTTTCTGTTTTTTTTTTTTTTAAAAGGAAAAAAAGCCGCATCATCACCGCATTCTTTAAACACAGCCATCATCATCATTACTTCCATTTTAACCATATATATCATCGTTCCAAAGAATTCTTCGGTTTTTTCTGCTGAGCTTTCACAGAGAAAAAAAAAAACAAACAAAGAAAAACTCGAACAGAAAAATTGTTCGGTGGAAATTTTATTTATTTATTTATTTTATTTTTTTTTTCCAACAGAACAACAATATGAAAATTCAGTTTACGTTTAAAAAGTAAATTTTCATTGCGGTCGGTGGTGTATATAACTGAATTTTCTGTATTGTGAGTATGCATTAAAAAAAAATCTTTTCGGTTAACTAAATGTGGAAAAATAAAGTTTCGATTTTTTTTTCCAAAGAAAATTATAAAAACGTAAAAAATAAGTAAAAAAAAAAAAAAAAGGACTTCTGAATGAGACTCTACTACTACTTTAGTTGGTATGTTTAAGGTATATAATTGCTTTTTCGCTTAAGGCTTTACACAGACTTCATTTTTCAGTAAATTTAAGTTTAAATGTCCAAAGAAACCCACATTACACGAATTATGCATAAATTTCATTTTATGTACTAAAAATAAATTGTATTGTTTTCTAAAAGGATTTCTGGCACGAAAGGTTTCACCGTTATACATATTTGAAATTAAATGAATAACATATAATATTAAAGTTTCATTATATAATCGTTAATATTGAATTTTTTTTTTCTCTCTGATGCTTTCAGGATTGAATAACAGAAAAATGTATAAGAAAAGAAAAGTGAAGAGAAAATCAATTCAGGTGTAGGTAGAGTATGTAAGAAAATATGTACAAGGATATAAAAGTAGAATTGGATTTTATATATGCTTGGAATTTTAATTCTGTGATTGAGTGCAAGTATGTGCTCTATTAAAAAATCTTTTGCAATAAAAATGTAATTACGTGAAGAAGGATCATGGATTTTACTTTAAATTGAACGTTTTTCTTATATAAGGACTTAATTGATATAAAATATAGTTTTGTTAATGAAGAAAAAATTGTATAACTTTTGTACTAAATTAATTCAGTCCGAAATTATACATAGCTTTGATGATTGTTTGAGGTAATTTATGGTTTTGTGAGGCATAAGTCTGTGGAAGAAATTTGAAGATATTACGAACCAGATGGTATTCTAATTACAGCTAATACCCACTGGAGAAGACTAGTTTGGAAATGCAGACAGTTTCTTCAACAAAACCCAAAAAGACAATTTTTCAAGGATCTTAATGATATGTCAAAAATCAGGTTTGAAGATGTGGTACAATTTCTAAATGAAATATTGTGGCTATAGTCGATATTTCTTAGTCATCAGTTACATGTTATTTCTTTTAGTTTAAGTTAGCACTCATGGTGCTAAGTAGGACTTCGAAAGTATTCGAAAACCTTTACGTCAATCAATCAGACAAAAGAAAAAGTTAACTTGATGTAACAAATGTATACGTTAATAAGTAAGTTAGGTGAATTTTCTTGTTACATTTTAGTCATTCTGTACTTTGACATTAATTAATTGAAATTTTACACAGTGCTTTTTATATTTGTTCATGTAAAAAATTCCTACTTTTAATGGAAAAAAAAATAATCATCCAATGTAATCTGATTTTATTTACTTTTAGTTTTAATTCAATTTTTACACACAACGACAAGCATTTTTTAAGGATGAAAATTTCATTTTTCTTCTTAAACTTTTTTTTGTACCCCTTATTAAAACTTTCAAAATACAAAAGATAAAATCGATAAAAAAATAAAATATAAAGTTTATAATTACTTTTTTTTTTTTTTTTTTGCTTTCGATTTTTAAAAATAAAAAGTTTTAATGAAAAATTTAAGTAAAAATCACACAGAAAAATTTATTGATTTTTTGAACTTACATTTTATTTATAGTGTGCGATGGTTTGAGCATAGCAAAAAAAAAAAAAAAACAAAAAAAAAACGAAAAAACGAAAAACGAAAAACAAATAAAAATGAAAAATAAGAAAGTAATATTGCAGTTTCTTATGACACACTAAAAAGGATTTTTTTTTTGTTCAATTTTAATTAGAAAATTTTTATATGTATGTATGTTTTTTTTTTTCTTATAATACTAGTTAAAATGTTGAATTGCGTTCATGTATATAGAGAAACCGTTATGCAGTAGAATTGTGTACAAATTGTAGATAAATATGAGAAAAAGAAAACTTAATTTGATTTTCTTCTTTTTTTTTTTTTTTAAAGTTTAATAAAACTGTTTTTACAGTAATAAAATAGTTTTTCTTTCAATGGATTTTATTTTTTTTTTTATTTTACTGGATTTTCGTTTTTTATAATGGAAAACTGTTTTAGTAAATGAATTTAATTTCTTAAGAAAATACTGTGAATTTATGTTGTAAATTATAAGTAAAAAAAAAAAAAAGAGGAGTAATTTCACAGTTGAAAAATAAAATGATTAATTGTTGAAAAAGGATAAAGGAATTGAAAGAAAATAAACAAAAAAGAGAAGTAAATGAAAAAAAAAAAAACAAAAAACGGAAATTCAATAAAAAATTGTTAATAATTAAAATTTATATCGGGATTATATTGATTTATTGAAATAAATTTCATTTAAAAACTATATAAATTTTATCTGCTGAACTTGATCAAGATTTATTTTATTATATTTCAAAATATGTGTGTAGGAGGAAAAATTAAATTTTAGTGTGATGACATTTTAAATTTAATAAAATGTGGAAGTAATTTTTATAATGTAGTCAAATGGAGAACTTGAAGATTTCTAATTAAATTACAAATTTTCTAATAGTTTTTGGATTTAAAATTAATTTGCAATAAGTATTTAGAATATTTATCTATTAAAATGCTGGCTGGGCCATAGATAATTCGAAGTTAAATTAAATTGTAGTTTTGCCTTTTTAGTGGCTTCGATTTCAGTGTAATATGAGATTTCCAAAGAAACAGGCAAAGTTTGAATAGTCGTCGTTTTAAAGCGAGTGTTTAAGTACTAATTTTTTGGAAAGACTGGAGTCTTTAATTCGAATTGCTTGCCCAATTCAATGGACCCTACTTACTATTTTAATGAAATTTACTCATATTCCTCTATGAATTGCCAGGTTTTTATGTTCAGGTGATCTCAGGTTCGTTTATTGTTAGAAGTTAGTGCATGCCAATAAGTCAGAGGTGGTATCTTTTTGTTTCCACGGAAAGGTTTGATTTTGTGATTTTACTTCCGATTCTTAAAAATCTGTCTTCAAAACTCAGATTATTAAAGTCTACTGAAATAAAAGACTTTAAAAATAAACAGAATTAAATAAATTTTCAATACCTTTTCACAGCGGAATAAAAAGGAAAATTTTAATATGGATTTAGGTTGAATTTATTCCAAAAAATATTAAAATGTAATTCAAATTAGATTAAAGTTAAATACAAACATTTTCTTAACTTTATTCTTTCCTTTTTTTTTAAAGGAGAAAAGTGGAATGATAAAAAAAAAAAAAACAGCCAATACAAAAAGGAAGTGTTTTATCACCACAAAATTCAAAAACATAAATACATATGTACATACATATATTAAAAAAAATTAAATATAGTACTTCTCATTTAAATTCATACATATTTTGCAATGAATATAATTTTGTATCGTGTATACTAAAAAAAAAATTTTTTTTTTTCCTGAAAATCATAATAATAATTTCAAATTTCTTGTTAAAGTATAAAACACCATTGAGAATTGTAATTTTGTTTTTTTGTTTTTCTGTTAAACTTTTGTAGCCCATTTAAAATATTTTCTAAAATATAATAAAATTTTTCATTAGAAAAGTTTTGGTTAGTAGCCAAAATATAGAATTTTGTTCATTTTTTTTTTTTTTTTTGCTGAATAGATAAGAGAATATAATCTAACACATGAAATTATTCTTTCAAGCCATTGATTATTATTCATGTATGTTGGACTTTTTTTTAAAAATTTTTTTTTTTTTTTTTTTGGTACAAGTACAGTTTTAAATAAGCAAATTTATGTTTTGTACAGAATATAGCCCCATTGGAAGATGCATTAATTACCAGAAAATAATAAATAAAAAAAAAAGGAAACAGAAAACAAACAAGAATAAAAACAGACCATATTTTATATTGCAAGGTCGAATGATTTAACAAAAGTTTAAAAAAAAAAAAAATTCTTTTTTTCTTCATACATGTGTGCATGTACTGGAATTGTATATATATGGTCAGATAAATTCGATATGGGGTATATGTGGTATATTAAAACATCTGTTATCAATTTTTACGGGTCAAAAAATTTCGTTTTAATAATTTTTTTTTATTTAAATAAATTCTGAATTGTTATTTGTGAATATGGAAAAAAAAACGTAAGATATTATTGACCTTAATTGGCTCGTTGAGAATTATTAATTAGAGAAAATTGAACTTTTATTTTTTTTTTGTATTTTTCGATTGAAGAAATTTAGTTTTAATTTCTTTTTAATGTTGTAAAGCTGTGAAATATCCTTGTGCCAAATTTTTTCCAGGTTTGGTACAAGTATAAGGGAGAGGGATTCAGATTAAAAACAGCAGTAGATGAAAAGTGTTAGCGACTTTTATTAAACTTTCGATAATTACAGAGATTTTTAAACTTTTATGTCCTAATAGCCCTTTTCCAGAAAAAAAAAATCAATTAGTATCCCTGTAGGAACCTATTTTCTAAAGGCGAACCAATCGAAAGTTGAAGGGACAAGTTTAAAATAATAATTCTAAAAAAAATTTCGTAAGATTTCGAAAGCTTTCACAACGAGAGACACCTTGTGCTCTTAGAAGAGCGTTATGACCCATTACTGCATTACTTGATCTGTTACTTTTCATTGTACGTTCATAGAAAAACTTGGAAGATTACTGAGTACTTCCATTGCTTCTGAAAATACTCTTATTACTCTAGCGCCTCTTTTAAGCCATTTAGAGGAAAATATATTGTTTTAATTCGCCGGCTAAATTTTATTTCACGTTCTTGAGAGGATCTCAAGTAAATTATTGTATAATTTTAATTGGCTTTGAATTATTTTCTAGCCTGGCTGTCAGAAATGTTCATTAACTGCAGAAAAATGAACCCAATGCTTATAAATAAACTTTTTTTGTAAATTTTTCAAAAAAAAAAAAATCCACCACATTAACATACATTTTTTTTTTTCCTCAATTAATTTTTTTTAAATACAAAAATTTTTCTAGCTTTAAAATCACTTTATTTACATACATAAATCCTTAAAAAGAAATAAAAAAAAAATAATAGAGTAAAAGAAAACAGAATGTTATCTAGTTTAAGCAGCTCAATTTGTTGTAAGATTATAAGCTTCTGATAGAAAAATAGAATAAATAAAATTAACTTAGAAAAAAAAATAAATAAATAAATAAATATAAGTCTACTACTAGACTTTAGCTTTCTATTTCATAAAAATGAAACTTTTTATTTCACAAAAAATTTTTTTTTCTTGTCACAAAAAAAAAAAACACACAAGAGAAAGAAAGCGAAAAAAAAAAAATGTGCCAGAAAAATCTGAAACCCTCATAAATAATGGACAGTGTACAAAAAAAAAGAAAAAGAAAAAAAATAAAAGTTGGAAAAAATGAAGAATAATAAAAAAAAGAGCTTAAGAATAAAAAATGCGTTATTATTTCTCATAATAATATGAAAATAAATAACGACAATAAATTAATATGATAATTGCATGTTTCGCATAATTTTTTTTTTTTCAAATCTTATCTCGTCTTGAGGGGTCAGAGGTCATATTTGTTGTTGTTTTTTTTTTCGTTTATCAGCATCGAACCGAAATATAATTACTGAGTGAAAAAAAAAAACAGTGAAAAAATAACTAGAAAAAAAATAATATTCGGTGTGTGGGTGGGTGTGTGTGTGTGTGTGTTTTTGATTGCTTATTATTATTAACTGATAAACAGTGAAATCGATGAAAAATTTAGCTAGTTATTTTTATATTATTTTTGACACGATGAAAAGAAAATTTGAAGTAAAAAAGAAAAATTTGTATCTTAAAAATATAAATCATTATTAAATTGGTTACTGTCATTGAAATTATTATTATTATTGTAATTTTTTTTTTCTTGTAATTTTCAAGCGAAAATGGTTTTTTATGGTATAAGCATTTTATCAAAATAAGTAATTTACTGTTAGTTGAATTTTTTTTTTTTTTTTTTTTTGGTTTTTTCGTTGTTTCCTTTATAAATTAAGATTTTACAATATCACAGAGAAAATAGTGAACGAATAAGAAAGCAAAAAAAAAAGTGTGAGTGTGAAATTACATTTTAAGGATAATTTTTAAGTTTATTTATGTATTTTTTTTTCTCGTTATTTTTTTTTTTTAATGTGGTTTTAACTTAAAATGTCAACAATAATAATATTTATGATTTTTTAACAAGTAAAATGTGTATCAGGCAGGACAAAACATAGTAGAATGTATTTTTATTTTTTGTGTTAGTGTGTGTGTGTGTGTGTTTTGTGTTAGTTTTTTAAAACAGTGTTAGAGAACACAAAAATATTATATAAATAATAACTATGAGACAGGATATTGTAGAATAATATCCTTTTTATTTTTTTTTCAATGCAATTTTAATGGTATTTGGCTACACAGTGTCCAATATAGAAAACTTTGTATTTATATGTTGAAAATGTATACGATTTTTCAGATTTAGAAAACCCATCTCTTTTGTTTTATTTACTGAATAACGATAAAACAAAAACAAAATATGAATTTTGTATTTTCATAAACGTGGCAATAGAACGGACACAATTTATCAAAAAAAAAAAAAAAAAAAAGTGCCAGAAATATTTTATAGATGGTCGTTCATATAAAATAGCTTATTAAATTTAACGCTTTTCTATACAATCTGGTGTACATAATATTATCTTATTTTTATCTATATGAGAGTATAATAATAAATTTTGAAATTTAATAGCATGACCATGTTTAATAATTGCAAATAACTAATATATATACATGTGTATGTGTATACATAAATTAAATAAAACAGTTATATTTTTTAAGTATCAAAGGATATATAAAGTGTGTGGTGAGTATGTACAATATATAGGCGTATTTTATTGCTTTTTAACATACTTTATCATTATTTGACTAATATCAGTTTCAATGGAATAAAGTATTTAAAAAAAAAAAAAGTTATATGGTTGTATTTTGCTAGAAAATGATTTTGTGTTTACAGTTATTTGAAATATTAAATTATTTATAACAAATACAACAAAGAGTGGGTGTATTTTAGATTGCAGATGCTTTTGATGAATTATGAAAAGCTCGTGTACTTGTTTAGTTGATAAAGTAAGCAAAATACTAGAGTCATTGTTTGTAAATATGGTTTGACGTTTTCACTGGAAATACATAAAAGGAGACCTAAAATCAAGGGATTCTAAGTTTCTTGCTCCTTTCTATTTAATGTTAACATCTTATTCACTTTTCGTCCTTTTCAACCTACAAGCTTTAATTAAATTTAGTGGAATAACGAAGTCCTTATCAAAGAAAAAAAAAGTATAAAAAAAAGGATATTCAAGGTTTATTCAAATTTTTCTTTAAGACCATTCGAGATAAACTATGAAAAAACGGTTTTTGTTTAAAATATTTTAAATTGTCATCTGATATTTGAAACTTAAAAACCACCCTCTAATGTATATTGCTCAAAAAGGTGACAGTTTTCTGTATCATAAAATATGTATATTGGAAATTCCAGTTCCAGAAAAAAAAAAAAAAATTATTACCCCATTGACTGCTAATTTTAATAATTTAATAACAAAATATATTTTGCTGATTACTTTATTTGTGTACATATTCATTCGTGTGTGTATATATTATAGTATTGTTTGTATGTAAATGTATGCGTTAATTTTAATACTAGAACTTCTAAAATTTTCAATTTTTGCTAAAATAAATACAGCATTGCGCTGATGTAACATTAAAAATTTTATTTTCATATTTTTTTCCTTTTTGCAAAAACAATAAAATAACATTTGAAATTTACATATTATTATAGAATACAAATACACACACATACATACATATATATGCAAGTTTCTTTGCATATATGTATGTATATATTTACGATAATTATTATTTCAGGTGATTTATTATTGTTGACAGACATATTTAAAATTTTTTGGTAATAATAAAATCTACACGTAAATTTTATACAAAATGCAAAAATCTTTTTTTTTTTGTTTTTCTTCCCCCGGAATATTACTATTTTTGAAAACCGCATCAATTTTGTTATTTCACATTGTTGTTTTGTTTTTTTTTTTCTGTTAGAAGGCGTTAACGATTTTTGTAATAAAATCATCCGGATACTATAACACATATAATATGTAATGCTCCTATATTTTTAGCTACACATTAGAAAATGTATATGTATGTATAATAAGTAGTTTCATATATAATTTTCATCATTCATAATTTTGAATCATTTATTATTCACGATTTCTGAATGAGAAACTTCATTAAATTTTCATTAATTTAGCACAATCAGCAAATCAGAATGAAATTCTAATAAGCGATCATGAGAGTACATTCACATACATATTTGAGTTTAATTAGCATTTTGAAAATATATATTTTTCTAAATTTTGTGTGTATTGGTAAAAATAAATGTAAATGTATTCAAATATAAACAATATTTTTGTTAGAAAATTAATGAGTTTTTTGTACATATCTGAATGCATACTTCATTTCCTGGATAATTAACATCAGAATGAAATTCTACATAAATTGGATAAGATACAGATAAATATGAAAAAGATGACAAAATATTAAAAATTTTTTTAAAGATTACTTTTTAGAAATTTCAAAAAAAAATTTGTATTCAGTAGCCAGCTAATTTATAATTTCATTTATTAAGCATATCTATTTTTTAATGTAACATTTGAAAATTGAGCTGTTCACAAGCCAAATTTAGAAACTGCACAAAAAACAGGAAGGAAAAGAAAATAATTAAAAAAATTATTTATCATTCGATGGCCAAAAAGATGTGCAAATCCATAATACAACAGAAATTCATTTAAAAATTTAAAAAAAAAAAATAAATAAATAAATAAAACGTTAATCGTGTCCTGGAACTAAAATTAAATAAACTTAAGAAATTGTATAGTAAACTGCATTTGGGCTTGTGAACTGCTCAATTAATAAAATAAAGAGAAGAAAAATGAATGTACAGTTGAAGAGAACCTTTAATTAGAAAATTTTCAATGAATATCTAATTAGTTTCATTTTTTTTTTTTTTTTAATCTTCTTGAAGGACTATCGATTGAAAGATTCAAGATTCAAAATTCAAAAGTCTAATTTGAAGTGAATTTTTATTCTTGAAAGAATGATAATAATATTTTAAGACTTGTGTATAATATTTTTTGTTTCCTTTTAATTATAGAAAATTAAAATTTAAAAAATCATATTGACCTATTTCGGTTTTTTTTTTCTGTTTTTTTTTTTTTTTCCTGTAAAGAAGACTTAATTGCCATTGCAAGGATTTGCGCAAAAAGTTATCATTCGAGCAGAAAAAGAAAAAAAAACAAAATTTTTTTTCTGCAATTTTTCTTTTTTTTTTTATGCGAAAAAATGAAGAGAAAATTTAATTTAATTTGGAAAAGTAACAAAACGAAAATGAATTCTCTTTTAATTAAGAATTCAATTAATATGAAATTTTGTTTTTTTTTTTTTGTTTTTTTGTTTTTGAACTTTTAAAAGTTACAAGCTAAGTAAATACTGTAAGGTAAAAAAAGTTATTGACATCATAAAATGTAATAATTTTTTTATTGTAAAATATGGAAGAAATTTAAACTTAAGAATATTAGAATATTATTTATTATTCATGAATTCAATGAACTTTTAGACACATACACACACATACAGACACACAAACAGCTGAGGAAATAACCTCTGTAATGGTGTTTTTTTATTTAAAAAAAAAAAATTTTTTTTTCAAGATTTATTTATTTTTTTTTTTAAATTTTAGTTAAAATGAGAAGAAACTATCTGAAATGTACATTTTTGATGTATTTTTAGTTTGAACGAAAAAGTTTCAGAAAAGATTGTATTTTTTTTTTTTTTTTTTTTTTTGAATTTTATAATTTTAAATAAAAAAATAATTTCAAGGAATAAAAAAAAAATAATTTTTATGTGAAAATCTCGATAGAACTTTTAAGATTGGTTCATGGATTAGAAAAAAAACACTCTTTTGGTCACTGAAATTATAAAAGAGACATTGTATTTAAATATTATCTAACTCATTTTAGGGCCTGATTCAGATTATGTTAGTATTTGAGTAGAGTAGAGTCAGAGCACAGCACGCTAGCTGATAAAGTCGGGTGCTACTTAACTGGAAATTAGAGTAAAATAATTTAGCTTGAATAAATTTGTCTTTTTATATGTTCACATATACAATATGTTTAGTTGCTAGCCTCCCAACTGAAATATTAGCATAATTTGAAATAGACTTAAGTTCAGTCAAGTACATATAAAGTATGAAAGCTAACGTTTAGCTTCAAAATTCTTTCAACAGTTTTTTGATAAACGAAAAATGTTAATCATGGAACTGTGAAGATTCACATCGGGTTCCACTGAAGGTAAATTAAAGTTGATAAATATTTAGCTCGAGCTTATACGTAAACCATATAGCAAGAATGAAGGAATACGCATTCCACAGTTATGAAGTACGATTTATTGGAATTAATTTGTACTTTTACAACAAAAAAAAACAAAAAAAAAGGAACCGAAAACAAACTGAATAAATAGTCCTAATGAAGAAGTCTTATTTGAAAAATTATCCTTCTTTATCCTTATTCTATTTTTCATATTTCATATTTACAAGAAAAAAATCTGTTGGGTGAATTACAGTTATTATTCTTTCAAGGATAAATTCTTTTCTTTCTTTTTTTTTTTTTTTTTGTTGCTTTTCTTTTTTTTCCATTTGACTGCTTAAATACTGTCTAATATTTATATTAATTATAATTTTCATTTTTCTCTTGCTAATTTTTTATCATTATTTTGATGTTTTATCCTTTTTTTTCTTTTTCTTTTCTTAAAGTATACATTCTACATAATCCAATTAGTGTCGACATCATAAAGACAGAGAAAAAAAAAACAACAAAACAAAAACAAACGAAAGTTAATCATAAAATAAGTCAAAAGTAAAACAAAAGGGAATTTTTTTTTCTCTATGAACATAACAAAATTTAAAAAAAAATAAATAAATGAGTATTTTTTTTTAGCTTTTTTTGCATGAATTTTCTGTTTCATTTTTTCTAAAAATCTTCTTTACTTCTGAAAAATTGTAAAATGAATAATTTTTTTTTGTTTTTTTTTTTTTGCAAATAAAAGACAATTTTTCTAATTTTTTCTAATATAAATTGTTTTTTTTTTTTCAGTTCGTGATGATAACGAAAAAGGACAATGACAGCAGGACGTGTAAAAAATTATTATGAAAAAGTAAGTTAAGAAAAAAAAAAAAAAATTGTGATAATAACGATAGATGATGGTTGATTTTTGTATAACTCTCCTTTTTTTATGTGTGTGTGCGTGTTTGAATCACCTTAGATTTTATTTTATTTTTCAGTAGTTATGTAAACGGAAGTTTCCTTGTCAAATATTTTTAAAATTCTTCTCGCATTCAATGGAGTATTTTTCTTTTGTATTGTTTTTTAGCGAATAACATATTTCTTTCTTTTTGGTCCTGTGGGGTTATTTAAGGAATGACAAAACGTTAGAAGAATAAGTACAATTTTTTTTTTTTTTTTTCATAATAACGTTCAGTATACAAATTATTTTTGATGTATCAAAACAATCATTGGTAATTATCATTGTATGGTGGTGGGGTAATCTGTGTGAGCCAAATAATATTTTATTTGGTATGACAAAGTTATATAAATCTAAAATGACAATATACAACTTATGGGATTCTAAAAAAAAAAAGAATTACGAGGAAAAAAAAATATTCTCGTTACATTTCAGTCTCAGTTGAAAATAATTTTCCCTGAGAAAACGTAAGCAGTATAAGCACGTAACTTTCACATTCAGTAAAATGCGAAGAGAGCAAAAAAAAAAAATTAAGAGTTTTATTGCATGTTGTAACGATCTTTGAATTTAAAAAAAGCAAAAATTTTGAAATATGTATCTACAATCTTCTTCTTTTTTTATATTTTTTTTTTTTTTAAATATGAGAAGAATTGTAATAAATTTTTTTTTAAGAAAAAAAAAAATGAAATCGAAAGACGCGAAAAAATTACTAATAAGAAGAAGAAAAAAAAAAAAACGAAGGAAATGAGTAAAAAAAAATAAAATGAACAAAGTAGAATTCATTAAAAATTAAATTGAGTTCAGTTGAATTTTTATTTTTTGTTCATTTATTTTTTTCGTCCTTTTTTTTTTTGTTTTGGTTTTTTTTTTTTTGCCATCTTAAAGTTATTTTATCATCACTTTACTTTTTGCTGTATTGTTTTTTTTTTTTTTCGTTTTTTTGTTAATTTCCTTTTTATTTAAATTTTATTCAAAATAATAAGAAAAATATTTTTTATTGTTATTATTATTTGATTGTTATATGATATTTGCGTGGTTCTGAAATTGAAATGATACAATTTTCAAAAGAAAAAAAAAAAAAAAACGACGAAATGATATTTGCATAAATATAACAAGGATTCTGTATGTCTCCCTAATTTTTTTTATTCTCCTTAATACAATTGAAATTTAATTCAAAAGTTTTCTGACCCTAATTTACAGTTCATTTTCCTTTTTCTCCTTTTTTTTTTTTTTTTTTTTTTTTTGTTTATTTTTTAATATGAATTAATAAGATACTTTTTAGAAATTACTTTTCATGAGTTCATTTCTTTTCGTTATACTTGTGGATTAATAAATAAAGCCAAAGATTAAAAATTATGTCTTTGTAGATTTTTTTTTTTTTGTTGTTGTTTTGTTTTCGTTCAATGAAAAATAAAAGAAAATTTAAAGAAATAAATTTAAATGTAAAAGTAGATTTTCAGTGTTTTTTATTTTTTATTATTTATTTTTTTTTAAAGTAGATAAATTTACTTTAATTTGATGATAATTTAATTTGAAATATTCGATTGTATCTATCATTTTAAAATGGCTTTTTTTAAAAAAAATAATAATTGATTGATAAAATTTATCTTTGCTGTATTTTCTGTGTTTTTGTGTACTTTTCAAATTGTCAGATTGTATTTTTAGAAATAACATTGTGATTTATTGAAATTGAGAGATGATGTAGTTTTTCATTGTCTATTTTTTATTTTTTTTTTTAAAGATTTTAAAAGAAAATTTTGTTGGAAGGAAAATTTCATTTGAAATAAAAATTATTTAAATTGTTAAATAATTTGTTTTAAAAAAACAAAAATTTTTTTTTTAATGGGGTTTGACTTTTTATGTGAATGCAAATTTTTCAAAATTGAAGAAAATTAATTTTTAAAATGGAAATTTTTTAAAATTAAGTCGTATGGAAATAGAGTCTTTAGATATGAGAAAAAGGAAAATTCATGTAAAATATCTGAATCTTTTAAAATAAGAAAACAGTTACGATTTATTTTGTATATACAGAAACTTTCAAAGATTGGGAATTTTCACTTAAGTAATTCAACAAAAATTTATTCCGGTTTTGTATTAGCTACATTTAGGTTTATTTTTTGGATAGATGCGTAGAATGAAGTTTAAGTAAGTTTAAATTTGGTTAAAGATAACAATAATAGAGTGGGATATAAAGAATATATCTTTGGAAAATCCAAGATAAAGTAATACATAGATACTTCTGTTTTTTAAAATTATTTTTGTTTTTATTAGTAAAAATTCATGATTATATCAATCTAATTGAAATCTGTATCTTTTTGTTGTCCTTCAAAATTATATTTATATTAAATATTAGAAGTATAAACTAAAACACAAATAAGCAATTATAATTTAATTATTTATTTACAATTGAAAACTAAAATATTTCATATTATATGGTTAATTACAATATGTGAATGAATTTAATTTATTTTAAATTTAATCTCAATTACTCATCATATTATTTTATATGATTGATTCTTATATGACAGAAGTATTAATAATATTTGAGGTATATTGTATTTTAATTGAATATTTAATTTTATCTATATATATAACACGTGATGACAATACATTAGAAGCTTATTTATTATATCAACATAAACTCTACATACTCGTATATAGAGACATATAAGTACATATGTGATATGTATTCATATTTGAATTTAGATTTTGTGGTTAACAATTTATATTTTATAATTTATATATACGTGCATATTATATTGATTTTTCAGATAATAGTCGTACAATAATAACAACACATTTTATGTTTTTTTGACATATGATATATAATTTTTGTTTTCTTGTTTCATTGTTTTTTTTTTTACTCATGTTTTATTCAAAATATATCAAAAATAAATTAATTTCAATTAATTAAATTTATGATATGAAATTTGAAACATCATCAAAGTAGATGAAAAATAAACAAGAAAGAGTTTAAAATTTCATCTAAAAAATTTTGTTTATCCTTTAAGAAGAAACGAAAAATTTATCATCAATAAATTTCCCTTTAATTTGTAGAGAAAATATATATTTTTTTTCTTCGATTTTTTCCCTTGGTTTTCTTATATCGTCCTTCAAAATGTCGTATACAAAAAAAAAATTAAGAGAAGAAAATAACAAATTTTACATCAAATGTAAATCACTATCTAAGAGCAATAGAATTTAACTTAAAAACTCTGGTACTTAAGTAAATTGAAACTAATGGTATGGAAACGACTTAAAAAATATACAAATATAGTATAAACCAACAAACCAAACTAAAAAATGAAGAAGAAAAAAAAAATAAGGATTCATAAAAAGAAAAAAAAAATGAAGAAACTACATAAATATAAAAAGGAATTTCCAACAACAAGAACGATAACAATCCCACAAAATATTCTTTAATACTATTTTCTTTTCGTTTCTCTTTTTTTTGGTTTTTTTTGCTTTTTTTCTTTTAAACCATTACCATTTTCCGTTATAGTAACGATAAATAAATATAAAAATAAAAACCAAGGAACAAGAAAAAAAAAAAAAAAACAACCCCAAATAACAAGAATAACATAGAATGAAAAATAATGAGAAAAAAAAAACACCATTTTACAGGCTACCCATAAAGTCATGTCAAACTGTCGATATAAAAAATGTTTATAATGTGGTATGGTTCTTTAGATTGGAATGATGATGATGATGATGATGATGCGTTTGATAAAATGAAAAAAAAACAAAAAAAACAACAAAAAAAAAACAAAGTATGTAATAAAGTGCTATATAACTACATGATTTCCATTACGGAAATACTTTAATGAGTTTATGGGTGTGAGAAGCAAATAACATACAGAAAATTCCAAAAGCTCGACATCGAATTTCCCTAAAACAAAAAAACAAAAAAAAAATCAATCAATCACTAGCCATACTAACCGTGACGAACTCTACATGATTTCTCATCCATCCAATCCATTCATTTTACCACCACCCACCCATTCTTTCATTGTATTTTACAGTGTAAAATTATCCGCATTTAATGGAAAACATTTTCACGAAACAACGACCGCACATACATACATACATACACACACATCCATACGACAAGTGTATAATATATATGATAAAAATTCCACTTTATAAATTTAATGTACATATATTTGTTTGTTCGTTTGTTTAAACGAAGGATAAAGGAAAAGAAAGAAGAAAAAAGAAATACAAAAAAAAAAAAACACAAACAGAAAAAGGACGGATTTAATGTTAAATATAAACTGGAGCCAGTAAAATTTTCTATACAAGGACTAACAGGAAAATATTGTACAAGTTGACGAAAAGAAAAAAAAGGATGAGGGATGAGATTGTACTGATAATGTTGTTGTAATATCCCGCAACATTCTGTAACGGTTTTTATTTTCTCATGATTTTTATTAATTTTTTGTGTTTTTTTTTTTGTTTTTTTTTGTTGTTTGTTTTGTATGTTTCTTGTCTTAAACACCCCATACAGTGACATACTTATAAACCACATTTTAGATAAAAAATACTTTTAATAGATACAAATATCTATTTTGTTGATATATCGAATTAAATTGACCTCTTGTAGTGTAACATACAAAATTTACAAGTATATTCATTAGTCATGTGTCACTCATATTATATTCCGTAAGAATTTATACAACAAACTACTCGAATACAATCTTTTTTTGTTATTCGGGTTTTTTTTTTTCTCCTTTAAAATGAATTTTACTTAACGTAGAGCATGTATACAAAAATATAAAAGAAGTTTAAAAACATTTCAGCATCATTAAACTTTTTCTAAAATAAAAGAGCAAAAAAGAAAAAAAAAAACACCAAAAACGAAAATTAAAAAAAATTGACAAAATTCCATAGGCACATAAAAAGCATATCAGAAAATATTCGAAAATGAAACTCCATTGAAAAAATAAAAACAAGAAACATGAAATACCACCCAATCTAAATGTAAACCAAAATACCACCCCTGTCGTTTTAAATTCTCAATTTCCAGAGAAAATTAAAATGTTAAAAAATATCTTTTCTAAATTCTTTTCATTTTGTACTTAGATTTACATCTTCTTACCGAAATATATACATACATATATAAAAAAAAGAAGTACACGAATGACAACAAGAAATAAAATTAAATAGAAAAAAAAAAAAATAAAAAATAAACAAAAAACTTAAAACAAAAATGATGAAGGGAATATAAATTACATTTTCGTTAAGGTGAGTGAACAGAAAAAAAAAAAAAAAAAAAGCAAGCAACATCAACGAAAAATATTTAATAGGAAAAAAATACTATAGGCTACCAAAAATAGTAGAAAAAAGTAGCTAGCTAAGATATAAAACAGAAATAAAAGATAGAAAAAGAAAAAAAAAAAAGGAATTCAGAAGGAATTTTAAAAGCATTAAAAAGAAGAAAAAAAAAAACAGAAAAATAAAAAAAACCAGTGGTTTCCAATGCTTGTCGTCGACGATAATAAATTGATCTTTGTCGATGTCTCAATATTTAATTTATTTTCTTTGTTTTTTTTTCTTCTTTTTCTTTATTTTTGGTTTTTCTTCTTCTTTCATTTTTTTTAACTCTTATAAATTTTTCATTTTCATAATAATGAATTGGATTGCTGAGAAGATATTGTTGAAAATATATATGTACATTGACTTACGCTATATAACGGTATATATAAGAAGAATAATGTTCATAGAACTTAAGATGTGCTAATTAAGGCCGATGGGAAATTAAACTTTGGAATTATATGTAATTGGTAATGTCAATTAACTGTACTATGAAAAATAAAAAATATATAAAAAAGGATTCTGAGAACAAAAGGGGAAAAATTATTGAATAAAAAGAAAATGAAAAATGAGAAAAAAAAAAAGAAAAAAAAGGTTTAAATTGGTGATAAAAGCGAAGAGGTTTCTTTTTTTAATTGACATAAAGGAAATGGTTCGTTAGATTCTTGATGACATTTTTAGAATTTTTGTTTTTAAGCACAAAGTGTGAACGGACGATTGGATACAAGAAAATTAATTCGACTTTTTTTTTTCTTTCTTATTTTTTGAAAAATCTTTATTAATTACAAAAAGAATATTTGTTCTTGGAATTTTTCAAGAATGTTAATTGTGCTAGAATTTGGTTGACTTAAAGTGATGAAAAGGATTTTTTTTTTCCTAATGAAACGTAAAAGAAATTCTGTATTGTTGTTGCTGAAGGTAAAATCTGATAATTTAAAAGGGCATTTTGACAGCTTAAAGTGACATTGTTGACATTTAAAAGTTGACTTTTGGTAATTTGAAGTAACAGTTTGACGTCTTGTTTAAAATGTTCATTTCATTCTTCGATAGCTCTTTGATAGCAGTACAGTTTGTCGACAAGGAACTACTTAAGGTTTTTAGAGCCTTTGTGATCATTTTTTAAACTTTTATCATTTTTTTTTTTTTCAAATTTAGTGTGGAATGCAAACCACAGTTCGTTGGTAGATAATGAACTTATTGGCATGATAGCAAACAGATTGATGTTTGACCAAGTTTGAAAAATAAATAGTATGGACAACCAAAGTGGTCAATGATCGAATCGAATTGATTTCAAAAATCCTCTGTTTAAAACAGGTTGCCGGTTTGTTTTTTTCATTCAAACAGGTTGTACATTAAACGTCCTTGAAAATCGTAATCTATTTGTTTCGAAAAATTTCGAAATTTTATTGAATCCAGTAATTTTAGTCAGTCACAAATACTTTCTTTTTTATTTTCATAAATCTTTTTAAAATTTTAGGCTCGGCTAAATTAAGGATACAATACACGCATCAAAAAAGGAAAAAAAACAACAACCTTTTTTTTTAAAACCACTCATTTTTTAACCAGACATCAAACATTTCTAGATTACGTGATGATTAATAAACTTATTTTTTAGTTATTTTACTACCAATCAATTGGCAACACGTATTCAACAAGGATAACTGAAAAAATATGATATTAGCCAATATTGTGGTAAAATTTTTATATATGTATAAAATCCAGCTGTCATACATACACACTTACATTATTTTCTGTTCATAAATTCTATTTAAAAAAAAAATATATATGCTATACACAAAAACTACATAATAATATTCTATTTAATGTATCAGTTTACTGTGTGTATCCTTTTTTTTTTTGATATACGGCATTCATTATTTTTTTTTATACCATAATTTTTATTTGGCTTTTACATCAACTATAATTTTTGTTTTTTTTTTCCTTTTCATAAATGAAATATGTTGTTTGTTGCTATATTAGAAAAAAATATGCGAAATAAAATATATGTATGTATATTTTTTTTTGGAACGCATCACATAACATGTGAGTGTGAACATCCTTCTTTTTGTCTGATGCGGCTACCAAAAAAGCACACATACTCGTGAATTTGTTGCTGTTATTTTTCCATATTTTTTTTTTCTTTGTTACTATCTAGAATTTTGTGTAAACGGAGCAAAAGGTCATCATCATTATGATCATCATGATCATAGCCACCAATTTAAAGTGATTTTTTTTTTATTATGCTATTTTGTGGTAGTGGCTTTTTGCCAATAAATAAAAAATAAAAAAAGGAAAAAAATACTTTTGCAACTGCCTTCCGAAAATATTGGCATTTTAATGTTTTACTTATGTGAAAATTTTGTATTTTATTACACGCATCATATATTAAACAAAAAAAAAAGGATAAAACTGACTGATATTGATTTTTATGTATGATTGTAGCCAAGGAAGAAAAGATTTTTTTTTTTTTTAAAAATAACCAAGTTCGGTAATGCTTTTAAAAAGTGTTTTGAGATATTTAATAAACACGTGGAACTAATTGAAACAATAAAAAATAAATAATACGATAAAATAAAGAATGGGTGATTATTTTTCACATTTACTTTTTTTTTAGTATGAAATGTATCCTTTTTCTTCATTTTCCTCCTTCTTATTTCATTTTCATGAAATTGATGATAATTCTAAAGGGAAGTTTTCTAAAAAAAAAATTTTGAAGAAAAACTGTAACTCATATAGCAGTAAATTCAAACCTTCAAGGATTTTTGTTTTTTTTTTTTTTTCAAATTTAAAAAACAGAAACAAATTAAATTTCTTTGAATGTTTCATTAAACAACAACAATTTATTTTTTTGCCTTTGTTAAATTTTAAGGAAATTATTGAACGTACATAAAAAAAAAAAAAATTTAAAAACATAACAAAAAAGGAAAAAGGAATGTCTCAAAGTAATTAAAAAAAAAAATAAATAAATTAAATTTTTTTCCTTGGGAAATTTTTCAATATTTTTTTTATTCCTTTTTAAGTTGTTTTTTTTCCTTAATTTTTTTTTGTTGTTGTTGTTTTTGTTTTTCATCTTCCCCACAAAACTTAAACTGAAACAAAAAAAAAAAAGGAAATTGTGGTTGAACGATCCTTGTTAATGAAAGCTTAAGGAAACCATTTTTTTTTTCTTCTCTCTTTTCGTTTTTATTAAAAAAACCAATAACAGTAAAAAAAAAAAAAAAAAGAAGAAATAAATTTAAGGATATTGAATTTAAAAAAAAAAAAATCATTCAATTTATTTAATTTGAAAAGAATCAAAGTAATGGAAAAAAGTCATTATTTTGTGATATAATCAGAAACAGAATTGAAAGTTAGCAAGTAAAAAACAAAATTGTTGAAAAAAAAAGAAAAAAAAAAAATTTCAGAAAAGTGCTACACGAGCATAAATTAAAAGCAAAAAAAAAGAAAATGAAAATGAAATAAATAATTGACGAATTGTGTATCTTGTTGAATAGCATTTTTCATTTTGATTGAGGTAAAAAAAAAAAAAAGCTCACTGAGTGCATAATAGTAAGAGAAAAAAATTATTCAAATAAAAATAGATGAAGAAAAACAAAAAAACTAAAAAGGAAAATGGAAAGCAATTTTCAAATTCTTTGAAGTGTAACATGCCAATAAACAAAAAAAAAAAAGGAAAAGTACTTTCTCATACACATACACATATTTGATCATTTTCTGGCTTATTTTTTTTTGTTAATGTATAAAATATCTATTGAATTGTCATTAGAATTTTGTTTATTTAAAAAGATACAAAATTTATTTGTATCTTACAGGAATTTGAAGTATTTTTTTGTTCTTGTTTTTTTTTTTTTTTTTTTTTTTTAATAAAAAAAAATTGTTCTACACGTATTCTTCTATATCTTTTGGTCTTTAGATTAGGTTTTTCTTTTGTTTTTTAATGTTTGATTCCTAAAAGGGATATTATATATTTATCACAAGAATAATTTGAATTTTTTCATGTAGAAATATAGTGTACGTACACGTGGACAGTTTGTTTTTTTTTTTTGTTCCTGTTATTCTCTGTAAACGAAAAGGTAAAGTAAAAAAAGTGTAGGTTTTGTTGTTGTTGTTGTTGTTGTTGTTGTGTACAAAATGTGATCTAGAAAATAGCAAGAAGATAAATGATAGTTGTAACAACTTTTTATGTAAACGAAGATTTTTAAAGAGAAGAGAAAAAGTAATTTGTAATAGTGTTATTTTGTATAATTTGACAGGAACTTATTAAAAGGATATTTTATTGAATTTTAAGTTGTTACTATGGTCATTTTTATTTAAGTTATATTCTAAGGGAATTTATAGTTTTTATATAAAATAGTGACATTGGAAACGGATAGTTAATGTGCTATGTAACAATTTTAGATTTGGGATTAAATTTGTTTTTTTTTTTTTTTTTTTTTTTTTTTTTTTTTTTTTTTTTTCAACTTACATATAAAGCTTAATTGGTATTTGAAAAAAAAATAGGATCTTTTATTGAAGCTTTGATTTATGAGGTTAAAAAATTTAGAAGGTTAATTCTCAAATTGTATATGTTGAAATTTCGAAATATGTATTTGAATTGAAATTTTTGGTGTAAAATAGATTAGAAATTTCTGAATATCTGAAACAGGATTTATTTTTGCTTGGTTTGAATCCTAAACTGGACAGTAAAATAGCCAATTTAGAAAAATGTTGTACATATAGTCAGTTTTAAAATTATTTTATGAAATTATTCAATTGAGGAAGAACTTGGTGTATTTAGTGAAATTTTAATGTTCACTTTCTACGTTATTTTTAAGTTTTTTCATGACTGAAGATCGATTTTGAAAATAGGATCCTCAATTAAAAAAAAACAAAAATCTTAATCTTTTAATTTATTTTTGAAAATCTACTATACAAAATTTTAATTAAAAAATTACACTCACGAAACTACATAAATATAATTTCTCTATCTCTATAGTTACACCATGATATCCTTGAAAAATTATTATTACTCATCATTCATTTATTGATTTATGTATCAAAAATTCCTTTAAATTTTTCTTTCCTTTTATACTTTACAAATTCAATACAAATTCTCATCATTTAGCTTGAATGTTTGTGACATTTTTAGTATGTCTTACATCAAAATCAAAAATTTCACAACAGAAACGATAGAAAGAAATAATTCAGAAACTAACCTTATCACAAAACAAAAAAAAAAGAAAAAGCAAAAACAAATAAAAGGACATTTGGTAGCTAGTTTAGATCCAAAAAAACATTAATCAAATAAAATTTAATGCTTATAATTTTAATTAATTTCAGTTCTCTATATATTTTAACTACACACACACACATTCATACTAACTTTTGTTTATATTTTCTAATATTTTCATTATCCTCTTTTTTCCATTCTTCTACAGGTAATTCAAAAATTTTCCGTACTTGTTGTACAAACTGAACAACTAAACAAATTTGAATCATAAATATGTATGTACATCACAAGTACGAGAATTTTCTGATGAAAATCATCCTTTCATCTCTAGCTTGTTCTTAGTTCGTTTTTTTTTTTTTTTGTATCTTATTTTTACTCTTTTCCTCATATTTTCCTTTTTTTTTTTAAATTTTGATTTAAGGATATATTTCATTTTTAGAAAATTTCTCATGTAAAATGATTGTTTATCCTTAGAGTAATATTTTTAGAAATGTTTAGAAAAAAAAAGAAAAGCATTATCAGTTCAAATCTTTCACCTTGTTTGTTTATTTATTTTTCGTTTTCATTTTGTGAATGTGTGTGCTTTTGTATTGTTTAGCTTCCAGGAAAATTCATTTTTTCTATGAAATATTTCTGACAGATGATTCATGGTCTAATCTAAATCATATATATTTTTTTTGTTATTGTGATTTTATACTTATTTTTATTATAAAAGAATCTGAAATCTTTGTTTAGTGTTTGTATGTGTGTGTGTGTGTGGGTGGGTGTATGTATTGTATAGAAAATGAAAATTTAAATTGTGAAATTTTTCAAACGTAGAACATCTTAATAATAAAAAAAAAAAATATTTTAGTATACAAACGGAAGATATTATTGTAACGGTTTTTCTTCATTATGAAAGGATAACAACAACAAAAAAAAGTGAAAGAAATATGATTTTTTTTTTTTTTATTGATAAATAACACTTTCTTCCTGGTTTACTTTCTTTGTTGTTGTTATTTTTTTTTCACTTAATAATTTCCATTGATTGAAATTTTTGAAAAATAATGATGAATTGTTTGTTGTAAATTAATAAAATAAATTTTAACTCTTTTTTTTTGTTTTGGTTGTTTTTCTTTCTTGTTTAAATTTTTTTTTTTTTTGCTTGAAAAATGATTAAGGAGTATTTTTGAATGATTGTATTGTATTAATTTCGTTGTTGTTGTGAAAGAGTTAAATATTCTTTTGTTTTACTTTATCTACGTGGAAAATAAAAAATTGGAAAGGAAGAAATTATGAAAAATTGATAATTAAAATTGAAATTACTTTTAGAACGATTCAATTTGAAGTTTTTTTGTTTGTAAAATGATTTAATCGAAGTAGAAACTTTGTTTAAAAAAAGGATATTGGTAAATTTTAATGATTAACCCTACGATAAACTCACAATGACTGATAATTTTTATCCTACTTGTAGCCAATCACCATATAAATGCAAACATGAAGATTTTGAATGTTCTGAATTTTAAGTTCTAAAAAAACAGTTAAAAATAGCAAAGAAAGTGGAGAGATTATATTCTGAAGTCCTCCTATAAAATATCTTCAACACTATGGCAATTGCAAAACAATCTGAAAAATCTCCTATATTGTGTTGTTAATTCGTATGAGATTTTAAATCTGATTTAAACATTTTTTAAAGATTAATTTTTCGAAAAATAAATTAAAAAAGTATCAAAAAATAAAAAAATTAAAAAAACAACCCAAAATTACACAAGCGTTCAATATACAATAAAAGTGTGACGTAAATTAAACGTATCTCAAAATACTCTTAAATTTTTCAAAAATCTTTTTTTTTTTTTTTTTTTTTTGAAATGAGAAGTAATTCGTTTTATCTTATCTTCTGAAAAGGATATACCATTAACAATAATAATAACAACAACATCAGCATTAAAACTTATTCGATTTTAGCTATATCTCCATTTATTATTTTGATATGTGTATACAGTACAGTTCATGCACACACACACACGTACAAACACATAAAATAAAAGATAATGATGAGTTTTTGTACCGAAAAGATGAAGATGTTCTGTTGTTTTTATAGACATACAATTTTTTTTTATCCTTGAAATTTTATCCAGGATAAATGATTAGCCTGAAGAGAATGAATTAAAGTTTTGTTATTTTGTATCGCAAACACGCGAAATTTTATATGAATTAGAAATAAAAATAAAAAAAATAAAATGAAGTAAAGTGGAGCAGAAAAAAAAAAAAAATTAAAACGCATGAAAAGAATGATAAGAACGATAATGATGATGAACATATAAATGCAGACAAGAAAAAAAAATGAAATTTCGTGATACGATTATCAATGAATTAGCTTTTTTTCGGTATTTTTTTTTTTTAATTTTGTTTCTGCTAAAAAAAAAAATCCAAGAAATAAAAAGCTACAACGCAGAATTTGAATGAAAAGTAGATGAACTGAAATTACTTAGTTGATTAAGGATATAAGTTTAAATCATTATGTGTCGGATGAAAAAATTCAATTAGAGATTTTATTTCAAGGAAAAAAAAAAAAAACAGCACCAGGAGAGAAAAAAAATTAAGTAAGTGATTTGTTTGTTTGCCTTTTTTTTATTGACTTGAATTTTTTTTATTCAGGATTTGAAAATTTCTTCCTTTTTTTTTTCAATTTAGGTTTAAATTTATGCTCTTCGATTTCTAATTTAAAAAAAAAAAAAGTTCGTCATGTATGAGGTAAAAAATGACACGTTTAACACATTTAAAATGATATTCAGAAAGCCTATAAATATGCTAAGTTTATGCAAAGTTTTATTGTTTTTTTTTTTATTTATTAAAAACACGTTTATTATGTCTCAATTGAAATTTGTTTTTGAAATTATCGTAAATATCATTTTTTCGAATTTAAATTGTTAGAACAGATCGATATATATTTTTTTTAAATCTCACATTGTCATAGCTTTTGATTTTACAATCAAACTTTCACTATTAATTTTACTTTTTTAACGTTAGAAAATTTTTTACATTTGATTTTTATTGTAAATTTTTTCTAAAATCCCTTGAAATGCATAAAAATCTCTTTCCTTTATAATTGAAAGCCTATTAAAGAACAAATACTCATTCCACTTAAGATGCTTAACGTATATAGCGCAAAAACAAAAACAAAAAAACATGAAAAAAAAAATTTTAAATCGTTTTAATTTCACTTGATTTCTTCATTGTCACCTATAAAATTTACAAGAAAAGCGGATATATTTCACTTGAATGAAAACAATTTCTATTTATTTATTTATTTTTTTTTTTCGTTCTCTCTCTCTCTCTCTCTTCTTATCCAATTTTCATTTATTATTCTTGTCTGTTGTTGTTGTTGTTATTCTAGCTATTATTGTTAAAAATACTATAAGATTCTAATCCAATTACGATTGATTGTTAAAATTGAAATTTATCGTCAATATAATCGGTCGATTTTTCTTGATTTACTTTTTTTTTTTTTCTTTTCTTTTAACTTCTTTTTTATTTTTATTTTGTTGTTATTTTTTTTTTCTTTTTTTTTTTTTCAAGAATAAAAATTAATTTGATTAAAGATTTCATGTCTTCTTTTTTATGGATATATATGTGTAAGTCTATTGTTAATGTATATAATATACGAACAGAGAGCAATCGAAATTATTTATCATGAAAATGTGTCAATAATAATGAAATAGAATTAAAGTAAATGAGCATTTTATCATTTTTAATAGGAAAAAATTTGCGTAAAATTTATACAAAAATTATCATGGACGAGAATACTTATTAAAAACGAGAAAGAAAGAAAAAAAAAACAATAATGAAAAGAAGGTCTGTGTTATTTTATTTAACACAGTCACGCACATAAAAAAAAAATATATATTGACTATTCGTCTTTTTGATTTGGCGGATTTCACAAGAAAAACTCCAGAGAATTTATTGAGATTAGTATTTTCTTATTTGTGTTTTTTTTTTTATTTTTTTTTTTTTAAGTAATTTATTTTTATTGGAAAAATCAACGAATATTTGTAAAAAAAAGAAAAGTTGGGAGAAAAACGTCAATTTATGATTTTAGGAGGTTCTATGAGGTTAACGCAGACTATGATTTTTCTCTGGTTTTGTATCTTACTTTTTGAGCTTCTTTCACGCCTTTTTCTGTCGTTTTTGTTTTGTTTTTTGGGTTTTGTATTGTGAATTCTCAAGCTTCTGGGTTTTTCGTCGACAAAAAAAAATTACCAAAACTGCCAGGATATCCGAATAATAAACGGAAATGGATCAAATTCCACTCAAAGTTGGAATTTTCGGAAGTCCTTTTTTTTAATAAAAAATATTTTCAAAAATTAAATTCCCAAAAATTATATAAATTCAAAAAGATATTTGTGCGTGATGGGCATTAATTTAATTTGTTGTATTAAAACATGAAAAATGGAATACGATTTTTTTGTTTTTATATTTAATTTTTTTTTTAATAAGGATTTTTATTGAACGATACCATATATATTTCTTGTACAAGCAATTATTTTCATAATGTTATAAATTTTCACCAAAAAAAATGAAAAAAAAAAAAGAAGAAAATTTCGTATTTAAATATGAAAAATGGTATAAAATTGTTGATAAAAATTGTCTAAAAAAATATACGAAAAGGGGAATATATACTATGTACGAGTAGGTATAGGTGGTTTTGTGTTAATGTTATCGACAGTAGATTGCGTGTTTAAGTATCATAATCATATTAAATTGGGGTTGTTTACCTTTTGTACATTTTAAGACTTTATGTATTTAATAAGAATAATGTAACTATATTTACTTCGTTTAACTTATTTACTTGTGATAATAGTGTTGTTTTTTGTTGTTGTTTTATTTCAAAAAATTAATCCTTTTAGTATCGATTTTATGAAATAAATAAAATAAAGGCGTTAATTTTCTTTTATTTATAATTTATTACTTGTGGAAATTACATTTTGTTAAAAAAAGAAAGGATTTTTATTTTATGTTATGTGAAAGGATAAAAAGAAAAATATAGGATATTAGGAAAGTTCGAAATTCTCTAAAATAGGTCATCAAATAAAAAGAAAAAAGGGGTCTTAAGATCCCTTATATCGAGAAGGACAAACAAACAAAAAAAAAAGGTGTATTCTACGAAGATCCTTTCATTATGTCGCTAAAACTTTAGAAAATATAATGATCAATTTTTTTTATTTGGAAAAGAGCACAAAATTTAAGTACGGGTTTTACAAAAAATCTCTCAGATTGCTTCCTTGAAATTTAAATTTAAATTTTTTCTTAAAGAGGAAAAAAACAGAATGAACAAGTGAAAATGATTTAGAATATTCTGATGAACTTACTGTAAAAAAAAACTTTCAATTATTGGATTTTTATAAAACTAGTACCCAAACCAGAAGTCCCTTTAAAATGATGATGAAATCCCAAAAAAAAAATTTGAAATTCTTTATTTTCTTTTATTCGAAAATATTAAACGATTGACGTATCACACTTTATTTTTAGGGTGATATTCACCATCGAGTTTTATCTCAAATTTATTTATCATTTTAAAGCTATACGATAGCTAGAAAATATGACAATTCACAGATTTGAGTCTAGGTGTAAGGAAGAGTAAGAAGAATAAATTATATCCCATTTCCTTCGTTTTTTTGGTTCTTTTCAAATTTAGAATAAGTCACCTCATCTCATACTTCTTTGAAAGCTCGATAAGATTTGAGATATTAAGATTTTCGATTTACTTTGCAATGTGAACTATTTCTAGTGGTCCTATTTGGCCTAAGTGAGAGTTTTCCTGACAAGATGCCACTATTTTCCGTAACTTAAGTCATCATGGTGAAAAGGAAATTTTTAAATTTGTTTCACCTCATATTAATTTCAATTTAAGTTTAAATCAAATTGGTGAATACCGCTCTAAAAATATAACAAATTTTTCCATGTGAACATTATAATTATATAGATCGTAGATATTAAATGTAATTTTTAATGAACAAAAAAAAGGGAGCATGTGTTATTTATTCATAATTATAATTTTCCATTCAATATAGATTTTATCATATTGATATTGTCTCATACATAAATAAACTGTTCACATAAATAATATATTCACATATCAACGTTTTGTATAACAATTTTGTGAACACATCATAATTTATGAATTTTAATAATATTTAATTTATTGAAAAATTGTCATTAAAAAAAAAAAAAAGTTTACTTTATAATGAAAATTGTACAGTGAATGAGTCATTAATAATTTAAATACACACTATAATAGGACATCGACATCAAATACATTTTATTATTTTCATATATCATCACTCCTTTTTAGTTTTTTTGTCTTTTTTATTTATGTTTTGTGTTTTGTTAATAGTGTGGAAAATATCAATAAAATATAAATTTAAAAAGCATATTTCTTTGTTTAAAAATCAGATAGGTAACTGTCAATTGTATATTATATGATAAGTATCTAATTATGTGTGTTTTGAATGATTCATAAAATATCTAGTACAATATATGTATATTTTGTTTTATTACAAAAAAAAAGGATAATTAAAATTTTATGACAAAGTTTTGTATTGGAAAAAAAAGGATATTATTTTTTTTTAAATATTAAAAACAAGTAAATTTATGAGTGTTTTGTTAGGAGGTTTTCAGAGAAAAAGGACTTTTAGAAGTTTGAGAAAAAAGTTTTGAAGGTACGTAGTTGATTTTTCAGAATTTTAAGCTTTTGCATCTTTGTGGATTTTACTGGAGTGTCTTAACCCAGTTCAGTTTCAATCTCTGTGTGTTTCATGTATTGAATTTTTTTTTTTTTTGGCGAAGTTTTTCCTATCTTTAAATTATACTCTGGCTTTTTTTTTTAAGTTAAATTTATTTTTAAAGAAAATTCTTCTCACTTTTTAAGCATTTTCAAATAATTCACTCAGACATTTTTCAGTTCACTCTTTTAAATTGCAAACTTTTAAAATATTATTCACACAAATTGATTTTTTCTTTCAAAAGAATCTCAATCTATGGATTTTTCAAGGCTATTTTGTAGATAAAATAATTAAAAATTAAATTTCAAAAAATTTTTCATCGTTAATATCAAAAACTTTAATCTCTAAAGAATTTTTCATATTTTTTTCATGAACACAATTTTCAAGTGAGAAAAACAAAAACAAAAGCCTTTTAAAGCAAATTTATGCGTTTTAATTGTAGATAACAAAAATTGACATACATAAACCGTTTTTTCCAATTTTTTTCTGTGTTATTCTTTTTTTTTTTTTTTTTGAAATAAAAGCCCTTTTACTGTGATTATTGTATTAAAATTCACTGAAAGGATAAATTTCAAAGTAATAACACATGGGAATAGATCAAGTAAAATTTTTTTTTTTTTTTTTTTATGTGTGTTTATGTAACGATATCTGATATACTTGTCTAAATACTATTCCATGTACCATATTTAAATTGTAAAAGGATATTTGTTTTTTTTTTTTCAGTGTTATTGTTTTGGAAATCAATCGATATTATAGAGCATTCTGTGTATAATACATATAGTTTTCTGTTAAATGACCGTAGTATTTACATATATCCTTGATATGTATGTATGTATATGATTGTTTAGTGTATTTTCATGTTATCCAGTAGAGACCAATTTTTAGAGAATTTATAAAATCATTTAACAAAAACATAAAATATACATAACATATCAATTTATATGCAATATAGTTTCTTTTTACATAAAAATATCCATCAGTGTGTATTTACGCTTAAAACCAATCTGGATGAAGGAAAAAAAAAATAATTTAAAAAACAACAAAACCAACAATAACAACAAAAAAAACCATAGTAAAATAATTCTAAATAAAAATTTCAATTCAATCTTTAAAAATTGAAATTGATTGAAATGAGAGAAAATTTTATTTGATTTCTCGATTGAAATATCAAATTTACAAAAAAAAAAAAAACAAAAAAAAAAAGAAAATGTGCAAAACTAGGAAACAAAATTTTGAAAAAAATTGGACATACAAAAAAGAAAAAAACAAAATATGTCTGTATCTTGTTATCCTGTATAGACACAGGTGTATGTATTAAAAATAAAAAAAAGTCTACTATTTTTTATGTATGTATACGTAACTGAATTTATAAAAAATACACAACAACAAAAAAAAAATAATAATAAAAAAAAAAACGTAGAGGAATTTTTCATGTTTCTCATTTTATTTCCTGTTTTTTTTTTTTTGTATTTTCCGAATTTTTTTTTTTTCGATTCATTTACTTGTTTTCAAAAGTTTTTTTTTATTTCAAATTTCAAACGTCAGATATTCAGAACAATTTATTTGAAAATATTTAAATTTTTGTAGTTTTTTCTTTTTTTACTGTGTACGATTTTTGTTTAAAAAAAAAAAATTTTGTTTTTTCCTCGCCAAAATAAAAATGTTTTTTTTTTTGCTTGTTCAATTAATCGATAATTTGCATTAAAAGAATTTTTTTTTTATTCCTTTCAGTTTTTTCATTTTAAATTGAAAAACATTTGAAAAGTTTTGTGCATAAAAGTTTTTCTATTTCAGAAGAAAAAAAAAACAGAAAATTATTATGCAAGTGAATATTTGACAAAAAAATTTAAAATTAAATTTATTGAGAAATTTCGAAAACAAAAAAATTTGTAATTTTATAATTTCGTTTTCGTGACTGGGATTAACATGAATTTGACAGGATAACCGTTCTATTGGACGTTAGTGATTTTTTATTTTTGCATATATTCTGGTGTGGTCAGATCAGAGGGATCTTTTGGAAAAAAAAAAGTCAACGTGAATTTGGTATGCACCTTCTAATAGAATTTTAGGATTTATTAAAAGCCTAAATCTTTGAAAAGCAAGGGCGACACAGAACATTTTGTTAGGTCGAGGTGCATCAAAATGCCCAGATAACTGTCTTATCTTATCTAAATTACATACTTTGAATTTAAGATGCTTGTGATTCTCGCGTGGAGTTATCATGGTTATTTCTTCTAATTGAAGGTATCGTGTACAGGATAATTATTCCCTGTTATCAGGATACTTGATTTTTTGTTAGAAAACCGAAAATTACATTTAAAAGCTTTCGCTCATGAACTTTTAAAAATAACATTTACTTTATAAATTTGTCGGAATTTATTTAAATAGTCCCAAACAATCTTAATTTTAAACATTTAAAGTATCTTCCGTAACACCAAAGTCTAGACCTACAGATCTTGTATTTCTAAATTTGAATAAGAACTTCAAGTTTTTTGATGATTTCTGCTTACTGCCACACTTACCGTAACACCACAAAACATGTTAGCTTGCACTTTATAAGTATGTATGTATGTATTTTCGTTGATATGACGGAAGATGTATCAGAAAGAGTCGTCCTTTTTTCAAAACCTACTGAATTGGAATGCATTCAAAAATTGAAATTTTTTTCTTCTCAATTTTAATTAGAAGCTTATAAAGTCATGCTTTAAATCCTTGAAACAACAACAATTATCTTTGTATAAAAATCCATTTGATTTTCTGCTTTTCTTCACAAATATATATCCTTTTAACTTAAAAATACATTATTTTGCTTCATTTAAAAATTGAATTTCATTATCTTAATTATTTTTTGTTCTTAGTTTTATTTTTCCTTCCATTTCCCTGTGTATTTTTCATTTCAATATAATTTCCAATTGACCGACTTTCAACGTTATATTAATTCTAATGCATTGCACACCATGTGTGCTCATCTTATTATATAAAAGATTATGATAATCATAATATTTTTATTCTTGAACTTGAATGTAATATGTATGTGAATTCATATGTTTTTTTTTAATATAATTTTTTTTTTTTATTATTTATGGGATTTATCAGAACACAAAAGCAGTATCTTTTTTTTTTTCTTCTTCTCTTTAATTCTTCAAATACGTTTTCATAATCATGTGCAACATTTAAAGAATTTTTTTTTTCTATTGTTTTTTTTTTTTGTTTTAATTTTCAGATTCTTTCAATGTCGTTTTTTTTTTATGAAAGAAATCTTTGTTAATTTATTAAAGAGTTGAAAAAAAAAAGAAGAAGAAGAGAAAAATATTTAAAATAAAGAAAATATTGTTTCAAAAGATTGTTTTTTTTTTTTTTTAAATTAAAGAAAGAAAAAAATCAAAAACAAAAAAAAAGTTTAATTTTTTGTTCTCATAATGAAGAGATATGATAAGAACTGGGGATTTATTTATTCATTAAAATGTATTTTGTTCTTTGTTTTTTTTTTTTTTTTTGCTTATGATCCTTGAACCTTGATAAAAGAATTTTTTCTTTATAAAAATAGACTTTAGAGTTAAGATTTAAAAAAGAGAAAAAAAAAACAAATAAAGTTTCATTATTATCTATTGCACATGCATCTTGTACACATTAAAGAATTAAAAACAATATAGTTTTTCCTTTTTTTTTTTCTATTTTCTGAGAGTATCTGTATGAGTTTTTCTTTTGTGTATTCGAATATTTAATGTAAAAAATATTTAAAAAAAAAAAAAAAATTTAAAACAAGGATTCGTTGAAGCACTAATTTGAATAATTGCTTTTTCTTTAATTTAACAAGATTAAAGAGAAAAAGTATTAATGGTATATATCAAAAAGTACCATAATTTTGAAAAATATGAAAATTGTTAAGACCTCCTACAAAAGTATGCATCTTGAAAATATTATATTTTTTTCTTTAAAAAGTCTTTTGTATTTGTTTTTTTTTTTTACAAAAGTAATACGGCATTAGAAAGAATCAAAAGAGCTTTTGAAAAAGTAAAAGAAAAATTCTTCCAATAATATACATTTGTAAAACAATTTTTTTTTTTGTTATTTTTGTCTGACTCCGAATTTATGGAATTTTCAAAATAAAAATAAAATTAGTAGTATTAAATACAAAGTATAAAAAGTTTACTTTTTAAAGCTTTACATGGCTTACATGTTATCCCGTAAAATATGCAAATTTATGAAAAAAATAAATATATACAAAAATTTTTAATGTTTATATGTATGTACATAAAACACCTACACAACAAGCAAATATATTTTTCATTTTTTTGTTGTTGTTGTGTTTTATAAAATAAACTACACTTTTCTTTAAGATAAAAAGTTTTCTAACTCTTTTTTTGTTTTTTTTTTTTGTTTTTTTCGTTTTTTTTAAAGAAATATGAAGTGTATGACATTTATATGAAAAGTTTTATGAATTAAATTATATTTTTCATGAGAAACGAAAAAGAATAAGAAAAAAAAAATAAAATAAATAAATAAAATGTATTTATTCTACTTATTTGAAGAGACTACACGATACATTAATGTACAACAAACATGTTTAACAAAAAAAAAAAAAATAAATAAAAAAATATGGAATTATTTTGACATGATGCACGTATCATTTAGCTATATAATAATGTTTTATTTTTTTTTTTCTGATATCTAATATAACAAACATGACAACACTACTATATTATTTTGTTTTTTTGTACAAGATCTTGTAAATTTAAAAAAAAAAAAAAACAAAATTAAATAAAATAAAACAACATTGAAGAAAAAATGAGAAAAAGTACTACCATAATTATTTTTCTTCAAAAGATGTGGAAAAGAAGAAAAAAGAATTATTATTTTTTTTTTTACTTAAAATTAAAAAGATACATACTTAGAAATAAAAAAAAAAAAAATTTAATAATAAAAATATTAAAAAAATTAAATCATATTAAGGAAAAAAATGTGCTTGAACATGAAATTCATGTCATTTTTTATAAAAATTTTTCTGATGTGACATATAATATAATTTTCACTTAGTTTTTCTTTTTATTAACCCTTTTTTTTTAATGTGTTTTATTTTCACAATGTGATGGGTGTTGCAATCGAAGGAACAAAACATTTTTCTTTATTTTGGAGAAATTCGAAAATTCACCATGGTGTTAGCTAACTAATATGGTAAATGTGATTATATTTACCACTATATTATGGTTATTGTGGTAATGGTTAAATTTCGAACATAAATTTGACATTTGACAATTAAGAATTTTTTATCTTAATAATTCGCTTGTTGAAAAATATTAAATGAAATTAAAAATATATAAAGTATAAAAATAGATATTTTTCAAGCTAGAGCCTGTTAGGTCATCTAACTCGTCTTTCAAATAATCTACAAAAGAAATTTATTTTTAAAATATACAAAAATTTCAAAAATATATAAATAATATGAATAGTATAAAATATAAATAATATTACTTGCCATTATTACTGCACATATCGTCCATCATAACCAAATCAACTATTGAAAAAATTTGATCATCATTGATCATTTGTGGTAACATAACCTTTACCGAAATGGTAAATATTTGAATATGGTAACTGAATACTTTAGGAAACTGGTAAATTTACGAATATGGTAGAATTACTTTTGGCTATTATGGTATAGCTACCATGATCAATTTTCGAATTTCCCCCTTTTTTTTTTGCTTTTTGTTTCAATTTTTCGTCCAAAAATCATGAGAGTTCAATTTCACAGTTTGAAATACATAACTAATTTCTTTCAAATCAACTGTCCTGCTGTTATCCTTTTTAAATCTTTTTTTTTTTCTAATTTAATTTGTTTCCTTTGTTTTATTTTATTTGTTTTTTTTTTTTTTTGTATTTTAAGAAATTCAATTGAAACTAAGTACTTGTGAAACACTACTTCTTACTACTTAAATATATATATTTTTTTTCATTTTGCAGGATTATCTGATTTTTAAAACACTTGAAAAGCTAAACAAAAAAATAAATACATTGTTTTAGATTTTCAATTGTTTTTTCTTTCACAAAAAAAAAAAAAGAAGATGTAAGCAAGTTTGTAAGTAAGTTTGTATTACATATTCTATGATATCCTTTTTTTTTCTGACTGACTTTTCAAAACATGACAACAACAAAAAAAATAGTGCAGTTTTGTAAATGAATTTTGAAAAGAAAATAAAAAAAAAAATTAACTGTTAAAGTACCTACCTATGCCAGAATTTAATTTGTATTTTTTTTTCTCCTTTATTTTTATTTTGTAAAAAAAAAAACAACAATATCCTGCAGACAATCATATAATGAACACATAACACACAGAGGAAGAAAATAATTAGAGAATTACTTTAGAAAAACAAAAAAAATCATACATAAGAAAAGTTAAAAATACAGTTAAAAAAAAAAAATAGGAGCAACAAAAGAGCACGGACTCTTGTTGAGGGTGAATATCCTGTGAAAAATTGACATTGTAAAACAATGTATCTAATTGTAAGAAAAAATTAATTTTTTTAAACAAATATATATGGAGCAGTCAAATACACGCACACACAAAAAAAAAATGAAAAAGGATATCATCAATCCGAACAATAATTTTATGTGTTGTTTTAGTTTCTTTTTTCCCCTAGTTTTTGTTTTTCTTTTCTAAATTTTCCTTTTTCTTATCAAAATAAATACTTCTAGTACATAATTGCATCTTTCAAAGACAAAAAAAAAAAAAATAAAGAAAACTTTTTTAAGATTTTGCTTTACTTTCAGCAACAGCAACATTTTTATTTCCGAAATAAAATGTGCTTTTATGTTACATTGAATTTTTTTATTTTTTTTCAATTGTTGTTTGTTTGAAGGAAAAAAAAGTAGGTTTTCCACTCTCTCGGAAAAGAAAAAAGTATCTACGATGTTTTTTTTTTTGCTTCTTTCTTTTATAATTTTTCATGTAATTTGAAAATTGGATAAAATGTTTACTTTTCAAAAACATACAAAATTAAGTGCATGAATTCTGTAATTTTGTTTTTTTTTCTCTTTTTATGTATTAAATTGATTTTGTTTATTTGTTAGTGTGTGTGTTGTTATTGTTGTGTTATAAAAAGAATCTTCTACATTTTATGTATTATATGAGTGTAGATTTTTTTTTTTCGTTTTTGTTACAAAGAAATTCACAAGAAAAATGTTATTTTTGTATAAAAAGGTACTTAAATTACGATTGAAAAAAAATAAAACAAATGCTTTTTTTTTCTTCTATTTTTATATGAAAAACACTAGAAAAAGGGTTAAAAATCTTTTTTTGTAAAAATATAATAGAATGAAAAAAAAATTTTTGTGAGAACAGATTTTTTTAATTAATTTATTTTTTTAAGATACTTTTTATAATCTAATTTTAAATTTCAAAGAATTCTGTTATTTTTGATTTAAAAAAAAAAAAAAAAAAAAAACAAAATGATGTTATTTTCAACAATTGAATGAAATTTTGGTATGTTTTTTTTGTGAGAAAAAATATTTTTTAACAAAGTCTGTTTGAGTTTTTTTTTTTTTTTAAAGGAGTTTTTTAATTGCAAATATTGAGGTTGAAAGTTCTTTGACTTGAAAATATTTATTTAATTATTATCCTTGTTTTTGATTAATTTTAATTTGAAACAAAAGAAGAAAATAAAAGTATTGAATTACGATATTATTTTTCGAGAATTTTAATGAGTTTTCGCTTAAAATTCAGAAAATTAAAAACATGTTGATAGGCCATATTTGGAAAGTTCAATGATCTGATTTTTTCAAGAATTCGAAATATTTTAAATCAATATCGATTGTCCTTTCCAACGAAAAGATGGCTTTTGGCTAAATAGTTATGAATAGAAAATGTATTTTTCATTTTTTTTTCTTTTGATTCTAGAACGAACACAATTAAAATTCTTTTTTGTTTTAAATTCAATCGACCTAACAATTTACAGAAAAAAAAACCAAAAAAAAAACAAAATATTTTTTGTATTTTAATTGGCGCCGCAGAGAAACAATTTAATTTTATTAATTTAATGTGTGTGCCCATGGAAAATATGAAAATTGTAACAAAGTATATGTAACAAAAAAAAAAAAATTTTTTTTTTAATTGTTTTTGGAAATAAAATAGCTTGAAGTAGAATATTCTAACAAAAGAATAACAAATAAATTTTTTCATAAAATACAATTTAAAAAAAAAAATATTTGTCTACCATTTTGTTTCAAAAATTAATCATTTTTTCTTTGAATAAACTACCCGATAATTTGTGCTCACAATAATTCATTCGCTATCAAACAGAAAACAATTAAATCAATTTTTTTTTTGCTTCTAAAACTTTTTCATTTATTTAAAAATCAAAGTAATTAATTTTAATTCTAAATTACCATTCATTTTTAGTATTTAATATTTCAATGTGTTTTTTTTTTTACACAGGAAAAAATTTGTTGAAGTAAATTTCAAAGTAGTCATGTGTGATTTTTAGACTTGAATTTAATTGAAGGCGTAGACGTAGAAAAGATTAAAAATATTTTTTAATTACTTTTGAATTAAAAATCTAGACTTTTTGACATCGTTCAAGCCTTGGAAAAAGGATGTGTATTCTTGTAGAATAATACAGGGTTAGAATTTTCTCTATGAACTTATTTCTATATAAAAATTAATATGTGAATCTTCTGTGCGAACCTGTTAAGATTCTTTAAATCTAAAATGAATCGAAAATTTTTATCTGTGTATCTTATCAAACACTATCCAAAAAGAAGAGTGGGAAAAAAAAAAAATCTGAATAAATTCAAATCCTATTATTTCATATGAATTCATATTTTCACATTTATATCTTCATACGTATAATATGTAAAAAGATTTATGAATATACAGAAAATATGCATTACATCCAAGAAAAACAAAGAACAGAAAAAAAAAAAACATATGAAAAAATTTACATATATGTCTTCCTGGATGTATCGCACACACATATTATGTACATATATTATTTTTTGTTTTTTTAAATAAATTTTATGTTCCTTTTACATGCAATCTATTCATTCTATTTTTCATTATTAATATGCAAAATATCTTTTCATTTTTCAAAAAATTCCAATTATGCATGTTAAAGAAAAAAACTTAACAGGAGAAAAAAAAAAAACAAGAAATTAATAGTTTCTTTTTTTACATTTTTTGTGTTTTTTTTTTTTTTTTTTTTTTTTTTTTTTAGATGTATGAGTATACTTTGTCTAGCTGTTTAATTACTGTGCAATTTTTTTTTTTTTTTTTTTGTAACTTTTTAATTGTGTAGGAACTGTTTGGAAAGCAATTTGTGAAAATATAGCGTTCATAGCTATGTGTTGTACGAAAGAGTTAAATAAATGTGAAAAATTGATGAAGGCGGATGTTATATATGTTCTATATGAAAATTAATGAAGAAAATGGGAAAAAAGATAAAAAAAAAAAGTATAGAAATAGATTTTTCTTGATTATTACTTTTTTTTTTTCGAAATTTCTAAATTGGAATTTTATGGGTATTTTCACATTACATCATTACAAATATATTTAGAGAATTTTTCGTAATTATTTTCGTTCTATTTCGATTTTATTGTGAATGGATTTTTTATGTTTGTTTTTTTTTTTTTAAATTCCTGTTGATTTTGTTTTTTTTTTGTTTGTTTTAGTAACTATTTTCCACCTACTCACTCTTTATTTATTCAAAGTTTTTCGATTTTTTAAATATTATTAACAAAAAAAAAATAAAATAAAATAAAATAAAGCAAAAAATATATATTATATAAAAACTAGAAAACAGTTAGATATATACGTATGTATCTGTTTGCCTCCTAGTCAGTTATTTTTGTGTTCATTAAAATGCTCACAGGAATAAAAATTGTTTTTCATTATTATATCATTTTTTTCTCTCGACTAATTTGAAATGTAAACGAAAAAACAAAAAAAAAAAACAAGTGAAAATGTAATCTAATACGCAATATTTTATTTTGCATTTTTTAATTAAAATTCAAAAATTATTCTCCAAATAAAAAAAAAAAAAATTTTTAAAAAACTGTATACGGACCGGATTGTGTATAAAATGTGATCATGTAATAACAACAACAAACGAAAAATTCAGGTGAAGGGTGTATTAACAAGGCTCGAAAGAAAAAAAAATTAATTAAATATCAGAATTTGGCGAGACTGAAATATTAAAATAAAAATTCGTATTTTGGCTTTAAATATGATATCACAAAAATTTTTTGTAAATCAAATTTACATGTGTCATATGTTTTTTTGGAGTTTTTTTCAAACTCATATATGCAACGCAATTTTTCTCTCAAATGTCATAGGAAGTCTAAAATCAAGGCATAAACATAATAAAAAAATTTGATATTTCCAGTATTTTGTCGATGATTAAACTCTGAAGATATTCACACGAAAAAAAATTGCATATCCTTAGCATACTTTTAGGCATTCGTTTTTTTTTAAATTACTCTTTTTAATTTTGGTTTTATAAGTGACTTTTACCACTAGCTTCTAATACACATAATTAATATTTTGTATTATAAAAATTCGAAAAACTACTTCAAACTTTTTGTCCTAAAGGAAACGATAGACAATATAGAAACATAAATTTGAACGATTAAATTTGAGATTTTTCGAAAATTCGAAAATTGTATGGAACCAACTTCACGCTTTCTTCATTAGAAGCTTGTAAATGGGGTAGAGGAGAAGACAACTGAACGTTAAATTATTCTTTCTACAAAAAGTTTGTGTTTCTGAAAGGAAGGGGGTTGGACAAGAAAGCTATAAAGGTTTGTTAATTGTGGTCGAATGCTAGTCAGTCAGTTGGTATGGAAAAATTTCGAAAACTCCAGAACTAGCACCGACATGTATTTTATATAATTTTCTCTAAACGACACTAACTAACGGTTTTTTACCGCTAAATGTTTATAAATATATTATTTTCTTTTCGAAATTATATTTTTTAATCAGTGCTGAGAAAGTTATTTCTAACCGTTCACCCTCTGAATACATTACAGTGTAATTTTCATTTTTTTTTTTTACCTCTATTATTATTGTTATATTTTACTTCCTAAATATTATCCTTTCATTTTTTTTTTGTTATTTGAAAAATTGTTTTTTTTTTTTTTTAACAAAATTTAAAAAATTACAATTTTTAAAAAATAATTGGTGTATGTACAAAAACTGAAATAGTTAAAATATATGAACGTACTATAGAGTACGTTAATAGTCCTTAATAATACTTATACATATAAATTTCATTGTATTTTGTTGAATACATCAGCTGGTCAAATTCTCAGAGTTTAACTAAAATAAATAGCTTCGTGCATACATACATACACATACTCTTCACATTCGTATATAATGATGAAAATTCAACAAAATCATAAACTAAATGAAAGATAGTTTGTCTATTATAAAAAATAAAAAAATAAAAAAAAAAAATAAAAAAAATAAAATAAATAAAAATCCTCTAGTATGAAGAATAACCATCATTATCATTATTATTATGATGTTACTTACATATGAAGTGGGTGGAATATTTTTTTTTCCTGATTTAAAAAAAAATGAGTGAAAAAAAAAAAAACACGAATAAGAAATTATTTCCAGTACATCGCATTGTACACTATATGCAATAATAATAATAATAACAGTGATTATATTATTATTACTATTATTGCTGATGTGTTATTTCTGATGTTCTGCATGTTTTCAATGTATGTACATATGTGAAAAGGAAGAAATAAAAAAAAAAAGAAAGAGGAAAAAAATGTAGTATATATCAAGGAAAAAGGATAATAAAACTATTTTATTCAACCATCATACATTTAATTACATGATATTATTATGTATATGTATATATTCTCTGAGGTTTATATTATACAGCACGTAGTGTATATCATACAGTTTATCTTGAAAAAAAAAAAAAAAAAATACATACGAGTATATTGTAAAATAATGTGATTATTGTTCATGAATATCTTTTCTTTTTTATTTTTTTACAATTCATTAATTTGTTGAATTTTTCCTTCATTTTTTTTTTTAAAAAAATATTTTATCATCATAAATGCATTTCATTGTGAAAGATAAAAATCCGTTTTTTTTTTTTTTTTTAAAAAAAAGAGAGTTTTCATAATCGTACATATCGAAGTCCTTGTAAATAAAAAAAAAGGATATATTATTCGTTTGTTGCCTGTTTTCATACTTTATTGATTAATTACAATTATTGTAATGGAAAAGGAAAAAAAAATACTCAGCGATATGAATATGGTTTATTGCTGAAAAAACAAAACCTCAGAAATGATTATTTTATTAAAAATACACACACACACACACACATGGTATACTTACTTGTATGTAAATATTTTAAATATATGTATGTACTATTTTTTTTACATTTATATTAAGTATCTTTTATTTTTTTCGTAATAATTTTTATATTATATTCTATTTCTTCTTCTTCTTTTTAATTACAGGCATAAAATGAAATTTATTATTCAGGAGGATATACCAACTATAAAATCGTAAAACATTTTCAAAAAGAATCGTTGATTTACACGATTAATTCATTTCTTTCACAATTATTGGATAATCTACATAGAATCTCTATTTATCCTTTATTGTCATTTAAAGAAAAAAGAATATATAACTAACAACTATAACAACAACAAAAAAAAAAAAAAAACGACCATTAAAAAAGTGAAGAAAATAATTGTGTATTCAATTGCAACAATTGTGTTTAATTACCAGAAATATTGTGCAACTATAAACGTGATTTGTGTACATAAAAAAAAAACAACAAAAAAAAAAAAAATAAATCGAAAAGTTTAAAATACCACTTTAAAACAAAAAAACAAACAAGGATTTAAATTATTCCAAGAATAAAAGATTAGAACGTTAACAGCAGAAGTAACGGTACGGTAGTTAAAAATCGCGTATCGTATAGCCACAATAAATTTAAATTGAGAAAATAATCCTTTTTTAGTTTTATTGAAATTCAAATTGTGTAATGTGCAAAAAGAAACAACAACCAAACTATTGAAGAATTCAGAAAGGATACTGTTTAATAATTCACTATCGTTTTTTTTTTTTTTTTTTTTTAAAAACTTAATGAATGTGGGTTTGGCCGTTTATTTAAAAGAATATTTAAATTTTTAAATAGTTTATTTGTTTAATGATGATAATTAAGGAATGTATATTCTACCTTTATTACTACTATAACTACAACTACAACTTTATTAATAACAACAACAACAAAAACATCATTAAGGATCAGCATCATCATCATAATTATCATTTAACAAGCAGTACAGATTTTAACAGAATGATGAGTTTTCAACGATAATTAAACTAATTTCGCCCAAAATCGAATCGATTTTGAAAGAAATAAATATAAACACACATACATACATATATATATATTTACTAACTTATGAAAATAAAGAAAAACATGGCACATAGCTACTACCTTATATTTTTCGTTCTCATCATGTATTCAGGTTAGTGCAATTCATTTCATATTTCTTTTTTTTTTGTTGGTTTTTTTGTAATTTTTTTCCAGGTTATTTTTTTTTTATTTCAATTTTTACTTACTTTTTGCTCCTTTTTTTCCATCATTTTAAATCGTATCACTTTATTTTTGACCTCTTTTTCCGTTGGATAAAGTTCATTTTGTTTAGGTGGGGACGGTGGGGTATGTGTTAAAAGAGAGAGCAAAAATTAATTATATGGTAAAAGTTTTAGTTTTGTTGTTTTTTTGTTTTTTTTTTTTTTAAATGAAATGAATGAATACTCGTAGATTTTTATTTTTCATATGTGCAAGATATATATTTTTTTTCCTCGTCATATCCTTGGAAATATGTGCAATTCGTATGGGGATTTTAAAGTGTACTTGAAACTTTATACCTAACTAATGATTAAGTTTTTTCAATTAAAATTGTTGATTGGTTTTGTTGTTGAATGAAATTAAAGTTAAAAAATGAGAGAGAGGATACAAAAAAAAAATAATAAAAAAAAATCTGTAAAAAACGCAATGAAATGAGGGTAAAAAAACGGCAAACAAAAAAAAAAAAAACAATAAAAAGTAGGAGTATGAATCTAATTAAGTGTTTCAATTTAGTTGCAAAAAAAAACTGAAAAAAAAAAAATCTACAAGAGAAATGAAAAAAATTACACGAAATTAAATATTAAAGGAAAAGAGAGAATTTGAAAAAGAAAAAAAAAAATCAAGTACGATGACTTTGCAAAAATCATTAATGAATTACGTGATTTTTTTTTTTCTCTTTTTTTGCTTTGAATTTATTTTTTCATTCTCTTAGTTTTGTTAAAAAAAATATATAATCTGGCACGTCATTCATAATTAAGTGAAAATCGAAGTAGTTGATATCCTTCTGTGATAAGCTTTTTCTTCACCCTCTATGTACATTGCATGTACAATGTTCAAGAAATTAAAAGAAAAAAAAATAATAATTTGAAGAAATGAAAATCGTAATCGTAAGTTGCACAATTATTTTTTTTTAGAATTCAAAGGAAATTAAATACTAAGAAGAAAAAAAAAATCCTTTATTCGATTTTGTTTTTTCTCCCAGTGTTCATATATTGATTTTTATTTTTCTAATAGAGTCCTGGTGTGAAAGGACACAAGAAAAAAAAAATGAGATAACAAATAATAAAAATCCATACCGGAAGGAAATAGACTATACCTATTTCAATTCAATGTCCTTTCTGTCAATAATTATATATATTTTTTTTTTTGTGATTTTTTTCCCGTTCACGAAAAACGAGACAAAAAAAATTAAAATTGAAAGAGAAAAAATGACAAAAACAGAAAATATCAAAAAATAAAGATTTTTTTGTTTGTTTGTTGTTTTTCGTTCAGATTATTATTGGTCAGTCTAATTTTTATTTATTGATTTTTATTAAGGATATCCGGTCTGGTTTATTATTGTATATAGAATTGGATTACAATTGGCCACATTGAGTGAGGAAATAAACAAAAGAAGAAGAAGAAGAAGAAAAAAAAATAGTAAAAAATTGTATGCCAAAATAATAATAAAAAAAAAAAAAGGATATGGGGTCAAAAACATTGTACTCGTAGGTGTTACATAATATTTTGTTATTTCTAAGGATTCTTTAGTATGTTTTTTAAAGGATATTATTTTTGGTTTGACTGACCATAAACGATATTGGTAAGCATAAAAGTAATAAAAGAAACTGAAAAAGAAAAACTGTGAAAGAGAAAATACTTTGATTCATGAAAATGTAGATGATTTACGGTTATATTTTTTCAAATATAATCAGAAATCAAATGAAAATTCCGAAAATTTTCCTAAAATAAAAAAAAAAAGAATATGAAATGTTTCACATGTAAACTGAAAAATATTTTCCTACATGAATGTGCTACATTTCATTTCATCCTACATTAAGTCCTTATCGTTACAGATACACAAACATTGTGTGGGCGTGTGTGATAATTTTTAAAAAGAAATTAACTCTAATGGTATCATAATGTCATTTTAAAAATTTGTTGAATTACTTACGGTTAGAAAAAAGATAGAAAAAAAAAATATCTAAAAACGATAAAATGAGTTCCAAAATACAAATTTTATGACCAGTTTACTTTTTCTTTTTTTTTTTTTTTGGTTTTTCGTAATTTTTAATATGTCCTCTTTATTGCCAAATAAATGTTCTGTGTATGAAAAATGAAAATGAATTTTTTAGTTCATGATAAAAATCCCAAAAGGAATATGATTTTTTTTTTTTAACAAAATGGACTGGACATGTGATATGAACGTGTAACGTTACTCTTCCTAGTATCTGTTTTTTGTTTTTTGGCTTTCATTGTAAATTGATTGTCTAAAAATTATATATACGTATTTTCGGTTCCCAAAATGGTAATTAAAAAAAAAAAAGGCTTGGATTATCATTATTTAAGGTTTGTCTTTGAAACGTAACACTATATTTTCATCTATTACTCACACATATCTGATGTCATTTGTTAATTTGTAGAAAAACACAAATGAAAATAAATGTTATCCTTTAATTTAAATTTATCATATATGTATAAAAAAAAGTGTGAGTCATGTGATATTAAAATTAGAAATATTCCAGATAATCGGCCGTGAAGCACTTTAAACCTTTAACTTGCACAGAATTTTATCAAGGCTAGTTTGGGAATATCTTAAGACCAACAAAGTTTACTTAATGTGTATCTCAAGCCATTGTTTCCTTGGACCAAAATCATTCTGTGGTTTGTCTAGAATGTTCACAAAAAGAAGTTTAAAATAATAAAAAGTGAAAAAATACATCTCATTTGGGAAAAAAGCTCCTGGAAACCTACAAGCGAACGACGAGGTGCAGTACTAGAACCTGAAAATATGTCTTTTTTTTTCAACTTTAGGAGAGAAATTAAAGAGAAACAAAAAAACCAGAACATATCAAAGAATAACAAGCAAAAGAATTGATGAATAAGACTCAAATAATTTGTTATAAAGTTTCTTTTGAGAAGGATCCTTTATTTTATTAAACAGATACATTTATATAATTTGAAGAAAAACCCCTAAAACCAGAAAAAAATACAGAGAACAAAATATAATAAACTTTAATAATGTTCACATAAAATATAATTTTTATTTTTCGTTTTTTGTTTTTTTGATGTTTTTTTTGTTGTTTTTTGGCTTTCTTGTTTTTAACATAGACGATGAAATTCTTGAAGTGGAATTAAAACTCTTCAATCTGTTTCCCACAGAAGAAAGATTTTACACATTTTTACCACAAAGAACAATGAAAATAATCCAGTAAAGAAACCATCATCATCATCATCATCATCATCATAGAGTCCTGAAACATTCCAAAATGAATTTTTCAGATTCTGGGTACATAAAACCATTATGTGTGTATATGAACATAAAAGTTATGAAAAGAATCTGTGGGTATTTAAACATACTTTTCTGATAATATTATGTACCATGATGATGAAGAAGAAGATAACGATCATGATGATGATGATGTTAAAAGGGGAGTATATCCTTGTACAAGTAAAATTTCTAAATTCAGTAGACAACACACAAAAATGAAAGAAAGGACGAAAAAGAAGAAAAAAAAAAACCACCCATAATATACAAGAAAAAATTATAATGTAAGGTTAAATACCATAAAAAACAGATATTTGTTAGTTCTCCTTATCTATTAAAAAAAAAAAAAAAATTTTGTACATATTTGACTGAGTGAGTATCCTTTCTACAATCAAATAACCTTGAAAAGAATGAAAAAAAAAAAAAAAAGAAAGAAAGTACGAGTAAATATGTTCATGAAACTTAAATGTAAATCCACTTGATTCTCTAAGGATGAATACACGAAAAATTCTATGTGTTATGTGATATCAAATTGCTGATAGCATAAAAATGTGCTTTATTTTTGGTTTTTTTTTTTTTTTTTCATACTTACCATTCTTTCTTCTTCTTCTTTTTTTTTTTTTTTTTTGTGATATTATATCCTGACTGGATTTCAGTTATTTTTTTTTTCCCATTACTATAGGTATGTACTTTTGTTTTGTTACTGTCTCGTAGGAAAATCCTTTTTCGATATATCAGAAAAATATTTTCATTTTATTTATTTTTTATTGTTGTTGTTGTTGTGTTTTACTTTATATTTCATTTTCAAAAAAAAAGAAGAAAAAAACAAAAAAAAGAAAAAAAAAAACGTTTTGAATGAAGGCGAGACAAGTGAAATTACAAATACACATATCAAGTTCTTATTCAAGTATGTTTCCTACTCTGAATTCACAAAAGAATTATTTATATACTTTACAAAAGCTGAAAGAAAAAAAGCAAAAAAATAAAAAAAGGATACTCCATACACACAATATACCACCATCAAATGATTATTATTGTAATACATAAAACTTTCTTTCAAATTTTTTTTTTCTCCGTTTTTTTTTTTTCGAGTTTATTACTGCCCTTTCATTTTATTTAGTGCTTTCGTTTTTTTTTTTTCTTTCATTTTATTTCCTTCCGCCAACCTCTTGTCCTTGATTAGTCAAAGTTGAAATAGAAAAAAAAAAAAAAGAAAATAAATAAAAGCCAGGCGTAATCAAACGCTAAAATGAAATAGAAAAAAATTAAGGAAAAAAAATATAATAAGAGGTGTTATGATAAAAAAAAAAAAAGAAAAAACTTAAAGGAAGAAAGTTAAAAAGAAACGAAAATCCTTTTTCAGAATGAGTGACATACAAAAAGAAATGGCAATGTGAAATACTTAAATTGAAAATAGTCTGTAATATATTCTTTCTGTTTTTGTTATTTTTTTTTTTTTTTTAAATAAATAAAAACAAGAAAAATTTCATTCCATATGAAAGGATTTTATGTAAATTCCCTATTATACGTACCTTTGTTATTTGTATATGATATTTAACTGTTGAAAGCTTCTTTTTTTTTTTTTTTCATTCAATGAGAATTATTGCAAGAAAAAAAGGATATGAAAGAAAATGTGTACATTTTGATTCCATAGTAACTCGATTTATTTGGATTATACCCGTACATACGTTGTGTATTTTATTTGTATGTATATGAGTGCGTATATGTGTGTTATCAAAAACATATGCTAAAAAAAAAAAATTTCTTTCTAGGATTTTTGGTTTCATGGTAGGACTAACGATAAGAAAAGGATTAAAAATAGAAAGAGTCGGCAAATATTTTTTTTTTTTTTTTTTTTTTTTAATTTGAAATAAGCAAAACACATTTCAAACATTTCAATTTCTTTACTTTTATTTATTTTTTTTAAAGGCAAATACACACAGTTAAACAAAAACTGAAGAAAATAAAAAAAAGTTAAAAGTTAAGTGGTTAAAAGTTATATTGAAAAATCAAATTGAAGAAAAAAAGAAAAAAAAAAAAAAAGGGGGGGAATTAAAATGTATATATTTGAACTAAATAATTGAATATTTCTTATCGGAAAAAAAAGGGTTATTTTGAATTGAAAGTTGTTGTTTTTTTTTTAAATATTTTTTCTTCTTCTTGATTTGTTGTTAACTTTCTGTTAAAATGACAACCAAATAAAGAGAAATCCTTTAAAAGGAAAAAGGAAAAAAAAAAATAGGTATTTTGAATTTTCAAGTGGTCTGAAATTCACAAAGGAATGAAATTTTTTTTAAGGATTATTAAATTATTGAAAGAATATGATTGACATTTTTCGAAGGAAAAAAAAAACATTATTTTGATTAAAAGTTTATGAAAAAGTTGTTTTTAGTTTTTTTTTTTTTTTTTAGTAACAGAATATTCACCCTCTTTTTTTATGTAAATTTATAAAAATATGATTTGATTGTTATTTATGGATGTTAAGTTAGTAAGTTATTTAACAAAAGATTGGAATGTTAAAATAAAAAAATAAAAAAATTGATTTGATGTTTTTTTTTTTAATTTGAATTCTTAAATTTGAACTTTAAGAACGTTTAGGTGATCTTAAAGTTGAAAAAAAAAATTTATTTTGACTTTTAGATTTAATATGTTCGATTTTGAATTTGTGTTATGAGAAAAAATTGTTTTACAGGAATTGTTCATTAAATTGAAGAAAAAAAAAGGGGGTCGAGTAATTTATTTGAAACAAACTTTGAAAATTTCTTTATGAAAATGACACATATCAGGACAAAAAAAAAGAAAGCTTCAAATGGAAAAATTTATGACCTTAATCAGAGTAGCTTGAAAAGTAGGGTGGTGGAATAGAATGAAGTCCAGGAAAACATACAAAAAAATACAAAAATTGAAATTTTCAAAAAAGTTATGAGAAAAATTAGAGTTAATTTTCAAAAGCACAGATCCTATTTGGAGCGGTAAAACTATACAAGGATTAAAATAGAAGATTTCACTATTAAAAAAAAAAGTAGGGTTCTTGAGTAAGAACCAAAAAGTAAAAGCTTTTTTGAGATCACTGAAAACACTTTTAGAAGCAAACAATCATTTTACAAAACACAAAATCTCAACTCCCCATCCACCCCCATCAACAAAATTTTTTCTCATCAACTTTTATTCAAAGACCTGAACTTTTTGATTGGGAATGAGATTTTCTTGCAATCTTTAATCTCGTATTGAACACATTAAAAGTAAGTCCTTTTTTAAACCTATATGATACCTTCAAGCGAAATAAAAGCTATCCTGTTACGTTTGATAGTAAAAGGGTATTTTTTGCAAACAAGTTGAAATCTAGTTTGCAAAAAAAAAAAAAAAATTCTTAAAGCTAAGTAAACACTGGGGTTTCCACATTTACAAATTAATTATTTTTGAACAGAAAACTAAGAAATTATAATGAAATACAAGTAAATCATCCTTCATACCCTTTTGTAAATATTTTCTAGAAAAGTTATCTCAAATAAAAAATTTATTAAATCAATATTAAAAGTTTTACAATAAATTTCTTCTATTTTTTTGTTTTTTTCTCTTTCATTAAATGGAAACTATAACATGCTATGAGGCAATTTTTCAAAATTAATTCAATAATAAATACTCCTATAATTTTTCAAAAAAAAAAAAAAAAAAACAAAAATGAATTTTTAATTAAAATTATTTCATACATTAAAATATTCTTCTTCAGTAAATTTTAATAAAAATATGAAAGTTTTTTCTATTTTTTGTTATTTTGTATTCATTACGTTTTTTTTTTTTTTCTTTCTTCTGAATATAAAACATAAAAGTTATGATATGCATGTGAAATATATAAATTTTTTCTTAATGCTTTTTATGTTTTATGAATCAATAAATTTGTAAATTCTACTGATAAATAGATACTTTACATTTTATAGTATATACTCGTATAGATAATAATTTTCAATGAATCTATAAAGTTACATATATAAGTAACTTCATTTTGTAGCTTTTTTTTATATTTTTACAACATTTTTTTTTTTTTTTTATTATTTCTTTTAATTAATTTTTCCTTTTTTTATACAATTAAAATATGAATTTACCTTGTTTTTTTTTTTGGTTTCACATTTTTAATAAATTTTCAATTAAAAATCAATTAAATGAATTCTTCTTATTTTTTGTTTTTTTTGTTTTTCAACTTTTTTTATAAACTTAAAAATTCAAGGAATATTTTTTGAAGTTTTGTTACTGTGTTGGTTTGTATGTAATTTGTGTGTACGTGATTATACATTTCATTTAAATGAAAATGTGTTGTTAATTATAAATTAATATTTTTAATTTTTGTGAAATACAAATAAATATTTAAGTTTTGAAAATTTTTTTATTTTTTTTTGTTTTTTATATTGGAAAAAAATTTTCATGAAAATAGGTCATGTGGACTGTGTAGTATGTAAATTATACAAAAAGATTTTTCCTAGTAATAGTAATGAAATATTTTATAAGTATTCGTATTTATAGTTTCTTTATAACTATATGTTAGTGATAAAATAAAGAGAGACTCAGTTATCAAATTATAATGTCCTTAATATCCTTAAAAGTTCAATAGTTTAATTTTAATTAATTTTTGGTTTCTTGAGTTTTTACAAAAGCTACAGTTTATGTTAAGTTTAGTAGGGTGGTCTCCATTATAATATATATACTATACGATACCATCGACAAGAAGCTAAGAACTTATTTCCTCGTATTCCTCTTATCCAAACTCTGTTTCCTTTCAAAAATTCAATTTTTTTTTTTTTTAATTTCATAAAACATTTCTCAAATTTTAACTTTTGCATTCCAAAAATGAGCAGTCCTGAAAAACCCTGAAAAATGTTAAAAAAATAATAAGGTTTAAACAAAATTGATCTTTTTAATTAAAAATTAAATGTGTGGGTGTTATATTTTTCAATAAAATCATGGTACTTTCAAAGATAAAATACAGAATTAAAATTTTACAAAATTTTAAGTATAAAAGATTACAAAAAGAGTTATTATTTTTTAGTGCCAAAACGAATGTAATCTATAATATCAAAGCAACATTTTTGATATTCATTTCACCCACAATACCGATTTTTTTTTTAAATTAATTTAAAATTAAGCTTCATAAAATTAATTTAAAAAAAAAAATATATAAAAAAGCTTTAAATTTTTTTTTTATTTTAATAAAATAAAGATTAAATTTTTAATATGAAAATAACAATTATGATTTAACTACCACAAGAATTTTAAGCATATTAAAATTAAAAATTTTTTATATATTTTAATAAAATTGAAAAAAAAAACAAAAAAAAAAAAAAACAAAATAAATAAAAAAAATATAAAGAGTTCACTTAACACAACAACGAAAGAAATTTAATAAAAAAATGAATTTTAAAGAGGAACGACAACAAAAAAAAAAAAAGTATCTGAATAATTAATTTGCATTTCATAAACAGTCTATTAAATTTAATTAAATTCATTTTATATTTTCCGATTTAATGTTGTTTTTTTTTTTTCTCTGTTTTTTTTTCATTTTTTAAATTAACAATTTTTTTATGAATTCACAACATGTTTTCAGTTACAGATCAGATGAAAGGTTAGAGTAGTCCTGATTTTCATTCTATTTTACTTTTTTTTTTTTTTTTTTTAATTCTTTTGCATATCAGAGTAATAATGGAATATGAATTATTTAATTTTGTTGAAATTAACCGTAAATTCAATTATTTAATGACAATTTAATAATTTATTTGTTTTTTTACCAATCGAAAATTATGAAAAGTGATTCATTTAAAAGGATTCATAATAATTTTTTATAATCAGAACACTAATAAAGTTCCATATCGTAATATATAGAATGGAGGCCACTTTCAATTCTTTTTTACTAAAAAAAAAAAAAATATGAATAAAAAATAGATATCCTTTTTTTTTTTAAAATTTCGACGAACACATCGTAAATAAAAGAGATTTTCAATTGAATTGATTTTTATTAACTCAGTGTCTGAAATAGAGAAGTCTCTATTAAAATACAATGTAATGAATGTCCTGCGAAAAAAAAAAATAATAAAACAGCTAAATTGAAATTTCTTAGATAGTTTTTGGTATTGACATGTAGGTACATCCTGCAGTTTTCAGAGTCGAAGGGCCAAACTATATAATACTTCAGTACCGGGCACTTATACTCAATTTTTAGATGAAATATCGCTCATTCAAAGCTGAATTCGAACCTAAGACCTCCAACTAAAGAAATCATAACCATTTCGGCTACTGTATCGTCCTTGATATGTTCATATATTATTTTCTTCGGATAAAAACATTAAATTTTTTATTATTTAATTTTTCCATTGGAAAGAAAAACAAAAACAATTCAACAAATAATTTAATTATCAAAAATAACTAACTATCTGCGGCATAATGAATCTTACATGAGACAATCCAAAAAAAAAGGATATGTGATCTATTGTTTGATGCAGTAGCCTAGTTATTCAATTTGTGGTAAACTATAATTTTATCACATATTCTATGTTAAAATAATAAAAAAATATATACATACAAACGTAGTATAAATATGTATATGTATATGAAGAGAGTAAATTATTGAAATGTTGCTGTTTGACCAAATGACAACCAAACACCTATTATACATATATAATATTGAAAAATTAAGGCACTAAAAAAAAAGAACAACAACAATAAAAACAAATTTATAGTTTAATTTGATTATGTCACACATAATTAAAGTTTATTTATAATGATGCAATTTTAGATTCCTGCTAATGTATACATATACTATGACATATCTGTATGCCATTATATGGTTGATGATGGTGGTATTTAATTTATCTGTATATGTGATCATTAAAATGCTAAATTTTTTGGTATTGTTTTTTTTATTTTTTTTTTTATTCTTTCTCTTTTTTTTATTGTTGTAATTTAATAATCTATTGAATATTTAAAAAAATTGACATATTACAAGTTTTAAAAGGATAATTTATGTTCCATATATAAATGAATACATACATGTATCTAAATTTATGTACATATGTATGTATGTACTAATTTTGTTGTATTTATATGTAATTAAATTTTATTAGAAATTTATTTAGTCGATGACATGAAAATGTTTATTATTATAATTATGTATTATTATTGTTATTAGGTGATTTTTTTTTTTTTTTTTTTTTGTGGAATAATTAATAAAATTTAGATCATTTGCCAAAAAAAAAAAAAAAAACACCAAAAATATTTAATTGAGAGAAAAATTATGCCATTGATTGTATAAATTCTACAAATAAAAAAAATTTATTTTTATTTTTTATGTACTATAATTAATTAATTAATTTAATATTATTGGAATTATGTGTAATTTATAAAATAATTAAGGAAAAACCGATAAAAAAAAAAAAAAGAAGAACACCAAACAAAAACATACACAATAATTAATGAATTTAGGCTAATAAATTGGATTTTAAAATTTTCTGCCGAAGATTAAAATAATTAAATTTTCGTATTTTTTTTTTTTTTTTGTTGTTGTTGCTGGGTTTTTTTTTTTTTGGTTTGTCAATATACCTATAATTAATTGGTTAACTAATTGAGAAAAATTTATGATAAAATTTTAAATTATTAATTGGATGAATTTAAAATTGAACACGAAAAAAAAAAAAAGCATAAAAATAAAAAAATGAAAAATATAGTGGTAGAATTAGTGTTAATCATAATTTAATTGTGTTTTAAAAAGATGTGATTAAAAAACATCTCAAGGAATAAATATTCTATATGGATAAAATTTCTGAGCTAAAATTTTTTTTTTTATCCTTTTCAAATTAAGTTTTAACATACAAAAGATTCTTTAAAACTTACTTCAAGATTTTTAAATGTTCCTTTCTACTTAATCCTAGTTTCAGTCTAAAAAGATACTTAAATCCCTTCATTAAAATTATTATTATTTTTTTTTTCTGTTACATACACGCAAATATTTTCCAAAAAAAAAAAAAAATAAACTACGTACAAATATAATTAGTGCAAAATAAAAATACAAAAAAAAAAAAAAACCTTTTTGTATACGTCCCATTGCCTTCTGACACTTTAATTTTCATGCTAAAAATCCTTATTTTGTTTTTTTTTGTCAAATTAAGGCCATATTTCTCAAGTTCAAGACTCAATTACAAAGTACATATTGCAAAAAAAAAAAAACAAAAAACTATTTTTCCCATAATTTCTTTTAATTATTTTTCACTTTTCTTGGCATACAATTTTTGTCTTTGTATGACATAAAAAAATTATATTTCAAAACGCCTACATAAGTCTGGTAGCCTTGAATTAAACAAAAAAATATCAAAACGAAGTGAAAACTATTAAAAATTCTTAAAGGAAAATGAAAATAATTAAACATAAAAGTTCGTATTAGCAAGTTTTTTTTTTTTTTTTGTAGTTATTAAAGTATGTTGAAAAGTTCTAGAACTAGACAAAATGTAAAAAAAACAAGTCATTTTTTAGTGAAAAGAGATTGATTTTGTTTATCTTGTGTGGGTGTACGTATGCTTTTTAATAAATGTATCTATCATTAAGCAAAAAAAAAAAAAAAAAAGAAAATCTCGTCTGTGTAATGATTGTCCTATTTTCATTTTATTTTTCAAAATAAATACAAAATGTAAACTAAAACTAAAAACTATATGTAAATCATATTTTATACACATACCGCAAAAACCATATACAATAATCTCATTTTTTTTTCCCATCCTTTCATAGAAAGATATTTACAAAAAAAAAAAAAAAAAAAAAAAAAAACTGATGATAATTTTGTAAGTGGATAGTATAAAGCTAAAAAGTAATATATAAACATTTAACTATGTATATCAGTAACGCATACACTCATACATTCACCTGTCTATATACTAACTGACTATTTAAAGTATATATATGTATAATATCCTTTTTATGTAATATACAAACATATATATTGCAGAATATGAATACCAAGAGAAAATATACATAATTTCACCTTTTACGATAAAATTTTCATATTACAATAAAATTATACCTTAATATCAAGATTTTCGTCCTGAAAACACTAACCAACAAAGTATAATCCTCCATACTTTAAATTAGGAATATTTAATTGAAAGCAATTCATTTTGTACTTAAACATTAATTGCTTTACAAGTTTAACACACTTACAAGTTTAACACACACGTCTGTACACAATATAATGTAAAAAAAAAAAAATCCTGAACAAAAAAAAACCTATCATAGGATCAACAACAAAGGAATAAAATCTTCCCTTTTAAATAAGAAAACATATAGTAATGATAAAATGATAATATTTTGGTATCGTCATCATCATTTTGTTGGTACATACATATTTGGTATGTAAGTATTTATGTACGTATAGTACGTACAGAGTATGTAGGCAATTTAATGTTAGATATTTGACATTTTAGGCTTTTATAATACAATTTGATTTTCATATAGCTAAAAAGGAATCTAGTTTAGTTAGAACAAAAAAAAAAAAAAAGGATAAAAACACAGAGTAAATAATCTTTAATGTTATGCGGTAGGTAAGTTTTGTTTTTACGCAGACAAACACGATTTAAATTGATGCGTTATATAAAAGGTATATAATTTAGTTTTTTGGTTTCATATTAAATATCCTTATCATGTCCTTTTAAATTAACTATATACATAAGAAACATTTTAAAATTAGCTTTTTATCTGTATGTGTGTGTGTATGATTGTGATTTTATGTACATATTATCATTTTTGTAGTTACGTTCGTTCACCATTTTGTTTCTATATTTTAAAAAGCATTTTCATTTTAACCTCAAAATGAATGTTTTGCGGTTAAATGAATACCGTGATTGAAGAGGATATTTAAACTTACTCATATACATACATACCTATATATGTGACATGTAATCGTATAGGCTTTTTATGTAATATTTGAATATGTGTGTTTGATTTTTAAAATCGTATCTACATAATATGCGGCACGTTTATAAACGTTTTACGTATAAAAGGCAATATTATGTATGGTACACACATTATATACTATGTACAATATGTATGTATTAAAATGGACAATTACAATATTAAATGCCATCATAATCCTTTGATTATATGAAATGACACACAAAATATCCTACAAAAAAAAAAAAAAAAAAAAAAAAAAAGCGGTTTAACTTTTATGTCATAGTCCTTCGGGGTTATGTGGTTGATATATGCTGCGTATATATGTATGCGGTTCATGTCAAAATAATTTTTGAAACATTTTCATATAGATTTTCAGAAAAACAAAAAAGAAAAAAGACTTTTTTTTACTGTAATTTTAACCGTTTTTGATGATTAAAAATATGGGCTATTTGTGTGTAGGTGTACGAATTGATGTAATATGATAAGGACATGAATATAGAACAATGATAAAATTACTTATGTATATGAATGACCTTTTAATATTTGACATTACAAAAAATAATTGAAATAATTTAGAAATTTAAATTTTCTCAAGGATTCACATTTTTTTTTATTTTTTTTTTGAAATTTTACAAGATAACGCTTAAAGGGATTTTACTTTATTTTGGGCTTACTAATGGGATCCTCCACTTTTATCTAATGTTTATTGTTTTGTTATCATTTTCAATGAATCGTCTGTAAAATGAAATTTATAATAATTTTCTGAAATTTCACTAAGTATAACTTATTACAATTTTTTGTTTTTTTGTTTTTTGAGGGTGTCTAAAGAAGGAGGAAAAAAAAAAACAAAACAACAACAGAAAATGAAAGTTACTTAAATATGAAAATTAAGAGATTTTTCATTATAATATGCTTAAAGGATGAATAAAATAGGAAGTTTTTATTCCTTTTTGTTATTTTATTTTTTCTCTCTTTCTTTCTTTCAAACAGATAATGAATGTAAAAAAGTTTTGTATTAACCTAGAAGCTTAAAAAAAAAAGGGAAAGTAAAAAAAAAAAAAAACGAAAATTCGATGATAATCTTCATGACAAGGACGACTTGTTGTGGTTAATATTCAATTTTTCAGTAATTTTTTTTTTTATAGAAATTTTCCTCTTTTTTTTGTTTTTTATGTGAGACACTAAAGGGATTAAGCGTTGTTTGAAAAAACAAAAAAGTATTTTAACAAATTTTCTTGGTATTTTTTTTATGAATTAATAATAATCATTTGAATCTTCTGGATTTACATTTTTTTTTATTTTTTAAATTTAATATTTTATGTAATGAAAAGGGTTGAATGAGTTTGATAAAAATCAAATTTGAGAATTTTGAGATGAAAAAAAAAAAAACAACAGATTAATGATGTTTTTGATTTCAAACTTATTTCTTTTTGAATAATTTTAATTTTTTTTTAAAGACATTTTACGAATAAACTGAATTTAGTTTCATGTTACGGGAAGCTTTAAAGCATCTTTAGGTATAGCTAAAATTTCAATTCGATTGAAACTTACTGCAAGATTGAATTTTACTTGCTTGTAATCAAAGATTGTACAACAAGAAAATTCTCTCTGCTCCTCCTCTAGTTGTTGTTTGGTAGTCGTAGTAGAAGGATGCAGTCCAAAAAGATAAAATGAGCCAATATAAGGAGCTGAAAAATAATGGATTTAAAATGAAGGTTCGAGTTGGGCGCGATAATATGGAGAAGAGGAAATGTCAAACGCTTCATTTTTTCACACAACAGTGGAACAATAAATTAATTTCAAACTCAAAACAAATTTAATCTTAATTTTTTTTTTTTTAATTTTGCTAAATTAAGCTGTTTCATCTTCTTAATTTGTCTGCAAAAATCTTTGGAAAAAAGCTTTTGTTCCGAATACAACAGCAAAAAAAAAAAAAAAAAAAAATTCTTTAAAGTCCTTTTTGATTGTCATTCATTACAACTTTATTGTTATTATAAATAAATGATGGAAAATATAAAAAAAAAACGGAAACTTTATCAGCAGAAGAAAAAATAGAAGAAGATATTACTGTTTTATTGTAGGTGTTAACGTAAATATTTTCTTTTCTGTTTTGTCATTGTTATTTAATTTCTAAATTCCTTTTGCAAAAAGAAAAAAAAAAACGAAATACCAAAAATTTAATAACAATATAGAATAATGCTATTATATAGCCACTGAAATACCCTTATAATGACACTTTTAGTCTAAGGGGGGAGGGGGGGGGGGTTTAGACTTTAAAATACAAACATTAAGGATGAAAATTATTCAGAAAAAATTATATAAGATTAACCTTCATTATGAGTTAATGGTATATTTTCTAGTTGAAAATTACTCTACCAGATGTTTTTAAGTTGTTTTTTTCTCTCATCTTGTTTCTTTTTCTTCTTCTTCTTATTTAGGATACACTGCAGATGAAAAATTAAGAAAAGAAAAACAAACAAAAAAAAAAAAAACAACTCATGAAAAACAGATTTTTTACTATTATAACATTGACCTGTTCTTTATATTCTATTCATGTCGCATACACAATACAAGCAAAACGGTAAGAAAAAATTTCGGAAAATTGAGAAAAATAAGTTAAGAAAAAAAAAAAAGGACACAAACATAAGCAACATAAAGTAAGGACACAGAAATATATATTTTAAAAAAAAGACACACTAGAGTGGTAGGAAAAAAAATTGCAAGTAATGCCTTAATGACTATCATAAATCCTGTCACCCAACTACACAAAATACACACACACACACACACACAACGTATGTCATTTAATTTTTATCTTATTATTATTATTATTTTTTTTTTTATTTCCGAAAAGGATATGTGTTCAACTTTCAGCATGAATATTCTGAAAGCATATAAAGTATGTCATTAGTCATATTTTTACTTTTGTGGTTTTATTTTACGTTCAAAAAGGATATACAGACTATATGTATACTCATGGTCATGCATATTCCACACAAGATTAAAATGGACATTACTAAAAAAAAAAAATTCAAAATACCGCACTAAAAAAAGAAAGAAAAATGAAAAAATGATTATATAGGTATATTTTAAAGGATATATGTGTGACTGTGTCAATGAATGTGTAATGATTAGCTAACTACAATTATATATTTCAGAAAATATTATAATAGCAACAAAAAAAGTTAATCGTAGCTATTTAATGTAAAATAATAGTCCTTATAGGATATTTTTCGATGAAAATTTCTATTACTATAATGTATCATCTGCGATATTGATGTATCTAAAGTTTGTACAGTGAGGGATATATAGTGAAGGTGGTACAAACGTTGCCTGAATAATTTCAGTTGTCATATTCAATAATATAGTATCTAAATGTCTATATTTTTCTATTTATTCGAGAAAAGATATAAATAAAGATATATGTATGTGAATAGATATTTATAGAATTTTTTTTCTATACCATTATTCGAAAAAAAAAAAAGATCTCATTTTATATTATACAGTGAATATTTAAATAGTTTCTACCCACATTAATACCTGTGACACACCTTATCTAAGAAGAAAAAAAAAAACATCAGATATAATCATATATGTATGATAAAATACCATTATTATATAGTATAGTAGTAGATATTATTATGTGATGTGTTCAGATATCCATTAAATGATGAATATTTTTAGTTGGTAGATAGATATTATGAAATTGTCATAAAATTTGATAGGTTGATACTATTTTTGTGTTTTTCAGTTTTTTTTTTATTATTAGATACATATATGAAATGAAATGATATGTTGATAATAATAAATAGTATCTGAAATAGAAAATACTAAATTTTATACATATACTTACTATATGATGAAAGGTATTAAAATTGATGTTCATTATTTATTTTTTTTTTTTAATATTTTGTGAATTATTGATGTGGAATTTCAAAAAATTTTTTTTTTTTTGAAGTTTTCTTATTGGTTAGATACTTTAGATAAAAATATATGATAAAATTTATTTTTATTCTTTTAATGGAAATATTGAAGCGGTCAGTGACCAGTTTGATAGAATCACAAGTAAATTGCAGTCGAACCAAATTAAACATTTGTCATACAAATTTAGTTCGTTTTATAAATTTCTGGTCCCAGGATTATTTAATGTCCTAGGTTTTTATAATTCAACTTTCAGTATTAAAGATATTGAAGAAAGATTAAAGTATAGACTGTGAGTAGAAATACAAATAATTCAGTTCCACTGAAACCGAAGACCAATTGAAAACAGTAACCAAATCTGATGATCTACATAAAAACGATCTGTGAATCAAGAAATTAAAACAGGAGTGCTTAAAAACAGTTATATATAAGTGGGCCATATGGTTTGTAATGGGCTTTTAAGAACAAAGAGTAGAAAATTTATTAACTATTTAAATAAATAAGTTGATCTCAAAGAATATTTTCTCTAAGACATTTCTATAATGATATCTTTCTCACATGTTTGAAAATCATTAAAATAATCCTGAGCTTTCAGTATATACTTTTCAACAACGAAAAATTTTATAGAACATTTTTCCGATAGATTTTTCGTACAATTTTTCTTTCCATTTTTTTTTCCATTTTATTATCAACAATTTCGATAATTTTATCTTTATGGTTCTTAAACACAACCTAAAGAAGAAAAAAAATAATCGCCTTGATTGAGATTTTATTGCCCTTTTAAAAATGAAACAAGAAAATTACTTAGTTTTTTCTTTTTCTTTATTTTTATTTTTATTTTTTTTTTTTGGCTTTTTATTACATTTTCTTTGCTTCTTTTTTTTTTTTACATCTTATTTTTCAAATAAAATAATCATTAAGAGTCATTAGGCAAATAAGATATTTTTCTCTATATGAAAATTTTGTTAGAATATAGACATCTAGTGAAAATTTTATTATATTATTATATGTGAAACTATAAAAGTGAATAGATACATATATGTATATACATATTATGTATACATAATTTTATAGTATAGAATAAAAGAAATATCTTTTTATCAAGATGAATATATACTTTTAACTAATATTTTATAGAGCATTTAAATTTTAAGAAGAATATTATTATATTTTATATAGATATGAAAAATTTTAAATGGATATAATATCTTTATTTTTAATAAAAATGTATCTATATCTATAATGTATCTATATATACATGTAATACTATAAATTTTTCTATGTATGTATTGTACCGAAGTAGAATTATTATAAAAGTGACTATCATAACAAGGAGTAATTAAAATGTAATAGTACAAATTTTTAGTTGTTAGTGTGAAATAATAATAAATTTTATGAAAAGATACATAAAATACAGATTAAGGAATATGTATAGTAATTGAGATTGTAATTATACAACATGTAAAACTTCTTATTTAATGAAAATTAGTATGTATCTACTATGATAAAATTATAGTTAAAATGATATCGTATAATAATTCTACATCTTTCTCTTAAAGATTATTTTTACATATAAATTAATAATTTTTTTTTTTTGTTTTTTGGAAAATAAGAAGAGAAGAAAAACTGCAAAAGGATAAGAGAGAATTTGAATTTTGATCTTTTTTTTTTTGTTTTAGGAAAGATTTATTGCATTTTGAAGATAAATTTTCAATATGCACGAGTATTATTAAGAATTCGAAAATTTAAGACTTTTATAGAAAGGAATTAGATATTAGATGTTAAAATTGATCCCTTAAGGAAATTTAAAATTTATTTCTGTTTTCTTTTGACTAAAAATAATTTTGGTAATTTTATTTGTGAAAAATTTCTTTGTTCTGAGAATAGGGAATACGTTTTCGTTGAACTTACATCATCCAATGTACTCGTATTTGGAAGGATAAATGTATTTTTTCAAGTAAACTGTAATAGCAATGTAATAGTCCTCAATATCCTTAGCTAGCTCGTGAATGTGTTAAGCTTATAATCAACCGAAATTACACTCAGATAATTGAAAATATATTTTCTATGCTTTGTTTTCTGTGTTTTTAAGGATTTTAGTCTATTATTTGTCCAATTGATCAATTTGAGGTGAAAAAACTTCATCTTTATCATACAATTTTTTCTACTAAATACCCTGTAGTAAGATCAACAGAAAATATACACAGAAATTCTAGAAAACATGTCCTTACAATTTCGTAAAACTGTCACGGATAAAAAATCTTCACAGAGAAAACCTCATTGAACTTTCATTTTATGTTTTGTGGACTTCAGCTTACATAATTTCCTTTATAAATTTTTGGTCCTCAATTTCATATCCTTTTGATCAATTTTTTTCAATAAGTACATTTAGAAATTTCTTTTCATATTTGTTAAAAGTTGATCAGTATTTCAGTATACTCCTTCTGACTTTTAGCGGACTTTAAAGATTCTTAGAAATTTTTATTGTACAGAAAAAAAAAGAAGCTATTAATACCTAAATGCCTGTTCTACTTTAAAACGTATTAAATTTTAATCAAAAATCTCTCTCATCCTTCATTTTTATTATTTTGAAAAGGTCAGATACTCAATTCCTTTTTCTTGTGAAATCAGTTTACATTATCTATTATAGATGGGATCAATTGCAAACATAATATCTAATATTTTTTTTGTAAGTATCTAAATTGTAGAATATTCTTGTATGTATGTTGCGTATAAGATTCATGCTAACACTAACTATAATGGATTGTAGTACTATGTTGTGGTATGTGTTTTTTTTTTTTTTACTATATTTACACTAATAATTGAAACTATAAAAACATCTCTTTTATACTTGTTGTTGTTATTATTTTATCCTTATAGATAATAATAAATTAAAAATATACAGGAAAAAAAAAAACCAAATAATAAAACCAGAAGAAAACCCACTAAGTTCGAAAAAGAAATTTTCTATGTATACTATACTAAGTATATAATCTTTTTTATTGTATATGAGTAAAAAGTATCTGAGATTTTTATGATCGTCTTGAGTAAAAATGTTACGTTTTTCTTAAATTTTTTTTTTTATTTACTTTTTTTTATGATAAAAACAAAAAAAACAAAACATAAACACAACATACAAAAATTGTGTACGTTTTGTTGTGTGTAAGAAAAGAAAAATGCAACATAAATTTTGTTTTGTATGTTCAATCTTCAATTTTTCTTGTTTCTTGTTTTTATTTTTCTATCTGTTTTTCAGATAAAAAGTATTTATAACTATAAAAAGAAGATGAAAAAAAAAAAAACAACAAAAGAATTTTACAACACAGTATCAGACATTATAAATGAAAGATGTGTGAGAAAAAAATACAAAAAAAAAGGAAAAACAAAAAATAACAGTATAATATAGTTTGTGGTGAGAGCTTTAATATACAACTATGTATGTATGTGAAATGGTATACATGTATGTATCTCTTTTCCTTTTGGAAGGGATAAGGTTAAAAGGTTATCGTTTTTATTTAACACTTAGATCAAAATTACCTCATAAATATGAAATGAGTCCTTAAAAGTGCCCATAAAATAAATGATGAAATACGTTTATTATACTTAAAAATATATATACACACACACACACACTACGAGTGTTCATACTAAAAATAAAAAATAAAAAAAAAATACAACTACAACAGAACAACTATCTGAGATGAGACACTTTATAAATTTAAATTGTATTCTATTCATGATACATATAAAAGGAAAATATACTTACTTACTTATATCCTTAAATATGATAGAAAATTCCTTAAAATTTACTTTATATATTTTTTTTTGTCTTTGTCTTCTTAAAGATACACCAACGAATATGTTCTGATTTATATGATTTTCATGTATTTGTGTTTGATGCAATTGCTGTTTTTTTCTTTCTTATTTTTTACGAACTTTCAACACAAAATAACACATTTATAGCTTGCCAAAAATAGAAGAAAAAAAAAAAAACAAAAGAAAGATAAAAAAAGTACCAATCCACAAACTTAACAATAGAAGGATAATAATAAACATTTAAAACTTGAAGAAGATGTACTATCTCATCTGTACATCTAACATAAGATTAACAAGACATATTCTCGTTAAACTTGTTTTTTTTTCTATTTTTTTTATTTTCAATGCAATAGTCTACTTGAACTGTATGTAAGAAGATAAGATAAAATGTAATTTCACAAAAAGGAATCAAAAAAGAACAAAAGAAAAAAAAAAAAGTAACAAAAAACACAAAAACACATACAAAATATGTAAGGATATCCTTAATTTTTTTTTTTTTTTGTAGATAAAATTTACAAGCTAGTGTAAATTTTTTTTTCTGTAAATTTATGTTTCAAAAATAAAAAAAAAAAGAATAAATTGTTTCACAAAAAAAAAAAAAAGGAAAGAAAAAAAGTGAAAGTTTATTTTGTGTTGTGAAATTGTAAAATTTTCTGTTTTCAAATTTTTCTTTTAATTATCCTTGTTATAGGCGAAAACTTTTTAATTAGATCAATTTTTACAGATTATAAGGAAAATAAAAAAAAAAAAAAAAAAAAGGATAAAAACTGTTTTGCTTCTTTTGCATGCATACAAAGTATAAAAAAAAAAAGTCAAAAGTACGATTTAAGTACACAAACTCTGAACAAAAAAAAAAGGATTTAAAAAAAAAACAAATTTGAAGAAGAAAAAATCAAAAATATTACAAAAAGAAACTTGAAAAATAATTAAAATTTTTGTTAAATAAATTCTAGAAAAAAAAAAAAGTGAAAATATACACAAAAGGAAACTTTTTAATACCAAATACAAACAGATAAATGAATTTCCTTTTAGTTTATGTGTGTATGTGTATTGTCTAAGAATATAGGCAGTTCCGAAAGATAACACTTTTCTATTAGTTTTTCACTTTTGTGTTTTCTTTTTCAAGACAAAAAAAAAAAAAAATACCAAAAAGGGTTCTCTAGATAAATTATAATAAAAGAAAACGGAAATAAGTAAAGAAAGAAAAAATAAACAATAATAAGGACTTTTGATTAAATTTATTTAACGCGGATTGTATTTTCAAAAAAATGTGTAAAAAGTAAAAAAAATTAAATAAAAAGTTTTCTGATTATTTTCCTTGTTCGTTTTTCTTGAAAATATTATAATTGCAACAATATGATGGCATCAAGTAGAGAAATTAAAATAAAGAAAGTTAGAAAAGTCATACACTCTCTCTACACCATCAATTAAAAGCAACCAGTGAGTGTTTAAATTTAATTAAATTAAAAAGAATAAATTTTATTGTAACATATTTTTTATTTTTTTTTTTTTTTTCATCTTCTTTATAATCTGTGAAAAAGTTAAACAGAAAATAGAATTAATGAAAAAAAAAAAAAAAGGACAATGAAAAAAGATAAAAACAATAATTAAATTACAAGGATGAATAGGGTGTGTGATTTAGGATTTTGTAAATTTAATAATTTTTATTAGTTTTTTTTTGTTTTTTTGTTATATTATTATTTTTTTTAAGCTGGAACCATTAGAGCTATATTTCAAAAGTGTAATAGTTCTCTAAATTGTGTCCTTAATTAACAAGACCTCTCTGTATTATGTTTTCTGAACTTATGTTCTTAATTTTTGTATTATTGTTTGTTTTATTTGAATGCTTTGATCTATCATTTATTATCCTGGCTTTCTCTAGTTTTTCTTTCCTATCTTCATTTCTTTTGAAGTATAGTGCTTGCCCTTTATCCCTGTGTGGTGACAGCGTAGACCGTCCCATTCCTTGAAGTATTATTATTTTCCCATAATAGGTGCTTGATGGTCTTTTAAACATTCTACATTATTCTTAATATTTTTTACACGTTTTTAAGCCAATTCAGAGGATTATTTTTCTCTCAAAAAAATCAAATTAAGATATTTTCAATCACACAGCTCGTATAAATTCCACAAGGATCTTGTCGCATCGTTTCTAAAATCTGTGGGAATTTTCATAGTCTTACGCAGTGTTAAAAAAATTTTATTCTTGTTCCTAAATGAAAAACAAAAAAACAAAAAATGAAAAATAAGGTACGAAAATGTGTAACTAATTTTGCAACAGTAGACCTTTTAAAATTTCAAATCTTCTTAGTCACAATCTACGTATTATTATCCTCATAAAGTTTTTATTTTTTTCAGTTTTATAAATAAATCTGTCATTTGAAATTTGAATTTATTTGTTTTTTTTGTTTTTTTTTTTTGCCTAAGGATTTCTTGTCATCATAAAAATTGATTTAATAATTCATATACAGATCCTTTTTTTGACATTTAAATTTAAATTCTTCGAACATTTCGAATATATTATGTTGCAAAGGTAACTTTATGTATGTTGAATTTATTAAAAATGTACACGTGTGACACATTGCCAGTAACATAAATATTTAGGAACATACTTTGTTCCAAATATCTTTTAATTAGATACAATGTTTATAGCTATTTTGTTTTTTGTTTTTGTTTTTTTTGAAAGTCATACCCAAATTTCTTTCTTTTTTACAGGTAAAAATTCTTAAAATTTTTCGATCAACTTTCACTCGTACTTTTTTTTTTTTTTTTTTTGAATATCTTTCTTTCTCTATTTCTTTGCTTCATTGAAATTAAATTAAATTGAAAATCATAAAATAAAAGTCATCAAATTTCTAAACTACTTGAAAGTTTTTTTTTTATTTTTTTTCACTCAAAAACTACTTCATAATAATTATAATTCTTACACATAACTTGAAACATCAAACACTTAAAAATTTTTATAAAACTTTTTCTTTACTATAAAATGTGTTTAAACAAGAAAATTTCTACATAAAACTATCATCATTATCACACTTTCTTCCCAAAAAAAAAAAAAAACAACAATCAGTGACGCAGAAATAACAAAGAAAAAAAAAATAAAAAAAGGATAAACATCTCGAAAATTAAAAGGAAAACTTCTTTAAGAGCATTAATGTGAAGTACTATTTATTTTTGAGTTGCAAAAAAAAATAAAGAAGAAAATCCACAAAAAAAAATAACATTTTTTAGTTGCAAAAAAAAAAAAAAATTAATAAGAAAAAAATTCGCAAAAATGATTTTTGAGTTGCTAAAAAAAAAAAAAAAGATGAAAATTCACATAATGTTTTATATTTTTCAAAAAACAAAAAAGAAAAATAGAGAAAATTCTTGATTTAAAACTCAAAACTTGATTTTCTTTTGTGCATTTTTTATTTAATTTTTTTTAATTGTTTTTTTTTTTTTTGCTTATGCTTTTTTAATTTCTATTTTTTTTTTTTTTGCTTATTTATTACTTCAAACTTTTCTGAGTTTGTTTCAGAGATAGTTGATTGTTTTTCGTGTTTTTTTTTTTCGTCTTCTTCTTCTTCTTTTTCTAAATAAAAAATTTGCTAAGGATATAAATAAATTCTTTGGAAAAGTTTTTAAAATAATTTTTTTTTTTTTCATTCTTTTTGTGCAGAGTGAAATAAAAACAAGGACTTAAAATTAAGTGTTTTTATTTTTTCTTGGAATAAATCAAAAAAAATTTTTTAAAGATTTATGCGTTCTGCATTAAATAGGATGGCCAGACAAGTTCTCTTTCTTTCAATCTCATTTAAGTTTTTTGTTTGTACCTTATGGCTTTATTTTTGAAAATTATTTTTGGTATTTTGTTGTACCTCAGTATTTTGGCTACCGCCCACCAGAGCAATATAAAATGTAAATTTTGTATTCGAATAATTTGAAAATAAAATGAAGAAAAAAAAAAGAAACACAAATAAAAAAGGATATTAAAGAAAATTAGCATTTATGTAAAAATTTACTCAAAAAGGATTTATTAACTGAACACTATTCATTATTATTATTTTTGTTTTTGTTTTTTTTTTCTTTTTAAAGCTTTTCTTTTGAGCATTTAAAATTAAATCTCTTTTCAAAGTAATGAAGACAAAAAGTCGTTAAAGAACTTTTTAATCATATTAAATTCCACTTATTTTAAAGTTATTTTATAATTTTAAGTAAGCACTCAAAAATTACCCTCAAAAGGAAATTTTTTTTTTTTTTTTTTCTTTTTTCATACAAAACAACAAAAAAAAAAGTTTTGTTGTTTCCTTGAAGAGCGAAACAATGATGATTATTATTAAAATACTTTTTATTAAAAATGAAAAAAAAAAAAAAATGAAACGATAAAGAAAATCCACTTCATAGATGGAGAAAAAAAAAATTGTGCATTTTGTTTAAGGAAAATTTTATAAAATAAAAAACACGGAAAAAAACGTAATTAGTTAGTTGAAAATTTAGTTCGAAAAATTACAATGAAAAAAAAAAAAAAAAACAACAATACTTCTAGTAGAAAAATTTAAAATTGAATTTAATAGAACTTTTAAAGTAATTAATAGTTTTTATTTAAAGGATTCTGATACTCTTACAGAACGTGTTTCAGAAAAAATAATTAATGCAAGATGAAAGTTTTTCAAAGTAATTACAATAATCAATAATGCAAAAGTAGTGGGAGTTTTTTTTTTTTTTTTTCTCGTTGAATTCAAAAGTAGATGGATGAAAAATTCAATAAAAGTAATTAGATACTTGAAAATGTTCTTGAATAAATTTTATCTTAAATAAATTTTTTTTTTTTTTTGCAAAAATGCAAAAATAGATAATTGAAAAAAAAGAAAACAACTATAACAAAATAAATAAAATTATATAAGTGGATTTTATAAAAAATCATTCTTGCATCATAGATCAAAAATATCCTTTTTCTTTATTTAATTTTCTTTTTTTTTTTTTTCGTAAATTCATGCATTTTTTTTTCTTCGCATATAAACAATTCGTAGGATAAAAATTTTAAATACCAAAATTGTAAAGAACGAGACGAAATAAAATAAGAAGGAAAAACAACAAAAACAATAAATATTTTCGGGGGAAAAAAAAACAGGATAACAGAAAAAAAAATTAAATTCATTCTCTGAGCTTAATTCCCTCAGCAACATTTCAACTGTTTGTTGTTTTTTTGCTCGTTTTTTTTTCTGCTGTTTTATTTTTTATTTCTTTTTTCCTGTCCTTAATTTTCTTTTAGATACTATATATAAAATCCCATAAGGATTTTAATGATTTGAAATCGTTTTTTTTTTTTTTTTCATATAAAAATGCTAAAATAAATAAGAATAAAATTTTAAGCGAGTATTTTCCATTTTTCAAGAAAGGAAAAAAAAAAAAATTCCTAGGGACTTTTCAAATAATATCTGAATTTTTACATATTTTAAAATGCACTCAAGTTATTTCTTGTTGCTGTTTTTTTTTATTTAAAAAAAAAAATAATTGATATTTCTAAGGAAATATTTAAAAAATAACAAAAATAAACAACAAGAAGAAAAAAAAATAAGGAAAATTTGAATCAGGATATTTAAGAAATGAGATAAAGATCGAAAAAAAAAATAAACAACGGAAAATTATAAAATTTTATTCAAAAATTTATTTCTGTTTTTTTTCTTTCTCCTTTAAATTTGTTTCCTTTTTTCAATTCAAGTGTGTGTTTGTATATTCAGAAGAGATACAAAAAAAAAAAAAAAAATTACTCATATTATTATTTTATAAAATGAAACATTTTTATGCATCGATTATTTTTTCTTTTCACAAAAGCAAAAAAAAAAAAACATATTTTTTTATCCTCACTTAACATTCATAATTTAGAGATGTCCTTTAAGAAAATAAAATTCAGACTTCTAAATGATTTCATTTGTTATTCAATTTTGTTTTTATTTTCTAATTTTTAAGGAAGGACGAAAAAAACAAAAAAAAACATGAACATTAAATAAACCGTTTTCACTTGAAAACATTTTTAGATTAAATAAAAAATCAATTTTATTGTATTTTGTTTTTTTTTTTCTTTCTGTGTTTTTTGTTTTTTATAATTCTTATTTTGATGATTTTGTCCTTCACATATGAGAAGATTATTTAAGAAGAGATTAGAAAGGAATCAAAGAACAATTTTGTTTTTTAAAATTGCTATAATACTCGTATGTCCGTTTTTTTGTTGTTTTTTTTGGTTCAAGAAAAAAAAATATTTAAAAAAAAAAATTTAATAAATGTCTGACTGAGTGATTTTGGGCTTTTTTTATTTTGTTTTGTGTAGACTTACAGGGAGAGAAAAAAAAAGGTCACTTAAAAACACCTCCTACATACATGCATGAATATACGGATACACAATATGACTCTGATTTGATCAGGATTATAATTCTTATTTTTTTATATATTTTTTTTTTATTTTTATTTTTTTTTTTTTTTTTGTAAAAAAGGGAATTATGGAAAGAGATTTGAGACAAACACGAAGTAAATGATTTTTTTTTCATATTATTATAAAATATACTATTTTTATACATTTTTTTTTTCCTTCTTTACATTTCTCAAGAGTCCTTGAATTTGAATTTCTAACGGCGACATGGTTTGTTTTTTTTTTTTTTTTTTTTTTTAAATATGTGTATGACAATTTTATTTTGTAATGAGGTTAAAATACAATTTCATTTTTGTTCTCAGTAATAAAATAATAATGAAATGCTAAAAAAAAAAAACAATATTGTTAGTGTGAATGACGCCTAAATTTAGGACTACTTAATGTAGTCCTCTTTCAGTGTTTCATTCTTAGCTATACCGCACTGAATATTGTTTCATTTTCTGTTTTAATTCGCGGTAAAATTCCATTCTGACAGCTGTCGTCTGATCTTGGTGTAGTCTGACTACGTTGCGGCGTTGCTGACAACCTTGAAAAGAAATTACTAAGAGTTCAGTTTAAAAGTTATAATAAGGAACAATAAAATTAGTTTGTGTAATAAAGACAAGTGCGTTTTATTCTAAAAGATATTTCAAACATTTATTGGCGCCCGAGCAGGGACCGAGTTGGTAAACTTAGTCCAAAAAAAATTACAATTATATTTTATTGAGTAATATAAAAGGTTACACAAACTAATTTTAATTGTTGAAGAAAGTCAATAGTAATTTTATCAAAGGTGTTGTCTTTCTCTCTCTACAAAAGTTATATTCTCAAATACGGGTATAGTGAATTACCGTGCGGCGTACATATGATTATGTACGTATATTCAATAGTGTACGAATTACGAGATACAAGGTAGATATACAAAATGGAGGAATTAAAAAGAAAACGTGGTAGCATTAAAAGCTCATTTACGAGATTAATAAAACAAACAAAGGATTTGATGGAGGATGAAAATACACTGAGTGAAGAATATGACGCCCGACTCATACGAATAAATGACCTTTTTGGTGATTTTAATACAGTACAAAGTAGCATTGAAGGTTTAACACAGGAAGATCAACTTGAAGAGGAATACGATTACAGAGAAGACATCGAATTAAAATATTTTTCATTAAAAGCAAAGTTACAGTCAGCATTAAAACATGCCCAAAACGATGGCGCTTGTATACAAAATGATAATTCAAACGAGCTCACATCAACTTTAAACGCACTAACTCAGAATCAATCTCAACTCACAACTATCATTCAGAATTTATCTACAGCACAACCACAAACGTCAACTCCGTCGAATAGCAGCACCAGTGAAGGTCATCTAAAAATTCCTCTGCCTATAATACAAATACCCACATTCAATGGAAATTTTAAAGAGTGGACTCCGTTCATTGACATGTTCCAATCGTTGGTGCATGATAATAGTGCCTTATCAGCAGTTCAAAAATTTCAATACTTAAAGCAGTCATTACAGGGTGAAGCAGCTTCTTTGTTAAAACATTTAGCAATTTCTGAAGTTAATTACATCAGTGCTTACGAGCTTCTCAAAAAGAAGTACGCTAGAGAAGATTATATCGTTGAAGCACATCTTAAAACATTGCTCGAATTTCCTCCAATAAAACAGCTTTCTTCAGTTAGTTTGCGTAGCTTAACCAATACTTATGAAGAAACAATACGAGCATTAGCTGCTTTGCAACTTCCAGTAGATACGTGGGACTGCTGGCTTAATTATCTTTTGGTATCTAAATTAGATATACATACTCAACAGCTTTGGAGGCGAGAATCATCAACGTTACAAAGACCTAAATTTGAAGTTCTAGTTGATTTCCTTGAGAATCGTATATTTGAACTGGTTCCAGTTAATACTCCAGTGACTAAGGATGTTAAAAATCAACAAACACGTGGTAATAATGACAGTTCGCGAAACAGAATGAGTTACAACACGACAGTTGTTGCTTGCATTATATGTAAAGGGAATCATTACATCTATGCCTGTCCGTCATACGTCAAACTGAGTGGTGAACAACGTAGACAACTAGCAGTTACCAAAGGCTTATGTTTCAACTGTCTTAAAGGTAAACATTTTGTTATAAATTGTAGAAGTCTTTCTAGGTGCTTAAAATGTCATAAAAAACATCATACGATTTTGCATGATACATATCTGAAACTGGAGAATGATGCGCATCAAGGATCTGCTTGTCAGCAAATCAGTTCCAACTCGTGTGCATTAGTGCCATCATCATCTAAATCAAATATAAGCATTCTTCCAACGGCAATAGTTTATGTCAAGGATGCACATCAACGATTAAAGCCTTGTCGAGCCTTACTTGATACGGGTTCACAGCTCACTCTTATGTCGGAATCATGTGCTCAACGCTTAAATGCAAAAAGACAGAAGTCCAGATTGTTGTTAACGGGTATTGGAGACGTAAAGTCGCATCAAGCTTGCACCAAAGGAAAAGTCAAAATAGAAATATCTTCGAAGGACAATCAACATTACTACGACGTTATAGCCTACATTCTTCCTAAATTAACACATGATTTGCCACATCAACAAATTGATTCAACTTCAAGGAAATGGTGTCAAGGTATTAGTGACCTAGCTGATCCATATTTTCATATACCTTCTAAAATCGATATAATACTTGGGTGTGATATTATATTTAATGTGCTTTTAAATGACAAAATGTCACATGACTCTTTAATTGCATATAAAACAGTTTTCGGTTGGGTTATATCTGGTGCCTATCAAGAATCAAGTCAAGTTGCATGTTTAACTTCCGTGGTTGATGTTGATATTACATTAAAACAATTTTGGGAGATTGAAGAGCTGAACATCGAAATTCCATTAACACCTGAAGATGAAGAATGCGAGAATCACTTCAAAAACACACATACTCGTCTTGATACAGGTCAATACATGTTACGAATACCGTTTAAAGACTCTTGTGATAAATTAGGTAGTACGTCTGAAAATGCCTCTAAGCGATTAACTACAATGGAACGAAGATTTAACAAGGATTCAGAATTAGAAGCGTATTACAAAAACTTCATGAATGAATATTTGTCGTTAGGACACATGTCAAAAGTGGATGTGAATTCAGACCAAGATAATGATACACATTATCTGCCTCATCATGGTATATGGAGAAACGACAGTTCGACCACAAAACTCCGTGTAGTCTTTGATGGGTCTTGTACATCATCTACGGGGGTATCAGTCAACGAATTACTGCATACAGGTCCCAAGATTATTATTGATCTTTGTGATGTGTTATTTCGATTTCGACTAGGTAAAATTGGATACGTGGCTGATATACAGAAGATGTTCAGGCAGATTCTAATTCACCCTACAGACCGAAGATATCAAAGGATATTCTGGAGGTTTTGTAACAATCAACCAATGGATACGTACGAGCTAAATACGATAACTTACGGAACTTCATGTGCGCCTTTTCTGGCACTTAGAACACTTAGACAATTGTCCGAAGATGAAGGGAATTCTCATAAAAAAGGGGCTGAACTACTAAGAACTTCGTTCTACGTTGATGACTTAATGACTTCCAGTGACACCGTTGATGAAGCGCTGCATAATATAAACGATTTGATTGAGATACTACGTAAAGGCAAGTTTTCCCTTCACAAATGGGCTTCTAATTCTACAGAACTATTCAAAGACATACCACGCGAATTACAAGAAGGAGCGAAATTCTTCAATTTAGGAGGTGATACTGCAATTAAAACTCTTGGGTTAAATTGGTTTGCTAGTAGTGATGAATTTTCGTTCTTGGTACAAACAACAGACGTGCAAAAATTCACAAAACGAACTGTGTTATCTATCATTTCTAGGATTTTTGATCCAATTGGACTATTATCACCTTGTATTGTTCAAGCCAAAATATTTATACAAAAATTATGGTTAGCTAAAAGTTCCTGGGATGATTTGTTACCTGAAGAATTGTCAAATCAGTGGGATGGTATTTACAAACAACTACCTCTACTCGAAAACATTCGTGTGCCCAGGTGGCTACATACAACACGAGATTCATACATTCAACTCCATGGATTTGCTGATGCTTCCCAACTAGCATATGCAGCTGTAATTTATCTTCGTGTCGAGTATAATAATGATATTAAAGTGCACATTCTCACTGCTAAGACGAAAACCGCTCCACTTAAACAAATCAGCATAGCACGGCTCGAGCTTTGTGCAGCTGATCTTTTGGCTAAGCTTTTTAGACAAGTTTTGCATGCATTCAAATTTGATGAAAATCTCTTGCAAATTAACGCATGGTCTGATTCGACAACAGTGTTGGCTTGGTTAAAACGTCACCCCAGAACGTGGAATACATTTGTTGGTAATCGAACGACTAGAATTTTAGAGACATTACCATATGAAACATGGCGTCACGTTACTTCTGACAAAAATCCGGCAGACGTAGCTTCACGAGGTATAACACCACAAACACTTTTGACAAGTAAATTGTGGTGGCATGGGCCAGATTTCCTACGTCAATCAAATGAATTTAACCAGCCATACATTGAATACTACACTGATGAAGAAATGAAAAAAAATTGTCTTGTAACAACAACTAATAACATGGAGCAACTTCATACATTAGATCATATTTTGGAACGTTATAACAATTTCACAACAATATTAAGAATAACTGCATGGTGTTTAAAGTGCATAGGCAAATTTTGCAATAAAGTTAGAGACAAACAAGTAACCTTATTGAATATCATAACAACTGAAGAAATACAACAGGCCTCATTACTTCATATCAGAAGATTCCAATCGCAAGTTTTTGATAATGACATTAGTCAAATTACACATGGTGTAGATGTTACAAGAGGGAGTAAACTGAGAGCACTCGATCCATTCATTGATGAACTGGGTATTCTGCGGGTAGGCGGACGTCTAAAATATGCTATAAACATTCCATTCGACCAGCGTCATCCTATAATTTTAGACAAAACTAGTAAATTGACTAGTCTCATTATTCAACACTACCATCTAAAGTTACTACATGCTAGTGGTCAGTTACTTGAATCTAATATTCAACTGAAATATTGGATAATCGGCATTAAAGGCTTGATCAAGAAAGTAATTCGAAACTGTATCATCTGTACTCGTTATCGAGCTAAACCATGTGTGCAAAAAATGGCTAGTATTCCAGCATGTCGCTTCCAAACGGAAAAGGCGTTTTTCAACACGGGAATTGATTATGCTGGTCCTTTAACGATTCTAAGTTGGAAAGGAAGAGGTGCTAAAAGAATTAAAGGCTATATCTGTTTGTTTGTTTGTATGTCTACGAAAGCACTACATCTTGAACTCGTCATGGACTTGACTGCTGAAAGCTTTATAGCGGCATTCAAGAGATTTATGTCTAGAAGAGGCATTGTAAATAATATTTATAGTGACAACGGAACAAATTTTCATGGTGCAGTAAGACACATTAAGGAACTGTATCAATATTTTGCGGAAAAATCTAAAACAGACCAACTCGATCGATTCTTCTTAGAATATGAAATAAATTGGAAGTTCATACCGCCTGCTGCTCCTCATTTCGGTGGTCTATGGGAGGCTGGAGTAAAAAGGGTTAAGTATCATCTTAATAGAGTCATAGTTAACACACACCTCACCTATGATGAGCTGAATACGTTGTTAACTCAAATTGAAAGCTGTCTTAATTCCAGACCTCTCATTCCGTTATCAAATGACATAGAAGATTTAAATGTAATAACACCTAATCACTTCTTAATTGGCAGTCAAACAATGCAGGTTCCAGAAATTCCAATAGCAAACAATGTAAAATATTTTCGATCACGCTGGCAACATATTCAAAAACTAAAAGATGACTTCTGGCGACGATGGCAGAATGAATATTTATCCACCTTGATAAAAAAATACAAATGGGTTAATCGACAGCGTAACCTTAAGATCGGCGATTTGGTGCTGGTGATAGAATCAAATCTTCCACCTGGAAATTGGCTGTTGGGGAGAATCGATGACATACATCCAGGTAACGACAACATAGTCCGAGTAGTGTCCATACGTACGAAGAATGGAATCATTAAGAGACCAATTCACAAGCTTATTCTTCTGTTGGCTGATGAAGGTAACAATGAGCAAAATAAGTAATGTAATCATATTTTATAGTATGTTAAGAACTTTATTGAATTGTAATTTTATTTTGTAAAGTAAGACTTTCCAAGGTAGGCGGACAATGTTAGTGTGAATGACGCCTAAATTTAGGACTACTTAATGTAGTCCTCTTTCAGTGTTTCATTCTTAGCTATACCGCACTGAATATTGTTTCATTTTCTGTTTTAATTCGCGGTAAAATTCCATTCTGACAGCTGTCGTCTGATCTTGGTGTAGTCTGACTACGTTGCGGCGTTGCTGACAACCTTGAAAAGAAATTACTAAGAGTTCAGTTTAAAAGTTATAATAAGGAACAATAAAATTAGTTTGTGTAATAAAGACAAGTGCGTTTTATTCTAAAAGATATTTCAAACAAATATTATGTAATAAAAATGTAAAATATCAAAAGTCAGTATCCTCTTGAGAACATATTCAAGCATGCAGTTGTCTGTGTATGGATGTTGGGTGTGAAATAAAAAGGATGAGATTTTTTTTTCATATTCATATATTTTTTATTTAAATATTGTCTCTTAACATAATTTTTGTTTGTTTTGTTTGTGTTAAAATGAGAGTTTTGTTTTAATTATTTTGTTGGATTCGTTGAACTAAGTAGAGCTCTCTAGATATGAAATTTATGGTGACAAACAAATGTTTTTTTTTTTGTATGCCAGAAAGATAATTTACAGTTCGAAAATTTTTATCATTTCAAATTAAAATTTATTGTGGCTCTCATTTCAGCTGATACGCTTTTTCTCTCTGCCTAGGTAGCTCTTTGCATACAAAATATTTGACAAATAATAATGACATATAGCAAAGGTTTAAACCTAAAAAATTGTAATTGATTTGCCACTACTTGTAAGTAACCACACAAATTAACTGTAATATTAAAAAAAATTCAGTTCATCAATCAATAAATCTTTAATTACTTTTAACTTACTACACCAACTGCATTTTAATTGAAACGTCAAGAAGAACTGGTTTTGATCTTAACTATAATACAAAACAACTAATATTTGTCCTTGTAGTGTGTCACAGTTATAATCAAATTTTAGAAATTCATTCAGCGAACTAATTTCCAAAAGTCGTTTACTAATAACTAAAAGATAAGCCTTATTTCTGACATGTGCCATATGTTTTTTTTTTTTTTTTGAAAAAAAGGAAAAGCAAAAGAGACTCATACACCAAGAAAACTATATCAATGAAAGCTATTTTAAATGACATTCAAAGCACATAATTCTACACCTTTTAAAAGTTCAGTCAGACATATAAAAAAGAAAATACTTCTATTTTTCATTTAAATTCATTTCGAATTCATATAGCTTTTTAGCTGTCATTTATATCCTTTTAAGTATTTTATTTTATTCTTGTGTTCGTATATTTTCTTTTTGTTCGGCTTTGTCAATTCAATTTTTTCTTTCATTTCATTTGTATATGTCTATTTTGTTGTTGTTGTTGGTTTTTCATACAAATTTTGTTTCGCTTGTTGATGTTAATGGTGTATTTATTTTACCGCCTATTTGACGTGGTACATATTTGTCATGCAATATGTCGTCTTTTTATTGTTGTTTTGTTCCTTTTTTTTTTAACTTTTGTTAAGTCCTTTTTTTTTTTTCTAGTTTTTTGCGTATGTGTGTAGGTTTTTTTTTTTTCTTTTTATTTTTCGTTTTTCTTTCTCATCTGTAGGACTATGACATAAAAATGTACTTGTACTTATATACCGTTAATTTTAGACTTTAGTTGTGTTTTGATGAGTTATTATTTTATTTTCTCCAACTTTTCCTATTAGGAGTTTTTTTTTTTTTTTGTTCTATTATTTTCCAGCATTGTTCATAATTTTTCTAAAGAAATTTATTTATTTATTTTTTTTTTTTGCTATTCTCTTTTGATTTTCATCATGAAAATAACAACAATTGTTGTTGTTGTTCAAGTGTGAACCTTCAACTAAATGAATGAATAAGATTGTTATGTGATGATATACATATAAGTGTTTTGTTGTATGATGCTGATTTTGACCTTTTAAGAGGAATTTTCCACTTTTATTTTATGTTGTTTTGTTTTGTTTAATTTTTTGTTTTTTTCGTATCACCAGCTTCTTTTTTCAAATGATACTAAATAAATTGGATGGGATGTTTAGAGCAATTAAAATAGATTTTCTCAATGTATTTAATTGTGAACTGTTGTATTTTATAAAGATAAATTTAAAAAAAAAACAAACAAACAGAATAACAAGCTACTATAGAAATTGAATGAAAAATAGAAAAGGATAAAGAATATAAAAAAAGCATTCATTACGTTTAAAAAGTGGGAGAAAAAATATTAAGATACAATAGAATTCATGGTGTAATTAATGTACATTCGTTATGAAAATAGGAAATAAAATTAAAAAAGGATATTTTTCTTGAATAAAAAAAACATTAAAATTTATTTCTTGAAAAATAAAATTGTTTTTCTTCCTTTCAACATTCATTTAAAAGCCAGTACATTTTTTTCTCAGATTTTTAAAAATAACGTCCACATCAAAATTATATGGAACAAAAAGGAACTTTATCTCCAGAAAATTAACAAAAATGAAAAATTAACCTTTTTCATAAAATGAAGAAGAAGAGAAAAAAAAACAAGGAATCCTTTTTTTTTTACTTGTTGTCCCTTCATTCTTTCAAAATAACTTGACACTTTTCAACAAAAATTCCATTGAATCGTAAAAATTCGATAACACACACAAACAAAAAAAAAACACTTGAATTCAATTTTACGGATTCATAAATTGATTGTTTTCCTTTTCTTCAAATATTTTTGGCAGACTTTTTGAAATCAAGAATTTTTTTTTAAACTTTTTTGTCTTGTAAAAATTTCATATAATCCTTTTTAATTTGTTTACACGTAATTGCAGATTAAAAGCGGTTAAGAAAAAAAAAAGGTTTTAAAAATGATTTTTGTGTTCTAATCAAATAAAATGATTTCATTATTTTTTTTTTTAATAATTTGTGAGATATAGAACTGTCTGGTGAGCAAAAAAAAAATGACCTTTAGAAATGAAGTGTGGAGAGCGGTGGGGAATCTGCTTTTAGAAAATTGACAATTTTGGGTTGTGAAGTCAATAAACTTTTTTTGATAATTCAATTTTACAAGTTAACTTTTTATTTAAATTTTACAGGTATCATCTCCTGAGAATTAGGTTTTTTCATCTTTTGCGGTTCAGAGTACAAACAACTTTTTAAATTTAATGAAAAAAATTCCAATAAGTTTCTAAAAAGATTTTTTTGTTGTCAATTTATGGATCAGCTTTAGTAAAAATATCGTTTAGAGGTTGATATGAACTGTTTAAAATAGGACAATAATGTCGACATTGCGCACAGGAAGAGCTGAGGCTATTTTTAGAAATTAAATTTAAGGACGTATTAATTTTCCTTCAAACTTTCGAATGTATGGGAATTTCTTTGTGATGTTTGAATGAAACGTTCGACAGTCGGAAATTCAAATTACTTAGTTTGATTTTTAAAGCCTAAGATTTACATTAAATTTCGATTGTCCTTAAATTTTGAAATTGGAAGTTAAATTAAAGGTCATCATCGCTAGATATACCTACATAATGTACATACATATCTATACGGAGAAAAGTATAAAATTTAGGACTTGCACGTTTCAATTTAAATATGGTTCCTCTCATGCGAAAATATCCAATAATTCTTCTTATCGAAAATTAACCAAAAAAAAAAAAAATCTTAAAGAATTATTTAATCAAATTGAAAACTACTAGAAGTTTTCTGTCAAGTTAAATTTAATTTTAGTTATAAATATTTTACATATGTTCCTTTCTAGAACATAAGTTATAAAATTTATATTCTTTTTCATATAAAAATTATAATTTTTACCTGAATAGTCAATTTTTAGTTTTTTTTTTGTTTTTCGATTTGAAAACGTGCCAATAAATGACTTCAGAATTCTTTACCACATCAAACACATATTATATCCTTTTCTTTATTTTATTTTAAGAGCCAAATTTAGTAAAAAATTTTTTCGAAAACAACAATAACATCGTCTGAAATGTATTTGTGTCTGCACCAACACAAGCAAATAAATTTCGTCTAAGTGTTGGTGTATATGATTTGAAAAATTTTCATAGTAATGGCTATAGCTATAGCTATAGCTTTATATAGCGATCATACTGCATGGATGATGTACGTTTGTAAAATGTGTATGTAGGTACAGGCTACAGCTAGCATGCAGCTGTTATATCTGAAATTATTTCAGTTGAAGGTCACAAATTTTTCATACAACAAATTTTTTATGTAAAAATTCAAAAATATTGAATTATTTTATTTTTTAAATTTTCATATGGAAGGATATGTGGCTTTTCAACTTTGAACTCTTATATCTCGGCCTTTGTTGCACCGATTTGAGTCAAATAAAATGCACTAGGTCAGAAAATAGTTCTAAATTGAAATGCATACTTTTTTCAAGGATCACGGTATGAACTAAGGATAGCCTTATAGAAAGAAAAAAAAAAGTTGTATGTTGGAAAAATGACTTTTTTTGTATTTTACCCTATACCTTTTGCCCTAGTTAACGGATATTCACCGTTAAAATTTCATATAATATTAGACCCTTCAAAAAATATCTAGACCAAATTTCAGTTCCTTAGTCTCACGGCAACATTCTTCTATAAGGAGTCAAAAAATGTAAAATTTTGATACTTAAAATTGATTCGTGTGAGTTTTATGTTTAGCGCCCTGTAACTCGCGTCTCAGTTCAGGGATCGTTTTGGTGCTAAAGAGAGTTTTATAGAGAATGACAAGACTAATATTGTGCAGAAATTTCAATTTAATCGGTTTTTAGAGTCCCGAGATATTCAACTGTAAAAACGAAAACGGTCAAAAATTGAATGGAGTGTTAAAATAATAAATAATACGGTATAATATAGGTATAAGGTTTTCAAAATATGAAGAATTTGTAGAAATTTTAAATATTGTACATTTTATTTTTCAATTCAATTCATTCTTTCGGCGTCACCTTGGAGGTAGAATGATTGACGAGTTTAACCTAGGATTGCCTGATCAAGATTTTCAAAGTTTTAGCCGTGCGTATACAAATGTATACCATACATTTTATATGGAAATTGTGAAATTTTATTTTCAAAAAACGATATCTCAGCATCCGGTGAACCAAAAACTAACATTTTTATATTAAAATCTTTATTGAAGTGTTCTTCTTAGTGTTTTTTCTATTAATGTCCTATATTTTTTCTATTTTCGAAATAAAATGGAAAATAAGGTTAAAAATGTTAAAAATTTTCATGATTTTTCGCGTATTTTGTCCTTTTGGTTGAAAATAATAGTACTTACAGAATTACTTTATAAGATAGCTCAATAGAAACACTTCAACAAATATTGTAATCCAAAAATATTAGTTTTTGGTTCAGAGGATGCTGAGATATGGATCTTCAAAGTCAAAAGTAGATGTTTGCCTTTATGAATGTAGAAAAATGTATGAAACATTCATGTTTTTGATGTTGTTTTGTATTTTATCTTGAAAACAAAAAAAAGTACAACAACACTGTAAAAATAAAACTAAAGAGAACACTTTGATAAATCTTTTAGTATAAACATTTTAGTTTTTGGTCTATGGGATGCTGAGATATCGTTTTTTGAAAAAAATTTTTCAAAATTTCCATATAAAATGTATGGTATACATTTGTATACGCACCGTCAAATTTTGTGTTTTTGCATAAAAAAGAATATTTTGTTTTATCGATTTTGAGCTAGGACTTTGAAAATTGGGCTGTATAGTGAGGATCCTCCAATGGAGGAATTGGTGAAGTTTCAAGGTCCTAGCTCGAAGGGATCATATTTAAATTAAGACTCAAAGTCCGAATGTATACATTTATATACGATCAGGCAATCCTAGGGTTAAAAAAAAGTAGTATTCAAAAATACTGAAATTTTAGTAAAATATTAGATTTATCACCAAATAATCACTGAAATCTAAATTCTATGTAACACTATAATTTTTCTAATATTCAGAATATAAAAAATTAGCACTAAAACCCAAAATACACTTGCTTCAATCCAACAACAATTAGTAAAATATGCTTTTATGCGTAGTATATATGTACATATGTATGTACATATCATGCTAATTCTATTATTTCATATTCATCATCATTGATCATCATTCCCATACAAAATGTGTTGCTAATATATCTATATACCTAGCTATGTGCAGCTTAACTATACATAACTTTTATATGCTGTTTACGTTACATTAATCATCACACATACTACAAAAATTGCAATTTTATTTGCATCGAGTTTATAGAGTTTATACTATCTGTGTGATTCTTATTTAAACCCATAAATATGCAAAAAAATTTATGTGAAATGAAAAATGAGTAATAAAATTTTATGAAAAATTAACAATTTGTTTTATTTATAATAATTAAACTACGTAACCAATTTTCCTGAATTTTTTTTTAAACTTTTTGGAAAAGGTTATATTTCAATCCTATAAGAAGAAATCACAGTATCTAAACGTTTTAATACATGAAAAAAGTGTGAAAAGTTTAGTGAATTTTTTTTTTTTCTGTACCTTCGAAAATCGAATATAAAAAAATTTAAGGACCAAAATTTAAAAATGTGTTCCACTTAAGGACCACAATTCCCTTCCACCTATCTATATTTAAAATTTCATGAAAATCGGTTAAAAATTGTAAGCTGTAGGTGGTCACTTTGCAGGCCCAAAATCGCTAAACAGCCACACTTTGAACCCTTGTATTTTTGAAATAAAGGACTTTTTCAAAAATGTGTTCCACTTAAGGACCACAATTCCCTTACACCTATCTATATTCGAAATTTCAAGAAAATCGGTTGAAAAATGTAGGCTGTAGGCGGTCCTTTTGCAAGCCATTTTACTAAATTGGGCTCTTAAGTGAAATTTTTATGCAAAATTTTAATATCCAAAATAATTTACATTAAATCACTCATATGTTTATTTTCACAACATTAATTTCAAATTACTCTTTCTTACTTATGCGTATATAAAATTCAAGAAAACTTTAAAATGATTTATTTTTTTCAATAAATTTTGATTTTGTACTTAATTTTCTTCTTTTTTTTGTTGTTGTTGTAAGATTGTTTGAAAGTATCGAAAACACCTGAAAAAAAAAAAATTTAAATTATCCTTTCAATTTGAATTTCATCGATATTTTCTTTCAAACTTTATGTTGAAGGATAATAAAATTTATCAAAAAAAAAAAACAAAATTACTTTTTAAAAAACAAAAAAAAACTTTAAGCACCATCATTTTTTTTTTACTCTTCATATACGTAATACCTTATACACACCTGATTTAAATTAACTTTCTTTTGAATTATAATAAAAATATCTAAAATTATGCTAATCGATGTATGTTATCTTTCGTCATATGATGAAATCCTCGCATTGTAGATAAATCACTGAGAAAAAAAAAAAAAAGCTACTTTATAAGAAAAAAGAAAAAAAAAAACCACAATTTTTTTTTGTTTGCTTGTTCAAGGTTTTACATTAAATACGCTAAGCCAAACACATTAGTGTATTCAAAAATTTTATTTTTTTTTATTTTACTTCTTTTGAATATATTCAATGTATCCTTTCATTGTATAAATATTCTTAAGTATAAAATAAAATAAAATATAAAAAAAAAAAATGTTAAACCCTTTTTACGTATATTTACACACACACACACACACACATATAATAATTTTATTATCTGAGATAAAATATTTGGTTTAAGATAACAGAAAAAAAAAATCATATATGTGATGATAAAACACACATTGCTAAAAGGATAATAAGCAGGAAAATATTAAATATTGTGTTATGTTGTACAATAAAAAAAAAAAAAACAAATAATATTATTTTTTCGATGTAAAAATCAAAAATTTCATATTGAAGGTGTACGTAAATATACACCCACCCACCCATACACATACACACACCATATATGTAATTTATTTGAAAAATGATTTTTTCTCGTTACCCGTTATACGAAGGTGAATTTATATTGAAAGAATATACAAGGAAGGAAAAAGAAACATACAGGTTGTCATTTTCTTGTATACACATAATATTAAAATTCAATATTCATAAATAAAATAAAAGATAGTACAAAAACAAATACTCATACATTGTATTTGAAGAAAGAAAAAGAAAAAAAAAAAAAACAAGGATATTTCTATCATTAAAATCTTGTGTTATACATACTAATATTTCCCGATTGTCACATGTGTGCTATGGAATTTTCTCGATTGGTTTTCTTCATTCATTTTTTTTTTTTTTTCAATTACTTATCGTTTTACTTCATTCTTGTTTCTTTTTTTTTTTGAATATCCTTTAATATCGCGTGTAAATGTAAAATATTTAATATACGTTTTTTTCAATATCCTTTTTATCCTTCGTATCGTAATTTCGGTATTATTTTATCAATTTTTTTTTTTATGAGAAACAAAAAATTTTTCAAGTACTTTTTTTTTTTAATTTTAAGAAAAAAAAAAGGTTGTTTTTTTAATAAGTTTTTGTTCAATTTTTATGTTTTTTTTTTTTTTTTCTTATTTACAGGTTCATTGGAAGGAGCATCAAAAAGATTTTTTACAGATTTTTTACAAGAATTACCAACACCAGGTACAGGTGGTCCATCATTTGATACATCAGTACCATCAAATATTACTGGTCTTGTAGGGAAAGCAGTTAAATTAATATGTCGTGTTAAAAATCTTGGAAATAGAACGGTAAGTTAATGATTTCTATTTTACCTGTATTTTAAAAAAAAAATATCCTTGAAGTTTTTTATTGGTATTGAAGTGAAATTTTGGTAGTTCACAAAAAAAAATTTCTACAGAGACCTTTTGTATCCTTTAAATTTGATAAAAAATATTCTTGCAGTTTCTTATGATTGTTCTCTTTTGCCAAATAAATTGATAAATGTTTTTTTGGAATCAAGGAACATGATGAATTTTAAATTTATTTTTGTAACCTGTGAAATATAAAAGTATAACGGAAATGAAAATGAAAAATTTTAAAAAACTTGATTTTTAGCTGGGAAGATTCTTAAATTTTCGAGAAAAAAAGTTGTAATCCTGAAACTGAACTGAAAAATTTCTTTTGATTTAATTAAATAAAAAATTCGTTGTACTGATTCACATTGAATCCTTGTAAAAAAAAAAAAAAATTTAATTAAAATTTCTTCCTTTTTTTTTCTCCTCAAAGACTCTTGTAATAATTCGTATACGGATGACTTAATTAAAGAACGTTATGTAAGCATTTATAACAGTCATATAACAGAATTCACTGTATTTGCAATTTTTTGTTTCTGCTCAAGCAAAGAAAATATTATAATTAAATTAATATAAAAAAGGACAAAGTAAAAATAAAAAAAAAACAAAAAAAAAAAAACGTAATAGAATTTTTGCTTGTAAAATTGAAAAAAAAAACAAAAAAAAAATTAAAAATTTATCAGCCTGGAAATTTATGGTTTATTTACATACTCGAATGAAAATGCAAATAATTCATTTTGTGGACTTTTGTGCTATTGTAGATTTTTTGTTTTATAAAAATTTTCTTTTACGTTTTTTTCTTTTCTTGTTTTTTTTTTTTTTATTTTGGAAAATATTTTAAATCTTTATAATGTTTTGTTCTATTTTTTTTTTTTTTTCGTTACTTTTTTAAATCCTTTTTCATTTTTTTTTTCGTTTCTCATTAAAAATGAAAATAATGAATAAAATTCATAAGAAAAGCATTAAATGAGAAAAATAATATTGGAAAGAAAAAAAAAAAAAAAAGAAGTAAATTCCTTACTGCAATCTTAAAATAGTTTTTTTTTTTTTAATCTTTTTTAATGGTTTCATATTTTCAAGGATTTCAGATTAAAAAATAATATTTTTACATGGTTAAAATAAAATGGAAGTTCCTTTTTTACTTCTTTTAGTTTTCTTGTTTTTTTTTTTTTTATCCTTTTGAAATATTTACTTCATCTGCAATGGTTTTTTAATACTTGTTTTTTTTTTTTTTTTCATTTATGACCAATACAGAAACGAATAAAGAAGAAGAAAATCATTCTGAGAGAAAAAAAAAAAAACGATAAAAGGATGTAATAAAAACAAAAATTATATTGTAAAAATTGTATGAGATTTTTTTTTATATTATGCAATGAAAGATTTTCACATTATTTTTCTTAATGTACTCGTGTGTAAAGGTAAGGCTTTCCTAGGAAATGAAAAAAAAAATTGAAAAAAAGGATAAAAAAAAATTTGATAAATGTTGTCAATACTTTTCAATTTGTGCATTTCTACAATATTATGTTTTTTTTTTCTTCTTTTATTTTCAAGAACATTGTAGAAATTTATTGAAAATTGTAACATGAAATGTAAGGACGATGATGAAAAGAAAATATTACAATTGTCTTTTTTTTTTTTTTTTTGTTTCCTTCAAAAGAAAATGTATTTTTCTTGTAATTTTTTTTTTCTCTCATGTATTTTTCCAATTGGTTTTTTCTTAGAAAATTTAATTAAATTTAAAAAAAAAAAAATTTTTTTTCTGTCGTTGTTATGACAAAATGTTCATATGACCATAAAAATATGATATGTTGTTTTTGATGAGAAAGATTTTTTTTTTGTTTTGTTTCGAAAAATGATGTTTTTTTTTTGTTCAATGTTGAAAACTTCAAAACAGTAGTGAGATGATTATCGTTATCCTTGGTGGAATAAGAAATTAATTAAAAGAAAAAAAAAATGGAGTGGAAAATTGATTTTCGTTTTAAAAACAACTTTTTTTTTTTTAATTTGCGAAAAATTCCAACATTGAAAACTTCTAATTTCGAATAAACTAAAAAAGAAAAAAAAAATGAAACTATTGTACTAGCTCTTAAGCCCCCAAATTCTCATGCAAAGGAAAATATTTTATTCGGAGACGCAAACCGGTTAAGTTTATTACGATTGTTTTCTTTTGTGGTCCAACGATTCAAAATTGAACTGTTTCAGTTCAAGTATAAAATTTTTCTCAATTTTTAGATTTGAAATTTTAGAATAGTTCCTTCCTTCTTTTCTCTCCTAACGATTGACATTCCACTTTTCTATCTACATAATATGTGTTTATGCTAGCACTGTATTTAATGAAGGTGTACAAAAGGTAAATTTCTATGCTAGTGCCCGATAATTGAAAAAATTGTTCTATTTTTAATTTTAATTTATTAATTACGAGAAAACTAATCAACAATTAAATCCACTAATTCTCAGTACATTTTCTCTTGCTCTTGATTATTTTGGAAATTTTCGGATTATTTCTGCCATAAAAAAAAAAATCCTTTTAATTACTTATATTATCTATGTATCTATTTTTTTTAGAACTTAGCTATTTTTTTTTTATCATATGAGTACAAACTTTATTTTTGTGTTTTTTTTTTGATAAATAAAAGAAAATTAATTCTCATTTCTTTGTGCTGTTAAATAAACCGTAAAATGATTTGAAAATTTAACGAAACAAAAAAAAGAGAACAACATATGTACATATTCGATTATACGAGCAAATAAATTTTGCTTTTTCATTAATTACTTTCTATGATATAATCCATTTACGACATAACCAATTTCCTTGTTTTACGTTTCCTTATACACTTTGTTTTTTTTTTCTTTTTTTTTATTCATTCACCAGCCTATAAATATTTTTTGATCGATTTATATTTGTGTGTTGTTTTTTTTTTTTTATTATTAATTAATTATATTAGATTAGTTTATAGGTTCTGGCTAATATGCGATGAGATTCTTAAAAATAAGAAATTACAACTAAACAATATCCTTTTTTCAATATGTTTCAAATTTATTAGATTATATTGAAATATATATACAAAAATATACATATACGTATTTAATTATGTCTTTTGAGGATTGATTATTATCCTTGAAATCATATCAATTTATTTTCTTTTCATTTTCAATTTGTATATATATGGTTTTTTTTTTTTTTTTTATCTTCTCATTTTTGTTTCAATTAAATTAAAGAACCTTGGTATACAAATCCTTGAAATAATATAACAGAAGAATGAAAAAAAAAACAAGAAATAAAATCCTTAATCCTTAAATATTTGTTAGATTTTTAAGAATGACTGAACAGCAGAATTTTATAATATTGAACGATTAAAAAAAATATATATATCTTTAAATAATTTGAAAAAAAAGAAAAAAGAAAAGAAAAAAAATAATAAAGGAGGAAAATTTGCTGACGGTAACGATTTCGTAAGAGCTAAAAATGTATTTTTTTTTTTTTTTAATGTTTTAAAGAAAAACATTCAAGTGGTTTAATGATTGTTAATAATTTTTACCGATAGATTTTTATATTTTCATTTTTTTATAAAATACCGTAAATCTGTTTTTTTTTTTTTTTCTACTTTCATTTGCTTTCTTTTTTTCAACAAAATTCTCATGTAGCTAGTCCTCGAGAGATGAACATATTTTTTATTGTTTGGCTTTATTTCAAAATTCTTGTTAAAGATAAAACATAAAAATTATTGAGAAAAAATATTTTTAATAATGGTCATGACTTTATATTGAAGCATCATTAAGATTACATAAAAAAAAAAAACAAAAAATAAAAAAATAAAACAAAGGACTAAATTTCATCTGAACTAATTTGTTGTTGTTGTTTTTGTTTCATCGATTACGAAAAAAAAAAGGAAGTGATTGATCGAATGATTATTTTTTGTTGATGACAATGCCAATACTATTAGAGAAAATATGTACTTATTTTCTTCTTTTCTTTTTTTTTAATTTGAACATTTTTTTCAAATTTGTACGTGCAATTTAATTTTGTTTTGAATAGGGTGTTCGATAATCTAGAAAACTCACTGGGCTTATACTGAGCGGCTGAATTGTTTATGATGTTTGATAAGTTTTAATGGAAATACGAGTACGAGAGATTCTGTGAAAAAAGGTTACTGTTTTAAATTTATATAGGGTATTCCATAAAAAAAAGACAGATGACGTACGCTAAAAAAAGATACTTTAGGCTTCTTAGTACAAAATGGCTCTAGAATGGGACTAAGAGGCTAGGCACTGACCGTCTGTGGATAGACAACTATATCATACTCTAGTGTTGCAACTGTCTGCGTTCCTCTTCAAGTGTTCATTCTACCTCTACGGGGTGGGCCCTGCGAGTGCTGTGAGTTGAGCGTTGGGCTGAAAACTTTATTTCGGAAAAAGAAGACTGTCTCGAACAATAATTTCGAGGAGGCTCTTAATGGGCTATAATAATGCCATAGGGCATGGAGGCAGTAAGTAAGTTAGTAGAAAATGAATCGTTAATAAATTCAACAAAATCTTGTTAGTCGAGCTTCTCATAGGAGTTAAAAATCTTTAGCTTTAATTCATCGATCACTAAAATTTCGACACTAAGTCTATGATTTAAAACTTGTAGTTTTTTTTTTTCACTTTGAAGATAATTTAAAATAAAGGTGTTTATGATTAAACCAGTTTTGATTAGATAGACAACATAAATGTAAAAGTTAAGAAAGAAAAAGAACTGCACTAATATTTGAAAGTTATGGTAAACTTCCTAAAATAAGGATCATATACGTGTCAGAAAATTCCGAAAGGAATGTTTCATACTTGTGTTTTTTAAATTTGTCTAAAATGGATCACCTTCTAAAAATATATTTTCTTTTTATTTTGATTTTTCCTAAGACACTTCTATGAAGTTCTCAATTCTATTTTTGCATGATAATGATATGATGATGATGCGATGGTCTTGCTGTGAAAATTTATAGTTTTTGAATTTAGAATTTTCTGTTGCTGACCTAACAGAAAATTTCATATGAAAATTTATTCGTTTTTTTTTTGTTTTTTTTTTTTGTTCACATTAAATTAGAAATATGATGATGAATACATTATTTTTGAAATTCTACACACACGCTCTCAAGTTAGAGGAGAAGAAGATTTAAAAAAAAATATATCAGTTTTTTCGATTTATTTTCGTTTTTTTTTTTTGCATTAAAATAAAAATGAACATGTACGAGTATTGTACACATATAATCGATGTGTTTTCATATATGTACATAAATAATCTACATATATACATACATCATGTATTTGCATTTCAATTTTAATAATATTCCATCAGTTTATAATAATAATAATAATTTTTAAGTATATGTTATTTGGTATATGAGTAAATTTCATGTTATTATATGATTATTATTCAATTCAAGCCAAGTATATAATGACTATACATGTTTTTTTTCTTTTTTTTTTTTTTTGCTTCTTGTTCTTTTCAAATTCAAAACATTTGAACATAATATTATGGAGAAAATTGGAAAATAAAATAAAAAATAATAAAAAAAGGACAAGAAGAATCAAAACATGCTTGTCATATATGTGATATTTATTATATATTGAATCGATTATTATATCTGTACAATTTCTCATTATTCATATACATATTTGCATTACCATTTATATATAATATACTTGGAATAGTATTGAATCAGATAAGATATATACTGTACATAAGGTCATACTCTTATAGAATCATATGTTTACATACATATATGCCATTCGTACTTATTTTTTTTTGGTATTATCGATTATATTATGAAAATTTTTGTATCTATCTCTCTTACATAATTTATTGAAAAATATTTTAAAAAAAAATTTTCTCATATTTATTTGAAAAATGAGTTAAGGGATTAGAAAAGGCAGAAAATTGAAAAAAAAAAAAATGTTAAAAAGCAGCAAAAAATTAGATATATTTTTTTTTTTTTTGATATGTTATTTGGACAAAATATATGTACATATATAGATAATCCTTTTCATAATAATATGTTTCATGTTCATATTACAAAAAATTTATGCTTATATCTGCAATTGAAAGATTAAAATTAATTTTTTACTCCCTTTTTTCGACTATATATATATATTTTTTTCTATTTAATATGTAAATTAAAGTACTTTAACATACACGAATAATAGATACAATACGGAAATTAGATAAACAGATTTTCATATTTTTTTTTTTTAAATAAATTTTGAGAGATTTTTTTTTGTAGGGAGAAAAATGTATAGTCAATATGCAAATTAATTATTTTTGGAAAGTTTATATACTTGTATGTGAAAGGAAATTGAAAAAGAATCTAACGGAAACTAGATAAAGAAGATATATAATATACATATGTCATGGAATTTTTGTTTGTCAGATAAAATTTTTGGTAGGAATTTCGAAATTTTTTTGAATATTTTTCGAAATAACTGAAATTTTATTATCATCACAGGTATTTTAAAAAGCTGAAAAAAAAGATTCTTTTTCTCTTAAAGAGAACAAAAAAAAAAAAGATCCATGGATCGAGAGTATTTAATGTAAAATTTTTTCATTGCAAAAATAACGGTATCTTAAATTAAAATTTTTCGTTCGAAAAGCCGAAATTGTCGATCGAATCTTTTTTTTTTGTTGAAATTATCTTGGAAATTGATTGGTTTCTGTGTGCTTTTCATTTAGATATATAAGTAGTTCTGCACACAAAGTAGAATGGTTTTAAAGTCCTTCAGTTGAACTTTTAAAAGTGGTGGTGTAGGATTGATGGAGATAGACTATATCGTTACTTTTGGGTTGAAGAATCTTCAAGCACAAAAAAAAAAGTGATGAGTAAAACTTTGAAAACACTTGAACAATCTTTATTTTTCTTTTCAACATCTCTTTAATTATTTCTTAATTTCAATCTTGTTATTTTAAAAGAGATTAATCATTTACCTGATAAAATTTCACCTAATTTTTCTTATTTCTTATTTAATCCTTTTTTTTTTCTTTCTAAACTTTAATACGATAAAGAAAATTTTTATTGAAAAATAAGAAAAAAATTCAATCTATTTTTAACTAATTTTTTTTTTTTTTTTTCACTAAATTGCCAGTCTTTGTTTTTTTGTTTAACATTTCTTTATTCTAATCAATTTATTATTTTTTTTTCGACTCTTTTAGTTTATTGATTTTTTTTTTTTTTTTTTTTTTTTTGCTATTCCTAAAATAAATGAAAATGTAATCATCCATAAAGTTTTGTTGTACACAAAGGATATGGATTCATTTAATTTGAACAAATTTCAAATGATTAAATGTTGAATTTAAATTATTTGAATGAATAACAAAAAGAAAAAAAAAAAAGGTATTATTTATCGACTTTCTGAAGAAAAAAAAATGAAAGAAAAAAAATTAATATTTCTCTATGACACGTCATAAAGGACACAACAGCTCTTTAAAAAAATTCATTTGGCTACACATTCACTCACTACACACTACACAGGTACTATTGACATTGTCTAAATGGAAAATGGAAATTAAAAAAAAATAGGAAATTTATGTTAGTTGATGAATCCTTTTTTTGTATGATTCCTATAAAATAAAATATGTATTTTTTTCTTGGAGCTGCTCTAGGTTAACAAGAAAAAAGATAACAAAAATCCGAAAAAAAATTTTCGTGATTTTCTACAATTTTTCGCAACTTTTTTTAAAAAAAAAATAATTTGTTGTCTTTAAAGTTCCAAGTAAACCAATGTTCTTGAATTTTTTTGACATTGACGTAAATTTTGCAATACATGGGAAGTTCCCTTTTCACTGCGACCCAGTTGGAACTTTTTTTAATACTCTGGTATTGGCTTTGACTTAAATGTCCAAGGCCTTTTCTTGGTAGGTACCCATATATCATCCGGTTTTATGTAGGTACTTTTGGTCCAAATATTCCATATTTTTATCATTCACTTGGTTTACTGGGAATATATTTACATTCAATTTTTGTTTATATTTTGTTGAGGAGGCTGATTTTATCATGGTATTTGCTAACAAAAGAAAAATGTAAATAAATAAAAACGAAATAAAAAAATGTACTTCTACATTAAAATAAATATCGTATGTGTACTTTGGGGACAAAATCAAAAAAATGAAATACAAACTCACTTTTTCTTGTTTATCATATTTTTATCCTAAAGCCAAGCATATACCTAAAAAACTTTTTCTCTATATTTTTTCATCATTCGCTTATAAAATGAAAAATAGACAAAAAAGTACTTACTTTTTGTTTTCGTACAATTACAAAAAAAAAAACATTGAACTGAAAAAAAAAAAATTTAAAGAAAAAGAATTGTAAAACAAAAATAAAGTCCTGAAGGCTTTGTACACAAATTTTTCGTTGTTGATATGCTTGATGAGGAAATTAAAGGGTTTCTCATAATAATAAAAAAACGTACAATCAACAAAAAAAAAAACAAAATAAAATGAGATGAAATGATAAAATTATCATGTGAATTGATAAAAATTTATTTTTCTCATATTTATTTTTTTTCTAATCAAAAATGAACTTTACTTTTGTGATACTTGAACTGGAAACTTTTGAAATGTTTTAAAGGATGTGATATGTTAAAATGGTAAATTATATGTAAATTCATGAAATTTAAAGAGCTTATAGGATCATTTTTAGGATTCATTATAATTTGCTCTTTAAAGACTTAGTAATGCTTAATATAAAGCAGATTGATTTACGTACGTACATACATGAAAAAGTATATTAAAGGTATTAATTAGTCTTACATATCACAAAGCTTCTTTTTATTTAATTTTATCGAATTCGAGGCACATGTATAATGAACATATTACAGATATATTATGTACGTATTACAGATCAAAATAATCAATTTTATGCCATAAAAAAGAACTAATTTTTTGCAAATTTTTTACAACAACACCACACCACAAAGAAAAACACAATATTTTCCCTTTAAATAAGAATTTAATTTTCTACACATAAAAATTTCCTTCATGATTGAATTGTGGTATTGTTACAAAATTTTATTACAAAATTTTTGTTACAAAAAAAAAAATATCTCAAAATCAAATTAAAGTGTGTCGAGACAATATCTAATCAAATTTTTAGAAGATAATTTAATGTAATAAAATTTTAATAAAGTGTCTGATGGAATTTTATCATTTTATCCTTTTTTTTTTTTTTTTTTGTCTAAATTATACTATTTTTGATTTGTAATAAAATTAAAATTTTATAACTACGTCAATCTGTTCGAAAAAGTTTGTGTGGTTTTAGGGGTTTTTTTTTTGGAACAGTTGATTATTCAATATTTTTCTGGTTGGTTGGAGTAATTTTTGGGAAATTTTTGAAAGATCAAAGACATCTGAAAATACTGTTGACGTAGGTTTTAAAGATATTAACTTCCATGGTTTCATAAGAATGATTTTTTTTAAGTTACTTCAGTTCAACCTGGTTAACCATTTTCCAAATTACAACATTTTTTATCTCACGAGGGAAGATCATAAAAGTCAAAATGCAATTACTATATATGAGTGTCCTTTTTGTTTTTTTTTTTTTTTTCTGGATGGCACTAATAGTTTTGTGCAGCCGATTTATCAACTGAATTATGGTCATTAAGAAGATCCTTCACACTGTTCCAGTATCGAAAACTCCAGTACTCTTTTATTGTAGCTTGGTGGACTTAGAACATATTTTGGTTGGTTGGTTTGCGTGGTGATTTGTGGAAGCTATCAAAAATCCAATTAGAACTAAATGTGCCGTTTTGATACCATACCGGGCACCCCGAGATTTTCGAATGAGAGTTGTAACTCAGCAAATTTAACTACTTTCCACCACTGTTTAAAAATGTAAATATAATTTAATAAAATAACATTTGCATATTCTTAGCATACTTTCAGGCTTTTGAAAAGAAAAAAAACTCAAAAAAAAAAAGCAACATATTTTTCTCTATGATTTTTCTTTGATTTGTGTGCTTTGAATTAATTAATAAATAAAATTAATGAACATGGAAAAAATCGAACTATTTTATCAAAGAAAATTACATTTCTCTTATTCAATGAATTTTTTTTTATTTTTTCTTTCTTTCTCTTTTAATTTAAATTTTTTAATTTATTAATTGCATGTCAAGAGTTTTGGATTTTATTTTCATTTCTAGTTTTTTTTTTTTTTGTAAATGATGAAAACTATAAATAAAAAATGTTGTAAAAAGGATTTTCTGAAAAAGAAAATAAATTAACTAATCTAAAGCTTTTTCTAGTATGTCATAGTGAAAAATTATCAAGAATTTTTGCTGTCTATCAAAAAGAAATTCACAAAAGCACACAAGCATAAAACATTATTATATAATTCATGCATGTGTGTATGATATGTATGAAAATAAAAATATATATTTAAGTTTTTATTTTTAAAAGAATGACAACCACAGTAGCAGAAATGTGTATGTGTGTGTGTGTGTGTGTGTTAATGTTTGATGAATAGCTCATTCTTTGTAATATACATATAAATATGCATTTTAGCGAATATTGTACATACTAGTTATTCGTAATTTAGAATGATGCTTAATCCTTTTTTTTTTTCAAGATACTAACGACTCTATTTCTGTTTTTGTAATAATTTTTCTTAGTTTTCTTAGTATTTTTGTTGTTGTTGCTTTTATTATATGATAGACAGAAGATTAAAAATTTACAAATTAGTCCTTTATTTTTTCGACGTTCATTCATTCATTTATTCATTTAATTTTATTCAGTATGTTATTTTGCAATGACTTTTATTAAAAATATATTTTATGTAATAATATCATAATGACGTTTAAATAATTACAAAATTTTCATTTTTAGAATATTATTTTTGTATATATCTTTGTAAAAATTTATTTTACAACAGTGTGAGAGGGTATATAGTCGTTATTTGACTTTACTGAATAAATTATTAACTTAAAAAAAAATATACTAAATATACACAAAAATAATTTAGTGACTGAATAAACTGAATAACTGACACTAATAAATTTTCATTTTCAGTTTATAGTCTAGAATTTATTTTAAAAGAGAAGTATTGTACATTAGGTCGTCACAATATTCTTTTTTTTTTTTTTCTGTTGGTAATTTCATTTTGAATTTTTAATGAAACATGTCAATTAGAATTACAGAAAAATGAATGATTTGTGTGTGTTTTTTTTAAAAAAAATTAATTAAAAGGACTTGTGTCATAGAATAATAATTTAATGATCCTTGTTGCTATGGAAAAAAAAAAACTACGTTTGAAAAAGTTTGTTACTAAATAATCAGTTTCATAGTATCTTCAAAAGCCATCTAATCTAAATTTTGAAATAATCCCGTAACTTTTAACACTAGAAATCTTAAGGTTATGCTTTACATTCCAATCATATCAAGTTTTAAATTCACAATAGAACATAAATTCTACTTAAAAACAACACAAACGTTATAACTTTTAAACAACATCAAACATGTTCAATTCATGTCATACAAAATAGTTCATTTCATACTAACGAATAAGTGGATAACAATCCATGTGAAATTTTAGGTTAATGTACGATATTAGAGGAAAAAATGTCACAAAAATCCAACATTATTTTTGATAAATACTCGGTCCACTCCCCATACTAGGACTTTTTCTCTAGGACATGTTCAATTGAAGGAACATTGAGAAAAAAAAAAGAAAACATTCTTGTAAAATCCTTGTACGTTTTTTTTTTCATTTACAAACAATTTTTAAAAATCGATAAAATACAATTTTTTTTTACATTTTATTTACAAAATATTTCATTTTCAGACATTTTTCTCATTTAATTTTCTCTTTTACTTACTTTTTTTTTGTTAATTTTTTCGATTTTCTTGACGAAAACAAAATACCATAAAAGAGCAATTTAAAACAGAAAGTTGTTAGTTTTAAAAATCATTTTGATAGTGTAATCTAAATAAAAAGTACAAAAAAAAAAAAAAAAAATAAAACAAACTTTCTCTAAAGTAAAAACATTATTATACAAATTGTACGATATAATGAAATGAAAATTGGTAATTTTAAAAAGAAAATCCTTTAAGAAAAAGTTAAATTTACAAAAAAACAAAAAAGAAAATGGTGTTTCGACAGAAAAGTGATTAAAAATGAAAATACAATAATAGCAAAACAGCACTGATTGGATGTGGAAAATTTAAATTTTTGGAACTGACTTTTATTTACAAAAAAAAAAAAAAACGAAAAAACGAAAAAAAAAAAAAAAATTAAAATAAAATGAAATTTCTTAAGAGAAAATTTTCAAATTAAAATGAAAATGTATACTACATGTTAAAAAGCATTGTTAAAAAAGAGAGACACGACTACACATTATAGTTACATTGTACATGGTAATTTCGAATTATGTATTTTTTTTTATTTTTGAACAAAAATCATTTTATCGTTTTAATGTTCTAATTTTCTTTTCGAATATATAATTTAACATTTTGGTTAGTGTTAGCTCTGGAAAATGTTTTAATTTTCTTTTCAAAAAAAAAAAAAAAATAAAATTTCACATTGGGCACAACTAAAAATAAAATTTTTGTTTTAAAATGAAAATTTTTCGAAAGTACCGTTATGATGTTTTGTTTTTTTATTTTACATTGTTATCGGTTTTTTTTTTTTTGTAATTTTTATTATTTTAATTTTTTTTTGTTTTTTTGTTTTTTTTTTTGTTTTTCAGAGTTTTAAAGTTGTACATTGTAAAATTGTGTTTTTTTTTCTTTTCAAATTTTAATTTTTCGCTTGAGTATTTCTTGAAAATGTTTTTGAAACTTTAAATTGCTATTATTTAATGGTTGGTTTTTTTTTGTTGTTTTGTTTTGTTTTAGTTTTTAAAAGGATGTTTATTGGGGTGATAAAATGTTAATTTTTTTGTAAATGATATCTTTTCGAAAGTTTGAAATTTAAAAGAAAACAAAAAAAAAAATTAAATAAAATCAACAGGTAAAGGAAGAAATTAAAATTATGATATTCGAACATCTTTGAAAGCAAATATCTGAAAAATTAATAGTTGGTTGGTTGGTTGACGTGGCGGTTTTCGAAATCTTTCGAAGATCCAATTAGCACTGAGAGTGCCGTTTTGATAGGTACCACATCTCGCGTAACCTTTAAGCAATGACATTTGACCGGTAGATAATTATAGCCATCCTGTTTCGTTCAGGAATCGTAACTGAAAAATTAATAGTCCTCAAAACGTTTAAAGCTGTTAGATTTCCCATCACAAAATTAAGTAATTTTTTTTTTCATTCAGTTTTTGACGGGAATTAAATCTTTCTTTTTTTTTTTTTTTTGAGGTCGAAAAATTGTTCAACATTTTTTTTTGGCGAAATATCTCCCAAGCTATTGATAGCCCACTTTATCACACTCTAAAATGAAAATCTGCTTTGTTTTATTTCCCTTCATCCTTCAGCTTATATAATTTTTTTTTAAAAAAATTCAGATTTTATTTTAATTTTTAAGATATTTTACTCACACGACAAACAAACTTTCACAATATAATCAATCATCATCATATCATGTTTTTTTTTGGGCTTCGAAGAAATAAATCTGTTTGTATTATTTGACATTTTTTCAATTCAATTTAAAAATCTATATGCTTAATATTTTAAGAAAAAGGATATAGTTATTCTATAAGAAAAATTCACAAAACAAAAAAAAAAAAAATATGAAATCCTTATTGAAAATATCGCTATGTAAACAATATATGATGTCTGAAAAAATTTTAAATTGAAAAAAAAAAAATAATAATAAAAAAATTCTTTTCCTTTTAAAATATAAAATTTATCTAATGTCTACAAAACCTTTCGACCCTAAAAGCTTTATCAACTTGAATTTAATTTTGCTTTTTTTTTCTCTTCTACGAAAAAAATTGAAATGGAATGTAGGAAAAAAAAAATCATACGAAAAAAAAAAAAACACATTTAGAGAAGAAAGTAGGTACGTATTTTATTTATTGTAAGAAAAATCCCTAAAATCCTACTAGTTTTAACATCAATCACAATTGGTTTTAGTGGACACAATGATGATGATGATGATGATGATTTTTCATCGTCCTTACTTTTGGTATCTTTATAAAATGATCAGAACCACATTTATATTTACATTTTGTACACATGAACATAAAATATGTGTACACATGCCTCAATTTTGGTAAATCCTATTTAGGAAAATCTTATTTTTTTTTTTCCCCGAAAAAAAAATAATAATAATAAAAAGCTTTTTAGTTCAATAAAAAGAATTTTTTGGGATATTAAAATGAAAAAAAAAAAGAAGATATTTGTGTCATAGTTTGATAAAAAAAAATACTGAATACCTTTTCCAAAATATTATTAGAGCATAACAAAACTGGAAAAAAAATTACATAAATTTCACATTGTATTGATTTTTTTTTTAAACATATGTGTAACACACCACACTATAGAAATTTTTTTCTTTGGTTTCTTTTTTTTCTCGTTTAAAAAAAAAATCCTTTATTTTTACATAATTTTGATTTTTTTTTTACACCTACTGAACAAATTATACAAATTGATGATTATTACGAATTTTTTTTTTTAGTCATTCCTGGGTTTAAACTATTTTGACTTTCCTTGTTCCAATGGTTTTTATGATTATGATAAGTGCAAAATGAATTATCACGATTAAAAACCGGGAAGAAAAAAAAATATCTATAAATTTTCGAATTTCAATTTTTTTAGAATTTTTTTGTTGTTATATTTGTCTGGAATCCTTTTTTTTTCCCCTTCATTTAATTCAAATAGAAAATGAAATTGAATACAAAAAAAAAAAAAACAGTAACTGTCATTCAGAATATGTTTTATAAGAGACAGAGAAAAAAAAACACACACACACACAGTAAATAAATCAATTTTTCACTTCAATTCAAGCTTCTTCTTCTTCTTATTTTTTTGTTGTTGTTTTCATTTTAAGTTTAAAAAAGAATTTTTTTATTTAATGGTTTTTTTTTTTGAAAAAATTTTATGATAAAAATCCTTAAATAAACCTGACGCATTGATGGAAAAGGTCAAATTTTATTAGTATAAAAATAGATTTAGAGAAAATCTATATATATTTTGTTTTTGTGTTATTTTGTTCGTTTTTTTTTTGTATTTATTAGGAAAAAGGAAAAACAAAAAAAAATCCTTACGTAAACATTTATGTGGGTGTGTCTATTATTTTATGTTGCTTTAATTGTAATATGATAACAAAATGTTTAAATAAATAAAATATAATGACAGATGTTTTCATAAAAAGGATAAGGAAATTTGTCAGGAAATTGTTATAATAAAGCTTTTAAGTATTTAGAAAATAAGAAGAAAAAAAATCAGTATTCTAATTTATGAGTACTACCAATCTTTAATAGTTTTATCTTTGTTGTTGTTGTATCTAATTATTATTATTTTTTGAATTATTTAGATGAAAAGTTATGATTCATAATTAATTGGAATCATCAACACAGTACAATAAGGCAATTAGCAGAAAAGTTAAAGCACAGAGTACTTATCTATATAGTACGTATATTGTCATTGGTTAAAGTGTGTTGGGTAAAAGTGTGTATGTTTGTATACATGATGATAAGTGAGAAAATGGACATAGACAGTAAAAAGGGTTGTTTTTTTTTTGTTTTGAAAATTTACATTAAATTATTGATGATTTTAAATACATTTTTTCTTTGTCAAAGTGACAATGAAAATGTTTGAAAAAGAGATTACGTTAATGGAAATTTGATTTTTAAAATATGATTTTTTTTTTGTATTGTAACCTGTATCGAAAGTATGAAGCCTACATACATATCATGATTTTATCGAATTAATGAAAATTGACTTTTTTTTTGAAAAATTAACATTCAACAGACGATTGTGTCTCGAATTTTATTTTAAAAAAAAAAAAATTGAAACGATATTAAATTAAATTTATTGTAAATTTAAATTTTTACAAAGCCTAAAAGTATGCATAAAATATGCAATTTTTTTTTTTCGAATAAAATTACAAAAAATTGATATTCTATATTTCTAATATTTTGAAATTTCAATTTGCTATTATGAAAAAGCGTATTGACCAATTAATTTTACCCGAGTCTAAATAAGAACTTTTTTGAAAGGATTCCTTAAAGTCTTCATTTAATTTAGATTTGAAAACTTTTAAAACGATTCTGTTGAATTACTTAAAGTTATGTTGTATGAACTTCTTACCAAAACTTTTTAAAGCAAAATATTTTAGTAATTTTTCCATAAAACTTTTTTTTTTTTTAATCACGAAATCAAAACGGAAAAAAAACCTATCCTACATTTTGAAATAAATTCAATTTCAAAATAATAAGGGAAATTTCTAATAAAAAAAATGTTCAAATTCAACTGCAAAAGTTCCAAAACATGTTCATTTTTCTTCACACGTGCCTTACATACTTTCTAATTTTTTTTTTTTTTTTACAAGTTGAAATTTTTTTCAATGACACAATATCAAAGAAAAATCAAAAGAGAAAAAAAGAAGTTTTTTCACCAACATTTTTCTCTCTACTTTTATTTTTTTTTATTTTAAAAATTTTGATTGGACATTGAAAAACATGTGTGTTTTTTTCAATAAATTTATATTTTTTGAAGATTTTCAACATTTCAATGTCAAACATATGTGTGGATAATAAAATATTTGTAACTGTGCAATATGAGAAGAAAAAGAAGCAAGAAATGAAAACTTCAAAAGGAAACGAATCAAAGAATATTTCCAAAGAAAAAGAAACCAACTTTTTTTTCTTTTTTTTTTTTTACTTTTTACTTTATTATCCAATTTTGGTACGTTTATTTTATCCTTTCTATAAAAATTCATCTATCTACATCATGGTTTTTTGATATACATACATAATCCAGATAATGTTAAAAAAAAAAAAAATTGAGAAATCGAATTTTCTTATTTGATTTTCGTAGTCATATCACGAACATACACCGAACTAAGTCAAACCCACATCAAAAGACAGTAAAAAAAAAAAAAACAAAATTGAAACTAGGAAAAAAAAAAATAATAAAAACAAAGTTAAAATGACATCTTGTTGAAAGTACAGAATATATTATTATACATAGTCCTATAAAAGGATAATAAGATGATGCCATTTTATCATAACCTAGCACACAGGATTTTTTTTTTTTTTTTGAATAGGGTGTCTACTGTTTTATTTTGGAAGAAAAGTTTTTACTGTTGAATTTTGTTTCTTTTTTTTTTTAGTAAACATTTTTTAAAGGAACTTCCTAGTTTAAAAAGTTTTAAAAGTATTACATATTAAAAAAGGACTAAATAAAAAGGATGCAGGTTTTACGAGTAGTCTGTACACGGTACAACACGATACGACATCATATAACACCGTACGACACGAAAAACGACAAAATGAAATTTTTTTTTTTTTGGATTTTCACTTAACTCAATACTTCTACATGATTCCACAACAATGTTTGGGTCTTATAGTCCCTTGGTTAGCAATATTTTAGCCTTTCCCTTTAAAAAAAAAAATCCTACTGAAAACTTTAAGTATAAATTTTCCTGAGAGTCATTTATCTGTAGGCCTTTTAACATAAGCACAGATATTTTCTTTTATCTTTTTCCTGCCGATAAAAAAAAAAAAGATCCTTTTACAATAATTTATTCTACAACGCCCTGTAACTCTCGAACATTCATAGCCTTGCTATATGGTTTGGCTTAATACCTTTGTCATTGACAAAATATTTTCTAAATGTAATTTCTTTTTTTCACAATAATATCATTTTGTTGTATCAATCTCACATAGTACTTTTTTTTTTTTTTAATATAAATATATTGTATTTAGAAAAATTGTGTGTATAAAGGATATGTAGACAGACTACTAAATAATATAAAAAGGATCTGATTTTAGGATATAATTTTATCCCTTCGTCAACTTGCTAAATGAGAATGTTTTGCTTTTTTGCTTTGTTTTTTATTTTTTTTTATTTTTGGTTTTGTTTTTTGCAAATATTTTTTTTCTGTTGCTTCCTTAATTTTTTTTTTATTAAATCCTTATTTGAATTTTTTTTACTTTGTCTGCATTCCGAATAAAAAATAGATATAAGTTAAATATGTATGTATAAAGGATAAATGTATATGATTTAAGTTTGAGATTGAGTTTATTTTCATTGAATGTTGACGGGATACAAAAATTACTTTTAGTTTATCAAACTTGAATCTTTTTCAAAAAAAAAAAAAATTGCCTTTTTTGATTTATTTTCCACAATTTTTCTCATAAATATTTTGAAATTGTATACAGAAACAGAAAAACAGAAAGGAAGATGAATTGTGATTTTTAAAAGGAAATATATTTCCATGTGTTCTTCTCAATTTATTTATTATTATTTTTTTTCTTCAAGAGACGTGCTTTTAGGGAAGCGAAATTTGAAGGAAAAAAAAAATATTTAGCATGACGCTGGTTTATGAGAAATTGAGGGATTTTTTTTTTTGTTATTTTTTGTTGTTGTTATTTTTGATGTAGAAATAAAACCATTGTGACACTTTGGGAAGTACAAGAAAATAAAGATAAAGTCGAAAATCATATTAAGAAGAAGAAAAGCTTTTCTGATAACTTTTCTATTGCCATTTCCATTACCCTGATTATCGTGACAGTATTTTTCTGTTGTTTTGTTCTTGTTTTTCATTTCACAATTTTCTTATTTCAAAATAAAATTCGATTCTGATGAATGCACAGAAACTTCTAATTGAATACTGAATTCTAACAAACCAGTACCCAAACTGGAAGCTTCTATTAAATAACAACGTTTTTTTGTTTTTCATCCTGGAAAAGAAAAAAATGATATTTTCAAATAATTTAAAAAAAAAAAAGAAAGAAAAAATAAAATTTACAATTTGCAAATTGTAAAAATTTTAATAAAATTTCACACAAAAAATTTAGAAAAATTTTAAAAACTTCAATTTTTCTTTTTTCAAATCAGTTTTTACCTTTTCTAAATTTTTTTCTTGTTCAAAATTTTATTTTGCTACCCAGGAAGCTTTCATATTGGCAATTTACTGTATTTTTTTTCTCCTGTTTTTTTTTTTTTTTCATTTTTTTCAATGTTACAAAATTTCAATGACATATTCGATTTATATCGTGTCAAAAACATTTCTGGTATTCTATGAAATTGAATTTAAATTTATTCTAGTTTTTTTTTTTTTGTTTTTTTAATAAATTTAGTTTTTTGTTGTTGCTGAAAATGCTTAATCATCATGTATTTTTTTTTTTCTCTCAAATATAATTCAAATTACTGTCATTTCCTTGTAACATTAAAATGTCGTCCAGTTTTTTTTTTTGTTTTTTTTTTGTTAAGAACAGCAAAAATTTTCTATTTTCTTTTCAAAATGTAAAAATTGTGATGTTCTGCTTTTTTTAAAAAAAAAATATTTTCATGAAAATATTTGTGTTGCAAGTTTAATGGTGTGAGAGTTAAATTAGATTTTCATATGAATACCGCAAATCTGTACGTGAACAGAAGAAGACAATTAGGAACAAGGAATTATTTATTTAAGAAAAAAATAAATAAATTTTCGGTTTTACAAAAATATTATTTTTAACATTTTAAAGCAATTTTTCTTCGAAAATTCGAATATTTAATTTCGAAAATTATAAATTCTAGGAAAATATTCAATTTTTTTTTTAATGAAAATCAGTTTAATTTTTTGTCCTTGATCTGTACAAATTTCTTTTGAATACAGAAATGACGAACAAATATGACATCAATTTCGTGTGAATGATGTAATTTAAAAAGAATATAATTTTTTAAACTTTCACACTCTCACGTTTTTCATATTTTTCTTTCCAAAAAAAAAAAAAAAAAAAAAAAATTGTTTTCCTTTTTACACAAAATGTTTATCAGTATCAAAAAATTATATATAATTTTTGACGCCTACAGGCTTAAAATTATTTGTGTACATACCTTCAAGTTGAAATTTTATGTTATCGATTATCCTTTTTTATCATATTTTTTTTTTCTTTTCAATTTTTACCGCAATGATTATAAGAATCTGGTTTTAAAATTGCTTTATGTAAACTTTTACACAGAATTTTCAATCTAAAATTTTCATATGTAAGTTAAATATTAAAAAAAAAAAAGATACAGATATTTTTTCAAATAAAATTTCATATTCTTAAGTTCGAAAATCCATTACATTTGAATGATTTTTGGAGAAGAACGCGATCAAAAGAAAAGAAAAAAATGAAATATTGAAAAAACTCACATCATGTGTTGTATGACTGACACGTAGAAAAATGAATCAACGAAAAAAAGAAAGAAAAGCAAAAAAAAACAGATACAAAAATATGCCAAAAATATATATATTTTTGTTGTTGTTGTTGAAATTGTGTTAAATATTAAGGATAACAGCAAATCAATTGTAAATGAAATGTTTTAGAATAATATTTTTCTCATCCATCAATTTTTTTTTTTATTAAATACAAAAATCAGAAGCAATAGAGAAAAACAGCATTTTTTATTTTATTTTAAGATTGTTTGTACAAAATTCTGAATCTTTCTTAAAAGATAATTTTTCCTTCCTTTTTTTTTTCTATTTTATGGGAAAATTTTCAATTCAGAAATTTGTTCGTTTGAAGTAAAAAATAGATAGAATGAAAAATTTACTTAGATTTTTATTGAAAATCAGAAAAATTTCAAATAAGTGAGAAAAAACGTACTTAAATGATTTGCATATATTTTTCTACAAACGTTGATGATCGAATTAAAGAAAAAAATAATGAAAAAAAGGAAAATAAATTCAAATTGAATAATTAAATTTATTTCAATTGATTTATTATTGATTCACTGATTCTGTTTTTCGGCGAGAAAAGTTCTATTTGGATATAGGAAACTTCGTAATCATCAGAACAAAAAACCGAATTTGTTTTTTCATTAAAAAAAAAAAAAAATTCAAGGTTATTATGGCGCCTTTTGTATTTCCTGAAGGATAATTTGTATTTTTCTTCTTCAATTTTATTTTACTTTTATTAGAATTACAAATTTTCTTCGTCTCCTTGTTCATTTTCATTTATTTTATTTTTCCAACACACCTCGTAAAACTACAAACTATAAACTATTCAACTACAAAACCAAAAAAACCTTGCATACTTTTTTTTAAAAAAAATTTACTTAGCATACCTTCAGGCTTTCATATAGAATTTTCTTAACTCAATTTGCGTTCTATAAATATTCTGTCAACAAGTCAAAAATTCATTTTCTAAATTAAAAACGTTCAACGTTAATTAAAGAAGAAATTTTTAAATTTTCAAAACAAAATTAAAATGTCAAAATGAATTTAGTATTCATGTCATGGTGGAAAGTTTAAAAAAAAAAAAATATGACATGACATTGTTGCAAGTTTTATTATTTGCAAGTTTTTATTCACTATTTTTTTAGGTTTTTTAAATATTTTACCTGTCACTTTTTTTACTTATATGGTGAAATATAAAAAGCAATAATTTTATCTAAAAGAAGGAAGAATCATATTTAATTTTAATTTTGAAAAAGCACAAAAAAACAAGGAAGTTTAATTCTCACTACATACATGCGAGTATGAGCAACCTGAAAAGCATGACTTTTTTGTCTATCTGATAAAATATGTATCTTTTCTTCCTACTCATATTTTATTTAGATACTCAAAAAGATGTATTATTTTTTTTCTTCCCTGTCTTGTGATTGCTATATACAACAAATTTATTTTTTGATGATGGTTCAATTTACACACATTTTCCCAAAGTGATTTTTCACTTCATTTTCATTTTCAAAGTGAAATAATGTACAATACACACAACAACAAAAAATATAGTAGAAGTATAAGTAAAAGAAAAATAAAAAGAAACTAATTTAAAATAAGAACGAAATTTATACATAGAAAAAAAAAAGCAAAAAGTTCTCGTAAAGGATTTATAATATTTTTGTGTGTTATAAAGTAAATCGGTACACGGCACACGGTTGAAAATTTATGATTTTCATGTATTTTCATTTTGTGTTGTATTGTTTTTCTTCAAATTTTATTTTGCACTTTTTTTTCACTCTTGTTTTTCGATGTTCTTACTTTTTTATTTTTTATTTTTTGTGCACGTCTTTCTCTAGTTATCCTTGTACAATGAAATTAAAAAAACAATAAATATCAATATTGCTATTTGAACATACTATATACCTATAATAACACAAAAAAAAAAAAAGCACAATCTTTATATATCCTGTGGGAAATCAAAGATGTTCGTTTTCATTTAAATTATCTTACATAAATCTAATTACATTTTTAAGAATTTAGATTTAACGTTCCTTATAATATAAAAGATACATATAGAAATGAGAATTATTGAGTAAATATTGCAAAAATGATGAGATGGTTAAGCAAAAAAAAAAAATAAAAAAAAAAAAATTAATAGTTGAAGCTACAGCTAACAAGGATGTTAAAATTTATGAAATTTTCTAGTAAAATAAATATTGATTGTTTGTTAATTTTTTTGTTTTGCCCCACCAGAAAAAAACAAAAAAGGATCATTTAATTTGTGTTCTTGATGTTAAGTTATTTGATGTTATTTTTAAAAAATTATTTTGTTGTTGTTGTTATTGGTGTGGTGGAATTTTTTTGATTGTATTTTTAATAAATAATCAAAAAAAAAAAATTAAAATTAAATGGCCACATGTAGTTTTTTTTTTTTTTTTAAATTTAATTTCATTGTTGTTGTTTATTTTATCCTCTTTTTTTTTAAATTTTTACAATTAAAAAAAAAAAGGAGTAAATTGATTATATTTGAATTAAAGCGTAATAAATTAATTTTGTGCATCTGTTTGTGATTGTTTGTCTGTTTGTTTGTTTTTCTTTTTGTTGTTTTTTTTTACAATTTTTTTTTTTCAAACTCATTTTTTCATTATTGCATAATTATCCTTTGTATTATTGTTTATTGAGAATAAAATAAAATAAAAAATAGAAAATTGTGTAAATCGATTCTTTTTTTTTTTGTAAATCGATTGTGTGTGTGTTTTTTTTTTCGCCATAAAAGAAATTTATAATAAAGTAATTATAATAAAAAAAACTAAAGCAAAAAAAAAAACAAAACATTATTTTAATCATGTAATCATAGCATTTATTACCTTCACCACATTATATAATGCACGCAACGTAAAGCCTATACATACAATTAATTTACTTTTTTTTTATTTTTTTGTTTTCATTTAATTACACGTGTAAATGTAAATAATATGACTCCCTAGTATGTATATCATGTACATATGTAATTATGTATATAATTTCGGTTTTAAGTTATGTAATTTGGTATTTTACATTTTCTAATTAAAAATAAAACCAAAACCTCCATAAAAGAAAATAACCAAAAATATTCAATAATAAAGGTTGAATTTTTTTAAACAAATAATTTAAAATGAAGAAAAGGATAATAAACGAAATTGGAATTTATTTCGATATCAATACAGTATGTATGATAGAACTTTTAATTTGTGGATCATACTTTCAATTTTTATGTTACTTTTTCTCCCCATGTAAAACTTCAGACATATTATTGAATTTTAAAAAAAATTTTATTCAAAAAATCCACGTAGATTCCAGTCTCTATAGTCCCTAATCTATATATACATTATGTACATATATGAAAATGGGTGTACATATGTATGTGTGTATGTTTCACGCGCGCCTGAAGCAATTAACATGAAATTTTGTTACTACATTTATTTTATAATTACGACGCCCAATACGAAGCGTATTTTTACGAAATTTACCCTCTGAAGGAGTTAAAAGGATGTTCGAAATTCATATCGAGAAAATTTACGAAATATTATCATTGAGTTGAAATTATAAATAACAAAACACATATTTTCTAAATTTTTTGAAAATAAAACATTAAGAGGGTTGAAAGAGGGGGTTCAAAGTTTATATGAAGAAAAACTGTTAAAGGATCCAGTTGATTTGAAAGAGGCTGCAATTCAAAGGTGACAATTTTGCTGAGCTATTTGCTGGGATGCTGTTGAAAATAGGGGATGGAAGTTACTATACCCTGGACTGGAAGGTAACGTAATCTTTAGATTTGGATACATAGTAGTTACATTCCTTATAGGATCAAAGCTAATTGCTAGAAAATATTAAGAAGAAGACCATATACAAAATGGTTGTATTAACGTGCGATTTTACACTATAGATAGAATTCATTTCGTTTTGTGTCTATATTAAAATATTGAGATAAATAAATACCCGAACAAAGCTAGGATAATCAGCTAGTTTATTATAAAAAATTACAATACAAAAGATTCTTTTTTAACGAATTAAAATAAATTTTAGATAAATTTAAATTCACTTTAATTCCATGTCTTTAAATAACATATCTGCTTGAGTCCTTTGTTTTTATTTTCCAAGGAAATAAATTCCTTGAAAGAAAAACCAAAAAATGAAGCTAATAAAGTGCACTATTTAAAAAATATTTTGTTTCATAATAAAGTATTGTACTTGAGGAAATAATAATAAAAAAAAAACATTAAATTATGATAATTATTTTCAAGATGTTCCTAATTAATTGTAACTGGTACATTGTCATCTCTCTCTATATACATACGTATACATATAACACATAACACATTACATATTTATTCTAATTTAATTATTATCCTTTGTAGCATATAACTTTTGAGAAATAGTAATAACATAGTCCTTTATGTAACTATAGTGATCTAATTTATTAGATAAAATTTACTATAAGATTATTTTTTTCATTTAAGAATTTAAGAACATGAATACATAGATTGTACATAGAATTCCAAGAAATACGAAAACGATTATCCTTACAAGAAAATAAAGGTAATGAGAATCAAGAAAAAAAAAATATGCCATACATATAACAATAGAATTATCATTATTATTTATTAGAATCCTTTTTACCTTCTAACTACTAATATGTGATAGTGGTATTATCGCCTTGTTTTTGTTCATAAATTTTCTGTATAAAAGACTATAATCGTTATAGTGTGAGCCTCTATAATTATATACAAAGGACTTTCTCATTACAGCTTTGTTATCCAGGAAATTGTAAGTTTTACAAAATTGCCTTTAAGTTGTTAATGAAATTTTGTCAAACGTAAAAAACTAAAAAATGAGATGAAAAATTCTTCGTAACTTGAGAAATAGTTTAAAAGATTGAAAAAAGCATGCGATATCAGAATTTGTTAGGTTCAGATCCATAGAATAACTATCAATTCAACTCATTTCTAAACACGAAAATTTTCAATTCAAAAAATTAACAAGGCCCTTGCATTTTTTTTTTTTTCAAAAATCGCATGATTTTTGACTAATTCAGATCTGAAAAAAAAAGGATCCTTTTTTACGATATTCTAATTATTTATCAAGTACATTTTTTATGTTTAAAAAGTAATTTCAATTTTTTTATTTTTTTTTATTTTCTGTCAAACAAAAATGTGTGAAATACATAAAATCAAGGAACTGTTATTGTAACTTTTGAAAAAAAAAAAAAAAAAGGATTTAAGATTATTATTTTTTGTTGTTGTTGCTTGTTTTAAAACAAGTGTTTACCTTTTCATTAAATTTTGTTTTTGAAATTTTTTTATTTTTTTTTTATATTTACATTTTATTTTTAAGTCCTTTTTATCACCTAATAAATTTGTTAAACACAAAACACATCATCTGTATGTAATCCTATAAAATTCTCATTCACTGATATAATTTTTTCGATTCACCTGCTACTGTGGACTAATTTTTTTTTTTCGTTTTTCGTTTTTATATTGTTTTCTTTTAAGGATAATTCTCATAATCCTTTTATTTTTTTTTCTGTTTGTATTTTGTTGTTTTTTTTTTTTTGTTTAATTTTATTGTTATTGCATTTTTAAATCTATTTTTTTTTTTGTTCCCATAAAAATTGAAAACGTATAATCAATACAAACTAATGAAAAGTTTTGTCATTGATTTAAAATTTGTTGTTATTTTTTGTTTTTTGTTTTTTTTTGTCGCAGGATTGAAAATAAACAATAAAAAGTTTAAAAACAAGAAAAGAGTTATATATATTATGTGTGTACATATCCTTACAAAAGTCTATAAACAGGAAGAGTTTGTTGTTTTATTTTAATACAAAAAAAAAAAAAAAAAATGAAGAAAAAAAAAATAATTCTAAAGCTTCAGGATTTATTTAACCGATTCATTTTTACAAATAAAACTTAAAGCTTAACAACTTTTTTGTTTTTTTTTTTTTTTTGTTTATTTGTTTGTTTTTTTTTTATTTTCTTGTTTCTTGTTCCACTTTATAACAAATAAAAAAATAAGCGATATCTAAAGACAGAAAAAAAAAAACAAAAAAAAATAAATAATGAAAATGTTGTAATAGTTTGTGAATCCTTTTTATCGTATATCGTAAATTGAAAAGTTTTTCAACGAAAAGCAATTCAGTTAATGTTTCAACTCCTTTTTTTGTTTTTTGTTTTTTTATTTTATTTATGTTCTACAAACTCATTCTTAAAATTTTTAGATTTTATTTAAGAGACATAGAGTTTGAGTATCTTAACAATAGAAAAAAAAAAAAGAAAAAAAAAAGAACAACAAGGATGTGAAGGATGTGTATACCATATACATTCTACTTATTTATTCTTAACACTATAAAGAGATGAATGAATTTCATTTTATCGAATGATAGATAGGGCCAATAGTCTTTTTATACTCGTATAAAATATATACATATATATTTGTGGAAAATGTATCTTACATATTTTATGTAGATATTATCTGATAAGAAAATAAAACCAAAATAAATAAAATAAAAATAAAATTACAGTTACAAAAAAATTTTTTTTTTCCGTATCGTAAATTGGAAAAAAAAGAAAACAACAATCCTTTTTCTTCTCTACAATTTTTCTTGCTCATTTTGATTTTTTAAAAATATCTCTTTTGTTTTTTCTGTTGTTGTACAAGTGTGTGTGTGTGTGTATGTGTGTGTTTTACATTTTTTTTTCCTATAGATTGCAATTGAATTGTTTATCCAAAAAAAAAAATTCAAATATCTTTTTTATCTTTCTTGTCCTTTGCAAAAAAAAAAAAAAAAAAAGAAAATAAACAATATAGGATAAAGCAATCAAAGACGATTGATATACAATAAGGAAGAAACAAAATTTTTTGGGCAATAGATAAGGAAAATATAGGAAAATGACAACAAAATAAATAAATTGATAACAGCAATCAAATTGGAAAATCTGAATTTTCACTAAAGATTATTTATAGTATCGTTCTTTTTACTGATACACAAGGACTTGAAGGATGTTTTTTTTTTTCGTTTCAAAGAATTTTTGTATTTTTTTTTTATGTTTGATCGTAAAGATAAAATCATTTTGTCTTTTCTTCTGTCTTGTAAAAGATATTAATTTAAAATTAGGGGAAACAGGAATCGAATGGCACACCTTGTGAAATAGAAAATTGTGTCTGAAGGGAAATTTTATAGTTTCTTGAGTTGTTGAGATTTTTTTTGGTTAAAAAAGAAGACGTTAATAGGAAAAAAGACACTTCATGTCAATACATAAGTTTTTGTAAATTGAGTTGATTGAATGTCTGAATAAAAATTCCCTAACTAGACGAAATTTTCGACATTTTCTTAACTGATTTATGTATTTGGACTCTGGCTCACTGAAAGGTTTGACTGTGTAGTAAGGCTGAAAAGCTTGAAAAGAATGAGCCAGGCATTACAAATGTTTACTTTTTTGTAACACTACCTTTTGTCTCTAGCCTACCCTATTCTATAATTTTTTTTTTTCAGAAAAATAAATCAATAATCTGATAAAAATCGAAATAGCACAGATTTGTAATCTAAAAAGAAAAAAATCAACAAAAATAAAACGAATTACATTGAAATTTAATCCTTTCCCTTATGTTTCCTTGTATACGAGGATACATACATATTTTATAACTGATGGGGGCATCTAAATTGTTATCGGATTGTAATCGTGTTTTGATTCTTTTTTTTTTTTCTTCTTCTCATTATTTAATTTTAATTTTCTTGGCTTTTTTTTAAAAAAATAAAATTTTGTATTTTTTTTATCCTTTTTTCTAAAGGTCTCTTGGGTTAGACATCGTGACATACATCTATTAACTGTTGGACGTTATACATATACATCAGATCAAAGATTTGAAGCAATGCATTCACCACATGCTGAAGATTGGACATTACGTATACGATACGCACAGAAAAAAGACTCAGGAATATATGAATGTCAAATATCAACAACACCACCAGTAGGACATTCTGTTTATTTAAATATTGTAGGTAAGTGTGTAAAAAGGATATTACAGAGCTTATGAAGAGAAAATTTAATTCAATTTATGAAAAAAAAAAAAAAAAATATTTCGTAACCTTTAAAAAATATTCTCTTTAAGAAAAATCCACTTGTTATTGCAAAAAGTTTACTCGAAATTGCCTTCCTCCCACAGGAATCAATTTTTTTTTTGTTTTGTTTTAAATTTCAATTTTTAAAGCATTTACAAATGACTTGTATATTTTTTTTTTTTTTTTTTTGAATATTTCAAAATGAAAACATGTCTTTCGAATTTTTTGAATTCTTTCCTGACAGCAAAATATTTCCAAGAAAAATCTTCTTCAGAGACGATGTGGCAAAACATTTTTTTATTGTTTTCGAAAAATTTCTGGTATCACAAACAAACAAAAATCTACCAAAGGGAATATTATCTTGTACAGTTGATTTTTTGTTTCTATAAAAAAAAAATAAGGATTATGCATTTAGTAAATTGACTACTCTAACCACTTTTGAAACACTAAAAGCCAATTTCAATTTTGTATATACTCATCCTACAGGATGCTTGATAATATAATATCCTTCCTTCTGTTACTATCGCTAATCTGATTTTTTTTTTCTTCTATTTTCGTTTGTGTAAGTGTATGTAGGATATTTTGTAAAAAATAAAGCCTATTTACATGAATTTTGATATCCTTTGCAGGCATTCAAACATTTAAATGAATAGTTTCTTATATGTATCTACACATCTATACACGCAAGAATGAACTTTTGCGGTGACATCAAGATATTTTATTATATATTCGTGAATATTTTCTTCATAGTTTTTCGTCATGCAAAAACCTTAGTTAAACAAGTACAATTTTTTTTATTTTTGCATTTTTGTTGTTTCTGTTAACTTTTTTCAAAAAACCTAAAAATTTTCTCATGCATAAACCGTCACAAATTCATTTTTACTTTAGTTTTCATTTTTTTCTTCTTCTTGTAATTTTTTATTTTACATTTTTTTTTTTATCCTTTACTTTGTGGAAGTAAAATATAAAAATGAGCAAAAATACAATATGAAAATGAAAGCCAAAAAAAAAAAAAAAAAAAAAAAAAAAAATGTTATCCTTCCGATAATGATGGTGCTGCTGTTGCACTTTTTTTGCCAGAGAGTATAAGCTACATATATGCATATGCATGTACATGCATCTGGTATCTGTTAGAAAGTATAACAACGACCAAAAAAAAAAGATTAGATTAGAATTATAGTTTTACAGAATGTCTATGAAAGGTGTTGAATACCTCTCTCTTTGGGTTATGTGCTTTCACATTTTTCAAATGATATACGTTTTTACTAAAACTATAAATTTTTCACTTTTATGTGGTTTTTTTGCAAAAAAAAAAAAAAACGAAAAAAACAAAAATAATAAGAGCAAAAGCAGAGAGAAAAAAAAAATTAGAGTTCACGACAAAGGAAAATGTCATTAGTGCAGAATGTGTAAACCCCCCCCCCCCCTTTTTTTTTTTTGCTTTTTCAAATTTTTGTAATTTTAAAGTCCAGTTGCTATTATAGTTAGCACAGTTTCCTTTTTTAATGTATTTTTTAAAGAGAAAAATTATTCGGAAAATTAAAAATGCAATTTTTTTGTTTTTGGGTTTAATTTTATCGGTCGTTAGGAAAAAAAATAGCTTTTAGACTTTTTAATGGAATTTTTGTGACCTATTTTTAAGAATAATTTTCTTTTAATTTTGTTTTTTTTTTTTTTTTCAATTTTCACTATTCGTAGTTCCATAAAATTGAATATTAGTGAGCCCGCATGATTTAAAGGATCTTTTTAAAAACATGTCCACAAGAACATTTCCACTTTCATTTTGACCAATTCATTTAATTGATAGCAAAATCAATGATATCCTTTTCATTTCATTACGAAATATTGCCTTTAAAAAAAAATAGTGAAATTCATTTGTGGTGCGCGAAAATTAATTTTTTTTGGAAAAGAAAATACATATATCACAGCACTAAAAGTTTCCTTCAATTTCCTTGTCATTTTTTTTTTTCACTCTTTATTTCAAATAATTTTCTTCATCATGATTTTCAGGTTTCCCTTTTTTTTTTTTCATTTTCCTTCATGTTGAAAAAATAATCAAAAATACTTAAAATTGCAAAAACAAAAAAGACAAGAATTATTTTCCTCTTATTTTTTTGTTTTCGCTGACTTGTAGAAAACTTTTTCATTTTTAACATTTTTTTTGTTCCTGTCTTCAATTTTCTTTGTTTTTTTTTTTTTTTTTGCTTCCTTTTCAAATTTCACAATAAAAGGAAATGCATCATCATTTTCTTCCGTGTTTTATATTATTGTTGTATTTTAAAAGTGCTGCTTGTTCTTTTATATTCTCCTGAATGGACATATTAATTTTTTTTAACTCTTTTTTTTTTACCACTCTGCACCATATTACGTATCTTCTTCATGACTGTCCGAAAATAAAGTCAATAAACAACAATTTTCATAATTTTTCTTTTTTTGTTTTTTAAAAAATCAATTTTGAAAAAAAAAAAACAACTGTTTTTCTCTACTCAGGAAGTTTTTTTTTTTTGTTGAAAATTTCACCTCATAAAAAGGATCATAAGTTCATGGCATAATTTAATAGTGCACGCTCATAATACCGGTATAATGATGGCATTTATTGATTAAATCAATAAAATTGTGTTATTATTTTGCAATTATTATCCTTTAAAAATCATTTTAGTCCTGTTATACTATATATAAACTTTTCTCACATTTTTTTTTTTTTTTTGGTTCATTTTCTTCTTAAACTTACTTTACAGTAGAAATTGACATTATAAAAGGACCAGATGAGTTCAAGAGAAAAAACAAAAATTATGCATCGAAGCAAAAACAAAGAATGAAAAATGAAATTATTTTTGCAAATTTTTCGCTATTTTTCTTGTTGTTGTCTTCCGTGTTTTTTTTTTATTTTAATATCTTGTTAGTGTTATTTTTTTGTTTTTTTTTTGTTTTTGTACTTTTTTTTTATCGACTCGCCCATTAAGGTGATAGAAATTTTTCAAGCATCAAAGTCTTAAGGACTTTTTTTTTTTTCATTTTGCCAGAGAACGTCGTTTCATCATTAAATTGATGTAAAAATAGTTCACTTTAAAAAAAAAAAGAAAAAAAAAATGGATAATTTTTGTGCTTCTCGTGCACTTTTAACATTTCTTATTTGCCCACTTGTGTATTTTTTTTTTTTTCATTCGGTAGATAGAAGATAAAATTAAATGATTCAATGCACTTATCATTAATGGCGCCTGAATTTATAAGAAGAGAAAGAAAAAAAGAAAAATTAAATGATAAAATATAGCAAATTTTCTTAGAAGACTTGAAGGATAACAGTCGCAGTGATTATAAGAAAATGAAGAAAAAAATAGTAAAAACAGGAAAGCAAATACAAAAAAAATATAGCTAAAGTGGGTTGCTTTTAATGATAAGGATAATTAATGAGAAACTGATGCAGCAGTACACTGTTAAGTTGAAAATAAATATTAAAGAGATTGGAAAGTAGAAAATTTAAAAAAAATGTTGTAATTAGTTAATTTATTTTGAAAGGAACGATTTTATTAAGGAAAATTTGTTATTTTCCAATTAAAATTTTAGAAAAAAAAAAACGATATCCTTTTATATTTGATTAAGAAAGCTATTTTCGAGTGATTTATTAAAATTTTTTTTTTTTGTTTTTTAATTTTATGGGAATGGGAAATTTAATTTTTATTTTAAATTTTTGAATTTATAAATTTTAGGATTATTCAAGGCATAAAAATTCAACTACAATATTGATCATATTACATATTTGTTTGGACCACAAGTCATAAAATTACTTTAACTTGAAAAGTCCTGCATAGAATTAAATTTTGAAAATACCACAAAATCTACAAAATGTTGAAAATCTTAAAAAATTTTTGTGAAACATTTTGAAAGTATTGAAAGAGATTTCAATCTGAATCCTCAAGAATTCAAAAATCAAAAAAAAAAACAAAAAAAAAAAATTCTGAACACTTATTGTGGTCCATCAAAAATCCTTTGTGTATATTTTCGAAACTCATACCGTAATTTTTTGATACGTAAATTTTTTTTTTTTTTTTCATTTAAAAATGTTTTTTTCTTTATGTTATTTTCATCTCTTTAACCACCTTTAACTTCTCTTGCAGTTAAAGGATGTCGTTATAATCTGACTGTTTGAATTGAAAAAATTTTGAAGTTCATAGAAATCATAGAAATTTTTTTTTTAATTAACTAGATAGATCATAAAATTACCAATTTCGAATTAAGGACCTCCTTTATAGTGTTCATTCTATAAAAATTCAAAAATCTACTATAAATTCTGAACATCATTGTACGGTAAACTACATCTATAAGTCCTTTCCTATTTCGTCCTTTTATTTCTTTACATAGTTTTTTTTTTTTTTGTCGTAATTCGAAAAATCAAAAACTATCATTAATCCACTTCTGAAGAATTAAATCCTTAAATCTTTTTATTGTCCCAAATACATCCAATATAACGACTTATTACGAATTTTTTTTGTCCCCACTATTCTTCTTTTTTTTTTTCTACGAGTATGACAATAAAAATATTGTTTCATGGTATTTAAACATATTTGTAACATTAACAACAATAAAATAAAATGAAAAAAAAAAAAAAAGAAAATAGAAAAAAAAATAAACCATACAATTTATTTTTTCACATTAAATATATTTTCTTTTATTGTCATCTTTATATCAAACAAAAAGGATATTTTTTGCTGTTCTAAACAAATACAACAAAACAACTAAAAAAAAAAAGACAAAATATTATCATCATCATCATCGAATATAACAGGAAAACTTAAATTTGTTCGAATTTTTCTATTTTTTATTTTATTATTATTTTTATTGTACCAACAGAACAATGTCATTTACGGTAATAAAAATTCCAAAAAAATGCCTATCAATAACAAAAAAATAAAAATAAAAAAAAAATGAACCAACAAAAAAATAAAATAAAAAAATCATCGAAAATAAAATAGAAAAGAGTTTATATAATAAAAATGAATTTTTATATTGAGTTACTGTTACTACAAAAAAAAAAAAAAAAAAAAGAAGAAAAAACATATTAACTAAATAATAACATTATAATGGTCCATTTATTCTTTTTTTTTTTATTTTGCTCCTTTTATTATCAATTACTTCATCCTTCTTTTATTATTATTATCACTCAAAAAATGACTGATATCAAATTTTTTATACTGAAAATATAATTTTTTTTTTCCAATTTTTATATTCCTTTTCTTTTCATCCAACCACCCCCTCCTCTTCACCACTCCTCCCTGTGTAATATTATATTTACCTTTAGAAAAAAGAAAAAAAATTAGGTGGAACAATAACAAAAATTAGAGAACAAAAAAGAAAAAATAATAATGGATTCCTAGTTAAATTTGTAATAGATAAAAAAAAAAAAAAGAATGAAAAAGGTAAAATAGAAAAATAAGGATACTTTTGTAAAGGTATTTCGAATAAGGATTCCTTGTGTTGAAAATTTTTTTTTTCTTTCCTTTTTTTTGTATGGTTTAAATTTTTGTGGACACCACAAAAAAAAAAAAAATTAAGAAAGTATCATAAAGGAAAAAGATACTTTTTTTTGGAAAAAATTTCTGAAAATAGTTAAGAAAAAAAGACCGTATATATTTAGAACCAGATATCCTGAACTAAATGTATTTTTTTTTTCTCCTCTCCTTTTTTTTTTTTATTATTTTGTAACTTTTTTTTTTCTCTCAAACTTTCCTTTGTTCACATGAAAGTTTTATATTTTGTTGTTGTTGTTGTTGTATTCAGATCATTATATTATATTATAAAGTAAAGTCCAATCGTTATAGCAAGTTAGTCAATGATTTTGCTTTTCAAAGGACTCATAATATGTATAACAATAGACTGAGTGAAAGTTATACACAATATATTGTATAGAGAGAGAAAAAAAAAATCTTTATTTTTCATCATCATCCTATCAAAATAATATGATTTTTTTTTTTTTTTTTTTGATCGTCCTTTTTTCTCATCCATTATTTTTTATTTTTTTGCTTTTTATTTTATCCTTATGCTTTTAAGCATAAATAAAGCATTAGCCTTTAATATAGTCAAGTTTTTTTTTTATATTAAAAAAATATATAAAGAAGAAGAAGAAAAACAATAATAAAGAAATAATTTACAAAAGAATATTTTCCGATGACGAAAATGAAAGAAAAAAAAAATTTTAATACTCAGGTACAAACATACACACAAAAGGAAATATTGTATGATTCATAAGAAGGATATTCATCATCGTCTCAATTTAAAAAAAAAAAAAAAAAAAAATGGAAAATGAAAATGATGAAATCATATTAGAGTTGAAAAATAAAATGAATTGAAAGACAAGTTGTACAGGGTAAACGTGTGATAGTTTGTAACATCCTGCGTTCCAGTTTTAAATTTTTCATTTTTCATTTTCCTTTTTTCTTTCTACTTAAGGTGTTAGGGTAAACCAAAGATCTAATTTTCTTTAATCTTGTGCTAAAGCCATACAAAGGACAATTGCCTTTCTTGTTTTTTTTTTTCTTTTTGTCAATCTCGATGTAAGATTTTCTTGACTGCTCTTGTGTCAAGATTTGAAGCTTTGTTATTTTCTAAAGAATCCTCAGAAAAATATTTGTTAATGTGTTCTGGACAGTCAAAATTCGACTACTACTATAAACTATGAACTCTTTAAAGTCCTTACCTAAACCGAAATTTAATTTAAATGTAAATGAATGGCTATGAATATTTTCCAATGATTAAATTCATTTTTGGTAAAATGTAGATAAGAACATTAAGAACCTTCAAATTCTTAGTTTAAAATCCTGCCTCTCAATCTATCTAAAATTCTGTACTTAGAAAGATGAAAGAGAACAACGACGGTTTGTTTCTTATTAATTTCGAACAGGAGCATCATTATTATTATATCTTTCTTATGTATTCTTTAAAAAGGATATCTATATACCTTTTACAAGAATATACAAGGACTTTAAAGCTAATACAAAAAGCAAAAAAAAAAAAAAGCACCAAGTGAATTCATTCATCGAATTGATTAAAAAGTGAGAAAACACAATATCTTTCAAAGTTTACAAAAGTTTTCAAAATTGCTGTTTTTCATAAATTTTTATTGAAATTTTCAATATTAATTCTCATCAGCGTCTAACCGCACTTGAAAAAATTATATTAAAACTTAAGAAAATTGTATCAAAATTCGACATAAAAGAATACTCATCTCTCTCTCTCTCTCGCTCTGTTCTGGAAATGAAAAACGAAAAACCCAAAAAAAAATTCAACAAACTTTTAAACTTTTATCTGTAAGACAATATTTAAATTTCGCGGTATTATAATTCTTAGAAATCACACTGTTTTAACTTACAACAAAAAAAAAAAAAAACAAAATAAAGAAAAGTAATATATTTTGAAATTCAAGCATATTGAGCAAAAATATAAATATTAAAAATATAATATCCTTGTAGACAATATGGAACCATATTGGTTTTTTTTTCTCTTACGTTTTTGAAATTTTGTATCTTTTACTTACAATTTTTTTTCGTTTTTTTTTTTTTTGCAAACATATGTTTACATTTTTCGATAGAATTATGATGATGATAAAGATGAAAAAGACATATACTCGTACATAGGTTATGTACAATAAAACAATCACGAAAAATATATAAATTTTACACACCATACAATTTTTCTTTTCTGGTTTTTTTTTTCCTGTTTTTTTTTTTTTTTTTTTGTAGTACTTCCTCGAACTTGAAATATTTTCCTAAAAATAAAACAAAAGTGAGAAAAAAATAAAATGAAGAAAAAGAAGAAGATTTAATTTAATATATCATGTATGTATAAAAAAAAAAATTTTCATCATATGTTTTATTGTGTTTACAAAAAAGAATACATATATAGTATATTCATATGTGTGTGCAATACAACACATATACCTACATATGTATACGTACAATTGTATAGATACAGGATATATACAATACAACACATTTTGTGATTGCCTGTTTTCCTGTATGTTTTTTGTTTTTCTTTTTTCTTTCTTTTTTTTTTTTTCACATATGGATCAAGTAATATATAATGTAATAATAATTTAATATGTGTTAAGCCTATATATACACTTGAATGATTATTAAATATGAATCAAACAAAAATAGATTGATGACTACATAAAACCGAAACAAGAAAAAAAATATTAAAAAGGAAAATAAAATAAGAAGAAGAAGAAGAAGAAAAAAACACAAAAACACAAAAAAATCCAAAAAAAAAAACAAAAATTTAATAAAATATTGATTTTCAATATTAAAAAATAAAAAAATAAAAATTATTTCAAAGTATCTTGTATCTCATATTATATTCATCTTGTTTATGCTCTTATACTGTTGATTATTGCCAAATTATTGAAATTTAATAATGTAAATTCGCCTACATGATATTTTAAGTTGTTTGTTTTTTTTTTTCTATAAATTTTTTTTTTAATGTTATTTTTAAAATACAAAAAAAAATGTAAAATGAATGATGGATTTGCGTTGAAAAAAAAAAATTTAGATCAAAAAAAAAAAAAAAACCGAAACAAAAGTAAAAGAAAAATCTAATTAAAAATAAAATTCAGAAGAAAAAAAAATACATTTTCGATATTAAAAATAATTTCCGATTTTTGAAAAAAAAAACAAAACAGAAAAAAAAAATTATAAATTTACTTAAGAAATTCTGTTTTTTTTTCTTCAATGTTACCTTAGGGACTTTAATAAAATTTAAGCCTCACAAAAAAAATACATTTTTTTTTCCCCAAGTAGAGTACGTGGGAAGAAGCTTAAATTAAAAAACTGTTCCAAAAACTTGAGAAAAAAAAAAAAAAAAAAAATTGAAAATACTTTTCACATCTTATTCCACCTACTTTTATTTTTTATTTATTAATTTCTTGTGAACATCTCTGGAGAATTAAATGCTTTTTTTTCTAACTTCAAAAAATTCACTAAAATTGTACAGAAAGACTGGAAAGTAATTTTGTTGTTGTTGTTGTGCTTCTTCCCACGATATTTTTAAAATTAGTCAATCGAATGTTAATTCTTAGTGTTAAAAATTCCTATAATTTTACCGAATTTACAATCCAGCATTAACTAGAGAAAACACACACACAAAAAATAAAGCTCTGTAAAGGTTTTTTAAAGCTCAATGAAAAGAAAATTAATTTTTTTAGAATTTATTAGCCCAAATTTGAAGGTTCGCCAGAGCATTTTCCTATCGCATTTATATACAACAAACCATTCGGAATTAATTTTCATTCAAAAAAAAAAAAAAAAACACTGGTCCAAAAATTATAATTTTTTTTTTTTTTTCGGATCACACTCAAAAGTTTCCCTATAACTTTTTTTCTAATGGATCACCCAATCTGGTATTTTTCTAAAATATTCAGAAAAACTTATCAACCTGCCTTCCAGTAAAAAACAATTCCAAAGAATACTGATTTATTTTCAAATTTGAAAGTTCTATGGCACCACCTTCTTTATTATTTTTTTTTTCACAATCCAAGTTCCTCCTGTCGTGTACTTTAATTCAGTGATTAAAAAAATCATGATTATCATAAATCTGGAAACTCCTCTTTCCTTGCCTATACAATATGACTGACTACAAAAGGAACAAGAATCATTATCATTTAATTTTTTATAAAATTTTTCCATAATTGAATTGTTCAACATGTGTTTTTCACTCCTTCATTTTCTTCCCTTATGTTATTTCCACACTACTACACTCTAAATAATTATTACTATTTTTTTTTTTTTTTTTTTTCATTTCTATTTTATTAATGAATCATGAAAATTTCATATCAGTTGAATAATTTTTCATTAATTTTCAATATGTTCATTTTTTTTTTTTCTATACATCTAATATTATGGGCATGAACACATTAGGTGGTTATAACAACGGACGCAAACCGGTTTTAAAACCTGTTTTTACAGCTGCTCAAATTACATCTGAAGATGGCACGACCAGTTGTAACGAGAGTGTGAGTGTATTACAATCGTGAAGCTAAAATTATTTTGGATGATTCTTATTATACCAAGTTGAAAAAAAAATTATACCATTATGTTACAACCAGCGCAACAATAACCGGTTTAACCACCTAATGTGTACAGGCAGAATAATATGCCTTGTACGTATAACGTATAAATGATTCATATTTGTGAACCACATTTCAACCTACTTTATCACTTTTTTTCTTCTTATTCTTTTGTTTTACTGTTACATTTGCACTAATATTTCATATCCTGTTCTTGTCCTTATTTTCTTTTTTTTTTTTTTTCTCTGTAAAATCAATATATTCATTCAATATAGTTACATTCGTATATAGATGATTTAGATCCCTTTATTTGCTAATAGAGATCTTTTATTGATGATTTTAATAATGAAAAAAAAAAAAAGGAGAAAAAAAAATATCTCAATTGAGTATTAGAATCCTTGTTTCTTTCTTCCTCTTCCTCTTGTATGTTTTATCCTACATTTTTTTCCCCATCCATTTCACTTCATACAACTGTCATATCACTTTTAGTTGTTTTTTTCCTTCCTCTTTCTGAACAATTTCTAATTTCTTCCTTTGAAAATATTATTAAAGAATTGATTTGTTCTTTTTGAAATGAAATTAAAATGAACGGTATTTTTTTTTTGTTAGCATTGGCATATTTGCTTACATTATCATCATTCATTTTCATTTTTCTATATTACATTTCTTATTATCATCATTTACTCACACATACACACAAACAGACATATAGATGCTTATAGGTATAAGTGATTAAAATTATACGTTCAGACCTATAATGCAGCAAAAAAAAAAATGAATAGGAGAAAAAACAACTGAAAGGATAAATTATTGAAATGAAGTTAAAATTCATTCATTCATTTTATATTAGAAAAAAAAAAAGGATTAATACTTTCAAAAACAAGTTGTACGTACGTGAGTTGGAATATTAATTATTATTATCATTTTGAAATATTGCATTACGAGTATAAAATTATGACAAAAGATACAAGTAAATATTTGAAGTTTTTGAAAGATGAAAAACAAAAAAAAACGTAAGGACTAAAACTAAAGTATAGATAAATCGTAAAGGGATTTTGTTTAAAAAAAAAAAAAGAGAAAATAAGTCCTTTTTTGGAAATGACATTCAAATAATTGAGTATCATATTTTCTTATACTAATTTATAGCTAGTTTATTTCGTTATTATTTCAACAAATAAATTATGTCCTTTAAGTATCAATAAATAAACTTTAAATTTATTTTTTCCAAAAAAAAAAAAATCTCGTCAAATTCAGCACAAAAAAAAAACGAACAAATGTGTGTGTTTTTTTTTTGTCAATCCCTAGTAAATTTTTTGGTGATATACGTACATCCCTGTTGATAGTCTCCTGTAGTTAATTTCCTTTTTCTTTTTTTTTAATGTTTTCCGTTTTTCATTATTTATGTCATTTTGGTTATTTTCAAAAAACAAAAACAAAAAAAAAAAAAAAAGAAGATAAGTTGACCTCAATTTTAGCAATAAAAAACAACAAGGTGGATATTATATTTTACGTAAAAGGAAAAAAATCAGTCATCAAGTTGAGGCGAGAATAAATTACATTTTGGCCAAAAAAAAAAAACAAAAACCAAAAAAAATTAACTAAATGAAAAACAACCAAAGCAAAAAAAAAAAAGCAAAATGAAATGAAATAAGAGTCCTGTCGTAGAAAATTATGTGTTAAATACTAAAAATAAGGAAAAATATACGAAAAAATAACGAAAGAAAAATAAAGTGATGATTTCCTTTATTCTATCACAAAAACAAAAAAAGAAAAATATCTTTAATTTGAAAATTATTTGTCGTCATTGTCTGGTCAAAGTCGTAAATCGATATATGAATGAGTTTTTATAATGAAACTCAAGTCACGCCTTCAAATTCTTATGATCTAAATTCCTTAAATTTTTTTTAATTTTTTTTTTTTCTATATTTTTTTTTTTTGGTTTTTTTGTTGTTTTTTTTGTTGTTTTTGTTTTGCTATTTTTCTATTGGAATGATGATGATATTCCAATAAACAAATTTTCATATTATTTTTTTTATCAAATAATTTATCTTTTTTTTTTTTTCACCCACATCGAATACACATATAGCTATTTACTTTATAAGGACATAAACAAATTGAAGACAATATTAGACGACAAATTCCAATTTATTTACTAACTGCATGTTCAATTTTCTTCTTCTTCTATTTTTTTTTGTTTTTTTTTTCATTTTTAATGTGTGTGTGTTATTTACTTTTTTTTTACAGAACCGTTGACAGAAATTGTTGGTGGGCCAGAACTTCATATAAATAAAGGATCTACCATTAATTTAACATGTATAGTAAGATATGCTCCAGAACCTCCTCCTTCTGTAATATGGTCACATAATCGTGAGGTAAGTTGAAAGGAATAAAAAATAAAAAAAAAAAACAAAAAAAATAAAAAAAACTAGAAAAATTTATGAAAAAAAAAATGAGAATAAAATAAATGACTTAAAAAACGAGCAAACAACAAAAATAAGTAATTTGTTTTTTTTTTAACATTATTTCAAGATCCTTGCTGAGAATAAGAAGAAAATATTAATGTATGTTGTCACTGTTGCTATATGAATTCACACACAAATTGCATTTTATAACTGTTTTTTTTTTTTTTTCTTTGCTCGTTTTTTTTTTTAATGTTTCATTTATAATTTTTCGTTGTTGTTGTGTTTTGTTAATGTTTTTTTTTTCTCCATTTTATTTTTACAGGTCATAAATTTTGATTCACCTCGTGGTGGTATATCATTAGTTACTGAAAAAGGTATTTTAACAACAAGCCGTCTCTTAGTTCAAAAAGCTATATCATCGGATTCTGGTTTATATACATGTGCACCATCAAGTGCAAATCCAACATCTGTTCGGGTTCATATTGTTGATGGTAAGTAAAAAAAAATTACAGTTAAATATATTTTACAAGGATATATAAACAATACACATGATAAATAAAAAATTCATTTTTATTTTATTTTCTTCTTCTTAATAAATTCTTGAATGTTATGTACTTTTTCAAGAACAGATTTCTCGTTAATTCAAGGGTTAAATACAATCTGAACCCGCACTGTATCACATACATATAAGTAATTTTCTGCTAGCAGGATTCATAAACTGTCTAGTATGGCAAATTTATAAAACTAGAAAATTTATAATAGAAATATTCCTTTTTCCACAGCCTCTATAGAACCTTGTCATATTATCACATTTTATAAGAGTAAATTATTCAAAAGTATCTTCTTCATGGTACCCAGAATCTTTTCACTTTTCTCATTACTAAATTTTTTTTTTTTTATTTTCTACAACAAATGAACACAAATCATGTGCATTGACCTAGTAATCTTGAGAGATTATCCTGAATGAAGGAAGAAGAGAAGAAAAAAAAAACATTTTTTTTTATTATTATTATTCGAATGAATTTATTTTTTCCTTTAATTTTTTCTACTTCGTTATTCCTTTTTTTATCCTTGTTATATACTATGTATGTTACACACATTGATGGTATGGGTGATATACATACATACACACATTAACATAAATAACATTTTAGTTACTAAGTTAGAAATAAAAGCAATGAGTTCTCGAGTATATACATTACATTTAGATCGTATTAACGCAATATTATGATGTGAATAAATTTTATTTTTTTTTCCCCATCGAGTACAGTTTACACAGATCCTTTGTACCGTATTCAAAATCAAAAAGAAAATGAAAAAAAAAAATAAATAAATAAAGAATGAAAGTATACGACCTAGAAATTAAATAAAATATAACAAAACTATACAATTTATATGTGTATGTGTACTTTCATTTTATTTATCATAAATGCGTGTATCTATATATATGTATTCTATTTTTTATTTTTATATGAAAATATAACAAGTAAATGAATTCGACATCAGGTATGTGAATTGAAGAAGAAGAAAAAGAAAAACGTAACTGAAAAAAAAATTAAGAAGAAAAGAAAAAAATGAAAATTATTTCTTGAAGTAGAAACTAATTTGATTTTCAAGTGTGTGTGTGTGTGGGGGGGGGGACATATAAAGTAGAAAAAAAAAAAAGAAAAAAATATTCAACAAGGACATTAAGAAATTATAAGGATAAAAATTAATGAATACGCACCCATCTCATTAAAGTGTTTAAGTGGGAAAAATATCAAGAGACCTGATGTATGTTGAAGGAGCTAATTATTCTTTGGAAAAAATATTTTTTTCTTTTTTTTGAATTTTTACATATACTGAAACATTTTAGTCCTTATATTCACTTAGTAAAAGGCTCAACAGCTTTTAATTGAATTTCTTTTAAAAAGCGTTGAATTAAAAAGTGCAATTTACATTTTTTTTTAAAAATAAACCTCAATTTTTCTAAGTGGAATTACGTTAAATTAATTGCACAAAAAATAAAAATTCAGTAGTACTTTACCGCAATATCCTTGTTAGTAGAAGATGATGATGATTTTTCTATCCTTGAAATTGACTATGAATAAAATATTTATTTTCTAGTTCAAAATTTTCAATCGTCATACTAGTTCGTATTTGTCGTATTATTCTGCGAAAAAAAAAAAAAACAAAAAATTGTATCAATTTGAAAAAATAAATTCAAATCTCAAAATAATTTGAAATTTTTTGGGAAAAACAAAATTTTTTATTTGACATCTGTCGATTTATTAATCTGTCTCGAAATTTGCATTTTTGAATATTTACATATCTACTTTTTTTTTGTAAGTATTTTAAAACTTATATCCTTTTTTTTATATTTTCTTTTACTTTGTTGCTTTTTCTAAAAATTTAATAAAAAAAATTTCGATTTGTAAATTTAGGAGACAAAAAAAAAACAACAGCAGCATAAATAGAATAAGAAAGATCCTTATTATTTTTGTCTGATAATAATTTACTCGACAATTTATTTATTATAAATGAGTGACAAAAGAGATAAAAGAAAATCTGATGTTTATCTTTTTTTTCATATTTGTAGCATTTAGACAAATAAGAATTATCCTTTTCATTATTTTCTTATTGTATTTTAGTGCCAAAAACATAATTTTCTTATCCAAGAATAAAATAAAAAAATGAAAAAAAAAAAATAAATAAAATAACAAATTTTGAGAATTATTTAGTGAAATTGGAATATTAAAAATCATAAAAAAAGAAAAACACAAAAAGGATATTCGCTTGTCATAATGTACGAAATGATATGAAATAAAAAGGAAAAAAAAATTATAGGACAAAAAATAAAATATAATTAAGATGTCAATTTTTGTTTCTTTTGTGTTGTATGGTCTTAAGTATTTGCACCGAAGTTACAGTAGATAGTATAGTGAAACACCTTAGCTACGGCATAAACCACGTGGAACAACATCTTCAAAGTATCATTCTCGAATTATTTTCAATCAATTTTTTTTTTGTTTTTTCACTTTTTCTCAATTTATTTATTTTTTTTTTGTTTATTAATTTTACGAATTTCATCAGTTTTCGAAAAAAAAACAAGGCTCTTGAAGATTTATCTTGAAACGATAATGAAAAATACATTCAATCAGAAAATATCCAAGACATATTATTTAGACAGATAAAAAATAAGAAATAGAAAAATTAAATGTTATAGAAATCAAACACTTATTGTTTTATTTTTTTTTTCTTCCTTTTTTTTTCACACACAGAAAACAGTAAAATTAATTTTTGTTGTTGTTGTTGCTGTTGTTATACGTCTGATGATGATTATGATAAAAATGTTGAAGGCGTCTATTTGCCTTATGTTCTAATATATTTTCATTTTATTATTATTATTACCATTTTCATCTTTGTTTTTTGTTCTTTTCGTTTCGTTTTATTTTCTATTTTTTTTGTTTCTTATTTTCTTATTTTTGTTCACTTTTATTTTGTATTTTATTCGAATTTAAGATCAAATTGTACATTATGAACAAAATAACGTAGACAAAACGATTTTTCTATATTTTTCTTTCTATTATGTATTTTTTTTTCTTCCTTTACTCCTTGTGAAAAATAAAGCATAAAACGGAAAAACGGAAACAAAAAAAAAAAGGAAGAAAGATGAAAAATAAAACAAATAATGTACAATCTAAAAGTAAAAATATGCTAAAATGAAAAATGATAAATGGACTAATATTATTTTGTGTATTTGATAAATAGCTTTTTTTTTTTTTTATTTTTTTAGATTTATATTTTCCATTTCATTTTTTTTTTTTTTGACTTTTTTCTTTGTGTACTAGAAAAAAAATAACAAAAATGCTGTCTAAAATGTATAAGTAAAATTTATGTTATGTATTCCACAATGTGAAATAAAAATAACAAAGAATATTATCAATACGGAAATACGAAATTATAAGTGTAGCTATTGAGAATTTGTACGATTTATAAAGTCATGAAAATATCTTTTTTTTTATTTTTTTATTTCCTTTTTCACATTTTTTGTTGTTGTTGTTGTTTGTTTTGTTATTACTGTTGTGAACGTTAAGAAGTTACTCTTAAGAGTTCTTATTTCCTTTCAATTTACAATAAAAATTAAGGACAAGGTCGTTTTATAACAAAGGTTATGCCTACATACAATTGTATTAAACAACAAAAGATTTTTAAAAAAAAAATATTGTAGGAGTATGAGTTTGTTTATCAAAATAAAATTATTGGAAAATAATGTTTTAATGATCCAAAGAGAAATTCGTAAAGTCAAAGCAAAAAAAATGGAGAAGAAGAAAAAATTAAAACGAATTAATAAAAATAAATCAATCAAAATTTGAAAGAAATTTCTCATGATATTTGAAAATAAACATAAAATTCATTTCAAAATATTAATTTCAATAAAAGTGGAACATATGTAGATAGATAGATAGATAGTTCCTGGACTTTTTGATGCACCTCGACCTAACAAGATCTTTTGTGCCGCCCTGGCTTCTCAAAGATGTATAGGCTTTTAATAAATCCTAAAACTCTATGTGAAGATGCACACCAAATTTCTTTCGGTTTGAGGAAAAACTGTTCTATGTGTCGCACCCTTTTAGAGGCCAACGCCTCACATTTACATAGAATGTGTTTTGAGGTCTGCTTGGCCTCCTTGCAGAATCTGCATTTGTCATCCTCTTGTAGTCCAATCCTACTTAAATGATAATTAAGTGGACAGTGGAACATATGTAAAAAAAAAAATTCAAGTAGTTCTACTAGTTTATTGGTTTGTTTATAGTTTTAAATACGTTTGCACTAAAAAGGAGTAATAGAAAATTGAAGTAAAAATTTATAAAAGCTCCCTAATATCCATCCTAATTGAATTTCAATTACGCATCAAAATTTTAGGGAATTAAAACATGTAAAACACCCTTCTTACTAAATTTACTTATTTAAACTTTTAAAAACTATTTTATAAATTTTCCTTTAAAAAGAATTTTTTTTCTCTACAATCCTATTTTAATATTTTTTTCTTTCAACTTTTAAAGTCCTTTAGAAAGTTCTTCAAAAATAAACTTCTCAATCATCGTTTTTTTTCTTGTGTCAAAAATAATTTCAATTATTTTTAAAAAAAATAAATAAAAAAAAACAATATTCTTCCGTACTTTATTATAAAACACCCACTCTATACAATTATCCTTAAAGTAATCCCCTAAAACAAATTTAACTTTACTTCCTGAATAAGTAAAAGGGTGCCTTTAAACAGGCTTATACCTACAAAAAAAAAAAAAAGTATGTAATTTCTATGAACACCGAATTTATTCACACATTCCCAGAATTTTTCACAATTTAAATTTGTACTTCGTTTATTGTTAAATAAAAAATTTTTGTTTTTATTATCTGTTTCCTTTAATAAATAATAATTATTATCCTGGAAAAAGAAAAAATTCAAGCGTATATCTGCCGAGAAAGAGCCTTTAAAAATTAAATTAAAAAAAAAAAAAAAGAAAATACTAAATTCAATTTACAGAATTTTTAAATTCTTTCAGCATTTTTATTTCCTTTATTTATTTTAATTTTTTTTTGCCTTTGAGTTACGTAAAATTAACTTGAAATATTTTTTTTTACCAGAAAATAATACTTCTCAAGAGAATTTGCCTATACTTTATGAAAGAAAAAAATTCAGTAAATAAGGAGAAAAAAAAAATTCCTTTATAGCATCGAAAAAAAAAAATGAAATAAAAATTATGTCTTTGACCTCTTAAAAACCAACAATTTTTTTTATGTACGTTTAATATGGGTACTTACACTTATATACGTTCTATAAAAAAAAAACAGGATTAAGTTTATTGTTGTTGTTGTTGTTTGAAAATAAAAATTATTATGTAATTCAAGATGATGTTTAGGAAAAGTTTATAATAAAATATTTTGGGTTTTTTTTTTTTCGAATTGAAAGACAGAAAAAGTTTTTTATTTTATTTTTTTTTTTTACTTTACAAATAAAAATAATTTACTTAAAGCTTTTCAGCCTTATCCTTATATTTTCCATATTTTTGTGATACGCAAAAAAAAAAGGAGGAAAAAGTACCATGTGATACGCAAAAAAAAAAGATAGGAAAAAATGCCAAAAAGTTAGAAGTTTACAATTTCGGAGTAAGAGATGAAAAAGGGGAAAAGGTTAATCATCTTTTAATACAATAATGTGATCCTTTTTTTTTTTTTTTATAAAGGAATTTCTCATGTAATCATAATAATTAATAAAATTTCATTATAATGAAGATTATGTAATTATTTGAATTATGAAAAAAAAAAAGGAAAAATTTTGAAAGGGGAAAAACTTGAATTTCAATTTTTGATTGAATTAATTTTTTTTTTTTGTAATTTTAAGGATTTTTTTAAAGAAAAATATCAAAATTTCAAAGCTTTAAGTGATACTTTTAACTGAGAAGAGGGTTTTTTTTCCTTAATTCTTTAATCCTTTTGTTGTTTAGAAAATTTATATTTTTATAAAAAAAAAAAGTGGATTCTTTATTAAATTTTCTTAATGAGGAAAAATTTAAGATTTTATTTAAAAAATTAGGCAAATTTGCAAAAAAAAAATGTTATAATTAATATGAACCGTTCTTGAACATTGCGATATGATTTCAAATTAATTATGAAAATTTTTAGTTTCATTATAGTGTCAAGCTTTTTGGAAAATCGAAAGCAATTTTTCACAGTCTTCATCAATCAACCCTTTGAAATTTTAAAACAAGCTTCTACTTTTGTGATGTACCAAATTTAATTCAAAATATTTTTTTTTGGGCATCATTTTTCTTTTTAAATTGACTAGATTTGGTGTGGTATAGTATCTCGGGGTGTTTGCTTATAAGAAGCAGGTCCCCAAGGAGGCCTAAAAGCCAATTTTTAATGCCCTTCGATTTTTCAGTGGGAGTAAGCTTGACCTATCCTGAGAATTTTGAATGAATCCCGTCGTCTAGACCATCAAAGAACCTTGCTCCTATACAAGCGAGACTTCATTCTTTTAGAGGTGGATATTGGCAGACTCAGCAGAGTAAATGAACGATTGATTCTACATATATCTTCCTAATATCTACAACTTCTTCAAAAGTTATTAGATGCTAGGCCGAGTTTATTGGCTATATATCCCCAATCAGACAATATCCTGTAATAATCCCGACGAGTTTTCGAACTTGTTTTATTCTTTGGAATGATAGTAGAATCAATGACAATATAGTTTTATAACTGCTCTGTGCGATAGAATTGTGATCTTTTTGACGTTTATCTCCGGCCACATACTTTTTTTTTTAATTTCAAGAAATTTTGAAATCTTGGCGTTCAATTTTCAGTATTCAAAACACTTATAAGGACAACAGAAACTTTTGTTCTTTACTCAAATCATTTTTCTTTTTTTTTTTTAATTTTTCATTGAAAGAATTTTAAATGTATTGAAATTCGTTTTATCCTGGAGGAAAAAAATCCTTTTATTTTCTAAAAAAAAAAAATTTAAAAATTCAAAACATGTAATTCACACTTCATTTCGATGTATTTTTTTTCTTCAAGATACATTGTATATTCTACTCAATGCACATTCTACAGTTCAAAAATAATAATATCTAAACTGAAAAAAAATATTTCAATTCTTATTATTCACAAAGTAAATTATCCTTTTTCATTTAAAATTCCTTTTTATTTTCTTCAATGTTTCCTTCTTTTTTTTCATCTTACTACAGTTATATATTTCTAAAACAAATTTACATTAAAAAAAAAAAATATAGAACATAAAATAAGAAAAAAAAAAAAAAACTAAAAAACAATGTTGAAATGCTAACAACCTGTCATGTTGTAATCATAAAATTTTTAACTCCTAACTGAATACTTTTTCTCATTGAAAAATCTATTTTAGAATTTTTATTTTTACAAAAACAAAAAAAATAAACAAACAAACACAGACAGAAAAAAAAATAAAGTATTAGAAAGAAGAAAAAAACAGAGAGAAAATTTTCGAGAAAAAAAAAAAAGAAGTAAAAAGATTTATTTAGGATAACTATAAGGATTTTAGATTATACAGGGTTATTCAGTTTAGGTGTCCGATCCAGAAACTACGGATAGGTCTCGGCGAGACGAATAAATAATCGTAGAAGGAAGGGGGGGGGGGGGTGGTGTTGGTGTGTATTGCAATCTCAACCGTTACGGAGTTAGAAGGGGGAAAGATTTTTGGTACCTTTTTCTTGTTTTACCCTATAACTTTTTACAAGGGGATGCTAGGATCACTCTTTTTTTTTTGCAAAATTGTAAAGGACCCCTGTTTCTTTCCAACAACATCTTACATGTCTCTGAACCTTCTAACGTTCAAAAGTTATAAGGCCTCAAATCCAAAATATTGTCATTTTTTTACTCATATTTTTTGACTTTAATCCTATTTTTCTCGAAAAGTGCTCAATATTAACCCTCATTTTTTATTGCAGAAAATGAAAGTTCAATTGATTTTGCATCGATTTGTTTTAAACATATTTTTTTTCTTCGAAAAATGCATAATTTTCGAGATATTTGAACTTGAAAAAACTGAAAATTAGCATTTCTAGGACATAAACTGAATCATCCTGTATATTCTTTGAATTCCCTGTTTTCAAGCATTACTATATCTTTATAAATATATAATGACATACACACAGATCCATGCATGCATACACGTTTTCTAAGCTTTCAATGATATTCTACATGATAAAGCACGAAATACTAAAAAATAAAAACAAACAAAAAACAAAAAAAGATATCTAAATCTTGATGGTAGTAAAAAAACAACGAAAATATACAAAAATAGGAACGTAAATGTCAACATCAAGAATGAACCAATTCATATACATTTGTGTATATATATGCAAACACACACACACAAATAAATAATATAGAAAAAATCTCACCTTATTTTTTTATTTTTTAATTTTTTTTTTTTTTGATTTTTTTTTTTAATACAGGAGAACATCCAGCTGCAATGCATCATGGTGTGTCATCAAGATGTTGTAGCATACCAAATGTTATTATTTTATTACTAACATTCGTATTTACATTACAATTTTATTATCAAAGGATAAGATGGAAAATATATAAATATAATATAAATATAATAAATACATAGCTATAAATGTTGGAATGACAAAAAAAAAAAAACAATTTAATAATTTACAAAAAAAAAAATAAATAAATTAAAAAATATAAAAACACAAAAAAAACAAAAAAAAACAAACATTTATGAAAATAAAGAGCAAAAAAAAAAAAAAGGACTAAAGAATAAAATAAATAAATTCTATATACTATTAAAAAATATGTAATATGAAAAATTTAAATTTATAAATAAAATTGAATAAAAATGAAAGAAGAAGAAGATAAATAAATTAATTACAAAAAAAAATAAAAAAAATAAAAAAATTATCATACTATTAGATTAATGGATAATGTAATTGTGTTTTTAAGGATTTTTTATTTTTATCAATTATTTTTGTTTAAGTAATTCTTAATTACTGTGAATTTTTATTTTCATTGACAAAAAAAAAATGAATATTTGAAATTTTTTGATAAAATAAATTTAAAAAAAAAAAAGAAAAACAAATTAACGTAAAAGTTAAAAAATAAATGAAAAAAAAAATAATTAAGAAAAAAATAAATTAGGAAAATAAAAAAAAACACTCAATAATTTAAAAAAAAAACAGAGATTAAAAATTCAACAAAAAGGAAGAAAAAAAAAATCAAATTTACAAGCAAGTCAACTTGTGAAAAAATAAAATTACCACAGAATAAAATCTGTTTTTAAAAATCAAGGATATTTTACACAAAAAAAAAATTAAAAATGACTACAAGAAGACTCCTTCTAATTTGATAATTAAAAATTAGGAGGACACTTGCAGCATAACAAAGGCGTAGGGTAGGGAAGAATGGTTGGTTGATATGATAGATTTCGGAAACTTCCGAAAACCCAATCAGCACCAAAGGCGTAGGGTAGGAAAGAATGATTGGTTGATATGATAGCTTTCGGAAACTTCCGAAGACCCAATCAGCACTAAAGGCGTAGGGTAGGGAAGAATGATTGGTTGATATGATAGCTTTAGGAAACTTCCGAATATCCAAAGGTGCTGTTCTAATACCACACATAAAGAAGGATATTTCTATCTGTATGTTATAAAAAAGTGAATGCTCTTAATGATTTAGTCACAGGATTATCAACAACTTGCGTATTTTAAAAATTTGAAAATTAGGAAAAATTAAAAGAAAAAAAAATTAATTAAGAAAATTCATTGAATATTCTTTACCAGAAACAAAAATTCCTCATAGTGAAGAAAAATATCTTACAAGAGGTACTTTGAGTGATTTTGACTCACCCTAAACAAATTGAGCATTTCAAAAAAAAAAAAACGGATTTTGACACACAAAAAAATAAATAAAAATTCTTTAAAAGAATTTAAACGAAAAGAAAATATATAATTGATGTAAAATTGTAAAATAATGTAATTTTTAAATCTAGAATAATGAATTTTAAGAATAAATTATTAATTATTACAAAAAAAACATAAAAAGGAGAAAAAAATTAATTAAAAGAACAAATTAAAAAAAATAATACATAAAAAAATTTAAAAAAAAATAAATGATTTATAAAATGTTCAAAAAAAAAAAAGATTGTTTGTAATAAATTAGATTCACAAAAAAAAAAAGAAATTAAGTAAATCTTAAAGTAAAGAATATATTTAAAGATAATATAAAAAAAAAAATTAAAAAATTAATGAAAATTAAGTAAAAACAAAATAAAGGAAAAAGGAAAGCAAAAAACACTTTTAAATAATTTTTTTTTTTTTAATGCAGAAAAGATAAACTGAATTCTTATACGTATTAGGTATTGTATTAGGTAATCGAATTTAAAATAGGGACAAATTTTGTTTTGTATATCATATATACAAAATTTAAAAAGAATGAAATTGAAGAAGAAGATTAAAAAAAGGATATCAAGAATAATAAAAAAGATATTCACATGAACTAATAACAGAAAAAACAAGTCAGGAAAAGTGGAAGGTAATGAAATTGTGGAACTGAATTGAAAATATAATTTGAAATTTCTAAAAAAAAAAAAGAATTTTTTTAAATCTAAAAAAAAAATAAAATTTTAGAAAAAAAAACAACAACAAAAATAAGTAAAATAAATTTTAAAAAAAAATTAAAAGAAAACAGAAATAGACAGGATTACACGGAATAAAAAGAGAATTTTTTTTCTTTCTTTTTTTTTAATGGCTTAGTTAAATTTTCAACAACAATTTTTTTTATCTTTTCATTTTTTTGTAAATTTGAAATTTTTCACCTCGAATTTGTTTTTAATTTAAAACAGAGAGAAACTCCTATAAAAGTCCGTTTTTGATGCTATAAAACATCCTTCAAAATAAATATTATAACATTTTTTTTTTTGTCTTCTGAATTTTGTAAGATTTCATTTTGTGTTTCGTTTTGTTGAAAAAAAAAAAACCCAGAATGTTATTTTGTAAAAATAAACAAAAAAAAAAAAAAAAGTAAAAACAAAGCGAAACCAAAGAAGAAAAACAAAATTAAACAATAGAAGAAAATCAACAAAAGCACATTAAAGCTCAACAAAAACAAAAAACCAACAAACAAAAATGAATAATAAAAAAATTTAAAAAAAAAAAACCAGAAAAAATAACAAACATCCTAGATCCTTAGAAAATAAATTAAAATTAAGAAAATTAATAAATAAAATATGATTTTTTTTTTCTTTCTAAAATGTCGATATTACCATATTTACAAAAAAACAAAAAAAAGTATAAAGTAAAAAATTTAAAAAAAAAATAAATAAATGAAATAAGAGAGATTTAAAAAAAGAAAAAAAACGTTAAACGTAAAATAAAAAGGACTAACAAAGAAAAATATATTAGATATAATTAAATTTAAAAAAAAAATATAAAAAAATTACTAAATAATTTATTAATGAAAAAAAAAAAGGAAAAGTGTAAATGATAAAATTATATTCTAAGAGATACAAAAAAAAAAAAATAAATAAATAAAAAATTGTTTTTAATTAAAAATAAAAATAATACAATCTCAAAAAATTGGTTTTTTGTTCTATTGACAACCCTTTTTTACCTTCAAATAGTGTTCTAAAGAATTGAGTGGGAAGTTTCAATGTTTTTTTTTTTTTGAACTTTTCTGTGAAAGCCAATTTTTTTTCACCTTCTTAGAAGTCAAAGTACCTTTTTGGTTTTTTTTTTTTTTTCAGTCCAAAAATATCCTTCCACTGAAGTTGTTTTTTTAAATTCATTATAATGTCTATAATTAGAAATGTAGATTGAATGCAGAGAGGGGAGGTTGACCTTAATTTAAATAATTGGTTTAAGGCATTTCACAATTTAAAAAATTCAAATTTTATAAATTTAACTGATTTTGTTGTGTGTTCAAAAACAGTTTGCTTTCCAAATTTAACACATTATTAACCGGTATATCGAGTTAACTCGTATTGGACTATTACAATTGACTATTTCAATTTTCGAAACTCGGAATAGTATACGATTTTTTAAAATCGTTTCAATTTTTATACTTAATTACGAAATAATAGCCGGTGACATAGTATTTTAAGAACGTTTTAGAGAAAAATTAAGGAATCCATAAAAAAGAAGAGACATTGGACAAATTCGAAAATCCACCGTAGGTAAGAACCATATGGTAAAGTGGTAAGCTAATCAATATGGTAAGTAACTAAATCAACCATTGAAAATGATTACATAACATAACCTTCACGAAAAAGCTAAATATTCGAAGACGGTAAGTGGTTACTTTTGGTGAGTAGTGAATTATCAAATATGGTAGATTTATTTTTGGTTATATGGTACCTACCACGGTTAATTTTTGGAGCTGCTCGTTATTGACCTATAAGTGCGAATTAAGCCAATGAATTTTTAATAAATATATTCAAGGTTTTTTTCCAAACTCTCTTTTTTCCAGAATCTTAAAGTTCGTTTCTCAAATTTTTCAATTTAATTCATTTTTCTAAAATTTGTCTAGAAACTTAAAAAACTTCTCAACGTTCAAAAAACTACTTAAAATTCTGAACTTTTTTTTCAGATACTAAATGATAGTCTTTGTTTTTCGGAGTAGAAAAATTAGTTGTAATTTTTGAAGATGATCTCAATCACATTAGCACATGTTCCTGACAACAACAAAAATTAATTAATTAATTAGAAAAACATTTACGAAGTATTCAATGCCTTTATACCCATATAAGACATTCGTTTAAATACATAAAAACTCAATTTATTCATCAACGAGTCAAATAAACGAAAAATATTTTAATTTTATCTTTGAAATAATTTTTTCCCACAATTACGTTCTAATTTTATCCTGAGCATGTTTTTTCATAATTTTGAAGAAAATATAAAAGTTAAAAATCACCACGTTTTTTTTGATACTTATCACATTAAACAATATGGTGATCCTTTGTCAAATATCTTTTTTTTTTTATTTCAATTCTTTGAAAAAGTCACTTAAAAATCCATCGAAATTTCTATTGAAATAGAAATCCTTCTTTTGTTTATAATTTTCTTTTCTTAGTTTTCCTTGATAATTTTCACAACAGACAAAAAAACAATATAGTAAATACTTAAAGACAGCTATGATTTATTTTCAAAAAAAAAATTTCACAATTAAATAATAATTTTTTTCAAAAAAATACCGTTAAATTTTAATTTTCAAAAATTAATGACATAAATAATTTCAATATTTCGTAGAAATGAAAGTTATTATTGCGTATTATACATTCAAGAAAAATCATATTTTAAATTTCATTTAAAAAAAGATAAATGAAGAAAAGAGAAAAAAAAAAAAAAAAACACACTTTAGACAAATAATAATGAAAAAAACAATAAAACTTAAAAAATTTCATAAAGTCTGATATCTGTCAAGAATTTCGACATTGTTAAAATTGCTTTTAATTACGAAAATTTCAAACAAACAAAAAAATAAAAAATAAATAAATCATCATCAACATGATCGTTATCAAAAAAAAAAAACAAAAGACAACAAAACACTCAGAAAATTATTTTTGTTTTCAATTGAAATAAAAAAAAAACAAAAAAACTTAGGAAATAAAATCTCTTGTCAAGGACACAATGAATCCTTTTTTTGAAATGACAAAAACACACTTAATGTTGTTTTTAGGTTTTAAGACACAAACAGAGTAAGAAAAATATATTAAAAAAAATTAAAAATAAATTGGAAGATGAAATCTCATTATTTCTAATTATTGGCATGAATTAGTTGAGTAATTGTATACAGTCAATACACACACATACACAACACACACACACACACAAAAGCATCCTTTTTTTTATATATAATTTTATGTCAATTATTTTTTTTTTAAATTTTATAGTATTTTTTATGAAAAGAAAATAATATTCGATTGCACTAAGAGCCAACATACAAATGTACAGGGTGATCTGTACATGAAACTAACAAAAATGTTATGGGTGGTGGGTACGGTAGGTATTAAGGTATTTTAGTAAATTAAAAATATGCAAAAAAAAAAAATCCTTAATGTAAAACACCAAACTGTAGCGAAATAATGAAATGAAACTCTGATTAATAAAGCATGTGGTTAAAGAAATCCAGAGTTTCTGTTAAAAATCCATCATAGCGTTTCAGTGTGTCTAGAGCCTTGGAATACTCAAATTAACTTGAGTTTTCATGACTACTTTCTTGTTATATCACTAAATTCATTATCATTCGTATGAGAAGCTGGCATTGAAACATGTAAGGCCGACCATCGGTTTGTGTACTTGCTAATGGTCAGTAAGCAAAGACACCAAACAATTTGAGTACCTACACTTGGCGAAGAACTCCCTGTATATCACCAATAAATTAAATAAAAACGATAATTAGCGTTATAGTTGAAAAAAACTTTCAATTGTAAGATAAAAGGAATAAACAATTTGTATTTTCTTTAAACAAGGATACCACAAGAATAAGGATCTCTTATGTCGATGATGGCAAAAGTAATAATATAAAAATTTATTTTCTTTTAAATACAAATAAATTAACTACTTTATGAAAACAACGTAAAAATCGTAATTAAAACATGCGAATAAGATGCAACATTGATTAGGTAAAAGAAGCCAAAAAAGGACAAAAAAAAAATTCTTTTTTTTTCAAGAGAAATATTAAATAAATTGGAGCCAAGATACTTGGAAACTTTTTAATTAAGAAGACAAGCATATACACTTTGTTTTCTTCCTTTTTCCTTTTTTTTTCAAATTTATATCCTTTCCAAAAGTAAATTATACAAACAACAACAACAGAGAATAATTTTTTTTATTATAAAAGTGAACCATTTTCGTGATCGTATTTAGCTTTCTCTACTTTTCCACAATACCGCATTCATAATGAATTTTAAAAAAAAAAGGAAAAACAAAAAATATTTTAACGGCAGAAAAAAAAAAATTTAAAAAGGATAATTAAGAATAAAATTTAAAAAAAAAAATGCTTAGAGAATGATGACAAGTTCTGCAGCATTCTTATATTTTTTTTCTCATACTGCGTACAAACATCCTTTTTATTTGTGTGTGTATGTGTGTGTGTATGTTCTGTATATGTGTTTTTTTTATAATATTTTTAAAAAGTTATGTTATATTCATTACCAAGGAAAAAGAAAAAGCGAAAACAAAAATAAAAGTGATGAAATTTTTACTTATAGTCAGAATTTTAAAAGTTGAAGTTTCGTATTATACTAGAAAAACATGCGCAGAAAAAAAGATACTTACACACATGCATTTTTGTTGTTGTAACACGTTTCTTCTTTCGTATATCTACACAAAAAAGATCACAAGCACATGTAAAACATGCGCAAAAAAACCTCAACTCTTAAAATTCAGACTATAAGTGTCCTATAACTCATTTTTTTCTCTCTCTCTTCTTCTTCTTTTTCCTTTTTTATTTTTTTAAATTTTTTCACTTCACTTTTCCAACTTTTGTTTTCCTTGTTTCTTTTTTCTTTTTTCTTGATTTATTTTTGTTGTCTTTGCTTTTTTTTTAATCAAATAAATTTTGTCTTTTATTTTTTTTTTTCCTGAAAAAAAAAAAATAGAAAACAGAATTGAAAAAAAAAGGAAGAAATAAAATCGAAAATGACCGTTCTAGTTGAACACACACTGAATGATACTTTTGAGGATAAAATAACGAGGAATACAAAACTATGTAGAGAAAAAACAAAAACAAATAAAAGTGAAAGTTGACATTGTCCGTATATATTAGCAAAAAATTAGACACAACTGGATCATTTCGCTATTGTATTACAAAAAAAAAGGACATTAAAAAAAACATTAGAAAAAAAATACCAAAATAATAGAAAACATCTAAAAAAATTAATTTTAGTATTTATTATGTTTCATATCCTTTTTGTTCTCTATTATTTATTCTTCCTTATAGTAGTGATAATATCCTTTATATCCTTGGTCATATCTTTAAGATTCTTTTTCTTCTTTTTTTCTTTTTTTTTTTTTCTATTTTCTATGTTGAGTGGTCATGTTTATAGTGGATTGTATATTGCTGTTATATTTGAATTCCTGCTGTTATCCTAGATTAAATTTCTAACTATCTTAACTTTATACACAATAATATACACCAAATAGCTTGAGGGCGTCAAATAAAATACAAAAAAAAAAAAGTTGAAAAACAAAAAAAAACAAAAATAGTAAAACGAACTGTACTGTACTAAAAATAAAATTTTTCTAATCCTTTTAAGCTTTTTCAATTTTATCTTATCTGTGTTTTTTTTTGTATTTCCTTTTTTTTCTAATTTTTTTCTTCTTTTTTTTCAAATATAGTTAAAAGTGTACAAGAAAACAAGTATACATACAAACATACACTCAATCCGTATTATAAGTATACGAAAGGTGCACATAAAATGCTTCAAGAAATGAGGACACAAGAAGATTAATTGTGATGAATGGGTTCCAAGGACTATGACATATACACAATTTTATTTTTTTTTTGTTCTCTATTTCTTCTTATTTTTTTTTCTATGTTTTTATTCTATTCTTATCCTGTTTATTATTGCAATAATCGTATATATGTTGGTATATTGTGTTCAAAGGATCTAAAATTAGAAATACTCGAGAATATATTGCATTATTGCAATAAAAAAAAAGGTAACCAGCATGTAAAAAATTAAAACAAATATTATGTAGAAAATACAAATACACACACACACATAACACAGAGAGAGGGAGAGAGAGAGAGACAGAGAGAGATGAATGTAACTTTACGTATACATACACGATGATCATATAGAAAATATCCTTTTAAAATCTTTATATAGAAATTTTATACTGAAAATTACATATTTCAATTTCAAATTTAACAATACCAAAATAATAAAAAGGAACAAAAAAAAAATAAATAAATAAAAAGGATGTACTTTGAATCCTGCAGAAGAGAAATAATATACATATAAATGAAAATTTGAAATAGGTGTTTAAGTTTTATTGTATATACAAAACGTATTTAATTTTGTATTTTTCAATTAGAATTTTTCATATTCTACTTTTAGAAGGATATTTGTACATGTATGTAATCATTCATTGTAAATTTGGTCCATATTATCTTCAACAATAAGGATTTATATTCTTCATCATCATCATTTTATATTATGAGGCAAGGAAGAAAATGAAAAAAGGTAGGTACATTAAATTTTCAATATTATTTTCCTATTTCTTGTAAATTTTCAAGAAACAAAAAAATATGTAAAGGATTTTAGAAATAATCATTTGAGCTTATTTCTTACTTGAAAAAGGACAGCAATGCAGATGTACTTACACTGAAAAAAAAAAACAAGAAGTAAGAATGAGCTTTTAATTATTTTTTAAAAATAATTGACTCGAAAATTTCTGTGTTTAACAAACGTATGGTAAAAGGATATCCTTACATTGTAGCCAAAAAAAAAAAAAGAGGGCAGTTAAAGAACTTAATTTCGAAGAAGAATAGTTTGTATGAGAAAAAGAGAAATTTCTTACCCGTAGTAAATCCTTTTTTTATAAATCATCCCTAACAAATCTCATTAATTTCGAATTACATTTCGACATGGTTTTTTAAATTTTATTCTTGAAACCAAAAAAAGAAAAAAGCAACAAAAACAAAAATTTTTCCAAGAAATTACTTTGAAAAATCTCAAATTTTTTTTTTTTACTTTCTGTCTCCGACATTATCTTCTTCTTTTTCTTTTTTTTTTCAACTCACCTTTCACATATTTTTTAACCGTATAATTTTCTATTGTAAAATTTCCATTTATAATTAATTCACTATTTATTCATTTTTTTTTTTCTAACTCTTTTTTTTATCTCAATTTAAAAATAAATTTTCCATCCTTAAAAAAGAGGAAAAAAATAAAATTAAAAATTAAAATATGGTAACCATAAAAAAATTTCAGTTATAAAAACGAAAGACCATAATAATATTTTGCATATTAATCACTAATTTTTCTCTTCATAATTTTTCATTTTTTTTCCTTTTCCTCCTCATCATTTTTTTCTTCCTTCTTTTTGTTTTTTTTTTTTTTGAAATAAAAAATAAAATAAAAAAGAAAATTGAATAAAAATGTGTTCAAATTAAAAACACCAAAAAATAAAGAAAAAAAAGAAGAAAAAAATAAACCTAAATTATAAGGTCCTTTTTTTTTTCACTTTTTTCTTTGGTCAACTTTTTAAATATAAATTTGAATATATTATTAGTCTAGGATGTAAATAAGGATACACAATTTATTTGACTGTAAAATATGAAAAAACAAAAATATTTTACGTAGAAAAAAAAAAAAAAAGTAGAAAAGGAAAAGAAATAAATAAAAAAATAAAATAAAATAAAAATTAATATTCAAAGAAAAATTTATTATTAAAGGTCCTTTTTTTATACAATTTTCCTTCCGGTAAGTGAATTTTATTTATATTTCTAAAAAAAAAAAAAAAAAAAAAAAAATATTCTTCATATTTTTCTTATCGTTTTTCTTTCCTTTTGTTTTTTATGTTTTCAAAACGCACCCTCATTCTTTGTATTTCTATTTCCTTAAAAATGCAAATTAAAAACCCAAACTTAAATAAAAATTTTCAGTATAATTTATTTTTTTTTTCATTTCGTCTGTTTGATAAAAAGCAATGAATTTTTTGTTGTTATCCTCATCACATTAATTTTTATTTCTTGGAATAAAAAAAAAAAAAAAGACATGTACTTCACGTGTAAGTATTTGACAGACGTCATAATTTTTTTTTTGAAATTCTAGACAGTCAGGACACACGCACACCTGGATAATATTTTTTTTTTCTCTGCTTGATAATTTTTAAAAAGTTTTTATCCGCTTCTCCTTCTTCTTTTTAGTCACTTCCTGCTACTTTAGAATTAATTTTTGTTCAGTTTAATTTGTCACACATCGCGTAGATTGTTTTATTTCAGTTTTTTTGTCTGTTAATGTCGAACAGTATGACTTACACAAATTTAGATACATTACACACAATATTGTCTAAATATTCAATTTGGGAGTTAAATTCGATCCAGAATAGTCATGTTGAATCCTTTCGAGCAAAAAAATCAAATGAAGTTACAAAAGGCATAACCCCAAAGGACAAAAGTTCGATCAAAATTTAAAAATAAAATAACACCACTACCTTGACAATTCCAAAAAAAAAAAGGAAAAATAAAAATCTTCTGCCCTACTTAATCATCACCGCATTATTAATTCACAAAATTGTTTAAACATTAAAAAAGAAAAACATTTTTTTTTAATTACACCCTCTCGACTGTTTTTTGTTGTTGTTGTTGTTAGAATTGTTCTTGCAAAAGTTAATTATTTAAACAACAATTGTGAGTTGCGACAAACACAAAAAAAAAATAAGCAAAAGAAAACAAAATATTAAAATATGAAAAATTTATTCGACCGTAATATAATTTTATCGGTCCCTTAAGATTTTTCCTTTAAAAAAAAAACATAATTAAAATTTAAAAAAAAAAAAATTCGAAGATAAAACCAACAATCGCAGACGTACACGCAAAATAAAAAACAGAAAATTGAGAGAAATATAATGAAAATGATAAAATAATGATATTTTGAAATTTTTCTTAAATAAGAGATTTTTAAATATGAAAGTTTCTTTTTTTACTTTTTTAGAAGAAAACTTTTTTTTTTCTTATTTTATTGAAAATTCATGATTTTTTTATATTAATTTTTTTATGTATTAGTAAAAGGGCGTATAGTGACCGGAAAAATAAAAACAATCATTTTTTTAAATAGATTTAAAAGAAATCAGAGAGAGAGAGCCTCGGTAAATACCCCTTTAAATTCTCTTGCGTCGTTTAAGTATTTTTCGACCTAGCAAAGGTGAAAATTATTTCTACCAATACAAGATCGTAATTAAAGTCAGATGACTTTTATCAATTCATATTTCTACTAGCAGTTTATATTTACAGGAAATTTTTTCATGTCAGATATTCTTGCAACAAAACCGTTCCTGTGAACCGAAAATATTTGATAGCAGTTCCTGTATGCCAGTTTGCAACGATTCTTGCAACACATTTTTGATTGCAAGTTTTTTTGCAAGAAATTTTACGTTTGAGCTGTCAAATATGGTATCAGTATGATTTTCTTCGAAAATGGGTATCCCTTTCAATACTAATTTTAATTTGCTGACATAATGTATGTATACATATGTGTTCACTTCACTGAACAAACTCATATACTCGTACATATTATGTAGAGTCACTGCAGCAGTTCCTCTTACACTTTATAAAGTTGTACCTACATTTTTAATAAATTTTTTCATATCACTTTTGAAAATTTTAAATTAAAAAACAAAAGCCCAAAATTTTATTAATTACCAATTAAAAATTTACAATTTTAATAAATAAACTTTATAGCTACTTTAATTTAATACACACCACATAATCATACAAAATTTTAATTCATAATTTTTACAAAAAGGATAAAATGAAAACAATTTTTTTTTTTAATTTTTTTAAATCAATGTTGAAAAAAAAAAAGAGAAAAAAAAATAAATTTTTTAAGTGAAATTATTTTAATGAACATTTAAGTAGGGATTAAAAAAATAATATTTTTTATTGATGCTGCATCGCATCGTCATAATCATTATCCTCCATCATCATCATCATATTCAAAAATTCAATATTATAATTATATGATAATCCTTGAATTTACAAGTATAACGTATGCATAAATATATACATATATATATTTTCTGTTCGTATGTGGTAAATATAAAATATATGTATGTATGTAAAAAAAAAACAATAAGGTTGAGTAAATGTAACCAGAATGAACAAAATAAACAGATGAGCTCATTTTTGTTATTATTATTATAATTTTTTTTTTTTAAGTTTTTTTATCATTTTTTTTTCTTTTTTGTTGTTTTTCAACAACAGTAGCAATAAATTTTGAGGCCAATTATCTAAAGTATTTGATATACACAGTACACAGACAGAAAGTGTATAGGTACTTGTTTTATCCTTATATCCGTTCACTATATATACATACATACATATATGTACATACATTAACTCAATATTATCATTATTTTATCCTTTTTCTTTTTTTTTTTTTTGTTCCTACCGCGCTCCCTTTTGCTATAGCTACTTTTTATTTTCTGTGAACTTTTTTTCACATGTGTATTTTGCTAGCCTTGTTATTTCTTTTTATATATAAAAATTCATTTTTCATTCTGATGAAAATCATTTTATAAAAAAAACTAAAAAAAAGAAAATAAAGGATCAGATCTCTCAATCTCGTAACACACATATACACACATATATCGTTTTTTTTAATATTTTGTTTTTGCTTTTTCAGTGGGTCCCATATGGTGGATGTCACACTACGTATTTCATAACTAACTCTTTGTGTGTGTGTATGTGTAAGGATATGTGAAGAACTTTATTTATTTATTTATTTTTTTTTTTTTAGCTTTTAAATGAAATTATGTAAAAAAAAAAACAAAACAGAGAAAAAAAATAGGAAAACGAAGCAAATTTTATCTAAACATAAATCAAAAACAAAAAATGACATAAAGCATTTGTCATCAATTTTATTTTTGTTTTTTTTTTTTTTGTTTTTCTTTGCTTTTCAAATGAACTACAACAACGCATAAAAAAAAGCAAAAAAAAAAAAAAATGAAAATAATCAAATTGATGTTTACGAGCCTACAACGTATAATTTTAAATTGAAGACATTTTTTTTTTTTTTTATTTAAATTCAATTAGACGATAATTTAATTTTTTTTTCATTTTTTTTTTCAAAATAAATTTTTTAAAGAACTTTTTCTGAAATTTCTGTGAATCAGGTGAAAATACATAGGTGGAAAAAAAATGAGACAAAACAACAAAGGAAAACAGAAAATTTGATTTTTAGATTTCATGAAATTTTTTTTTTTTTTCAAAAGGAAAAAAAACATCATTCAGAAAAAAAAATTTGTTAATAAAAAATGATTTAGATTCGAAATTTTATAGTTTTTGTTCATATTTTTTTTTTTCTATGTATGTCATTTTTTTTTTTGTGTTTTAAAAAGACAGAGAACAAAAAATTGTAATAAATTTTGTCTTATTTGCTTACGTTTTAATATATTTTTTTTGATTTCTTTTAAAAAAAAAAAAATAGAATAGAAAAAAATGATAAAAAATAGTTTCAACCGTTCAAATTGTGCTTGTTCATTGCTTTTTGCAACAATGAATGGTTTTTTTTTTTCCAACTATTTTTATTCTAAACGAAGCAAAATGAAGAAAGAAAAAAAAAGCACAAAAAATTAATAAATCTCACGTCCTTTAGATCATCTCACGTAATGAATAAATATGGAAATTTTATTATCTACTATGTAGAAAGGAAAAAAAGGAGACCTTGGAAGAATATGGAAAAAAATTTTAAAATTTAAATAAAATGGAATTGGATTTGCTTTGTCAGACATTAATTTTAATAAAAACAACAAAAAAAAAACGAAAGAAAATAATAAATAAATAAATAAAATAAATGAAAGGTTTAAATTACTCACCTTCAACATTATCCTGTTGACCTTTATTTGATTATCAAGTGGGAATTGGTGCTTATTGTGTGGAATGGGTTCAAGTTATAGTTGATTGTTGATTTTAAAGTTGATTTTCGATGTAAGAAACAGGATTTTAATTCAACTGGAGTAGATTATATTTTTTTTTGGAAATTTAACTGAAAAAATCGATATTTTGTACACAAAATTTAAAATACAGTCAGTGTGTACATGATCATAAAAATTCTGATGATTTCAAATATCACAGATTTTTCTCCTGATCTAAAAACCCGAATATACCCTAAATTACTACAATACAACCGTCATTCCCTTACTTCTGTTTTTTAAAGGCTCCCTTTTTTCCCAGTGAATGATCACAAAAGAGTCTTGGTAATTTTTGAGAGCTTTTAAAACTTCAAAATCATAATAGCCAAACACAAATGATGTGGCAGTGATGCTAGCCGTAGAAGTAAAATGATGGTCTCAGGGATAGAGTACCTCTGAGAACCTAGGTAGAACAGTTAGCCTTGAAAGTATTAGTTGATTTTTATTGCAGTTTGTTCAGAAAACGACATTAAATGACATAATTTCATATAAAATAATTATCGTTTTATTTTCGGATCATTGTCGCATCATTGTCGTATCATTGTCGTATCATTGTCGTATCATTGTCGTATCATTGTCGTATCATTGTCGTATCATCGTATCGTTTCATCGTATCGTATCGTAATGAAAATAAAATTTTTTCAAAATTTTCAAAATCAATTATAATTTTGTCCTTGTTAAACAACATCAAGAATAAAAATACCATATTTCACATTTTTTCATTTCAGAGAACTTTTTTTCAAAATTTAAAAACTCATAAAATACACATTACATAAATTTTCAAATTAATGACAAATACAAAACTTTGTCTGCTACTCACATCACTTTTTATCTTTTTTTTTTTCAAGAATGAGTTAAAATTTGAAAATTGTTTTTCCTATTAATAAATACCTTGAAGCAAATTATATGAACAAAAATTATACTTTCTAGTGACAAAAAAAAAAAAACTCCATCAAATATGGCTATGTACGTAATTTTTCAAAATCTATCATTACAGAAGAAAACTTCGAAGAAAAAAAACGAAAATAAAAAAAAAGCTTTTAATGGTTTTTTTTTTTTGTTTGTTTATTATTCTTTTGAGACTTAAAGCAAATTTTCTAGACAAAATTCTGTCTTTGAAAGTTTGATGAATGATGATGATGATTTTTTTTTATTTTTTTTTTTTTTCATACAACACGTCTTGTATACACATATTTTAAGATGCCAATTTTTTTTTTTTTTTTTTTTTTTGTTTTCATTTCTTTTAAAAATACATTTTTGTGCAAGTCATATTTAAGGTGCCATATATAAATATTTTTCTTTTTCTTCCTTCTTTTTTAAGTGAAATAAGATAGTGTTTGATGAGATACGTTTTTTTTTTTCTCGTATTTTTATCGTTTATCCTTTTTTTTTATAAATATCATTTTAATATTATGTAAGTATAAGATATTCCGTATATATGTGATAGACATACATGATAGCTATATGTTTATTAAATAAATTAGATGAATTTTGTAGTAGTATTTTGTATATTTGATAAGTTTTTTTTTTTTAATAATAATCATCTATCATTAGCATATACACTATTAATCGTAGATGTGAAGGCTTTTATTCTCTATTCATATGAATATCATAATAACAGATATTTGTATGTTTGTCAATGTTCAGTAGTTCTATATGAGTACAAAATAATAATATTTTGTATAAACACAAAATAATAATGAAGAAAGAAAAAAAGAAAATAACACAGTAGTAGGTACAAATATAATATGAACGTGTTTTTAACAAAAACATGAGAATCATCATCAACAGCAACACCATACAAAATTTAAAAAAAAAAAATAAAAAAAACAACAAATTTAATTTCTGTTTTGTGATTTTGTGTACCTATTCCAATACAATTTCTCGAATTTTATCAACAAATTTTGTACAGACGCATCATCAAAAACATAATAATATATTTTGTGTGTAGATACATCCATCCATACCACCACTATATACATATACCCATATCACCCACCCATTCACATCGTTGACATATCACACAAAACACTTTACTCTAGTATCTAAAGACTTTTCATTTATATTATGTCAGCTTTATTATCCTTTATCATATTACGTTTATATCCTTTTTGTTATTAAGTATTATGTTATGTTTCCTTATAATTCACACGTTGACATGATTCTAATATTTAGATATACAAATATATGTATCTGTTTGTCTATATCTATCTATATACAACCATACAAGACTTGTTTTATTTCTAATGATCTTCATCAACGTATAAAATATGTAAAATATATCTGTAGAAGTTTAAATATTAAATGAGAAATGTTATATATGCTATCAGAGCTATAGTAACATCATCATCATTATAAGATATGAAGAAAACTTGTCATTATAAATTCTCCTATTTCAATTTTATAATATTCACCTCTGTTTTTATGTACCTACACAAAAACAACAATAATTATAATAATAATTGACAAAAATTATCTTAGATAAATATGTTTTATTCTTAAAGTACGCATATTTTCCATTGTTGACATACATTTGTGGGTGTGTGTGTGTTTTTTTTTTACATTCTTATTAGAAAACGTACATTCAACTTTTCACATGGAGAAATTTTCAGGATTCTATAAATATATGCGTTAATCATGTGGTTTTACATAATTAAATTTTGATTTTTCATGTAAATATTTATTTTTTTTTGTTGTTGAGAAAAAAACCAAAAATATATTGCATATCTTTTGCATACTTTTTGGATTAAAATATATTACATACATATAATTTTATACCTGTTAATTTTACCGTTATCTTCCATACATTGTGTATATAGAAATGCTTCATTATACTTTGAGAATGCGGCTGTTTCATTTTATAGGTATATACATATGTATGTAAATACCACATTTTAAATATTAGTTAATGGTTTACCATTTTATATATACAATTTCACTATTTACATATGTATGTATGTTTGTACGTAGTACATATGTGTTAAACTTGAATATATTTTACATATATATAGTGATGGTAGTATATTCTGTACCTGTAATTTTTTGTTGTTAATTATTATATTATGAGAATATTTTATTAGAATTTGTTTTGTTACCACATATATAAGTACATATTGTTTGTGTATTATATACATACATATTTACATATGTATGAGTATATTGTTGAAATATTCAAAATTGTTCATATTTTAAAAGATAAAATTAAACGCAAATCGCTATTGTGTTTTACCACATTCATATGTGATATGCATCATGGATATTATATTACTATTATGTGGTGGTTATAATCTGCTAAATATATTATTTACATGTATGTATATATGAGTATATACCAGCATAATAATGATATATGATTTAATGCAAGTACATGATTTTATTGAAAAAAAAAAAATAGCTACCACGTTATAATCTCAGTAACATTTTTTTTTTCCTACTAACCCTTTCTACAATTTTATATATTTATGTTCCACATACAAGTACTCGTATATTATACATATATGTACATATGTACACCTTACAGATTACAATTTTATCATCAATCAACTATTGTTTTACAATACCATATAATAAGCTTTATAACGGTCGATGAATAATATAGTATTTTAGAAATAAAATAATCATAAAATCAATAGTTTATCATCGTTTAGTGTATAAATGCTATAAATGGCCATTTATTATAAAATATTTTTTCCATAATTCATTTAATAAATTCAAAATACATAATATTTTATACTATAATATACAGAAAAATTTATTTATTTGTATATGAGGTACACGTGTAGTATACATATTTTCTCTGTATTTTGTTTTGTTTTGTTTTATTTTTTTTTTCAGGACATATAAATGTTCTTGTATAAATTTTCTTTTGTTTCTAAACAAAAACAGTTAAAATTCACTTAATTAAATTTTCATGATGTTTAGGTAAATTTAAAACCTAATTATTTAAAATGATATTTACGGATGAGATGAATATATTGAATTTTTTGTTTTTTTTTTTTTTGTTTTTTGATAAGTACAAGTACTTGTATGGTTACAAAAATAAAATTACTGATGTACAAGCATATATGGTGATCATTAAGTTAAAAAGAGATATTTCTTAAAAATTTTTGTGGATGAATTGAATAAATTAATACCTTTTTAACATTCAGAATGTTCGATTTAAGGACTCTAGTGGAACCAAAATTTCATGAATCCGCCCGAAGCTTTTCTGCCAAGAAAGAAATATCTTTGTATTTTCGAAACCGTGTAAACCAAATTTGACGAAATTCGCCACAAATTGTAAGGAAATAAAAGTAAACTCATGCATGTACATATAATGCCCAGATCCACAGTCAAAGCTTAAGCTAAGTTTAAGTTAAACTTAAAACATGGCTTAAGCTTAAACTTCAATTAAATTTTGTTTCATTTCTCAGTCAATTTATATTTGTAGCTTAAATATATCCTTATAGTTAAACCTATTATTGTGAATGAATTAATCTTGGAAAACTATGAAACTTTTAAATGTCATTGTTTAGCCGCTAGATGGCAGTGTCAATTACTGTGACATTTTAACTTTTTTTTTTTTAGCGACAAAACAGACAGATAGATCGCAGCTGTTTTCTTTTTTTCTTTTTGACTTTTACCTAAACCTTAAATAGAGTTTAAGCTCTCAATTCTTACGGCTTAAGTTAAACCTAATTTAACACTTAAGCTTTCACTGTGAAATTGGGCATAGGGGTTTCTCGAAATTTGATCTTTAATAAATTTTTTTTTTGTTAAATCCCTGACTGAAAATTTACTGTGAAAATTTAAATTTAAACGCATCCTGTATAATTTTTATTTAATACATCAAATTATTGTACATATATTGTACATATAAAGTACATTGCGCATTATAATATATTTTATAAGTTCAAAAATACATATACTCGTATGTAGAAAATCTCAAATGGGAATAACAAGGATAATTAATTGTCCATTTTTCGGGTCGATGTCACATACATAACTGACATTTGAGTAACGATTATAGCTTTAGCTTTGGGCGTTTTCATCTATATTTGACATATTAAATATTACAAATGTTATTTGTATATATATAAATAAAAACACATATATGTATGTATATGTGTATATATCACATATAGTACGTATTTTATACAAGATATTTAACATAATATTGTGTATTTGGAGAAGAAGAAAAAAAACAAACAACACCAGACAGTATATGATTTTTATATAAAACTTTTCATAGTTCATAGGAATATGGTTCAAACTATTTATTTTTTTTTCTATGAGTGTGTATGTGTTTGTTTTTTTTTTTTTGTAAATAAAAGTTTCTAAAAATTTGAATATCATTTTAATAGTTGGTTTTTTTTTCTTTTGTTTTGTTAATTTCATGAGAATTGATAATGAATATGATATAGTATACACAGAATGAAAAAAAAAAACATTGAACCGTATCAGGACCTTCATGCTGATGAATTTTTGTATACAGCTCGTATAGTTAGTGGAGGAAGAAAGGATATTTGTAAAGGAGACAAATGATGAATAGGTTAATGACTTTTTTTTTGAAATACATTATAAAATAGAAAATTGAATATAGGTAAATGTCCTGTTCAACTTTGACAAGTACATATATGTATTCTTTTGAGAGTACATTATGTTCGTATTAATGTACATAATATACAAAATACAATGAAAATTTAACAAGACAGTATTAAATTTCAGGTCATGACAATTTAAATAATTATAATAATGATTATATAATGAATTAATGATGCATTGGGGTTTGTATTTGTTTTATCATAATACTATAATTCTTTGATATACATATAAATGTATAAATGTCCTGTTTTTGAATACGTTTTGTTTTTTTTTTTTTTTGTTTGTGCTCTATATATTCTGCATTATTGAATTGTATGCAGTAATAATAAAATAATTATCTCAATGTATAGATGTAATAAAATGTGATCAATTATTTTGAATTCAATAATTAATTTTTAATGTAAATTTCTCAAGAAGGACGATTTTTTTTTTTTTACATAGATATTTGAATAAACAATGTTTTTTAATCAGATGACATAACAACTGATTGTGACTCTGATCCTTGTCAGTCAATTTTATTTTTTCTAGAAGAGAATTTTGGTGATGGATAAAATTAAAAACCACCAAAATATCTTGTTTTTAGGGATATACCTTCTATTTGAGGCTGCTGTCAAAATGTAAATGTGGACTTTGATTCAGAAAATAAAAAACGGTCTAATGGTATTTGAACGGAAGATTCTGAGAAAATTTTTTAGACCATCACAAATGAATACAGAATAATGACAGTTTTTTCTCTGAAATTTACACAAACTCGAATATCTTGCTTCTATCTCAACCCACCGACTACAATTTAGTCGAAAAAAAAATTATAAAAAATATTTATTAATGTCCTTCAAAATTTTGGATTATGAAAGGAGAAAATTTTTACGAATTTACGTAATTTTTTAAAGAACAAAAAGCACACTAAAAAGTACTGTCATGTCACTTTAATTCCTTTTAGATAATATTATCCTTATTAGGACAAATTCATAAAATTCTTTCCTATTACTATCCAACTTTTTTCATCGGGAATCTAGTAATTAAATAATATTTTAATTTTTATTTTCTATACCTTTCATTTCTATCTTTTTAATATCCTGTTTTTTTTTTTAAACTTAAAAAATTGAAAAACTTTTCTAAATTTTCAAGTTATTTCCCTTGAAAAATATTTTATTTTACTGGTTGTACACAAAACTTGACAAATAATACGAACATTCAAGATACTCGAAATATTATAAAACTTTTCTGTTGAAGAAGAAGAAAAAAAAACTGAATATAAATACAATAGAAAATATATCCTTAATTCACTTAAATTATTTTGTTCCCATACATTTTTTTTGTCTATTTTTAAAGTAGTTTTATTTTGTAATACAAAAACTTATTTTTTTTTACGTAGCATAAAGTACGTAAATTCAATGAAAATATTATAATGCATCTAACAATAAAAGATACACACCAGATAATTTTAATTCAATTCACTTTTTAAAAAACACACACACATACAAAAAAAAATATAGAAAAACTATATTATAGACCGAAATATAAAACTACAACGAACTTTATGGTTTTTGTTTAAAAACTTTTCCAAAGGTACAAAAAATTGTATAGAATAAACTTTTTAATATAACAAAAAAAAAAAAAAAAACACATTAATTTTTGTGTAACTATGCAAAAATATATATTATTTGATATGTGGGAGTATTACACACATACAAATGCAATTGTTCACAATTATAAGGTATTTTGAATTTGAATATTTTTCATGTGAAAAAAAAAAATAAAAGTAACTTAAATGTTTTTCTTCTTGTTTAATTGATGTGATAAAAGACAATTTTACCTTTTTCCTTTAATCTTTTTTTTTTTTTAAAAAAAAAAGGATGTACCAAAAAAAATGGAAGATAAACAGAAAAAAATAAAAAATAAGTGAAGAAATGTTGATCCTTTTTATTGTTTTTATCATGAAAGACCATACAAAAAACAAAATAGAAGAAAAGAATTTATTTTAAAAAGGAAGAAAATATTAAGTTATTTAGACGAATTTATCTTGTTTTTCTTCTGTGTTATCTTCTACGTAATTTTATGGTATGCGTTTCTCTGGAAAAATACATTTAAAAGCAAAAGCTATAAATATTTTGAATATAGAAGATTTTACATTATCAAAAGATGTATATGGTACTTAAATTTATTTTCCACAACAAAATACAATATTGTATCTTGTTTTTGTTCAAAAATATTCTACCTTAAAATTTTTCTATCCTTTTTAGAAAGTCTGTTTCTTGTTAAGAAATAAAAAAAAAAATTCAAAAATCCCATGGAAATGAGTTTAATGCACCAAAACCGAAAAAAAAAGACTAACAGAAAAACTATGTTATTTGTTGGATTTTTGTCATGAAAAAGTTTTCTCTATATAAAATGTAAATTGTATCTATTTTTCGTAAAAGCTATGTAAAAAACAAAACTGTAAAAAAATAAGTTACTAAGTATATTCAAATCAACTAAAGTGTATAACATAGAAAATTTATTCGAAGGTGATAAGTTCGTTTTCTCGATTGTTACTAACTTCAAGCAAATTTCTTAGAAAACTTAAAAGTAAATTTCTTTCCTTTGTTGCTTATTTCGAGTCCTTTTTCATTTTGTATCTGAATACAATTTAAGGATTTAACAAAAGAAAAATTTAATGTAATGGTCTAGTTTTATTTATTTATTTTTTTTTTTTTTTGTATCATATGGTCAATTTTGTAACAATAAACCTGTAAAATTTGAATGCATTCTTCTTCTTTGTAAATTTTAGAAACTTTGACAATTATGACATATTCGTAAAACAAGAGAATTTTGTAAGAAAGATTAAGAGAAAGTGAGGTATACAAAACAAAGGATTTTTATTTTTTTTAACTTTCTTGTTTCAGAAATTTATTGTAAAACTTGTACAATATTTTTTTTTCTTTAGTTTTATCAAGTTTTCAGGAACTTTTCTTTGAGCTCCATGACATTTGAGTGAAGTACAAGAATTAAACAAGAGATTTTACCGTAGAAGTAACCAATTTTAATTTAATGATTCGCATCCCACTTTAAATTGTGGGTACATGTATGACAGAGAAACAATCTAGAAAATTCAAAGTAACTTGAGTAGGTCTTGGATCGATTTGAGCTGTGTAACGTCATCGAAAAAAAAAAACAACTAATTTTAATTGTGAGGTAATCTTATTAATTTTTTTATTTTTGTGAATTGTTAAAAAACAGAAAAAGTATGAACAAGCCTACGTTTTCTCTTATCATTAACGGTCGACTTTCTTTTTTATATTTTCATAGTTTGCCTTCCAATATCCTTAAATATAACGTTTGACGTTTTAAAATCTAAGGCGGATAAGCATAAAACTTATTATCACCCATTTAAAATTTTATTTGAGATTAACTAAAAAACTAAAAAAAAAAAAACCTGAAATAAATTGCATGCTATTCCATACTTGTTTCAGTTTCTGAGGATCTTATCACATGATTGAATTTGACAGAAATTATAAAAATTTATCCGGAACATAAATCTACTACTACACCTCTCAATTATATGCAATGAACGGGTTAAATCATAAATCAAAAACTTCTTTTTTTTTTGTATAACCTAAAAAACTCCTAATTTTTTATCGTGATTAAAATAAATAAATTTTCAACACATAGTATTTTTCTAAACATTTTAACAAAACTATAAAAATTCATTTCCTAGTTTTTTTTTTTATTTTTTATAAAAACAATCTAATAAATTTTACTAGAATTCATTACATAATAAAAACAATCAGGAATTTTATTAGCTTTTAGCAAAAAACAAAAATAAAAAGCAATAAAATGCATTTTATGCATATTTCTTTTAATTCCTGTTTACAAAACATAAATTCAATTTGACATGAACTACCAGTTTTTTTTTTTTTTTTGTTACTTTTTCATGACAATTAAATTTTACAATCAATTCTTAAAATGTATGGTAGATGAAAAAAAATAAAAAACAAACAGAAAATTACAATTTAAAATTACATAAAAAATTTTCTTAATTTTTGATTATGTTATTGCTTGTTTATTTTTTTTATTACACTCGACTTCTATAAGCTTCTAGTCAACTAACTATATGCACGCTATATGCTTTTTATGTCAATCAAATCAACAAACGATCCAATGGTCCCTATGAGTGACAGAAACTGTTTTAAGTTGATTGTAAAAAAAAAAATAGTGGTTATACAATTTTTTTATACTTTTTTATAAATATTATAGAATCCATAATGTATGTACATTACGTTTTGTAATTAAATTGTACAGGATGTGATGATTTAACTCTAGAATCCTTTGATAAAAATTACTTCATTTTTTCAACTGGGTTTTGTTTTAATTTTTTCTAATAAAAAATGAATTTTGAACATAGAAGTTTGATACGAAAAAAGAAAGAAAGAAAATATACGGAGAATATTAGAAATGTCATTAAAATTTAAAGCGTCTGTTTGCGCTTAAATCCGAAATATTTTGAGTGTAACTTTTTTTTTTTTTTGATACTGATATTGATAACTATAGAGCTTGTTTTTTATCTAGGATATTAGGAATATAAATTGATAAAAGTCGTCTGACTATCTATTTCGTATTGAAATAAATAATTTTCACCTTTAGGTCGAAAAAGACCCGAACGAAGCAGGAGGGTTAAAACAGAGGCGGCAGCATGTAAGTTGTTTCAATCGACTTGTTAATAGCTGAATTGATTATTCCGTCATTACATGCTGCCACTCCAGTAGTACCCTTAGAAGTCACATAAAAATAGAACAGCTTGAGGGGAGCCTGTGATAGTTGACGAAGCCAATTTTTTTAATGTTTTGGCCTTTGGGACTAGAACGCGCTCACAAACCACAAATTTATGGAATAAATCGGACTTTATTTTAAGTCCTGTCTTTCAAGTTGACAAGGGTTTTTTTTCTGGTGTTCTAAAATTAAGGTTCACTTTTAGAATAATTCGTAGATGTTCAGAACTTTCAATTACCTACTTTACAAAAGAAAATAAAATAAAATAAATTAAAAGTAATAAAAATTAATAGCCAACTTTAGATCACAAGTCTTCTACGCGTGTTACTGCAACATTATCCTCATTTTGTATACAAGAGTTTGCTTCAAATGTTTCAAAGACGTTCTTCATTTTAATTTTTTTTCTCTTGACTTTTTTTTTACTTTCTATCTTACATAAAAACACCCTATTTGAATACGTCAAAGAGAATTTTCTTTAATTTAATTTTCTTAAGCATGTTCATCAAGAATACTTACATATCATGAAAATTCATTTTTATTTTATTAAAGCGAACGTTTGTTCTTCTTTTTCTGTTATTTTATTTTTTTCTTATTTTAAATCGTTATTATACACGCACAATATTCTCTTTCTAGCAAAAATGCATAGTACCTATTTTTTTAAAGGATGTAAGAGGTATAACTACATCGTCTTAAGAAAAAAGTCATGTACCTCCACTCTTTGTTTCTTTTCCATTGTTTTATTATTTTTTTTTTAGCTTGAAGCAAAGCACGTAGTCTATAAGTTACAGCATATAAAAAACCTGATCCCTGTCGTTACTATAAAAAGAACTTAATTTTAATAGTTTTTAAAAAGTTGAAAGAGTACAGTGCGTGATATCTTGCATAAATGTTCTGTTTTTTTTTTCCTTCTTCTTTTTACAAATTAAACAAAATGTATGCAACCTCTTGTACGTATAACGAAACAATATGATTAAAATTTATTCAAAATTTTTATATTTAAATAAAATTGTTATTGCATTTTAACATCGAACATTTTATACATTTTATTACTGGTAAACTATTGAAAAGGATTTTTTTATATTTTTTATTTTATTTTGAAGGATCGATTTAAATATGATAAGAGTTTCCGTTTAAAATTAACCTTGTATAGTTTTTTTTATGACACGTCATCGTACGTAAATAGTTAAAAATAAATCTCTTTGATATTTCTTTAAAGGTGTTCGATGTTTCTAAGGAATAAAAAAAACAATGTACAAGAAAAAACATGAGAGAGGTGAGATTAAAAAAAAAATTTAATGGGGTTTTTAGAGAGCTCCTTTTCTTGTAGAAGATTTTATCGTAATACGTTAATTTCTTTTTTTGTTGGGGTTAAAAGATTTAACCTTTGATAACGCATAAATTACACATTGTTATTCAAGTTTTAATTTTTTTTTCTGTCTACAGGAACCGCTTTAGGAGTTTCTGCTAGAAAATTTTTTTAGTTTATCATATTTTCTGTCGTAAATCACCCTGTAGATTTTTTTCTGGTAAATCACTTTGTTGGACAATCTTTGAAAATTGTTAGGAATTTTTAGAACTTTCTAACAAAATTTTTCATGACTTCCCGTGTATATCATTTTGCTGCTAAGGCGCTAAGTTTTTTCTGTATTTTTCACACCAATTATCCATAGTGGTCAAACAGCACATTCTGTAACAATCACGTCCTCTAAAAAATTTAAAAAAAAAAGGCTTCCGTTCTCTCTGAAAAATCCTAGACGATGTCTCTATTTAACAGCGCTCTAAAATTTTCACTCTTTTTTCCGTATTATTTATCGTATTAGTGTTGACAGAGCTACAATTCTCTGTATAAATATTTTTTGAAACTTACACTAGAATGTATCATTTCATGAAAAAGCGCCCTACATATTTGTTGGCAACACGGCTCTAGACTAGTGTAGACTTAAGTTTTTTTTTTATGTGAGTTAAAAATTTTTAACAAAAAGAAATCTTTTAAGAATTACTACGGAAGCACAGAGTAATAAATTGTACAATAGAATTTCAAGAAAAATTGTATTCCAATTTCTAAGAAATAACAGAAGTTATCTGTCCAACTTCAATCAAGAAAAACAAAATTCATACATTTAAAAGTTTTCCTTTTTTTTTTTCATATAATTTCAAAGTTTTACATATTTTAAAATAATAAATAGTTTTCTTCCTTAACCTTAACCAGAAAAACTTAGTATATTTCAAAAAATCCTTCGAGCATTCAAAGAATTCCTTCAAGACTTTTTAAAATGCAAAAACCAAGAAAAAAAAAAACCAGGAAAAACAATTATTTTTTTCTACAAAAAAAAAAAAAAAAAAACTCCCAAAGTACTGAATTATTTAAAGTTTCATAGAACAGTTCATTGAAATAAAAATTTTACAATTGTTCTACATTTTCTAAAAATATATGTAATTTAAAAAGTTTCAATTTTCCAATAAAAAAAAAAAAATAAAAAAATAAATAAAAAACAATTTCTAAAAGGAAAATTTATTATTTTTCTTCTAAAATCATGATATTGAATTTTAAAAAAGCACAAAATAAGATAAAAAAAAGAAGAAAAAAGAACAATTAAAATACCAATAAATTTGAAACTATTTCACTTAAATCGTAAAATAAATCTTTAAATCCTTTCTAGTGAAATTCAATATACATATAAGTAACTTATCTGAAATATACATAAATGGTTGCCATAAATATCACCTCAATACATCTTATGCATCCGAAAAATACCACATATATTTTTTTTTTTTTTATAAAATATCTTATAAACTTTTTTTTTTTTCAAATATTTTAAATATTTTATGACACATTCACAAATTACACATATGTACATATATAAATACAATATCACATACTTATTATAGTACAATTTTTTAAATTTTTCATAAATATAATAAATTTACAGATCTCTCTTATATGTTCACTACTCACTAACACATTTAAACTCATGTTTCTAACGTGAAAAATATGAAATTATAACCACTTTTTTGTTGTTGTTACTTTTTTTTTTCTAGTTTTTTTTTTGTTTTTTTTTTTTTTTTTTAATACACGATAGCTATTTATTTTTATATTTATTGATATTTTCCTTTTAAAGTAAATACAAATCAAATTTTTTACACTTTTTTCAAAGCTTATTGGATCGTTTTTTTTTCTGTTTTTTTTTTTCTTGTTTTGTTTCTGAGGTTTTTTTTTTTACTTTCTGGTTTTTTTTTTCTTCAAAGTATGAGTAATTGAATGAAAAATACAACACAAGTAATATTTTATGTTATATAATATGTTAACATATCATCTAGAAATAATCATGAAAAAAATTGAAATAAATTTTTATTTACACACAGCATAAAAGGAATAAAAAAAAAAAAAGGATAGAACAGAACAAAAAAAAAAAGAAACATACATACATGAAATAATATTTTATCGAGTTTATTTTACACTTATTGATTTGCACATATGTAATGCGATAATCATTGAGAATAAATCTGACTACTACTAGTAGAATTTAAAAAAAGAAAAAATGAAAGAGAAGTTAGTCATAAATTTATTTTTTCTATACAAACAAATACAAAAAATGAATTTTAATATTTATGAAAGATTTTTTTTTTTTTTTTTGTTATGATAAATGGTTTTATTTAGTTACATTTTCAATTTATAGGGAATAAATAACAATTTTTGATACCAAAAAAAAAAGTTTGATTTTATTCCAAAAAAAATAAGCTTTATATGCTTAGGCATAACTGAAAAAACCCATTCATATTTGAATAATATCTCCAACAATAATTGAAGGATGTATTTTCATCGAAAAGCTCTATCTTTATTTAGGTCAAATAATCGATTGAATTTCTTTCATACCTTGAATAAGCTTGTATAGAGCTTTTTACAGGTCTTCTCAACCACAATGTATTTCCAAAAAAAAGCTTTAAGTTTCTCTAAGAAAAATTGTTTTTTTTCTTCTTCCAAGAATGAAAATTATAATGATTAGTTTAGACGACAGTAAACTTTGGTTACCAAATACCAAAAAAATGGTATCTGGAGACCAGATCAAACCAACAATTCACTTCAACAGTGTTCTTATTCAACATAAATTGGCGCAGTCGAAATAATTAGTATCATTAATTAAATTTCCAATTAAATAAACAATTACCGATACAATTGACTTTGTTAAATGTTTTAATGTCCCAATCATGATCTAAGAATCCAATATCATCATTTGTCGCCTTTTACGTTTTATGTATGTTTCTCACTCGTTAGAGTAAATAAATTAATGAAAAACTATATTGGAATGCAAAGTTTTTTAATTTAAAACTTTTGTTTTTTTTTTTAATAAAAACATAATTAAAACTATTTTCACACAAATCATCTTTAATGGTATTTTCTTTATAAAATTAATTTTAACTAAAAATGTCACAAAATATTATTATTATTCTCTTAAGGATCCTAATACAATTTGTACAAAAAAAAAAAAAACAAAAACAATATAATATGAATGCATAAAATACATTACATATACAAATAATAATATCCTTTTGACCGAACTTTCATATTTTACTTGAAAAGCCGACCCCAAAAAAAAAAAAAAAAAAATGAACACCAACGAAAAGAACAAAGTAACAACAACAACAAAAATGAAAAAAAAAAAAGGAATCATCATGATTTTCTAAAATTTAATTTTTGCATTATTTATGCATGTTTGCCTTTCACTGACTAATTTCATTTTATTGTTGTTAATATTCGTATCGTTCTTATATAAAATTGCATAATGTAAATTTTCAATGTGAATCTTTTATTATACATTAACCCAACTGGTGCTGCATTCACCGCATTCATACTCATTTTTATTATTTTTTTTTCTTTTTGAAAGAAAGAAAGAAAAAAAAAATCCTTAAAAATAATTGTGTAAAATGTAACTAATTTAGTAAAGGTTCCAGTGCAGCATAACAGCATCAGACTTTTAATTTTAACACGATTTATTCACTTACGTTATAGCCAAAGCTAACATATTTTAGATAAAAAGCTAAAACAATTCTGGATACACTATCCACACATACACACACAAATAAGTATGTACATAAGGAAACATAAAAAAAAAAAAACCAACAAAAAGATATGATGAGAAAAATAATGTACAGTATATCCTTTCTATGGATCCCGTATTGTTACTGTTGTTGTTGGTGCTTTTATACATATTTTATATATGTATATACGTACTTTGTATAAAATTGAAAAATTTTCCATGGGAAATATACAATTCATTTTTGTTTTTTTTTTTTTTTTTTCGTATACGTTTTTCATATTCTCACATTTTGTATTCATTTATTCAATGGATATTATGAACTAAAAATGCAAATATGCAATACACGTTCTGAAATGAGTGAAACCGCTCTGAAAAAAAAAAAAAAAAACAACAACAACAACAAAAAAATCGTATCTTCGAATGTGTTTTGTTGAATATTTTGTACCAGAGTTTGTACTCTGGTGTACTACATAGAAAAAAATTATTATTCAAGCTTAATTACATCTTTCCATCTAACGTTCATTTCTACTTTATTTATTTTTTATTTTTTTTTTGTTTGCTCTTAGTTTTTCATTATTATGCATTTTAAATATTTTCTAGAATGAAATTTATTCTTATAAAGTTTAGTTTAGGTTCATAATGTATAATTGCAAAAAGCATACGAATCATATTATCTAAAATTTTCTATGATAATTATTATGATGATGATGATGATGATTCTTTTGTTAAATTTACTTTACCAAGTACCTACACTTAGTTCATTTTGTTGAGAACGTTTTATGAATAAATTGAAAGAATGCAAAAATTCGAAAACTATAGGGTTGGATGAGTTTTTTTTTTTATTTTTTATTTTTTGGCTTTTTGATGATGAATTTTTAGAATGAAAAAATTAATTAGACTCTATAAAGAAAAAAAATTAAATTAAATAATTTATAGGAATTTTCAATGAACGCAGTTAGAAATTAGATTTAGTAATTTAGACAAACCACTTTCAATAAACCCACTCCCCTCTTAGTAAGAGTTATGTCATTTTAAAATATGATAAAACTGTAGCTTCTACGATGATGTTGGAAAAAAAAATATGACATCTATTTTCGAATTTCGAAATTGTATTAAGCTGCTGATTACTGTGAATTTCTGAAATATTTTCGAAAAATTATTACCCTAAATCTAAAATAACACAATATTTTTTTCATTTTTTTAAAGTCGAATTCGAATTATAAATACCAGAGTTGCCACCCTTTTTTCTACAAACTGTTTTAGTTGTTTTTTTTTTTAAATTTTATTTTAATTGAGAAATAACAGTTTTCATCCGGAATTAACCCATACTTACTTTGAATTTTTTCAAGTTCTCGTGAATATTTTGCACCAAATTTGCGCTGTTCATAAGTTAAATGAGACAAAAAGGATCTACTAAAATTTCTTTCAAGATAATTCAATATGTTATTTCTATTTATCTTCGAATATTACATCAATTTTTCTTCTTAAAAATTTTCAAACAATGATGTTCCTCAATTATCCTTTTTCACTACTTTCTACTCTAATTTCACTCTTACACCGTTCACAATAGTATATAATGGAGAAATCATGCAAATAAAGAAAATAACAATGACAAAAAAAAAAAAAAGAAACGTAATAAAACATTTATTAATAAAATGTTGAGGTTTTCATTTCAACAATATTAATTCCCCAGAAACATAAATGCACCATATTGTAAAAGTATACGAGTACTAAAAATTATTTTAATTTAAAAATTAGAACTTTTTTCAAAATTAAAACAAACAAAAAAAAAAATGTCAAACAAACACATACTAAAACCATTTACCAGAAAAGAGATATTGAGAGGGACATTAACTATAAAAAAAAAAAAATGAAAATAAAAGAAAACTAGAACACAGCTGCACACACACACACACACAAAATACAATTGCAACAACAAAAAGTCATTTTGTTACGATTTTCGAATAATAAAGCATTAAGTTCATTTATTTTTTTTTTTTTTTCTCATATTCATAAAATTTTACTGCACACAAAATGAATATCATTTATAACTTTTCCGTAAAAAATGTAAAAAAAAAAAAAAGCAAAGAATCCTTATTAAAATTCTGCATGAAACACTTTAATTAATTTTTATTAAATAAACAGGGAAATAGAGTAAGAGACAACAACAAAAAAAAAAGAAGTAGAATAAAAAAAAAAGGATACATTTATTTAAAAATTTAAAAAACAAAAAAAAAACAACGGATAAAGTGTAATTAGAATCAAACATAATGAATCTAGAACAGACACAGGTGATTATTTCCCAGGTAAATTTTATTCAACATATTCACCACAATTGCATTTTACTTCTTCGCTGCTTTTGTGAGAAATACTAAAGAAAACTTTAAAAAAAAAAAAAAAGAATAAAATAACAAAAAAATAACATTTTTTTATTAATGAAATTTTCTTTTTTGTTTTTTTTTTAGTCGAAATACAGGTTATGTATGAAAATTTTTTGTTTTTGTCAAAGAATCACACAAAAAAAAAAATCCAAACTTTTTTGTTTTTTGACTTCCATGTCCTGTTTCCCGTTTTTTTTTTTCTCAAACGAAAAAAAAATTCCTTTGTAATATCATAATTTCAGACATAGTACCCACCTGACATCTGCAACAATATAATCAACATCATTACCTAAAATAAAATAAAAGAAAACACAAAAAAAAAAAAGGATTCAAATAAAAGGACTAAGCAGAAGAGAAAAAAAGAAAGTGTATGTACACTTGCAATTTATTTGGTAAATTTACTTTTGTCGGGCGTTTATATCATGTCAGTCAGTCAAAAAGGTAAATGATAAAAATAAAAGAAAAGTAAAAAAAAAAGGAGGTAATCCAATTTTCATCAGGATCAAAATAAAGCAAAATATGATGAAAAATTATTTTTGTTAATTTATTCCGTTTTTAAGGATATCATACGATGACAATATGATTCTGGAGTAACAAAAAAAAAAATAAAAAATAAAAAAATTATTAATTATTATTTTTCGTTTATTATATACAATGGATGAATTTTTCTTCAAAAGGATTAAATATGACAAAAAAATTGGGTTAAATATGAAAAATTTATTCACAACCAGAAACAAAAAAAAAAATTAATTAAACTGAAATTAATAAATTAAAAATATTGTTTTTTTAAGGAAAAAAAAAAAGTGATAACAATCAAAAGATTTCCTTTGATTCGATCTTTTGTGTTCTCTGAATAATGTGGGCTAGGGTTCCTACAATACGTACATAAACATAAATTCGGTGGAACGTGGACTGGTTTATGGTTAATTGGATTTTTTTTTCTTTCTTTTGTGTGAGATACGTTCAAATTTAATGCTTGGTTGACACAATTATCGCCATTATATGGGTTGAGGAAGTTTTTCGTGACGAAATGAGAGAAAAAACCAAGAATGAATTTATATTTTTTCAGCCCTGAAGAACACGTCAACGTATAAGCTTTTAATTCAATATCAACATTTTCTTTTGAAAGAATCAATTGTACCAAAGCCTGAGACAACACTAAAACAGAAATCACGATTATATTTTCAAATTTCTTAATAAAAGTTCAAGCTTCCATATAAAATTATTTGGATAAGCTCTACCCCCATACACTTCCAATTAAACGCTAACTTATAAGAAAGAAAAATTTAATACGAATTTTCTATATCACGCAACATTTAGACCACACTACACTAGTACGCTATACAGTTATTTTAATTTACTCATTCTGAATTTTTTTTTTTTTAATCGATTTAAAAAAAAAGGATTTTTCCCCGTACTAGAACCACTTTTGGCCTAAATTTTTTTTATAAATGTCAAATTCACTTCACCATACTTCAAATAATTTTTTTTTCTTATTCAAATTTTTGAAAAAAAAAAAAAAAAAAAAAAAAATTCACATGACAACAAATAACAAAGAAATAAACAATTTTCCATCACCTAAAGATAACAACAACAACAGTATAAATCTACATATACACACACACACACATACATACATAAAAAATTCATGAATTTAAATAGTTAAATTGAAAATCATCAAATTTTCTAAACCATTTCGTTTCGAAATCAAATTATACACAATTTTGAATTGTTGAATTTTTGAATATTTATTATATATTGTACATAGCACACACACACACACACACACACAATATTGGAATGTCAATCAACATTTTGTATATATTCAACAAAATATATTTAAATGTTATTTTTCTTAGATATGTATTTGTACACATATAGAATATATAATGTTGAATATGTCACCACATATGTGTATATAGGAATATAATTTTAAATTAGAATCGAATGTGAAGGACATATGTACACATTCAACTGAAGGATCATATAATATGTAAGAAATCTAATACATACAAAAACTGAAAATGAATAAATTGAATGGAATCTTCAATTTAGATTTGAAGTGAAATATAAATTCCATTACAGGTTACTTATAAGGTGAACAGTTATATATGTACATCGTATGTATGGTATGTATGTATGTACATATACATATATGAATTTATTTATTTATATTATGAAGTTATAGCTATACACAGTAGATTAAAATTAGATTATATATTTGCATTATTTAGAAGGACTTCTGTAAATTACAAATACCAATTTTATATATAAAAAAGAATGAGATATTTTATCAAAGACAATAATATGTATGTATGTAGGTTGAATTTTAATCCTTTATTTTTGATGGTATGATTTTCGATTAACATTTTATGTGGCAAATGTTTTGAAAAGGATTATCGTAAATAAGAAATGAAATGATCAATACAGGAAATATGTACATATGTATGTATGTACATACATATAGAAAGTAATATAATTGTTGATTCATAATCGAAAGGATATATAAAATTGAAAATATTTATAGAATCCTTAGTAAAATATGATTAGAAACTTTAATGAGAATTTCTTTTCGAAGAACTGAAAATCCAAACCTAACCTTATTGTGTATTTTTTTCACGAAATTTCTTTGGAATACCCTATTTAAGGATATACCATGGATCATATTAAATGGAATAGTAAAACGTTAGTTTCTAAGCTTCCAACAAGTTCTACTAAGATGAAACAAAAATTATCTTATAAATCCAGTTTATGAGACTACTTTGATACATATTACAGTCTATCATTTGTCAACCCGTACTCTTAAAATTGTGGAATGCACTTTCATCTCACATAAACCACAAAAAAAAAAAAAAAAAAAAACTCGACTCTTCATCCTTTTTTATTTATAAAGTTTATATTTTTTGAAAAATTCCTTTAATGTTTCCGGCAGTTCCTATTTTCATATGGTGGGTTCAGTTTTTCACAGAATTTTGCAAATTTTTAGAAAAAATCATTATTTGCTAGAAAATGGTCTCGTTTTTCGGGGTAACAGCAGAATTTAGTAGATGGATATTTAGTTTTTTATTAAACGAGGAGGCGTTAATTAGAAGTTGGTGGAGACATCTAGTTTCAAATATAGATTCTTTATAATTTATACAAGACGCACGTGCTAAAAGCGTATAGAGTGAGAGATTTAGTGGAAAAAAGTGTTGAGGATAAAACTTAAATCTTTTAAAAGTTTTAAAGATTCTTAAGTATATTTTTCCACTTTAATGTCCAAAAATTATTTCTAGTTTCCTAAAAATACCTAAAAATGTAACCTAATTGTGGGTGGTAAAAACTCCTCTTATTTCTCTCATTTATACTCAACCTCATAAATCTTACTTGGATGTAAATATCTTAATAAATCGATAAAAAAAAATTTATTAATCTAAATTCTTTTACTTTCAGCCCAATGATATATATTTAGATATTTTCCATTTTCAAAGTAATTAGTATAAAATTCATTTTATTTTACTTTTCAAATTCATAAAACAAACAAAAAAAATTCACCTTCAATTTAAATATTCAGTAAAAACAAGAAAATAACAATAATTACGAAGCATAAATAAAAGATTCAAAGAGTACGAGACTACGAGAGTACAATTTAAGTGACAGTATTATAAATATACAATTTTTTTTTTATTTTTTGTAAAGTTGAAAATAAACTTGAAATTTTTTTCAAAATGCAAACGTAATGCAAACAAAATAGAAAATTCATGTTTTCTCATTTATTTTTTTACTTTACTTCTTTTTGTTTTTTCATTCAATTTTTTTTTTTTTTTTTTTTCATTTTTAAGATGCAATCTAAAGCAGAATGTCTCAGTGACTGAAATTGCAAATATAACATCAAAGATAAAAAAAAAAGAAAAAGAAACAAACAACCTGAAATACGATCTCGTTTCATTAAAAAAAAAAAAAATTTAAAAAAAAGTACCATCATCATATTATATTTTTCCTACAAGCGACAAGAAAAAAAATTCATGTATGAGAAAATTCAACTTACCTGTTTAATCAAATGTTTGTTTTTGTTATTTTACTTTGGTTTTTATTTTTTCTTTTCTTTTATAATAAGGTGGTACCCTTGATCAACAAAATGCAAAAAAAAAAAAAAACTTTCTTCCGTCTTTTATGATGTCATTTTTATACCATAAAATGTGTGTATATAATTGATATAAAGGAAAATGTAGGTTGAATTTGCGTTTACTTAAAGATATAAATTTTTTTTGTATATACTATACTTACATACATCTATTACATATCGACTCTGTAAATGCATTTAGAGTATCAGCACCAAAGATGTATACACAACTTATGTATGTTTAGATGGATAAAGTGTAAATGCACTTCATTGTCGTTTTATGATTATGATAGTGAGATCATTGTAATATCACCTGTGTTTTTTGTTGTTTTTTTTTTTTAATTTCAGATATTGACACTTAGACCAAATCTTGATTGTTTGTAACTTTCTATAAACCAGCATTGTCATCATTATGTGATTTATGTATTGTATATTGTATCTTGTATCTTTTTAAATTTAGTTTTTATTATTTTGTTTAAGGATTTTAATTGAAATTGAAGCCGAATTGTGAAGATAAAGAAAAATGAAAATAATAAAAAGAAAACTTTTAAACACACCATTACCACAATTAATGATAATTTACTTAACCATGGGTCTACATATTTACCAGAAATTCTTAAATGCCAGCTTACAATGAATCTTGCAATATATTTTTGATTGCAAGTTTTATTGCAAGAAATTTGACGTTTTAATAATCAAATATGGCGTCAATATGAATTTCTTTCTGATGGTTGAAGGTGTTTTTTTTTATTTGTGTATAAGAATTAAGGAATCGGTTTGTAAGGTGTTTTTTTTTTAATTTTCTTGTTTTTAATAAATACTCCTATAAACTTTTTAATTTGAAAATTTTGAAATAATCAACAAAAATGAGTAAGGAAAATAAATTGATTTGTGAACTGTACTCTTCGACCTTTTTCACATAAATGAGATTGCATGACAGAAAATGGCCAAAACAAAATTTTGTTCATACAAGCGGAAAAAAATTTTGACAGCTTTACCTACATGCAAGAAATTTCTCTTTGTATAGACCCATGGTAAGATAATTTTCTGTAATATCTTTTTTATTTCAAATATCTTTCTTTTTTATTTTTTTTTGTTTATTTTATCTTTTATTTACTTCATTCAACAGTCTCAGACACAAAATATATATATGTAGTATATATGTATATAGTTTTTTAAATAATTAATACATTTTTTTTTTTAAGTAAAGCACAATATGTACAGCAAAATAACACACTTATTATAATTTTTTTTGTGCTTTTTTTTTTTCTTCTTTCTTTCTTATCTATAATGAATAAATCCTACAGAACAAAAAAAAAAAACTGAAATAAAAAATTCAACCTACGTGCGTGTAAAAGGTGTTAAACATTTTTAAATTATTTTTTTTACATGGAAAAAAAAAAAACAAATTCTCTATACAAAAAAAAAAATAAAATAAAAAAGCAAATTACCGATAATAACATAATCATTTAAAAAAAAAAAAAACACTAAAAAAATGTTCATTGACCTTTTAAAAAAAATTACGCCTAATAAGACACGCACTTTAGAAAATTATTCGTCATAAATCATAATTATATGTATGTGATATAAGAGTATGTGTAGGTAGGTACAATATGTGAAAAAAAAATAAATGTTTGATTAATTATTTTAATTAAGTATTTACACATTATTTACTTATGGCAACTATTATATCATATAAAATTGTGTCTTATTTTTTTTTTTTTTGCTTCTTGTTTTTTGTTCACCAAAAGTATCTAACATATTAACAGAATCTTATTAAAAATGTTCATTGTTTCTTTTCTTTTTTTTTTTTTTTGTTTTGTCCTAACTTCCTCTACCTATTTTCCTTCAAATAACTTAGAAAATAAATTATTAAAAAAAAAAAAAATTATTAACTTAAAAATTGCAATTAAAATAAATTATATACAAAAAAAAACAACAACAAAAAAAATTCACATACGGAAATGGTAAATGCGGGTAAACAATTTGATTAAATTACAAATAAAATATTTAAATTATGATAATTCCTATGGTTTCTGTCTAAGCTAACTAATAATCGAATTACTTCTTTTGTTGTTGCTGTTGCTGTTGTTGTTGTTCAGTTTCATTTGATTCTGATAAAACTTTCTCTGTTTCCGGATTTTGTAGAAATTCATTAGCTTCTTTATTATTATCAGCACGTGAATTTATTGTATTTGTTTCATCATTATGATGATGATGATGATAATGTTGATGATGATTGGAAGGAGATGATGATACATCATTTTGTGGTTGTTGTTCAATTGCTGATAGAATTGTTTGAAGTAAACCTTCTGATAAAATTTGTTCATGATTTGCAACTTGATCAGATGGATTTGAACCTAATGAATCAGCTGGTTGAAATTGAAGTTGATATGAGCCTAAATTACCTTGAATTGGTATGGTAACAGCTCCAATATTTGAATGTTGTTGTTGATGTTGTTGTTGATGTTGATGTTGATGTTGTTGATGTTGATGTTGTTGATGTTGTTGTTGTTGATGTTGTTGTTGCTGTTGTTGGAAATTTTCAGGTGTAATAAAATTCTGTTGCTCGAAAATTAAATTATTTGATTCGATTTTAGTGTCTGAAGACTGAGATTGTGGTTCTTGTGATAATACATGAATAGTGTTCTGTTTTGATTCGTATGAAAGAGTATCACCAGCATTACCTGATGGTGGTGGACCATAACTGTCTGTTAAAATATGATTAACGGGCGTTTCAATAAGTTGTTGTTTTTGTGATTCCACGTTATGGTAACTTGTCACTTGATTGGAGCCTAATTCAAAATTTCCGAATTCTATAGCACCACCACCACCACCTCCGCTTAAAATTGGTCCATGACCACAATCTTGAGCTTGATTAAATCGTGGTTCTTGAATAGAAGGTAAAGCTTGTGTTAATGGTATATGCTCTGAATGTGATGCCAAATGATGTTCTTCGATATTAGGTTGTTGTGGAATTTCTGCAGATGGTGGAGGAATGTACGGTAGTGGTTGATTGGCTGGAGGCACACCATATTGATCGAGATGTTGAACTGATGCACCAATTGATTCTAAAAGACCTTGTGGAACAGGTGGTCGATAAAGTATAGGCTTTTTGGGTGGAGAACCAGAATGCAACCAGGGTCTCAAATTACCAGTTTGAGCTCCGTACGAAATTCCAAGACTCGCGCCCCCGTGAATATTTAATGGTGGTGGTGAAATAGGTGATGGCCCATGATATGAAGGTCCAGATGGAGGTCCATAAACTCCACTAGGTGGTACAAGTCCCACTGGGTCGTTTTGATTCAAATTAATTGTGTCATATTTAATTGCATGTACAGAGTTTGGTGCATAAGAATCTAGTGGTGGTGCACCATATGAATCACTTAGTCCCCCTCCTGAAAGCTACAGATGTGAAAATATTAAAAATATGAAATCAAGAGGTAACCATACAAACAAAATAAACTTACCTCAAGCGAATGAGATTGCACTAAATTGTCCAATGAATTATGAATCAAATTTAAATCATCGTCGGATGCAATGGCTACTTGTTGGTGTTTTTGTTGATGATGCTGATTGCCGCTATCTCCTTGAAGTGCGATAGCGACAATTTGTTCATCAGTTAAACCAAATGTATTACTTTGTTGTTTGCCACTGTGATGCGAAGAATCACTTGCTGATGCTATATTGTGAACTGAACTATAACCTGTATTGTATCCGACATTTAATACTGATCCGTGTCCCTGTATATTAGCTCCAACAGGACCTGGAATGGGTTTCCATCCATCACATGAAACTGTCGGTCCACCATGATCATGACTTTCAGCTGCGTGAACTTGTTTTATAGAATGCTGTGCGGAACTAGAAATCGAAGGTTCTGGTACACCATATGATGCAGATGGCAGTTGTGGTGGTGGTCCATAAGAAGGTGGAGGTCTTTGTGGAGGTCCATAGATTGGAGGTGAATGAGGTGCTGGCGGAATGTATGTTGGAGAAACTTCTAATGGCGGTGGTCCATATACAGGAGCACTATGAGATGATACACCAAAGGATGAAGGTGGTGGTGGTCCATAGGATATGCTTGGTTTTGGTGCAGAATGTGATTGACCATGATGTCCTGAATGTGGCGGTCCGTAAACAGGTGAAAGTTTCAACGAATGACCAAAATTTCCATTATGATGTGATGGTTTTATTGGTGGTATTGGAGGTGGTCCATAATTTTGAACAGGTGGCAAATACAAATTCTGAACAGATAATGTATTTGGTCTTTGAATATGATGAGGTGGTCCATAAACTGGTTTTGGTACACCAAAATGTGATTTAATTTGATCATAAAGTGAAGATTTTACAGAATTTTGAAAATTGTTAACTGATGCAAAATTATTCTTTAATGGGACATTCTTTAAAAGTGGAACACCATATTCAATGTTAACTTTTGGTGGTCCATATTGTAGAAAAGGTATACCATATTCTCTTGATGGAGTGTGAACAGATAATGATGGACGTGATTGTGGTATTCCATATTCTTTATGTGGTATCGGAGCTGATGGTAATGGTGGTGGAAAATCTGGTGGTGGTGGTGGATATTTAGCTACTGGACCTGGTATTCCATAAATTGGAATTGGTAATGGTGATGATACTGCAGGAATACCATAACTGTTACTAATTGCAGCTTCACGTCTTTTAAATTGTTTATGATTCACTACAGCATATACGCTTAGTGTACAACAAATAAATACCAAACATAATATCCTGATGATCATCTGAAAGTATATAAAAATTTAAATAAACATTTTTTGTTTCCAGTTAATTTTTTACTTTATTTATTTAAAGTGAAATTTGTGTGTGTTTTTTTTCTTCTTTTTTTTTTTCAAATGTAATATATGAAGTAACGATATAAAAACAAAAATATAATATACGAAATTTTTTTTTTTACGGCATAAGTTTTTATTTTTCCATATTATTTTCCATGATAATGGTATAAACGTGCTTTGTATGTATTACATAAAATATTTTATTTTTTCTTCTTCTACATTTAGAGATTCTTGTAAAGGTACAACAAAAACTGTTACATACTGAAATTTTTGCATGTTTTTTTTTTGTTTTTCTTAGTAAAAAAGTTGTTCTATATTAAAAATAAAAAAAAATATACATAAAAAAAATCTTAACATATTATAATTCAAAAAAAAATAGGTTTAATGAAATATAAACAAGGTATAACACATTCAAAAGGATTTTTTACTATGATACACCAAAAAAGTACTCTTCTTAAAGTTTATATACATATCTAACAACAACAACAACAAAAACAACGAAAATATGATAAAAATTAGATGTATGTTAACATGAAAAAGAATTTTTTTTAGATACTCATTTGTATGCAGGTTTTGTATATTAAATTTTTACATAAATATACAGAAAAAAAAAAACAAAACAAAAATATATTGGGTGTTTATGACTTGTTATACAAACAACAAAATTATTATTATTGTTTTAGACTTGTTTTTTTTTTTTTGTTTTTCCTCCCCCGCATCTTTCATATTTATCATATTTTTGTATTGTGTTCAGTTCACTTTTTGTTACTGTGCAATAGAAAAATTAAGAAAATAAATAACATTTACACAAAAATACATGAAATGAAAAAAACCAAAAAAACAAAAAAAAAACAATTTATTGAATCAATTTTTTTTTTTTGTTTTAATAAAATTCAAAAAAAAAAAAAAAAAAATACAAGAAAAAAGGTAAATAAAGAAATAAATGTTGATTTATTGACAATGAAAAAAAAAGAAGTAATTTTGTTCTTTTTTCAAATAAAATTGATAAAGAAAAAACAAAAAAAAAACAGGTGACAAAATATGTACATATCTAATATATCATAAGAACATTATTATTACGTGTATGTTGTTTGATTATTAATGTGTTATGCTCATATTTTTTATTATTTTTTTTATCACACACATAAAAGATATAACATTTAGATAATCAAATTACTTTTTCAATAAATTTATTGTTTATTATTTTTTTTTCTCTCTCTCATATTTTTTTTTTTTATTATTTAGTTTTTTTTTTCTATTCAGTTTTATTATCCTCATCCTTCAAAAAAAAAAAAAAAAAAAAAAAATGATAAAATAAATATACTTGATGATTAATGAAAATTCTCGTCCTTTTTATTTTTTTTTTTTTTTTGTTTTCTCTCTAATTCTTCCTAATTTTTCACACATTTTTTATTTATTGTTTTTTTTTTTTTGCACCATTCATTGTTTTAATTTTTTTAATTGAATATTTCAAAAATTTTTATTTAATTAAAAACACTATGATTTGAAAACAAAAAAATCTGAAAATTGAAAAGTTTTTATTGTTTTTTTATTTTTTTTTAAATGAAAAATAGGAAAATATATTTGAAAACAAAAAAAGAGAAACAAAAATTAAATAAATCAAAAATTAAACAAATAAATATTGAAAATATTTGAAAAAAAAAAAAAACAATAAATGAAGCTCGAAAAAAAAAAAACAAATATTTGAAATATTGAATTAATTCTAAACAATAATCGACAAAAAAAAAAAAGGATATCCTTATTGTTTTATTAAATTTAGACAATCAAAAAATTTTTTTTTAGGAATTTATTATTTCTATTCAAAAAATTTAACCCTTTTAATTTGTTTTTTATTATTTTTTTTTTTAGATTTTAGAATTTTGAAGAAAGTATCTACAAACTGTCATTGACAATTTAAGAAATTTTGATAGAAATAAAATGACAATGAAAGAAAAATGTTGAATTTTCTTTTGTTAAGTGAAAAAAAAAAAAATTTTTATGATTTGAAAATTAATTTAACGAAAATGTCATTCACACAATTATAATGATTTTTTACTGAGATTTTTAATGCCAATTAAAAAAAAAATGAAAGAAGAAAAGGGAGTTAAATTATCATTTACCGCAGTGTTTGTGTTTAGTTTGTGTTGAAAAACTAAAGAAGACAACATGGGGTCAATTTCAAAAGATTTTTTTCAACCTAAGAATTGAAACTTTTACGAGAAAAAAAAAAACTAGAATAAGCGTTAAATAATCATGTGTAAAATGGATTAAAATTTTTGAAAAATAAAATAACTGTGAATTGAAAAAAATTTGTTTAAAATCATCTTCTTTTTTTTTAACTTCTGTAGTAGACTAAAAACAAGAAAACGACATTCGATTCGAACCCAAGACTTTTGCCTTGCCGGGGCACTGTTCTACCAATTAAACTTTCGGATGCCATGTCTCTTGCTGTTCTTTTAGTTACCACCTAATCATTGATGAAGAATACTCAAATCTCCTACACTTCCATAATAATGCTTTGATTAAGAAAATGTCAAATACTTTGACTTAATTGATATTCCTAATTTCTTTTTTTCTGCTTAAATTTCTTCTGTTGCTTTTTAAGTGACTATTGATCACCGGCCACCGCATGCATCAATCAAAGAAACTATTTTTTAACTTTTCACTTATTTAATTTTTTTCATCAATCGAAAAAAATTAATTAAAAAACAGTTCATTTCAATAACATGTTTTTTCATCAAACGAACAATCAAAATTTATAACAATTTTTCACTTTTATTATATCTTAAAAAAAAAAAATAATCTCATAACCACTTTTCGAAATTGTTATTTTCCTTTAAATATCTTTACGTCATCATTCAAGAAAAAAAAAAGTGTACGAAAACACGCATTCATTACAACCAACTAACAAACAAAAAAAAAAACTTCTAATTTTTACTTTCGTTTTCATCTTCAATACAATACGCACACACACACACACACATTTAACTAATCAAATTAAAAATGAAAACGATTAGCATAGGTGCCCATAAAAACAACAATAACAACAACCAAAAAAAAAACTCTTTACTATTTTTTTCGAAATAAAAAAAATTCATTTCCGGAATTAATACAATTTACTCATCATTGTCGGAAAGTCATGTTACATGTAACATACTCGTATTTTTTTTTTACTTTTTGTCTAACATCATGACTTGAGAAAAAAAAAATTGTTTTCCATACGAGAAAAACAAAAAAAAACAAAAAAAATCATTTCAAATATTTTTTGTCCATTAAAATTTTATTAAAAAAAAAAAAAATAAAAATGAAAAGATACAAAAAAAGGTGATCTCAAAAATGAAAGACAAAAAAAAAAAAAAACAACAAAATAATAATAAAAGATACATATATGGTCTAAGATACTCATTGAACTTGAAAAGTTCAGATACTCATGAAAATGGACCATAAAAAGAAGAAAAAAAAAAATTAAAAAAAGAAAATTAAATCTATTGTTGTAATCTCTGTTAGAAAAAAAAACCAGTTAATATGTATCTTAACATGACACTTTAACGCGTGTATCTTTTATGAATAAGATATTTTTTTTCATCTTTTATTTTTTATTAGTGTACAATCAAAATTGTTGAATATGTTAAACGACGATTCATATACGAATATGATGACAGAAGCCGTTCAATACAATCACTCTTTAATTTTCTTTTCCTATCTCAATAAATTATAGATACAGCAATTAAATGTTAATAATATTTTAATAAAAAAAAAAAATGTTTTACATATTTAAAAACTGTATAAGGTGAAAGTAATAAAAAAAAAAAAGATAAAAATTAAAGCAACAGAAGTTAATTTTATTCATAATATCAATCGTTTTATTTTAAAAAAAAAAACAAAAAAAAAATGCTATGAAATGTATCTTTTTTCTTTTTTTTTTTGCTTCCATATTTCAACGCAACAAAAATACATTAAAAATGCACGAATGCATTTAAAAAATAAGGCACACTATCAGAATAATAAGTTCAAAATGATGAAAAAAAAAAATAATAATAAAAATCCAAGTTGCGTTAAATCATAAAAAAAAAATAAGTGTACTTTTAAGCATACATAGTAGATATTTAAAAGTATTTAATATAAAAAAAAAAAGTAATAATAATAAAAAGTAAACTTCGTTGTACGGACCATGATAATCAAAAATATAAAATTAAAAAATAATAAAAAAAAACCCATTAAATTCACAACAAGACAGCATTTTATTATGCTGGTGAATATTTTGAGTAATAAAATTTAAAAAAAAAAAAAAAGATACTTTTTAACTTATTTTTTTTTTGTTTAACTCTTTTTTAAAATAATTTAAATGTATGATGGTATAACATAAAACCACTTACTGAATATGTGCATTTCAAATTGCATTAAAAAGAAAGATAATATATTACATATAAATTTTTTTTTTTTTAAATGCAATACGATTGTGAACGTTTAAAACTGTCAATTTATCTGTCGTACTTTTTTTTTTTTTTTTTAAACAATTGTTGGGAAGTCATACTTTGCATTTGTATAAGTACATTTTTTTTCTTCTTCTTCTTCTTATTTTAAATATGAACTGTAAGTATGTATGTACATTATGATCTGTATCTTAAGATATGTATGTGTACATTAATTTTGCATTGAAATCATGAACTTTCTCTAAACAATAAAATAAATGAAAAACAAAAAACACAAAAAAAATTTTCTGATATGTTGTGGTTTTTCGTTATACCAATATTATTATTATCTTGGCATTTAAGTATCTTTTTTTGACTTTTTGTTTTGTTTGATTTAAGATTTATGCAAGAATATATGAAAAAAGGACCGTAAAATAATGTAAAAGGAGGTAAATTTTGTATTGTAAATTTAATGAAATGAAATTAAGCAAGAGATACTCGTAAATGGAAAAATGTCGCCTCATAAAGCTTTTTTCTATTTCTGACGGATTTTTATCTTCTCACTTTGAGAAAAGCCTGAAGAATTGGAGATAAAATGAGCAATTAAAGAAAAACTTTGAGATTAAAAAAGTGATTGAAGAGCTTAAAAATTGGTGTTCAAAGCTTAAAGACTAGAGGCCAAGTTTACGAAGCGAAATTTTACATTCCGGATGAAGGTGAATTTCGATCTATTGGAATATACATAAATTATGACATTTTTTGATATGAGGTACATGAGATGTCAGAAGAAATTACAACTGTTAACATTGAGTAAAAGCTATCGAAATCTAAACAGTGACCAATGACAATAAGGCGAATGATGTCTGTTTAAGGTAGAAATTGGTTCTTGTCTAGGATATATCTTCTTTTTTTATAATTTTTTTGTTGACGTAAAATAGTAATTGTCTTGTTGGTTTCTGAGGTCTTATAGACATTTACCAAAATAAACGTTAGCTTTTTTTCTCATTGCTTTAATGCCCTATCTTCTAGATTCTAATTACAAGAGGTGTCATGACATTCCACGTTCAAATTAAAAATTATGATCTGACTTTATCACCTTGAATTTTTTTTTTTTGTTCCTCGAACATTAGATCGTAAATTTCAAAATGACCTTGACATTAATTGCAATTTAATTAGATAATTTATGAAACCTTTAATTTAACAATTTTATATATGAGACTTATAAAAATTTTATTTCACTGCACCAAAAAAAAAAAAACAAAAAAAAAAAATCAAAACAACAACAAAAAATTTGCCATTATTTTTATTACTGTTTGCTACTTTGTACGCTTATCACTTATAACAATTTCATTGTCGTTTTTTTTTTTTTTTTGTGTTTCTTCTTTAAACAATTTAAAAGTCTATTAGTTGAATTTATTTCTCATTACGACGAATATCTTACTATCAACAATTATTTCATTTTATTGTTTTTTTTTTCATCTTCTTTTTGTTTGTAATGACAACAATTTCTTGATACAATGAAAAAAAAAAAAAAACACTAGTGGCGTCTATACAACATATCATTTATTTTACCTGAAACACCTGAGCTACCATCATCATAATCATCATCATCAGTAGTATCTTCGACATTATCACATGAATTACTTCGTTTATATTCAAAACAAATCATGCTATACACAAAGAAATTGATGAATTATGTTATATTATAGATACTAAAGATGCATCTTATGCTGATGGTTTTTTTTTTTTTTTTTTGGTTTTTTAAAAAAACAACAAAAAGATAAAAATAAAAAAAGCAGAAAATAAATGATAAATTGAATGAATTACTTGCTTATTTAGTGTTCGATAGATTCTCATCAATATAGACAATTTAACTCAACAATGTGAATGTTAATTTTTCAGTAGGTATATTTTTTTTTTTGTTTTTTTTTTTTTTTGTCTGTGTTTTTAACCTTTTGGGAATAAAAAATTTTCATTTAATTTAATTTATAGATACACCATCATCGTTGCACTGATTTTTTTTAATATGTGAAAAATAGATTCATTTATCGTCATGTGTTATTTATAAAATGCAAAAACAAAAAAAAATATGAGGTATCTAAATTTATTTTTTTTTCAAATTTTCATTTTTTTTTTTTTTTGTGGGTTTTTCCATTTTTAAAGAGGCAGAAAAACGTGATTACTTTAACGGAAAATTGTTTGAATTTTTATTTAGTTTTTTTTTTTTTTTTAAAGTATTGGAAAAAAATTATATCTCACGATTAGTAAACATCAATTGGAAAATAATTCAAAATCGATGATAATTTGTTGAAAGCATGATGATGATGATGATGGTAAAGAAAAATAAAATAGAAGAGGAGAGAAAAAAATTTGTTTTTGTTGAATAATTATGATGATGATTGTTATCCGACTGTTCATTAAAGTTTAAAAGGTTATGATGCATTTAATTTTTATTTATTTATTTATTTTTTTTTGTTGGTTTTTTGTTATGAGGAATTTTTAATTTCACTTTTTCAATATATGTACATACATATTTGGAATTGTAGAAGTTAAGAGTTATTTTTGTTGCATTTGAATTGCTTGCTTTTTGTTAGTTCACATTTACATTTTATGGAACATTGTGGATTCTTTTAAAATCAAAAGTTGTTTTCTAGTATCTATAGGTTAACGAAATGTCCTTTTTGACCTTTTGACTTTTCCATTAATAAATTAACAAAGAAGACTAGACCCGTTCCAAATGTACAGAATGAAGTGAACATTTAAACAGAATGAGTTCCAGTAGGTTGACAAAGATTACTGTGGAAGATAAACCAAAAAGGGAAAAAGACCAGTAGAAAAACCTCTAAAGAGACAACGAGAATATTGGTCATCATCATAAGAGAATAGCTGAATAGCTAGTTCCAGTACAACTACAGGCTAAAAGTTGAAATAAACTGACTGCCTTTTAATTTATTAATCATTGAATCTCGACGCTCGGATTATGTTATGCCGCAAATTGGCAAACTTATGTTGATTTAGTAGTTTCTGTTTCGATTCATAAAAATGACTATAAGACTGGGTTTATACGGTCACTTTTTTACCCTTTGTAGAACGTAGAACGTAAAAAAACCGGTTTTACGTGAAAAAAGTAGGACTTCCCACCACATACTTCTTTTCCATGTAAAATCGGTTTTTTACGTTCTACAAAGGGTAAAAAAGTGACCGTATAAACCCAGTCCAATAAAAGTTCGTCTTAATAACGTTGAACGAACTTTTCTAATTTACAAATGACATTTCCGGAAGAGAATTAATAATTCAGCAAACTGCAAAAAAAAAAAACATTTAATAAATTCTCATTTTTTTTACCCTTAATTACCTCACATTTTTGCATATCTTTTTTTTTTTATGTATACAAAATTAGCACACATACATCACGTATGACCTTAAAGTGAAATTTTCCTATACAACACCTATATCAAGCTTTACTCCACTATACTCATTTTTAAACTACCTTAATAAATCTACCACCTCAATTCAATACAATATTAAATTTTTTTCTTTTCTTTTATTTAATAAATTCTGATGAAACTTTTTCTTTCTTTCTCTTTGTAAATTTTTCTTTCATAATTTCTGTATGGTTTAGTTTTTTTTTTTTTTGTCTTGTGCTTCTATTTCTTGTGCAAATATTTTCACATTTAATTTACATCTTTTGTTCATGTAACAAAAAAATTTTTTTCTTCTTCTTCTTTCTGAAAAAAAAAAAAGAAAAACTACTTCCGTATATGACTTTTTTTTGTTTGTTTTTCCTCTCTCTCTCTCTCTTTCTCCTTTTGATTTATTTTCCAACAATATACACTTCATTATAAATTTCATGTTTTATTAATTTTTTTTTCTTTGCTTCTGTATTATTTTTTATTTGTCGTATCTTTTTATTTTTCTCTCAGATTTTTTTTTTTTCTCTCAGATTTTTGTTTGTTTGTTTGTTTTATTGTTTTTTTTTTTTGTTGATTATGCATTTTTGATGTGTACTCATTGTTATTTGCAAACAATTATGATTTTATGATTAAAAGTAAATAATTTTCTGTAGATTTTTTTCTTCTTCTTCTTCTTATTTTTTTTTTCAAGCAGCACATTCTTTTTTTTTTCTTTTTACAGAAGAGAAGAAAAAAAAACAGAAAGTAGTTTTTGAAAAAAAAAATAAAATATATTTTTTGAAAGTACATGAAATTAAAAATTATTCTCTTGTTGTTGTTGTTTTTTTTTTGTTTTTATTATTTTCAATTCAAACATTGTTGATCACGAAAAAGCAATCATTCTCCTTCGATTCGATTGGTTTTGGTCATCATATATATACTTTTTTTTTCTGATTTCATGTGAGCTTCTTCAAATATTTTCTTTTTATTTATTTATTTTTTTTTTTTTAATTTTTTTTGTGTACCGTTTTATTTATTAAATTTTTTTTTTTTTTTTTTTTTTTGTATGTTATCATCGAATGCATGCTCGATTTTATCAATATATTTTCACATTTTTAACACTTTCGTTTCATTTTGTTTGACATTATTTATTTATTTTTTTTCGTTGTTTTTTTTTTTTTGTTTTTTTTTATTTTTCAATAAAATTTGTTGCTTTATTTTGTTTATTTTTCCAAAAAGCAGGAAAACAAAAAAAAAGTAAAAGTTTTCTTCTTCACTTGAAAATGCTTTAAATTAAAATCTTGTGTGTGTATATGTGTGCTATTTGGTCTTCTTTTTTTTATACATAAAACGTTTACTTAAGATTCATCTTTGTTGATTTTCGAATATTAAATATTGTGTTAAACGCTTTCTAAAAAAAATTTATTTTTATTTTTTATTTTTTATTTTTTTTTTTTTTGTATTTTAAATGCATGTAAACAATATTTCATATTTTTTTTTTTCGTCTTATTCGTCTGTTTTATATGTAAACATAAATTTTGTATTTTTTTTCATTTTCATAATAAAATTTTGCATGTATGAAAAAATAAACAAATCAAAAAAACTACAAAGTTTTTTTTTTATTTTTTTTTTGAAGAAAATTAGAAATTATTTAATTTGAAAAAAAAAAAAGATTTATTCAAAAGAGCTGTAATTTTTGAAATTAATTGAAAAATCAAATGTTAAGGTGTTCATACACTATTAAATTTTTAAATGGTAATCTTTTAAAGTTGGACAATTATTTGAATGGTTCCCAAACGTACACTTTTCCTCAACAAATTTCTAAGAAATTTAAAAAAGAATTAAACTAAACTAGTTTACCGTGTATGACTTGTTTAAAAATAAAAAAAATAAAAAAAAATAAAAAAAAAAAACAAAGCAAAAAACACAAAGAAAAGAAAAACACTTTCTAATTAAAATGAGAAATATCCTTGAAACCCCATTTTCTAGGAAAGAAAAAATATCAAAAAATTTCTGATATTCTTTTTAATTTTTTATAAATAAAATTTATTAAATTTCGATTTTTCAAACAAAGTACAGAAAAAAAAAAATTATAATTACAGAAAAGAAGTCCTTTTTATTATTTTTACGTTTTTCTGTTTTGTTTTTGTATTTCCGGTCTAGTTTTCCATACTTTTCAGTTATACAACAGTAAATATCAACTCATTACCACAGAACACAAAAGCAAACAAAAATATATATTATTTAAAATAATTTTTTTTTTATGTACAAAAGAAATTTAACAAACAAACAAAAAAAACAGGACTTTTTATAAATTAAAAAAAAAAAAAAAAAAATCATTTATCAAAAAATTGTCGTTTTTCATGAGATTGATTCAACATAAAAGTTATTCATAATTTTTCCTTTTATTTATTTATTTTTTTTTTTTCAACAGAAAACATGTAATTTTTAATGAGTCATTTTATACTGTCACACATAATCGCACATACATACATATCCTTTTTTACAATTCACAATTATTATTCTGTATCACATAAATATTTTACTCTTAAATTTCCGAATCATTAATTTCCTTTCTTTCAAATTGAAAATATATTTTTTTTTTTGATGTTTTTAAAAAAAAAAAAAAAAAATTAAATTGAATATTTTGTGGTTAAATTTTTTATGTTCGTATTGAAAGGACTTCATTTTTAAAATAAAATATTAAAAAAAAAAACAATTTGTGTAAAAATAATTGAAAAACTTTTAGGATTTTTATCAATATTCATTTTATTTTGAAAAAAATAGCGGAATAATGTTTTTTTTTTTTTTTAATTAATAACTTTCAAGGATATATTGATGCTTTTTTTTGGGGGGAAAAAAGCAAACAAATTTAAATTATTTATACGTAAATGACCGATTTTGCATCATTAATTACATATCACTAAAAAAATGCTAGACTATAAGTTTTTTTTTAAAATCGTTTTAATTTATTTATGTCCTTAAAAGCAAAAAAGCAGCATATATCCTTGAATATTAAAAATTGATGAAAGAAAAAATTGTCTGACAATTTTAAATTTTAAAAGTTCAAATAAAGTATTGGTAAGTATGGTGGGCAGTGGCCGAAGCGGTAGAGTCCTGATGCTGAAGGTTTCGAGTTCAAATACGCTTAAGTTTACTCAGTTTTGAATGAGTATACCAATTCATTTGAGTTGCCTATAAGTGCTCAAAGCCAACTACAAAAATATCAGAACCAGCCCTGTCATACAAATAAAATTCGTTCTCTACCAACGAATTTAGTGGTTCGCAATTCGCAATCCACTTTAAATTTTAGGTGCATGTATGACAGAAAAACAATCAAGAAAACTCAACGTAACTTCAATTAGACTTTGGCTCGACTTAAGCTGTGTAGCACCTTTAAAACAAAAAAAGGAAAATTTCCGGAAAGTTTCAAAGTATTTAACGATGGAGTAGATTACGTTAGTGTCGGTGTTAAATCTGTGTTCGAAATGCTCTAAAGATATTTCATAATGATAAAAATTTTTCCAGTATGATTTATAAATCATTTTTGAAATAATTTTTAAAGAACAATACATTTACTGATCATTCAAATGTTCCCTTTTACATTTAAAAATCCAAAATGCATTTTAATCAAAATAAAATAAATACAAAATAATAAACACTACAAGGCACTAAAACAAAAAAAAAAAAAAAACAAAAACCAAAAAAAATTATATATGTATACTATTCCCTTTGAATAAACATTGAAATTACATAAGTACATATTTCTTGTGTAACACAATCATCATCATGAAAAATTTGTTTTGTTTTTCATACACGAAAAACAAACAATAAAAGATACAATATACGTATGTATAAAAACCATCAAGTACTTTGAGTACTCTTATTTTAGAATTTTCATTTATTCATTATTTTTTTTTTTTTACATTTTTTTCTGGTTTTGAATATTTTTTTCTTCAAATATATGGTAAACCTCAAGTAGGTACACATATGCACTTCTCATATATTGTGTAGTATGTGACAAAAAGTTTATTTCTAGTCTAACAACCTCAAATAAAAAATAAAAAAACAAATTTAAAAAAAAAAAACAAACAAAAATTGAAGAATAAAACAAAAAAAAAAACATGATAAAACAAAAAACTAAATAAAACAATGTGAAAATATGTAGAAAACAATTCAGTGTATGTGTGTGTGTACGTTTTTATGATGTAAAAAAGAGAACTTTATTTAAAAAAATGTAATGAGTTTGTTGTAATAAAAAAAAACCACAAAAAAAAAAAAATAAAATAAACATACCACATCAGAAAATCTCTCAAAATTTTTTTCTGTTACAACAACAATTCTGTATCTATATTTTTGTTTATGTGATTTGCAACAAAGATAAAATGCATAACATAAAAAATGCATTTTGTAACTTATTTACTCAAGAAAAAAAACAACAAAAAATTACCGAAAAAAAAAAAATTCCATACAAATTATTTATTTAAAAATATCTTTTTTACTGTTATTTTAACCTCAGCACCGCACTTTTGAGATAATGCATTGTACAAATTCACTCATTCAAATACCCTGTAAACCATAAAATTTCCTTAAAAACTAAATAAAACATAAAATTACTTCACCTTGAGATAGAAAAAGGTGAAAAATTTTGTATAATTTTCTAGGAATTTTATTACTTTCACCACCCACACAATTCAATCTCGCCCCTCATTCACATTTCAAATATTTTGGCAATCATACAAAGAATAGATGAAAAAATTTAAGTGAAGGTTTTTAAAAAAAAAAAAAAATAATAAAAGAATTTTTAAAATTCATGAAATTTAAAACCATCAATTGTTACATAGTTTTTGTATATACCACCCACACATATTAAGTCTTTGAGAGGACTCATAAAATCTGATCAAATTACATTTTGAATACGAAAAACTTGCAACTGTAATATTCCATATATTCATTTCATTTTTCCAAAGAATCATGAAAAATTATCCTGTAAAACCAACCCCCAAAAAAATGAAAAAATATACACAAAAAAATTCCATGTGGTCATATCTCTGTGAAAATGAAACCTTAAAATTTACAAAAATTTATTGAGAATTTACAATGAAAACTCACTCATTGAGTGTTTTGTTCAAAAAATCGAAAATTTAAATAAAAAATCCTTTTTTATTTATTAATTTTTTTTTTTAAATGTAAAAATTAAATAGTAAAATAGTAAAATTTTGACCTTTGAAAAAATCCACAAAAATGTCCTGTGCCAAAAAAAATTTAAGATTTCGTGTTTTATTCCTTTTTCTTGATTTCCAGTAAATAAAATTCAGCAAAAAAAAAAATTTTTTTTTCCTTCTTCTTCTTTTTGTTCCTTTTATTTTGTTATCCTGATTTTTTTCTGGTCAGTTTGGTTCCTTTACACCTTTCAACAATATATCTCACATACAATCACAAAAAATGTGTCTCCTTAATTAAAAAAAAAAAAAAAAGAACCGCTTGTCGTAGATACACTAATTAGCTTTTCACTCAAACAAAATCCTTTTTTTTAGTTTTTTTTTTTCTCTTTTTTTCTAAAAAAAAAACAAAAATCACAACGAAAAATTTTCAATTGACATCCTTTTTTCAACGTTCTCAAAAGCCACTCAAATAGAACTATGTATTTTTTTTTTTTTTTTGAAAAAAAAAAAAAAAGTAAACAAAATCTCCTGCGGTATTTTTAACACAAAGTGAAAATAAGGACACGAAATAAAGTTAAAAAATTTCTTTTTCGTTTTTCAGAGAAAAAAAAACATAGAAAAAAAAAATAATTTAAAAAGCAATGCACACAAACATTTTTTCGCTAAATTTTTTTTTACACTTTCCAAGAAGACGTTTAAATTGTGAATGAAAAAATTATTATTTTGCCCGGTACTTGTCACTTTCGAGGTTGAAATGCAGGTTTAATATAAGCATATGGCGCTATTATACGTGAAATATCATCTTTTTGTATATAGACATGATTAAAAACCATCATCAACATCATCATCATCGTCATCGTTGGTATGGCTAAATAGCTATATGTTTTGTGATCCCTACCAAAAGTGGTATGTACTCTCTTCTTGGCATTCATATTACCACGATAAGTCGTCTTATTGCCAATGTTCAATGCCTTCGTTAAGATGTACGTTAAAGACTTCGAAATATGATTGCAATTTCATTTCATTTTTTAATTCATCGTCTGGGTCTGGGATTGGGGTAAGATAATTGTCATCATCAAGAAAAATATACGAAGAAATAAATAATAAAACAATAGACCAGAAAACTGGTTCCGTATATAATAAGGAGAGAGTACCCATGTTAGCCACCACAAATCATCATCATCATCATCTTCTTTTTCTCATCATCTACATCATCAGTACACCATGAATGAAATGTGTATATGAACTTCTTGTTGATTTTGCAATTGCATTCTTCCACCTATTACCACCACTACCACCAGATAGGCAAAATTTTCAATTTTATAGATGTATCGTGTATAAGATGATAAAGCCTATACGAATCATATATTTTCATAAAACTTTCTTATACTTGACATTGATACCGGTTTAATAATAAGCGGACTTTCCTTTACAATAATATACAACTGCTTTTTTATACAGGTGGATATATGAAAAAGATACATTCATGTAAAAATAAAAAAAATATAGTATAACAAGATACGAAAAAAATTCATTTAAATTATACATGAGTATCTGTTATAGTGAATCTCATCCGGTTTAATGGACGGAAGATAAAATTCACCAGACACATCAAAATATTATACTATTTTTAATCATTGGAACCGCAGTCAAAAAATACACAAAACAAAACATTATGATCGGATTACAAAATCGATAATCAATCGAAATATTTAAAGAAAAAATAATGAAAAAAAAAGATACTAGAAAAAAAAAGTATCTAAAGATACTAACAAAGTATATTTTTCTAACTCTTAATTTATCTGTCGCATATTAGTATATGAAGTCTCATACTGTGTGAAAGAATTAAAATTTCACTTTAATATAAAATCTACTTTTTCCATCATCATCGTTGCCGTCGTATACGTAAGTATATATTCGTACATACATAATTTTTTTCCCAATATGAAAATATTTATTTATTCGTTTCATATTTTTTTTTTATCTTCTTTTGAAATTTTTCTATGATTTTACGTAATTCTTTCACATGGTGTTTTTTCATAATTATATAGATTTAGTACGTTGTTTAAATTTTAAAACTAAATATAGAAAGATGAAAAATATTTATATATACACACAATAGTTATAGGCATTTAAAGTATCTGAAGAAGAAGGAAAAAAAACATGAAGTGTTAATCATTTCATTAAAAAGAAAAAAAAAATTTTTTTTTTCTTAATTCAAATGAACGAATAACACCTTTTAAACGATTTTAAAAAAGTATCTTAGTGATTTTTTTTTTTTATAGATAATAATTTTAATTATATCAAATTAAGATTTTGTAATTATAAAATCGTTTGTTTAATTTTTAATAGAAGATTGATGAATTTGTAAAAAAAAAAATATTTAAGAAAAACTATCTATTTTATATGTTTCTCATAAGTTTTATATTTTTATTAGACTGTGAGAAATTGCAATATATAAATTGGTTAATAAAAATACATTTGTAATTTTACCTTTTACATTTTTCGTTATATTCTTTTTTTAAAAAAAAACAAAAATAACAAAAATTTCACTTTCATTTACAATGAATTACCAATAAAAATGATTATTTAGAAAATTTTTTACGAAAAAAAAAAAAAGCGAAGAAGGAAAACAAATCTTTGAGAAAGTTTACATTTAAAGTGCAACCAAAAAGTTATGCATTGAACATCTTCAAGATACTTTGTGTGTTTATTATGAAAATATATTGCAATAGGAAGATGCATTTTTATTAAAAAAAAAAAAATTAAAAGATCATTAAACGAAATGAGAATGGACTGTTAAGGAAAAATTACGTATAATTATTTTATGATTAATTAAAAATTAATTAATTTGAAGAAAAAAAAATCTATTAATTTTTTTGTTTTTTTGTTGAGAAATTTCTTGACTTCCTTGAATAAAGATCCTGTTACCGGATTGGAAATTTTTTATAATGATTATTAAAAAATTCTTTTTTTTTTTAAAGAAAGTGAAATCGTGGTTTGATGATCTCATTTATCACATACTTATGTATGTACAATTTGTTGTTGTATGATGCAATTGTTCATTATTTAATGTATTTTGTCGCATAAATTTTGAATTTAAATTTTTGTATGTTGGTTTTGACCGACAATGTAATGTGACAATTTTATCTATTGGTGTCTTAGATACCTCTTTTTGGACAGTAAAAGCATTTCTTTCAATTTCAAAGACTATGTGGGTGGATAAAATATTCATAGTAATGCAAAAACTATTAAATTAAAGCCGGAAAACGTGAAAGTAAAACATACAAAATAGTTTTCGAATACAGACAAAGTCTGTAGATTGGATTCTATTTTTGTATAATCTGCACAAAATAATTCCTACTAAAGGAGGTTTTGTTTTGATTTTAAGGATTTTTAGAGAAGTTTTTAAGGACCTGTCCTAACCATACGTATACTGGGAAACCTTAGACGGTGACGTGAACCTTTAGAAATGAGTTGATGCAAGTCGCCATTTAAAAATGAATCATACTTTAGCAATTTAGGGATTGTATGTACATAAGTTGAAGTGACAAATTTAGATTGAATTAGGTAGCTCGGAATTTTTGCTTATAAGAAGCAAATCCTATCGGAGGCCTAAAGGCTCATGTGAATGCACTTCAATATATAGTATAACTGGAAATGATATGACATATCCTACTAAACATGTAGATTTTTGAATAAATTTATAAGGGTCTTTTAGATATAGAATCAACCTCACTTAAGTTGTTCAAGCTGTCAAAAAGGTTAAAAGTCAACAAGGTAATGAAAATTCTTCAAATTTAAGTGTGCCCTATCCAAAAAATAATTCATGTATTTTAATTTTAAACGATTGAACGTTTTTTCTGTGTGCAGATTTTGTAATTTTTATTTAAAAAAAAAACAAATGACAAAAAAATAACGTTAAACGTTGAAAGTTATTTTTAGCTACAAAATATTTTTTTATAGCATATTCATTGTCTCAAAAAATTATGGAACACATTCTTGTATTTTTTACAATAAAAAAAAAATTTTTTTTTAATAAAACACATAAACCATCCGAGCTTGCCGGAATACGTTATGTTTTTTTTTTTTCTTCGTTTTAATCAATAAAATTGCGGTCGTTTTTTTTGAAATGCAAATAATATCTATAAAAACGTGAAAAGTTTTAATTTTTTTTTTTTTTGCAAAAAATAAAATACTTTTTATTATCTATTTCATACATTAAAAAAACATCAAATCAAAATTCAAACTTTTTACATTTTTTTTTTTTTTAAATTTTTAAAAGTTTGTCTAAAGAGAAAAGGAACAAAAAAAAAACCGCATGAATAGCAAAATAGTTGTGACAAAAGTTTTTTTTTTTTAATTTTTATCGCTTTTTTGATTATTTTTTCTCTTCTGTTTTTTTTTTTTTTTGCAAATAAATAATTCAATCATATGCAGGCAAAAAAAAAAAAAAAGATTCGTTTATCATTCTAACACTTCACCACAATATCACACGTTCAATAAAATTCCGCATATATACAATATTTCGAAACTTTTTGTTTTTTTAAAACGAAAAAAAAAAACAAAACAAAATAAAAAAAACCATCAAAATAACAAAAAAAACCCAAGGAAATTTCTGTTTTGTTTAAGAGAAAGTTTTCAAGTGTTGACAAAAATAATAAATTTAAAAAATTTAAAAATCATATGACAAACAACACACGCAAAACAAAACAACAAAAAAATATAAACAGGTGAAAAAAAAACTATCTGATCGATTTTTTCGTTTTTTTTTTTGCAATCAAAAATTGTTATTTAAAAAAACTATCAAAAAAAAATTAAAAAAAATAAGGCTGAAAATATTCAACAGCATACTGCACCATCGTACATTATCCGTTTGAATTATTAAAATATTTTATTCAGCAAAAAAAAAGAAGTTATTTATTCATAAATTCAAACAGAAAATTAAACGACCTTACAAGCAAAAAATAATAATAATTTAAATAAGCAAATAAAAGAAAAAAAAAGTTCAAAGTATATTTAAACACGGTATTTATATGCACAAACCTGTCACACCCTACGAAAATCAAAATGCATAATTACATTAATATGGCTTAAAGCAGAAAAAAACTTTATAAACACAAAAAAAAAAAAAATTTTAGTACTTAGACGAATGAATTTTATGGATCTTATGGGCTTGTGATCCATACTAACATATTTTATGTCTATTTGCTCTGTATACCCAACCAGTACTCACCTATAATTACTTTTTTTTATATTTTTTTTACTATTTTACTATTCATTAACATATCTATCATACGAGTATCTTTCTTTGTTATTGATATTGAAAAACAAAAACAAAACAAAAAAAGATTTTTATTATCATAAATTTTTAATATGATCTAAACACCTTGAAAAGTAATCGGATAACATTCAATTAGTGTCCCACATCATATAAATTTACCATATTTTTAAAAAAACAACAACAACAACAACAAAATCCTCATCTTTAACTTACAGCACACCCAAGATACTTCATATTCCGTATATCTATTTATTTAGTTTTTTTTTCTAATATGAATCAATGATGATGATGATGGTAATACAATCACGGACTTAAAATTCGTTTTTTTTTTCTTGAATGTTAAACGTGCGAAAAAAAATCAAAAAACAACGAAAAAAAACACAAGACAAAAAAAAACAACAATCTCAAGATACAAAGAAAGTAAAATTTTTTAAAGAAAGTTAAACCTTGATAACTTGACCATACTCTTCTCGATGTGTTTTTTTTTTTTTTTTTTTTTTTTGTGTATTCAGTTTACATCATACAACGACGCATTTTTTTTAAAAATAAGATACATTTTTTTTTTCTTCATATGTGAAAATCAGAAAAACCAAAAATATCTCACGTAAGATGGACATTTTATGTTGGGTGTTGGTGGGTCGTTTGATTTTTGTTTTTTTTTTTTTTTTGTTTTGAGAAAATTACGCACAAAAATAATGAAAAAAAAAAAACAGAAATTGCTGTGCAGATTTAAATTACAAAAACAAAAAATTTCCATTTTTGAAATTTTCTTCTGTTTGTTTTTTTGCGATGATGGACACAAAAGATACTTTTTTTGTTTTTGTCTTTTTCGCTTTTATGTTCCCTGAAGGAAAAGTGAAATATAAGATAAAAGATTTATTCATTTGTTTGTGTTTTTTTTTATAATATGCGAATTAAAATAAAAATGTGAAAAATAATCTACACGATCCGACATCAATAAAAAAAACGAAAAAAAAAAAATGAAAAAACAAATGATTTTTTTGATGTGGAGATGATGTTGCCTTTTGATGATTACAATAAGTGAGAGTGGAATTTAAAGTATGCTTTTTTTTTTCAAAAAAAAAAAAAAAAAAAATCTTGGAATGTAATATGAGAATTAAAAATAAAAAATAATAATAAAACGATGAATATCTGAATAAATGGGAAATTTTTTTGCAAAAATTTGCAAAAATAAATTTTTTTTTTAAGATAAAAAAAAAAAGTATCTATTTATTTGATAGCTGACAATTGACTCACTGAATGATGTGATGAATTTTTAATTCACCATGGGCTCTTCTCTCATCATTTTTTTTTTTTAGTATGTCATTTTTACAAACATACATACATACATATAAACGGATTCAATTTCAGTTACCCCTGTTTTAACTTTTTTTTCTTTTCGTTTTTTTTTCTGATTAAAAAAATGGTGAAAACTAAAAGATATTTTTACTTTTTCTTTCATATTTTTTTTTCCACAGTCGGGTTAATTACACTTTAGAAAAAACAAAAAGATAAAAAACAAAAAAAAAAAGATTTAAAATTCCAAGTAGTTGTAAAACAATTAGTGTCAGTGTATTCCATTGATTGATTTATAATTGATTTTTTTCGACATTTTTCATGGTTTCATTTTTTATGAAGATATTTTTTTTTTTTGTTTTTTTTTTTTTCGATATTGAAAGTAAAAATTAATATGAAAAAGTTTTCAGATATTTTTTTTTTTTACAAATCGTGTGTATTATTTTTTTTTTCATGTCATGAAAATAAAATGAATTTGAAAAATACATGATTTGTATTAATAATTCGAAGATTTTTATTATGAATTTTTAGAATTATATTCGAATCTATTGTTAACATCGTATCAGCCGGTACTATGGCTGTATAAAATATTGTGTTGTCGGAAAAATATCAATTTTTATGAATTTTTTCAACTGATCTATCGTACTAGAAAACTTTTCTGTAATGAAGTTTCATTGTAATAAATATGAACCACACTTTTGTTGATCACTTGCCTTTTTTTGGGAAGAACATTATAACCTTCACTAACCCACGAACACGAAGATAAAAGGGTAACTATTGGTGTAGCTTACATTTTGTTAAAAATCTTCAGGAAAATTTTTTATACATACATAGATACATATGTACAAGTAACTAAAAAAATCTGTGGTGTGGTTGAGATTTGCCTGAGAAATTCCACGTATTGCCATGAGTAGAAGTGAAGTAGCTGTGTCGCTCTAATGCTAAATACACACGGTCCAACTTGATTGTATAACCTTTGCCACGTCCTCAAAAAATCAAAAATTTTTAAATTTAATCCAACCGTTTGACAAACTTAAAAATTGGTCTGCCAACTGTCACATTATACAAGATTAATCCAACTCGACCAGGTTGTATAACCAAGTTGGATCGTGTGTACGTAGAATAATGTTCAATATTTTGAGTGAGTAGAAGTCGTAGTCCATTACTCGTATCTCCAACTCTGTTTTTATTCTATTCTATATGTTCTGATTCTCTACATTTTTTAAATTTTATTTACACATTCATTTTTTTGTTTTTTTTTTTTTTGATAATTCAATTTAATTGAATTCCTATTTTTTTCTTCCCATTCGAATTCAATTAAGTCCAAAAATATTATTTAAAATGATACTTGAACAAAATAATTTCATTATTAAAATAATAAATAAAATAATAATTGAAATAATATAAAATTATTTACCAAAAAAAAAATAAATAAATAAATAAATCTTGTAATACACTGCATTTCATATTCATTATGCCAACTTTTTTTATTTATTTTTTTTTTGTTACTTTTTAAAAACGAAAAAAAAAATGAAAATAAAAATACAAATTTTTATCTGTCAGTAACAATTGTTTACACTTGTTTTTTTTTTTTTTTTTAAATAAAAAAAAATTTTATTACAATTTTACACATTTTCATATTTTTATTTTTATTTGTTAAATTGATTAATTATTTAAAATGAAAAAAAAAAAAAATTAAATAAAAATTAAACACGTTAATTAATTGTGTTAAAAAAGTATTTAAAATATTTTTTTTTATTTTAATAACAACTTGAATTGATTAAAATTGGCAAAAAAAAAAAAATACAATAAAAAACAAATAATAATGATAAATACATAATTACAAAATTGAAATAAAGTATTTGTTGAAAAAAAAAAAAAAAAAAAAAAAAGACAAGAATCCTGTTGAAATAAACAAGATGAGTACATAAAACAAACAGACATATTTTTTCAATGTATCATTATTTCACATTACTTGGAAAAGTATGCTTCTGTGATACACGAGTAAATTTATTTAATTTAAATAATATTTTTGTAATTTAGGTCATCAGTACAATTGAAATATTTTTTTTTTTTCGGTTGAAAAAAAAAAAATTGGGCGTTTTCAAAAATATACAGTAATGTATGTTGCGAAATTCAACTGAAAAATTTACATGTTAAATTTGTGCATCAATATAGCATTGCTGCATTTATGAAAACACCCATTCAAAATTTATTTATCCTTCAAAAAAAAAATATGTAAATAAAAAAAATGATAATTTAAAAATAATTTTATTGTCTATATTTTTGTGTAAATGTTAAATTACCATTTTTTTTTTTTTTGCAATTTAAAATTATTTAATTGACATTATTTTTTCCCACAAAAATCAATTAAATAGTTCATTTTTGTAATGTTTTTGTTGTTGTTGTTGTTTTATTCAATTTTTTAACTGCAGAAGGAAAAAAAAAAATGTAGGAACTAAAAAGTTATGATTTGGGTTTTTTTTTTTTTTTTTTTTTTTTTGTAAAATTGTGGTTAATGAAGCAGTTTTTGATTATTTTTTTTTGTAGTAAATTTAAAATTTCATTACTTTTAATTGTTATTCTTTTATGTACGAGTATGTGTATATATTGACACCGCACTTCAATGTATTGTAGATTTTATTTTTTCGAATTTAATCAAAGTAAACAAGATTATTTTTTTTTTTCGATAATTTTAACCGGATTATTGATTTTTAAATATTGCAAAAAAAAAATAAAACAACAAAATAAATAAAGAAGAACCATAGAATGAAATTCAATTTTTAATTAAAAATATGATTTTTTTTTTTCCAAAAAAATTTTTCAAACAAAATTTTGAAAATAAAAAAATCTTGAAAATTTGAAAATAATGTACATATTCAAAATTCGAACTTTTATCAGACTGATTTTATTATTAAAATCAAAAATTTCGAACCCTGCGGGTTCAAAAATGATCAACAAGATTTTGTAAAAATTTCTAATCAATCAGCCTTCCGGATAAATTTTTTACAAGATAAAAAAAAAAAAAAAAAATTTTGTTATTTTCCAATTTATTTGATAAAAAATTTCCAATCACAAAAAAAAAGAAGTGATTTTATTTTAAAAATAATTTGATTTTTTTTTTTTCAAACAATATTTTATCACATTGTCCAGTGTAATTTTAACGAACAAAAAAAATTAATTAAAAATATTTGAAAAAAAAAAATATATAATAAAGCTAAAACTTTCACTTTTTTTTTTTTTTCATTATAAGATAAAAATCTATTTTACATATATACGAGTAAAGTGATCGTGCAATATGTTATGAAGTTGAAAAAATAAAAAATAAAAAAATAGGAAAAAAAGTCCATATCACACCCGGTCATCGGACTATTTTCAATTAAATAAAGCTTTTTCTTCCTATTTTATACTTTTTTTTTTTTTTTATTTTTACAAAGAAATTAATACAACAAAGTAGAGAAAAATTAAAAAAAAAAAAAAACGAAATTTAAAATTCAAATCGCATATAAGTTTTTTTTTTATTTTTTTTTATGAATTTTATACAAAATTGTCAATTGAATGGTGCCCGCGCGTTGGTTATATGCAAAAAAAATTTTACATTTAAACATCGTTACGAATTTTTTGTTTTTTTGTTTTTTTTTTTGTTTTTGTATTAGAAAAAATTATTTGCAAACAAATTACGCAAAAGTTTAAAAATATTTATTATGTGGGTGCTGTTTGATGGCACATGTTAAAAATACAAACATAAACAAACAAAAAAAAAATTGTTCGTCAATTAGATTTTCAAATAAATCAAGTGAAATTTTGTATTTCCTTGATGAAATTTTTGTCTTTTCTTCATTGTTTTTTTGAATTTAATTTGTCAGGTTGTTATTTGTTGTTGTTATGTCAATGACAATCCTTTTAAAATGAAATTTACATAAAAAAAAAAATGTATGATATTTAATGTTTTACTTTCCGGAAATTTAAAATATCTATTATAATTATGAAAAAATTTACAAGCATGTTTTTATTGTAAAACATAAAATCTAAATTAAGTATATAATCGTTAAAATCTAATAGAGGTAGTTAATGTATGTATTTCTCATATGTTTAAGTTGTCATCATAAGATTTATTGTATGAGATCAATATTTATTACTTGAAAAGATGAAAACCTAAAACATACATGTATGTACATACGAGTAAGTATATTATGTTGTTAAGTAAATGTTGTGTAATGTGCCAATTGAAAGTAATGATCGAAGATGATTATGATGCGATGATAATGATGACAAAAAAAAAAATAGAAGACTCTATTTGAATAACTTTCAATTTTATTTTGTCGATTTATAAATAAATATGAAAACTTTCGAATTTTTTTTCTTTGTTTATCTTTCTTTCTTTCTTGAAAATATCATCTTTAATGTGTTAATATGCACGACAAACAAGAATAATAATTTAAGCAAAATTATGTTTGTGGTTTTTGTTTTATTTTCAAAGAAGAATTTGAATTATTTAAGAAAGCTTTGGTTGATATAATAAAAAAATTTTTAATTGGAAAACAAAATTTAGAATGACGTAAATAAATTTAATTTAATTAGGTGAGAATTTAAAAAAAAAAATTCGAAAAAATTTGCATTAAGAAGTCATAATAAAAAGTGTAAAGTGTGTCAATGATTTTCGAATAAGTTTCGTTTCTAGTCGTTTCTAGTGAATAACTTGTGGTTTGCAAATTTAAGCTGCGACTGCCTCATTTTGAAAAATTCTTTGGAATTTATCCTTCAGACAGCTTCCACAAAAGCTAAGAACCTCATCTGATCTGTCATTTGAAAGAAATACGTGAAGTGAATAAACTGCACGAAAATGTTGAAAAAAATTATCTCTCTGACGATAAAATAGCATAGAAGCACATGTTGCTATGGAATAGTATACATATTTGGAGAATCACGTTCCAATAACATGCTCAGACGTTCAACTGAAGAAATAATTTATTAAAAAAAAAAAAATTCCAAGAATCTTATTACTTAATTTTCTCAAAATGAAAACAAACAAAAAAAATACTAAATCTTACGAAAAATAACTTTCAAATATTTCCACTCTATAGAGACTTTCAATTTAATAAGATTTTCCATTAATGAACAAATTTTACAAAATACGAAAGGGTTAAAGATGTCATATTTCATCCTAAAGCATATTATTATGTCAATATTCATAAATCATACACAAATATATCAATTAATAATAAACTAAAATAATGATAATCTCATCGGATTACAAAAGTTTCACTTTTAATAATTCAAAAAAAGAAGAAAATAAAAAAATCTATAGACACACGTAATTAAAATTTTTGTGTATACATATCATATCATACCACGTGTCCTTAATTAGAAATATTATACACGTTTTAAAACAAAAACTTAAAAAAAAAAAAAAATTATACACGTACACACAAGCATACATATTATAGTACAAAAAACATATATTAAAACTTTAAAATTCTATAATGTATACGGCATCTGTACATATGTTAGCATTGTATAGTAGAAAGATTTTACTTTTTATTATCATACGAGTATTACACTCGTATGTGTCCAAAAAAAAAAAAACTCTTATAGTATCTGTCAATTTAGTTTTTGTGTTACGAGTGTACAAACAAACAAATATCCCTTAGAGATTTAAACTTTAATGAAAATCTTTTTTTTTTTTTTTGTGTGTTTGAATTATCTTTTTTCTTTTCTAATTCTTTTTTTTGTTTGTTTTTTTTTTTGGCTTGTACGTATCATTTATTAATTTTTCAAAATTATTACACATCAGGTTCATTAATTTTGTGGCCAATTAGAAATGATTAATAAGAATAACTTACTTACTTACTCCATGGCGCTTTAGCCCGTCAAAAGCCTTGGCCTCCCTGATTAATAAGAATATTTTCTTAGAATTTTTCACATTTTCTAAAAGTTAACTTGAATCCTTAATTGAAAAAAAAAAAAAAAAAAAAAGTAATTGAATGTGAAATTTCTTAGAAAACTTAAATCCTTAATAAAATTTTTTTTTTTTTGCTTGCTCACATGTCCTTTTCTTTGGGGGGTTTTTTTTTTCTTGTTGTGTACAAAAAATTTTGTTGTGTTATGAATTCATAATGTGAATTACTTAATTTTTTTTGTGATTCATAAAAATATATAATTTAACACACATGAGGATTTAAATCTCATATTTGATTAAATAAATTTTGATTTACTTACGTTTTTTTTTTTTCTTTCTTTTTTTTTACGTTGTATGGGAGAGTATGTGTGTTTGTTTTTCATTTGATATTCATGTAAAGTTAAAGAGAAAGAGTTACGTTCACGTGTGTTTATGGAATTTTTTTTTTTTTTTGTTATGTTTATTTTGCGTGTATAAAAATTATATCCTATCTGTCATATTTAATATTTTTTTTTTGTTTTAGTTCAATTCACACACAATTTTATTCGTTTGACTTTGAAAGATTAAAAGTGAAATCTAAGAAAAATAAACAAGCATAATCAAAAACAAAAGAAAAGGATTTAAAAAAAAATAAAACGATATTAGGATTCAAAAGAAAGAAAAAAGAAACTTAAATTTATTTCTCGAGGGTGAAAAATATGAGAAAAGATCGTTTATATCTGTTTTCAGGAAAAATACAAAAAACTTCTAAAATATAGTAAAACAAAAATTTTACTATGATGAATTTATGAAATTACTTAGATTCTTTTGGTTCTTATTTTTAAGATTGATTGTAATTTGAACTTTCTAAGTAAATAATATTTGACATGTGTTTTTAGGCTATAGTTACTGTGCTAGAAATTTGAGAAAATCTGGAAAATATTAATAATTAAAACATAATTAAATAGAAAAAGTTAATGTATCCTTATTTGAAATGTATACTGATATATGTTTGTGTTGTTTAATTACGAGTATATCAAAATTATGGAATTCTAGAAATAAGTTTATTTAATTAACATATGTATGGTCAAAGCCATATGTACATATGTATATGTAAAAAGAAGCATGTAAGAATGAGAACTGAAAAAATGTATCGCCCTCTAGAAAAAAACTCCCGGAAAGGAATTTATAAAGCCTCCAGTCAATATTGCCAAAAAACTACTCAACTTCCACAAAAATGAGCCTATAACATGAGTAGGATATGGCTAATATAGAAGATGATAAACACAAATCCTACAAAGGAGCCAAGGAAACCTAAATTTTTTTATGTGAAAAATTGAAAATTGATAGTTTACAAAACGTCTTCATTTTGTGGAAACTCTCTAAGTCCATGAGAAAGAGGCGTGTACGTTAAATGAGTTAAGTACACCAAAAACAGTTCTCAAAACTTTAAATTTAATTCTGTAAAAATGGTTTGTTACTCTGAAAAATCTCCGTTCCAAATTGAAATACAGTATTGACTTTAATTCTAGAACTGAAACTTGAATTTTCATTACTCAAATTCTCTCCTATGGACTTAGTGAGTTTCCACAAAACGATGACGAATAGAAACAAATACATAGAAACTATCTTCTTATGACCTTCATTTCAAGTAATTTTCTTAATTCTCACTGTTATTGAAACCAATATCCTTTAAAACGTTTTTAAACTTTCAGAAAAATTTGATTTTCGGCTTCTTCAACCCCCATACAACATTAAGATGAAACACTCAATAATAAGTGTTCAAAAGGATCTCTTCATATTGCTAATTTGGTTTAGATTAGTAATTTTCAGATTATCGCATCTCATTTAAATTTTCTGTAAAATAAGTAAAAATATCATTTTTGAAAAATTTTATTTAAATTTCAAATTCATATTTTCCTAAGATGAAAAAAAAAAAAAATTATGCAATTATAGTAATTTATTCTTTCAACAAGAGCATTAAATTTTTTTTTCTAGAGCTCAAATTTTATAACCCCTCTTTTGAAAAAAATATCGATATTTTCACTTTATCAAAATCAATAAATCTAAATGAAACATTTTCCAATACAATTTTTTTTTTTTTTCTAAAACAACAAAATCAATATAAATTTAAATTTTTATTACATTTTAATACCAAAAAAATGAGATTATAATTTGTAACATAAAAAAAAAAAAAAAAAATGATAAAAACACAACAAATAACAATAAAAATAAAAATCCAGTAAACACAAATCTTTTTAAAATTTCCTCGAATATTTTTTATTTTTATTTATTTTTTTTTTATAATTTGATTTAAAATCATAAAATTACAAAATTTCATCTGATATTGTGTCATTATTATCATTTTAATATATCTTTGTTAATTTCAAAATATTTACAGACAAAAAAGAAAAAAAGAAATGATAAAAAGAATTTAAAAAAAAAAAATAACTACCTAATTTTTTATCATTTTTATGGTTCGAAAGATACACGCTTTGTATACATACATATATGTTTTGTTTGTGCATATGAATTTTATAATTTTAAAATATTTTATATTTTTAACATTTTTAATCTGAAAAAAAAAAATCCATTATTATTTACTGTTTTATATTAACTCTTTCTTTTTTTATGATCATTTAAAAAATATTTACACAATTCAACTTGAATTTTTGCTGGTTTTTTTTTTTCAATTTAACTTTATAAATTAATGTGAATTTTCTAGCTTTTATAAAATGTAATAAAAAATATGAAAATCATATTATATGAACACACACATACACACACACACACACATACACGTACTACATATAAATATAATAATAACCAATTACTATGAGTTTTTAAAATGATGATCTGATAGCCTGCAGGAAATTAATTCATATAACAATCACAGCAGAACCAACATAGTATACCAGAACATCATTGTAGTAGTGATATTATGTAGTGTATGTATGTAATAAAGTAACAGCAACAGGACCATAATATCATAGATAACATTAAAATGATCATCATAAGTTATGGGATGATACAACATATTTAGTACAGAAATATTTTCTATAAAATACACACACACAAATACACATATACATAGAAAATTTTATATTATATTGTTTTGAAAAGCGGTTATAAAATTGAAACAGATAGTTATAATTCCTATAATATCTATACTATACACTGCCCATTACACATTTACTACATGAGCTCGTATAACGCTCTATAAAAAGGATTAATTACATGAAAGTATGTACAACAAAATTAATGACTTTATATTGTTGTTTTTTTTTTTTTTTTTTTTTGTATGTGTAATACTTGTACTTATAAAAAAACAAAACAAAAAAAAAAAAACATAGCGGAATGTTTTGTAATAGAAAACATAAAATATAGTTGTCATATCACACATTGTATAGAAATACAAAATAAAATGTGATATATGTATGTTACCCATGTTTTGTATACCATAAATGTGATATGCAACATTCGCACTGTAAATGATGGGCGGTATAATTGCGTCATTATGAAATATTTATTTTGTTGAAATTACCAAAGATATTATAGATTCTAGATAACTTATTTGAACTTATTGCGATACATTTTATTATAATTTCACCATTAAAATAAATGAAAAATAGATAAATTACTGTTTTGTTAGATTAACATGAGAAATTTTTTTCTGCGAATTTTATGAGAGGGTATGTTTTACGAGTAAATCTGACAAAGATTTAAACAGATTTTGAAGATACAAATTGTATATTTTAATTTTTACAAGTAAAAAGCACTTAAGAAAAATACAAATAAATGGTTGATTAGATCAGTTTCAGTTTTGATCCTGAAAAAGGAAAAATGATTTTAGGAGCTCCAATATGTATTAACTGAAAAACATGAAAAACGACATTCAATTCTCCCGGAAATAGAACCACGGAACCTTTACTTTGCCGGGGTAATGCTCTTAAACCATTGTGCTACCGAATGCCATGTCTCTTGCTGTTCTCAGTTATCACCTAATCATTGATGAAGAATACTCAAATCTCCTACAAATATTCAAAAGTGATTTTTGAATCATTTAAGGAGAGAATCGAAAGCATTCCAAAAAAATTGTTATTATTTGACAAAAAAAGTGAGAATTAGTATGAAAGAATTTCAGATATCTTAAAAAAAAAAATGTTTTCTTGTGTAAAATTTTAACCCACGTCTATGATATATATATAACGGTACTTATTAATCTTATACGAGTATATTTTACCCTAAATACAAAAAGAATTGAGTGAAAAAAGGAAAATCATTCAGGATTTATTTTAATAACTTTCAAACTTAAACCACAGAATAATAAAAAAAAAATAAGAACTTTTTTTATACATAATTTAATTATAAATATTTTTATCACTTTATCACCATTTTTTTTATTCTCCTTTTTTATGTCCTTTTTCTTTACTTTTCACACATCTTTTCTTCTTCTTATAAAAACTTTCGAGAAATAGAAAAGTAATTGAAGCAACAACAAAAAAAAAACATCATATAATCACATAAACAAACACAACAATTTCAATGACATAACAATTTTTCATATGTGCAACATAAATCTCATTTGACAAACGTTATAAATGTATTTACACACATACAATCAACAAAATTTTGATATATTTATGATATTTTCCCCAAAAAAAAAAAAAAAAAAAAAAAAAAAACAAGCAATAAATAAAAATAAACCTTTTTCATAACAAGTTTAACTAAAAGTACATAAAATGGATCTGTAAAAATAACGCACATGAGAGCAAGGACCAAAAAACAAAAAAAAAAAAAAAAAAAACAAAACCTCATAAAAGAATATGATGTGAAAAATTCTTTTTAAATCGGTGTGAAAATTCTTGATTTCCGTGTTGTATAATATTTGTCGTGTCATAAAATTTATAATAAAAAACATGAGAGAAAAAAACAAAAATTAAGCAGTAGAAAAGAAAAAAAAAAAAAAAACAACGTAGTGAATTGAATAACATAAATCGGAGTGTAAAGGAAAAAAAAAATACATAAAAATAAAAATTGTTTAAAGAAAAATGTTTCAAAATTAAGGTACTCACTCATTTTATAGATTTTCTGTGTTTTAAACCACAAACATGATATGTACAAGGATTTCATTTTCTTATACTTTTCTCTTAGTTTTTTTATTGTTGTTGTCCTTTTTTTTTTTTTTTTCTTCTTTTTATATCGTGTACGTTAATGTTTTTGTGGTTTTGTTATATAGCTTTCTTCTTGATTTATCCTCCCGGAGGGATGACACAAACTCTGAAATAAATTTTAGAAAAAGAAACAAGTAAATAAAAAGTGGAAATTATACTTTAAAAATGTGTTCAAAAACATAAAATGTAATAAACAAACAAAAAAAACAACAAAAAAAAACACTTTTATAAAAAATTTTTGAAAAATTACATGAACAATTTTTGTGACCTAATTTAAAAATTTATAAATTTTTTTATAGACTTAAAGTGCACACTATGAAAAAATAAAATGCGGTATGCTCAACCACCTTCAACTTACTTAATCACTTAAAAATTGTATTTCAGAAAATATTCAAATTTTTTGTACAAAACAACACATTGTCTTCATAAAATTTCAAGTTAAAATTTGAAAATTTATCGAAAAAAATTCATCGATAGAAAGTAGACTGTATTTTTTTTTTTTTTTGCTCCATCAACCCCTTAGTTAATTTATCTATTTTCTAACCTTACTTTATAGACTTTGAACATACATATGATTTGTATTTTTTCTAACTATTTCGCACTAACATTGGAATGTATTTAAAATTTAACCCTTTAATGCGGTCAACTCATAGTTTTCAAAACAAAAGACCGTCTGAATGTATTCAAAAAGAGAAGAATGTCCTCTAGGAAACTAAGAAAACATATTTTACTCTTTAATGCCTTTCACTTGAAATATCAAATTTTTTTTTTTAAATATTTTTAAATATCCTTTTCGTCCTTTGGATGATTTTTCTAATTTTAAAAAACCGTTATGTAGAGAGAATTTTATAAGGCATACATGCTGTGTCCACATAGCTACAGCTCAAAAATGATAAGTTTTCAATACAAAAAAATAGAGGTCAAAGGTCAAAGGGTTAATTATTGTATACATATAATTTAAAATATATCTTTCAACCCAGTACTTTAGAAATAACAAACAATTCGATTATCCTTTTTTCTTTTTTCTAAGCAAAAATCACCTTTAAACTTAAGTTCAACCATTTAAATCGAACACACACACACACACACATACAAAGAAGAATTCAAATTTTATCATTTATTTACTATACGTTTATCTCAAAGGTAATAGAATTATAAATTTTTCTTAGCCTTTCTCTAGCGAATAACCTTTAAATAACAAAAAAAAAAAGGATAAAATTTTCAAAATTTCGTGTTAATCGTTTATAACACACAAGTTTTACTTTCTTTTTTTGCATTCAAAACGATCATCATGTTTCTGTGGTTGTATTGTTTTCACACTCAAATATTTATTATTATTTGTTTCAAATACTTATATATACTATATATTCATGTAATCCTTTTACGTAATTATAGTAAGGACTTCAATATCCTTAAAATATATACTTGAAAATTAACAAAAATCTCTTATACTTTAAAACTTTACTTATAAATATGCTTCATAAGATTGACTATGTATTTGTGGTTTGTAGTCAATTTATCCTTTTTTTTTTTTTTTTTGTAAAAACATAAAAGGATTATTTCTTGAATAAATTGGTTAGACGTTGTAGTATATATACAGACAACAAGTAATCAACCACACATTTGTAATATTTTCATTTTACAAATGAAATTTAAGGAAAACAGGAGGAGAAATTTAACATATACCTATAGTTATCTCTATGAAATACCAATTAAGGATAATAAAAGATACCTTCTAGTTAGATAAAAATATTCAATTTTAAAAGTTTTCAAGGATAATATTGAATTTTTAATTTTAAAATATGATCAAAATCAAATATCAATAACGAACTCAACACATTTTTCAGTACTGGTATTTAATTTCGAAACAAAAAGTTCACAAATAAATTTTTGAAATTTTATTGAAATTAAAATCTGTCATAAATTGCCTAGTTTTTTTTATTTAAGTACTAAATTCCTTGTTAAAAAAAATTATTATAAAAATACGTTTTCTACACTTAGAAATTTAACACTGAAAAAAAAAAAGTAAGTTAAGCTAAAGTCAGATGATTTTTTTTTTTAAATTTTATGTCATTTATAAGGCAATTTATCTCTTTCTGTGGTTTGAATCTTCGTTCTTCTAAAATTTTTTCTCTTTTTCCTTATTCCTCGATTTAAAAAAAAATGTGATCTGTATTAAATATTTCAATTTCTTAAATTTTCATGAAATTTCTAATTTTTTTCATTTGTTAAAATAGATAAATAAAGTCCCGTTATCTGTGAAATTTATTTATAGGTCTAAATTCGCCTTTTTTCTTCTTACTTTTTTCTGTATTTTCTTAGTTTTTGTTTTCTTTTCAAAAAAAAAACATAGCCAGATAATTTTTCCAAACAAAAGAAAAATATTCTTAACAAAAAAACTTTTAATTATTATCTGTCCAACTTATGATTCAACAGAGAAAGTAGATAAACTTTTTTTTTTATTGCTTAACAAAATTATGTCTAGACACTTTCAAAAAATTTGTTCATTATATGTGACAAGTTTTACCTTTATACAAAAAATTATACATGAACAAAGGAGTAAGGTTATCTGTATAGTCTGACTGTAGCTTTAATGAGTTTTTTTTAATGTAAAAAATTTTGTAAATCTATCTACTGCATACTTTTAGGCTTCACAAAAAAAAAATCTTGTTTTTTGTTTTTGTTTTTTGAAAAATTTAATTTTTTCTAATCATTGAAAAAAATTGAAGAAAAAAAAGTAAATTAAATTTCTAAAATTTTTTCTCTTACATTGTTTTGAAGAGAATTTAAATTTTAATGTTAAACTTGAATTAAAGATAAAAAAATAGTGTGTTGTTTTTTTGTTTTGAAATTTAACATTTTACTAAGTAGCAGCTGTTACTAAAGAAAAACAAAATATTTAATTTTAATTTTACTTTTTCTTAAAGCCAGAAAAAAAATAAACAACACGAAAAAAAAACAAAAGACTATACTATTCCAAACTTTAATTACCATCTGATCCTTTTTTTACAAGATAGAAAATTAAAATTACATCAAACTATAAAACAAAACAAAAAAAACAAAAAACTGTAATAAAGCATTTACAATAAAGGACAAAAAACAAAACAAAAAAATGAAACTTATTTTGTAAATAATTCCAAACTGTTTTCTGTTACACGAAATAATGAATAAATGCAGAAAATTCACGACCAAGTAAAAATTTTCACAGTTGCTTTAGATAGCTGTGAGAATGTATGTACATTTGTTTCAATGACATAATGAAAACTTTAGTAAGTAACGAAAAAAATAAAACAAAAAAAAATAAAAATAATGAAGCCAGAAACTTTCTAAAAATGTATCATTTTCAGAAGAACAAAACAATAAGATCCTGTAAGATTACAGGACAAAAACGACAAAAACGAAGCGAAAAAAAAACTTTTACAAAATAACTGAAACGAAAAAAAATGTGAACAATGACAATGAAAAAGGATTATTGAGACGATTTTTTTTTGTGTGTGTGGTCTTACTTTTGTTTTTCTGTTCTCTTTTACATTTTCATTTACTTTTTTTATTTTTTTGGGTTACAATGACTATTTACAGTAAAAATTTTCTAATTACTATTAAGTCTTATTTATTTTCTGGTAAATAGGATGTCTGAACAATGAAAGAAGACTTATGGAAAAAATATATAACAGTAGTAAAGAAATTCACACAACAGACATACAGCTGATTCAAGTGATTGCATCGACAAGAAGAATATTGTAAAAATGTAATTTAAAACCTTTTTCGTCGTCCTTTTTCTCTTTAATTTGAATTTTGTTAATTTTTCTCTTTTTGTAATTAAAAAAAACAAAAAAAATCTCCCAGATAAAACAAGAACACAATTTTCTCTCCTTGTAAATTTGAGAGGATGAATGAAAATGTTTAGCAAAGCAAGTGGGTGGTGGGGATGAGGTGGGTGCGAGGTCTAAAAACTCATTAACATTGAAAATGAATTATTTGTGAATTCTTTTCAATCAGAAAATAATTTAAAATATTTTTTACGTTTTTGAGTTTTTTTCTATTGAATTGTTATCATTTTTTTTTAAGGATAAAAAGTTTCAAATTTAGGAAACATTTTATTCACTTTTTTGTTTTTGCTTTTCAAATCTAAAAAAAAAAAAAATGCATTAACAATTAAAAAAAACAATGAAAACATAAAATATTTTCAAATTCATTTATACAAAAACTTTTTCCCTTGTGTGAATGAGAATAGTATCTACCTACACAAATATCCTTTTTTTAAAAAAAGGATATACATAAAAATTCATCAAAACAAAATAATGATGATAAATTTTCTGAATATTTTGTGTCAGTTGAAAAAATGCACGTAAAAAACAAAAACAAAACCGATTTGCAAAAAAAAAAAAAAAACCAAGAAGAAAGAATTCAAATTGCATGTTAAAAATTCGATAATGGATAAAAAATTGCACTAAAAAATAAATTAAAATAAAAAAACAATACATGCATGATACAAGCAACAAACTCTATAACTGCACTCATTATTCATATCCCATTACTTAATTCTTCCTCCGAAATAAATACAATACACACATTCTTTTGCATATGAAAATGGAAAAATAGCAACAAAATACAAGTAAATGAAAGCAAACTCACCTCACCTGATGTAATAAATACCTAAAGCTTTAGTAATTGTCAAAAATTGCTTTTAACGTATGTAAAAAATGGATCAAAAGGAATTTATGAAAAAAAAAAAAAATAAAAAATTGCAAAATGAAAATTTAAGCCCATTAACGAAACGTTGAATATTGAAAAAAGTTTTTTTTTTTTGAAAATTAAAAAAACAAAAAAAAAATGTATACATTACTATATCGACTATAACAGCCAGGATAAAAGGATCAAAAGATGCGAAAGAGATAAATTTCAGTAAAGTCCATTTCAATACTCTCTTGTATTTTATTAATGGTATTTGTTGTTCACGTTATATTGAATTGCAAAAATAGTAAAACAAAATTTAAAAAAAAAAAATTAATAAAAATTCGAATATACAACTAAGGGAAAGCTACCAGTAATGAGCCGACTAGTTCAGGTTCACATTGAAAATAAAAGATTTTTTTCGTTTCTGTTAGTTACATTTACACATATCCTAAATGAAAGAAAAAAAATTTAATCAAATAGTTAAAAATTAGAATAACATGTTACGAATAAAATACTCGTATATTCATAAAATTAGTTAGCGAAATATTTAGCGAAAAATGTATTTTTTAAGTTATGTCTTATTAAAAGCTCTAAGTACGCTAATCTAGTACTTCTAATTATTAGTTCTAATTCTAATGAAATCTTCGGAATTGATATAAACGTTTTTTTTTTCCCTTGGAATATTCCATACTTGTTGAACATTAGTTGTATGCGGACTTCCATTCCTGCTTCTTCTTTTTAAACGAAAATGTTTTTTTGACATTCTTTACATTTTTTTAAATAAATAATTCCGTGTTCAATTGGAAGTTTCTGTTATTTCATCGAAAATAAGATGAAGGATTCCTCTTTTCTAAGCTAAATTTAAAAAAAAAATACCTCACTGGAGATCATTATTGGTAATTTTCCCCTACATCATATTTTTTAATTTATTTATTCCAATAATATTTTTGTTTTTTTTTCGAAAATCATAAAATCTAATAGATATTTATGAAAGGTAAACATGTAATATAACGTAGTGCAATTTATTAATAAATTTTCGGAAATAATAATTATTTTATCACATTTTAGTATTTTTTGTTTTTATTGTTTTTGTTGTTTTTTTAATTTTTATTTTATTGAATTTATCGTGATGATATTTTATTATTTATAAATAATACATTTTTTTATTAATTCTGTTTTTTTTGTAAATTTAATAAATTTTTATTAAACCGCATATTTCATGATTCAATAAATCACAGATACATTTTATTTTGTTTTTGAATATTTTATAAATTTTCCGAGAAAATAATTTAACTGTGAATTTTTATACAAAAAGATTAAATATTAATAAATAGTTTTAAAAAATTAAATCAAAGATCACTGAAAAGAATATCCTTTATGAATTAATTTCAAAATACCGATATCATCTTCAATTTTACGAGGACTAAAAAGATTCACATAACAAGTAATGAACAATACATGCATATCGTCATTCCAACATTTTCGTCAATTTTCTTTTATGTATGTCTTTCCTATTTTGAGATATTCAATCGAAAAAATCTATCGAAAAATAAAAAAGTTAATGAAGGACAACCTTTAACTTCAAATATCTCGAAATCTAAAAATTTTACACACGACAAACATTTATTGGAGCGACGTATATCGAAAGGGTTATGATTCGCTTCTTTTTTCTTATTTTTCACAAAAACTTGATGATAAAAACACATGCTTTTTATCAAATAACAAGAAGCAATAGTCATAGAAAACTTAAGTTAATTTTACTTGGTCAAGGATCTGATAAGGGCTTATTTGATTTTCAACCATTTTCGCTCTCTCGCAATCGACTATAAATCAATTTTTACCGAACGATTTTTTTTTGGTTTGGACGATACACAAGCATCATCGAACGAAAGCGAACATTTTTCGGGTGTGTGCAACTCTTCAAATGATGGATGAGAAGGTAGGTGGTTTGAGTGTTGACTAAAATCTCCACATACATCTGTAAACATTATGTAACCTGTCATTATACATTTTTATTTTATTTCTCATTTTCTTTTTTTTTTTTTTTTTTTTTTACTGTTTTTTTTTTTGAATTACCATTTTGTCGATATCTATTTTATTACGTCATGTCATCCTTTACTTTTAACTCACATATTAATTTTTGTATTTCTTCATTTATAATACGTAATCGAAAAGTTTCTTCTTTATGCTTCAGAGACTCAATAAATTTCTTGAAAAATAAAAAAAAATGTTCATAAGGTAAAAAAAAAAACAATAAAAGAAAAATATAAGAAAAAAATAAAAGAAATTTTTATTATGTTTGATTTGTTTAGAACATTTACGAGAAACAAGTGAAAATATAAGAAAAAGTTTTCAAATCATTGTTTTTTTTCTTTTTTCTTTTCTGTTTTTGTGCATGTGTGATGTGATATCTTAATTTTCTTTTATTTATTTATTTATTTAATTTTTGTTTTATTTTATTTATATAAATAATACACTTTTTGTGTTCTCTATCAAACTTTTTAGACTTATAAACTGAATAAAAATAACAATTTTCTTTTGGCATTTCATACGAAATTTTTACAAAAAAAGAAACGGATAAAAACTAAAAATAAAAAAAATAAAGCAAAATTGGAAGAAAAAAATCCTGAAGAATTATTTCGAAAAAAAAAAGTCTGATATATGCAAGTAATTTTTTTTTTTCTAAAAGAAAAGAAAAAAAGGATACCAATGGAATAAATTTTCGAATGGAATTTTTCGTGATAGATGTTATGAAAAATTCAAACCCTTTTTATCTGTCTTTATTATATTTGGAATCTTTGTGTTTTTTAAATTGTATCTTTTATTCGAAATAAAATGATCTGCATCAATGAATTTCTTGAAATTTACGTTTGTTTTTTTTGTTTTTTTTTTTTTCAAAAGGATTTGATAAGTTTTAATGTTGTAAAGTGTACACTTTTTTTTTTTTTCTTTTATTTGTTTGAAACTTTTTTTTATAAATAAAAGAAGAGAAATGTCCTTTTTGTTTTAACTTTTTACTGCATTCATAAATTACTTTCATTTAAGACAAAGTTCTGCTTTTCTGATTCATTTTCGTTCAATGTTTTTTTTTTTTTTTTAAATTTAAAAGTTAAATTGAATGAGTGAAATGAAGAAAAAAACGTAATAATTCAATCTCATGTTTAGTATTCAAAATTTTCGAAAGATGTTTTACACGAGAGAGTTCGATGAGAAAATAATTTTATTATATCAGTCTGTCAGCATATTGTCTTTCTCCCTACTCTTTTTTTTTCAGTTTCCACCTTTTTTTTTTTTACACAATTATACTTTTTTTCCAAATCCATTTTAATATTCAATAAAAATTTATTATTTTTTCAAATATTATTTACAGTGGTCAAAATAGATATTTTTCCTTTTTATAATAACAACAACAACAACAACAATAAAGAAAATGTCCTGTAAAATAAATAAATATATAAAAAAAATAAACATAAGGAATTATGAATAAAAATAAAATAAAAAAAAAGTCCTTTCAATTTAACAGCTTGTTTTTTATTTTATTTTATTGTATATTTAGGTTTAAGGATTTAACAGAAGCAAAAAAAAAAAGGATAATGTGTGGATTATTCTGTTTTCTAATGTTTTTTTTTTCTTCATCTCATATGTTTTCTCAAGCATATTTTTTTTTTTTTATTATATTTTTGTGAAGTAATTCAATCGATTTTATGATCGATTTTAAATCCTGATAATAATTCATAACGATATGTTTTAGGATTCATAAAAAATATATAAAAAATAATAATAATAAAAAGGAAGAAATGTTCCATTTTGTGTGATATTTACACTTACATGTTCAAATTACCACAATTTTTATTTTCATAGAATTTATTTATTTTCTTGTGAATTGCGTATAAATTTCGTCGTTTTTTGTTTTCCTTTTCTTTTTTTTTTAGTACTTGTATGCGGTCAATAAAAATCAATGAACAGACAGACTTATGGATTAGCTATATGTACTTATGTACATATATGGAGAAAAAAAAATCAATTGAATTATTGATTTTTCATTCTTTTAAAAATTTCGAGCTGTTTTTTTTTTTTTGTTTTTTTTTTCTTGTAATAAAAAAAAATACTCTAATCTTTAGCTTTCTTGAGCTAGCTTAAGATTTCCTTGGCCCGTCAACATTTTTACCCATGCTTTTTTTCATGTCCTTTTAAACACGAAGAAGTTATTAAATATGACTTTTTCCTCCAAAACTCAAAATTAAACCTTTGAAATTCTTTCAGTCAAGACAAGAAATAGTATACACTCGAACCTCCCTTGAAAAAAAAAGCCTAAATTATGTAAAGAAAAAAAAATGCGAAATAGGTAACATTGTTTCTAGATCAAGGAGTCACTTTCAATGACAAAAATGCAATTTCAAACATTTTTTCAACTAAATTCATCAATTTTTTACACTAAATTCCTATTTTTAATTCACAAAAACAAAAAATCAAATTATTTTTTGACAAAAAAAAACTGAATTTCTGGTGCTAAATTAATTTTTTTTTTTTTTTTCATTTCAACAGTAATTTTTTTCAATTACATTTTTTTTTATGAAATAAAATTAAAAATATGTGAAAATTTACTTTTCATCCTTTCAAAACTTATTTTTCCTCTTCTTCATTTGACTAATTTCATTACACTTTTTTTTTTATATATATATTTGATTCTTTGTTTAACAATTTTTTTGTTTGTTGTTATTGCTTTTTTTCGAACTTTCCTTTTTTTCAACTAAACTGAAATTAAATCAAATATAAAACAGAAGAAAAAAAAATAATAATAAAAAGAAGAACAAGAAGTAAAAAAGGTAACGAAGCATTTAATACTTATTGGCACCTAATTTAGAATATACGGGCGAATTGTATTTATGTATGTACATATTTGTGTGTTTTTTTATTTTTTATGTTAAAATGAAATATAAGTTAAAAGTGTTTAAATAGAAAAAGAATTTTTTTACAAAAATCATGACAAGGATAAAAAGGCAACAACAAGAGATCTTTAATATGTACATATGTATGTGTTTTTTTTTTCTTCGAAAACTTTTTTTTTCCCTCTAATTTTTCTTTTTTTCTCCTACATTTTTACTTAAGAAAATAATGTAAACGTTTAAATAAATAAAAATAAAATTGAAAGAACAAAAAAAAAAATATATGTATGTATATAAAAGAATAGTAAGAAAAAGGGTTTTGTACGTGATTAGCTTTTCAAATTAAATTCAAAATGAAAATGAAATGAATAAAAGAAAATAAAAAAAAAAAAAAGTACAAAAAATTGAATGAAAGCACAAAAAAAAAAACTAGAATAACAAAAAAAAAAAAAATATATGTATTAAACTTGTAAAAATTGAGCACAATAATGAATTCCTTTATCGCTTCTTATTCTTCCTTTCTTGATGTTCTTTGTTTTGTAAAAGGGTTTTTGTTTTTTTTTTTCTTATGGCTTTTCTTTTCTTCAAAATTATTTGAAAAAATTTTCATTTTTTTTTTTTTTCTTAGAAAGCTTTTACAATGAGAAAAAAATATTTCTTAAATCTTAAAATTTTAGTTTTCGTAATTTAAAAAAAAAAAAAAAAATTGTAAAAATTAAACAAAAATAAAAAAAAAATTATTTTGAAGGAATAATTGTAGAAAACTTAAATTAGAAAATTTCATAAGACAGCTGAGTTACATAATTTTATTTTTTAATAAAACAGGATAATAAAGAGCATTAGTCTTTAAAAAAAATTAGAACTTCAAACAAAGCAGGACGACAAAAATACTTTTGATCAAAAAATGTACACTCTAAACATTCCAATTGGGATACTCTGGCAAATAAAAATTTCACTTTAAATTGAAATTCGATCAAAAAATCTCACAATTGAGATGAAAATCTCTTATATGGGACATTTCTCAGTTTTTGTCCCGATTGCTGGCTAATCGGACAATAAATTAGAAGATAGTTCTAGATTTTTTTCAAGGTTCTGCTTCTGTTATGTACTTTTTCCAAAAAAAAAAAAGAAAATAATCCCAATAGAATATTTAATGACGACTGATGTCATAATGACGTCTAATAATAGACGTCATTTTAACTTTGCAATTAGAGATGCTTTTTTTTACACATTATGACGTCAAAAACGCTTTTTTCAAGTTTCATTTTTATTTGAATTTTGAAGTTACAATTTTTAGTCATTTAAGACCAAATTTATGTACGAAAACTTTGTGCATTACGATTTTTAGTCATTTGAGACCAAATTTATGAACGAAAATATTGTTCGTTACAATTTTTAGTCATATGTGCGTTACTGAATTTGGTCATACTAGACTATTTCTAGTGTAGTTATTCTTTGTGAAATGATGAAGTACCAGAAATAATTTTATGCAGGTGCATATAATTTGCAGTATATTTTCTTATTTTAAACTTTTTGGGTGATACAGACGGCAATGGAGATAAATAAGACGTTTATAAGACGTACAAAAAGAAGTCACTTACTCCCAATCAGATGACGTCTGTAAGCAATACAATAAGTCGTCTTAATTTTTCGTCATTTAGAGCCACATTAAACAGTCTAATTTGACGGTCTTTTGACGGGTTTTAAGTGGTACATTGTCGTCTTTTTGAAATCCCAGTATACGTAAAATTGACTACTTTTGGGCACTGACTAAATTTTGAATTTGTTCTAAAGACTATCGATAGACGGTCCAAAGACCACAAAAATTTTACTGGGAATGTCTCTTAATTAGTTTTCTTGACATTACAACGCATTTCTCCCTTTTTTGATCACAATGAAAATTTTCCAAACTGATAAATCCTAATCCTATTTAGAGAGATTTCACTGTATTTTTTCTTCTAAATTAAAATTTTTGTTTAAACAATTTCTTGTTCCGTTTATTTTTTTACATTTCTTGTTTTTAATCCTTTTTTTTTTATTTCTAATTTTCTATCTGAAGTTTCCTCTTTTTTTTTTTTTTATTTCCTGGTCTTCCTTCTTCTTTTTAATCGAACTTTTCACATTTCTATAAAATTGCAATATACTAATATCATTCCAAATTTTAAAAAAAAATTCAATCCTTTTAAAGGCAATATATCCTTTTTTTTTCACTATCATCAATGAAATATAGACAGTGTGAAAAAAAGAAAAGTTCTAAATAGAATGAATGATACAATTTCACTAAAACGAATGTTCTTTGCCGTCATTGCTGGAAAATTTATCACTTTGAAAATTTTTTACAAGGTTGAATTGAGAATGAATGAATCTCGAAAGAATGAAAAAAAAAAAAAAAGGTAAAATACTTGATTTTCTTTTCCTCAATTTTCTTCTTTCTCATTACATATCAAGTCTACGCTCTAGATCTTCTAACAATGTTGTACACATCTGCTTTAATATATCCTTTCGCTCCTTTATTTTATTTTTTTTTTTTTCAATTTACTTAAAACTTATTTTAATATTCTTCCTCATCCACACCAAACAGGATACAATAGCTTTAAGGAAGTAGTATTGGAACCTATACCATTTTTTTGTTTTTTCAATAAATATGCGAACACATTGAATAAATACTTAAACTTCAAATTGAAGTATCCTTTTTTTAAAAAAAAAAATAAACAACAACAAAAAAAACATGTTTAGAAAAAAACGGAAAAACTTATTTAAAAATTTTCATTTTTAAAGAAAAATTTGGCACAATTTCACAAGCAGTTTGGAAAAAAATTTCCCATACACAAGAGTAAAAAAAAAAAAAATGCGGAAGTAATATATTTCAGGGAGAAAAGAAAATCGTTAAAAAATAAAGAAAAAACTCAAAAAAGGAATATAAACAATCCTTTTTTTTTTATTTTGAAAAAGGAATAAAAAAAATTGAGAATCCTTTTTTTTTTTTTCTTCAAAAAGCAAGCATCAGAAGAGATGTAAAAGAAAAAGGAAGTTAATAAATTTTCTAAATGAATTTTAAGATATCAAAATAAAGCCATTAATTATGTTTATTGCAACACAGAGCATGAATAGAAATGTCTATTTTTATTGGAAAAATATAAATAAAAGCGAAAATCAATAGAAAATATTCCTTTAAATAACTTAAAAAGTTTTCTTTAGCATTGTCATTAGCAAAAAAAAAAAAAAAGACTATGAAGTACAATAAATTATATGAATTTTATGAAGGATCCTCTCCCACTAATATTTTCTTAATTCATCAATCGATTTTTCCTAATTTCTTTCAGCATATTTTTATACTACTCAACTTTGCTTTATTCTAGTGTGGAAAAAAGAAATCACATTTCGAAAAAAAGCCCCTCTCACGAATCCTCAGAAAATATTGGATTGAGTCATTGATAATTTCCGTTTATTTATGTGAAAACCAAGCACCCAGCGGCATATGGTGGATTACAACGTTTCTATGTTCCACGATAATTTACGAGTACTTTGTCGTGAATTGTATTCCGTGAATAATTTTAAAACTTCTTAATCAAAGTCTAAAGGACGCCTGATTTGGGTTCTTTCTCCATAGCCTATAGCAAACGGTCACACTATATTTAAAATGAATCCTTGTCTGATAAAAAATGCCTTACGGGAAAAAAAAACAGGCTTTGAGTTGTCTAAAAAAAAGTTTTCATTTAAACAAAGATTTTGTTTTCACAAATAATACTTCGTGTCATTTAAATAATAATGACATTATTTTTACAAAAATGAATCAAAAACTCTCCCCCCTACAAAACCATTTATCAAATTTCAAAGGGTATTTTTTTTTAAATATTTTGTTTTTATTTCTTAAATTTAAATACTTTTTAAGTCCCTAAGCTCATAAATTATAATAATTCAACCATTTATAAACTGATAATATTTGCATAATTATATTCAACATCCCTTCCCCCTTCATCTGAAAAAAAAAAAAATAAGATTATTAATTTTAAAACAAAAATAAAACTATAAAACGTACACATAATAATTTTAAAATAATACGCATTTTAAATGCTTTTTTAATTGATAAATTACAATTATTTTTATTGAAATTTTTAAAATACGAAAAAAAAAATAATAATAGTATAATCCTCCTGTAAAAATAACAAAAAATTTATTCAAAATTTAATAATTTCAACATCATCTGTGTTATCCTTATATTTTTTGTTTTGTTTTTTATACAGAAAACAAAAGCCTAATATAGCTTTTAATAAATTAAATATCTTTTATTTCAAAATACAAAAACAAAAAAATAAAAAATAATAATCCTCATAATTTTACATCATAAAACAGTTTTGTTTTTTTTTTTTTTGTTTTTTTTTGTTTTTTGTTTTACGAAAAACAAAACACATTCCATTGAATATTTTCATTCTAGTGTTTTATCTAAATAACCAGCTAATTTTATAGCCTTTTTATTTTTTTTTTCTTTTCCTACCCCCATAATATTTTGTTTATTAATAAAATTTAAATTTATGTATCTATTTAAATATTCTTTCATTTTAAACTATTTAAAGATACTTTTTTTGTTTTTTACCTTATACCCTCAATGCCTACCATATAATTAACTGAGAATAATTCAAAAAAAAAAAAAAAAACAACAACAAAGGAAAATATTACCTTAAACGTATTAATCTTGTTGTTTACATACTTTTTTCTTTGTGTGTGTGTGTGTCGGGAAAAATTAAATACGTTAATAAAAAAAAAAAGAAAAAAAGAAGAAAAATGAAAGCTTATTTTAAAGTTAAATATGTAAAATTACACCAAGATAATATATAAGCCTTAAATTAAGACTTCTATTCATATATTTTTTTTTTAATTCTTCTTCTTTAAAACGTTTAAAATATATTATTTATCCCTAAGGATATTCTTTTTTTTTTGTTATAATTTTTGTGTAATGTAGACTATTGTGTGTGTGTGTGAGTGTGCGTTTAAATAAAACATAAAAAATAATTTAATGAAAAATATGTATTTAACTTTAATAAATTATTTATTTGAATTTTCTGTGTAAAATGCGAGGATACCTCTCGTATCTATGTATTTTTCGAAGGATATAATCAACAGAAAAAATTATTCAAAATTTTAATAAATCTTAAGGGTAACAGAAAAATAAAGAAAAAAAAAACAGGCCATTTCGACAATTCAATTTGAAACATGAATTACACAATTTTTCAAGGTTCTTTACAACTAAAAAATTGATAATCAAAAAACGCAAATTAAAAAAAAAAAAAGGAAAAGAAAAAAAAAATAGAAGATGTAACAAGGTTAGGGTTACTAGGTTGCCTATCTTAGAGGATTGTCGGACGTTTTAACTCTATTGTAACCGTCTTTCTTACATTTTCGTATAGTCCCACTTTTCATAAAATGTCTTCCATTTTCGGAGAAATCATTTTTCAAACAAATAATAATAAAAGTGGTCTAAGTCCTATGATTGTGAGGGTCTAATTGATAACACGACATATAGCACATACTACATTCTAGTGTGGAAAGGCTAAGAGATCACTTTTATAATCACTGTTTTAAATTGTTTTACATATACAGTTGACTATTGTATTTTTTTTAATAACGATAGCTATCATCCCAATTTTTTCCTCAATGTCCCCCTATTGTTCTCCATTTTGACATTCATTGTCCCACATTAACCATTTAGCACCTGGCAACTCTAAAAGAGGTGTGAATCTTAAACAAAATACAGAAGGATATGGTTAATATGTGAATAATATACGGAAATACAATATCTATACTATGAAGTCAAAGTATGTACATATGTACCCACATAGAAACATAGAACTAACAACAAGGATACATACACATCCACACATCCAAAAAAGAAGTCAATTTTAATTTTAAATAATTTTCATTTAAATATTCAAATAATTTTTACTGTGTTACCTTGTGTTTTGTTTGGTATTGTTGTTCGTTGAAAGTTTAATTAAATTTTCAGACAACGTTTTTTTTATGTATTTTTTTTTTGTTCATCATTTCGTTGTTTTTGTTGTTCTCTTTTGATTTTATAATGTGTATAAGTATGTGAAACAAAATATAAATAAATATGGAGAAGAAAAAAAAAGTGAAAAACAGACAATATTTTATCGTATAAAATGTTCTCATACAATATAATAAAAATAATAATAATAATAAAACGAAAGATAAGCTCAATGCGGAATCCCACAAATTTTCTAAATAAACGTTATTTTCGAAAAAAAAAAAAAAAACGAAAAAAAAAAAGAAAAGAAAAATGTTTTATAGAATAATGTTGATAATGTTTTTTTTTTGTTTCTTTTTGCTGTTTATAAATTTTTATTGCACATACATAGGTAATACATGCTAACAGGAAGTTGAAGTATTAAAATTTTATTCGGTAAGAAGAAAGAGAGAGAAAAATAACGTGAAATTAATTTTGTTTTTGTTTTTTTAAATTTGAGGAGCGTAAAAATAAAATTTTAAAAATTTCAGTTTTGTTACTATAAGTAGATTATGTGACATTTTTAAATTCGATTTTAAATTCTGGAATAAAAAAAACGCTTGAGCAGCTAGAGCATTTCATTTCACAAATGTTCTACTTAAAAAATCATATACATAAGTGAAGAATTGTAATAAATCTGTAAAAGATACAAGAAGAAAATGGAAAAGTAATTGCAAAAAATCCAAAGGATAACGAACTTTATAGCTTCACAGGAAGCAGAAGAAAAAATACAAATCAACTACTTTTATAATTTTTAGTATGAAATCCTTTCTAAACCATTTCGAAAATTATTTAGGATGACAGAATTCGATAAGAATGTTGTTTTTTTTTTTTTTTTGAGTAATTTTTTCGTTTAGTTCTCAATTTTTTTAATGAATTTATTTAAAAAAAAAATTTTACATCTACATCTCTCATTCTCACAATATTTTAATGATATAATTTCATTTTAAAATGAATCTGATTTTTTCTTTTCAACAAATATGATGAGATCCTTCACACATACACATTCACAGATTTTATGTATGAATTTTTTGTGCAATTGTCTTTTCTTTTTTATATTTAATATACAATACGATACTTTTGTTATAATATTACTCGTATAAACTTTCAAAATAAAAAAAATAAAAATAAAAATAATAAAAGAAAAAAGAAACTTTGTCAAGCTTTTCATGACTTTTAATTAAATTTTTCGTCTATGTGTACATACAATTTTTTATCTTATTTTATACATAATAATACTAAATTCATGTAATATATGCGTATAATAAGTTAAATAAATTTATACATGAAAGTTAACATGAAAAAAGGATGATTTTTTTTTCTCAAAGAATATGGAAAAAGAAAAAGAAGAAGAAAAAAAAAGGATACAATATGCTATAAAATGATATGTTTAATGTTTATAATCTTTTTAGTTTTTCTTTTTCTTTTGTTTTGTTATCAAATTTTCATTTTAGGATTTGAATTTATTTTTATAATGAAAATGTAAATTTTTCTTAATGAAATGTTGTATCTTAAGATTTTGTAGATGGAAGTCATTAGAAGATTTGTTTTTCCTTAATTGGAAAGGTTGGTTGGTAGACGTGGAGGTTCTCGAATTACTTTCAAATACCCAAATAGTACTTGCGTAACCTTATGGCCGTAACCTTAGTAGCGTTTGACACCTGGTAGGAGTTCCTTAAAGCCATCTTGTTACATTTAAGAAACGTATTATATTTCCGTTCCTGATAATTGGAAAGGTACAATGGAATATTTTCAAGTTATCAACATAAAACTTCTAAATTCTTTTCTTTTTAGACAGAAACTAAGTTTTTTTCTCAGAGAACTCGAAGTTTTGTCCAATTTTATTTTTTTAATTACAGGACATTTTGGAAAATTTTCGAAAGATTTCCTAATATTCGAGTTTGAAAACAAAACTACAAAATAAGTCTTTGTATTGGTTGGACAACATTAAGTTCTGAGAAAGATTAATTGGAAGTTTGGAACTTACTTAGTTACAACAAAACTTTTTTTGAATTATCCGGTTCTACACTTTAATGTTCAAGGCTGTTTTTGTGAGCAAAGTTTTAAAATTGGTCACAGATTTTTAAAACTTTCGTGGAAAATAAAGTTCGGAAATTAATTCCAAAAAATTTTCTTGGATTTTCTAAATTCTACAGAATAAATATAAACTAAAATATTGTTTATTGGAACATGTTAAAGTTTTCGAATATGTTTCCATTAAATTTTTTTTGTTAGTATTCACTTCAAAACGATATAAATTTTATCTATAGATACCTCATGATAACATGCAGGCTCTCTTTGTTCTGCTTGTTTTACACTGTCCAAATTAATTACCAACAATTCCAAAACTCAGAAAAGCCAAAAAAAAAAAAACACAAAAACAAACAAACTTCTCGCACAGTTAATCAAAAAAACATTAAAAGTTTCTTTAATCCTTTGGAGAATTTATCAATTAATTTTAGCATTTTGCACAAAATCAAATTAACAATGTAATTATTACTTCAAAATAATAAATATATATTTTATAATTGAAAATAACATCCATTAAATACGATTATGTGTAATATTTTCAATGATATTCGAAAATTGTTCATTGAAATTCGATATCCGATATTTGTGTGCAAAAAAAAAAAAAAATGAAAAATAAAAAAATCGTGCACATTTTCAATATAAATTGATAACATACAAGATTATATTTATATTGTTTAAAGTGATTTTGGCATAATTCCAATGAAATTTCACTTGCTTCTACATACATACACACAAGGTACCACAATTTTACCTGTTTGTACAAATGTAGTTTTTTTTCCCTTTTTTTTTTTTGGTAAATTACAAAAAAATATATGACGACGAGTATAGTGTTAACTTCCCTATATTTGCTACTTCAATTTAAAATGTTTAAAGAAAGAAGAATCCTGCCGAAAACTTTTCTATTGTTACGAGTATCAGTACAGGTATACCTATAGGATTATTATTTCGTTTAGAATGCAATATCATGATGGTACAAATATTCAATTCAGTAGAACCTACCTCACTTCTCCCTTTTACTTTAACCCTAAGATTCTTTGAAGGAATATGAACGCTCAGAAGAAAATAATGCCTAGCGCATCAAATACAGCAATGAGTTGTACCAATTACATGTAGGGAACCAAGACTATAGTCAGAATTTTAAAAGTTGAGGTTTCGTATTATACTAGAAAAACATGCGCAGAAAAAAAGATACTTACACACATGCGTTTTTGTTGTTGTAACACGTTTCTTCTTTCGTATATCTACACAAAAAAGATCACTACAACATGTAAAACATGCGCCAAAAAACCTCAACTCTTAAAATTCAGACTATATCCGTTCATATTGAATATACTTAGGATAGTCAAGATACATTCAAAGAACGGAAAAATGCAAGTAACCAACCAGTACAGAAGCCTCGTATAAGCTGGGAAGTTAGGGTAGAGAAAATTTCAAAACTCTTCTAAATATTTATAACTAAAAGACGGTGGCTTAAAGACTAAAATAACGAAAGCCAAAGTTTGACTTGGGCTGTAGCGCCATTAAATGAAGTTTTTCGATTTTAAGTAAAATGAAAACTCGTCAATTCTCCTACTGAAAGATTTTACGTGACCAATTTTTTTTTTCTAAATCCTAACTCAAAGCCTATGTTGGGCAATTTTTGTCTTAAGCTTAATTGTAAGAAATTCGGAGTTACTGAAAAGGATTATTTCAAAGAGAAATTCAAAATAAAAAATTACAAAGTCTGACACAAAGTGTACCGCATCTAGCTTTTGGACTACAAAATTAGCAAAAATTATTGGCTATTCGTAGGGTTAATATGTTTGTGAAATTGTAAGCTAAAATATTCCTTTTTTTGGAAGTATAATACATGGCATACACATAAATAGTATTATATATGCATAAATTTGTGTATTACATAGTTTTTTTTTTTGTTTAAATTCATTGAAATAGTTGAAGAAACACAGTAGAATTTATAGAATCCTTGTAAGGATTTCATATGTTACTTTGTCGTATATACATAATATATTTCTTCGATTGTTTTTATGAAAACTCTTTGTATTCTAGTATTATTTTAAATCTATTTTGAATCAGACACGATTCACTTACTCTGTTAGTTCTTAAAATTCACAATAATATTTATATGAATGTATCTCTACACCTTTTTATATATATATATAACAATCACACATATACACACGATAATGATAACTATATGTGTGGTTTTACCACAGTAAGACAAAAAAAAAAAAAAAAAAAAAAACTTAAAATTTCGTTTTTATCTAAGAATAAAATGTAAAAGCACACATAATAATGTAGAAGAATACACAATTTCATGTAAAATATATATAGGATTGGTTTTTCCAATAATAATATAAAATTTCTTAAAAAGGATATATGTAATGTACAGTATATATATGTATACTCAATTAAGATCAAAGGATATGTATACACATTTAAAAAATAAGAAAATATAACAAAAAAAAAAAAGAATTTTTTTGCAGAAAATAGTGTAACTAACTATTGATTCTTGAGATATAAATATGTGATGGTTTTACACATTACATATATGTATGTAATGTCGTTTCAGTACAATTGAGTATTGAAAAGGAATAAAAAAAAAATAAATAAATGTAGTATTTATTCTTTTTAAAAGGATATCTAATAGAATACGAAAATATCACGTACTAACCATACAAAATCATATTATATATGTATAAGGATATATGTAGTATAAAAATAGAGCTTGCTGATGATGCTATGAATAGAATAAACTCAAGATATTCTATGTATGGTATATACGTATTCAATTTCCGATACAGTAGACTTTAAGAGTGGTAAAAGTAAATTGTGTATATGTTAGAATAAATAGTGAATATGGGAACAATATTATAAAGGATATGTTGTGTAAATAAATATATGGATATTTTTTTTTATAGATAATATTATGATTAAATTTAAGCTTTTTAGATTCACTTACTATAGAAATTCATTGTTTTTTAAAATCGTCTTTAATTTTATTGAAAATTATTTTGGCAGTCTTTAAATTTGAGAATCAAACAGCTCGCAAACACGAGTTAACAAGTTGACGTTAACAGCATGAATTTCTTCCAAAAATTTTCGGTTCACACGAGCCATTTTGTTGCAAAACTGCTGGTAACACATAAAATTAAAGTGGTAATTAATTTTTCCAAAAGTCAATTTTTTCAAACACAAAAAATTTCCATGTAATTTTTTTTTTTTTTTGTGTAAATTTTCTCAAAACATCCATTTTGTGTCCTGTGCACATAATTTCTTCATATATCTTTTTCTTCAAATTAAATTGACAATTGTGACAAAATGTGCATTAAAAATAACAAAATAATATTATTTTTGTCATATTTTTCTTTATTTCGTTATCTAATAAAATTGTATATACTATGTATGTATATGTAAGTCTAACTAAAATGTCATAAATGTCCTTGTTATTAAATTTTCGTGTATGCATTTGATTTTTCTTCTTTTTTTCTTCCTTTCTGTCTTTCAAAAAATGTCAATATGTATTTATAATATTTGTTCTGGTTTTTATTTTTCATTTTTATTATACAATCATTCATAAAAAAAAAAAAATGAAAAAAAAAAAAAAAAGGATGTTAAATTGACCAACGGAATATAAAGTTGACATTCAAGGAAAATTCATTCGACATATTATTATCATGCATTAACCAATTGAAAATTTTCATTTTTCTTCTGTCTGTGTATGTATGTATTTGTTTTTTGTTTTTTTTTTTTGCCTTTTAAAATGAAAATCAACATTTCAGTGTCTCATGATGACCATCGACATTAATTTTGTGTTGTGTTATTTTTTTTTTTCCTATTCTTACACCATGTCCGTTATATTTATTTTTTTTTTTCTCAAGTTTTTTACTTCACTTTTATTCCTTTTTTACATCCTTTCAAATGTATAACGTCTGTTTTCTCATCCTAGTGAAAAGACTTATTTCTCTTAGTCAGTTCTATACTGTACACACATTTTCATATAAATGTCGATTTGTATTGATTTGAACTTTAGTGACCATAATAATTTTTCTTTTTTTTTTTTTCTATTGAAATATATTTTGTAAGACATTTTAAGGATAATGTAAGTTAACAAGTCAAAATTTGAGAGATTTTTTTTTTTTACTCTTTCTTTTTGAATTATCTAAAGTTGTTTTGAGAAAATGGCAAAATATTCAATTATTGACTATCCTTTTTATGTATTCCGAAAAAATTTATCCTTTTCTTAAAAATAGTCAGAATAAAGGACAATTTATGGGATACCAGGAAAGTCCTATGGAAAAAGAAACGAATATTTAACCCATTAACTCTACGACGAGCTCTGAAAAAGTTCTAAAGGTTCAATTTGAAAGTTTTCTTTGTTTTATTCGCACAGCTGTTTTTGTATTAATTAAGCCAGCCAGCAGACGGTTTAAAAATTTCCGAAAACTCAGTCGAAATTTCTGATATCTAGCTAGAGACTTAGGTCATCTGATAAGACGTTTAAAAGTGTGATTTTTTCTCTTTTGATTGCTTGTATTTTTCCCAATAACTGAATCATCTCCTCTTATTTTTTTTTTACCATTGAATTAATAAAAGAAAAATCCCCTTTTAATAAATCTATATAAATAATTACAAAATATGACATATTTACGAGAATTTCAATTAAAAAAAAACTCATTCAATTTATCACAAAAAATAACATTTTTTTTTTTCACATTTCCTATCAATCATACAGAATTTTTGTATTCGCTTTTACACCGTACACATACATATGTATGTACATACATAAATATCGAAGGCTTATCAATTGACAGTTTTGTGAGTTCATTGTATATATAATAAATCCTTAAAAACTAAAAATTATGTCCTCATACATAAATAAAAGTTTACTTTTTTTTTTTCTCATATAGAAACATCTGGGTTTTTTTTTCTTCTCTAATGTAATGCGAATTTTAATCTTCTTAAAAAAAAAAATTTTTTTTTTTCGTCCTAGGTACTAACTACTATATACTGTCCTGGACTTGTGTATTGGAATTAAAATTTGTTTTTTTTTTTTTTTTTTTTTTTTTTTGTTGAAATTTTGTCGTTGCTGTTATTGTTGTTAAGCAATTGAACATGATATTCAAGGATTATGTAGATGAATTTATACAACAACGCACATGCAACATTTTCAAAGTAATATCTCATACTTATAATTCATAAAACAAAAATCAAAAAAAAATTCCGTTTTTGTTTTTTTTTTTTACTTTTTCATATTTGACATGTGATTGAATGTTAACATACACAGTGTCTAGTCAATCAAGTGTACTACATGCCAGCGTGTACACACGCAAAAAAAAAAAGGAAAAAAAAATGAAACATAAAAATTTATAAATATGTAAATAAATAATTTCGATATTATTTAAAAAAAAAAATGTCCTTCGAAATAAATTCAAAGAAATCAAAAAGAAAAAAATTAGATTTGAAAAATATTTGACAGGAGAAAATTTTGATGGAATACTACTCTCTGTCAGGATGGGTTTTTTTTCATGAAGATGAAATGTGACAATGAGGATATTATTTCAGCAAAAATGTATGATGATTTGACGATGCGGAAAATTTGACAGTGGGTTTATGTGTTCAAAATGTGAATTTTTATAAATTTGTAACAGGAAAAAGGAAGAAGGTGAAAAAGCTTTTGATTGCTGATTTGAAGTTAAAGTTTTTTTTTTTAGACTTATCAACATACTCTCCAAGGATCCTTCAAGGTTTTCGTTTTTATTTAGTAAATTATGGTAAAAATATGTCTTCATTATAACAAAGAAAATTTTCGTAACAAATGAGACATGTGTTACGTTTCATCATGAATTTTTAAGAAATATTTGAGAAAATTAAAATTCAAGTCTTACAAGTTTGAAAAGTTCATTTGAGTAGCTGCACGGCACTACGCAGAGGAGAAGCCGGCAGTGGACAAGTTGATAAAATTCGGACTTTTGATATAGGGATTTCGAACTCAAGTTCACCCAGTTTTAAATGGTTTGATTCGACGCTTGGTATTGTAATTTTGGCTTTTTTTCGTAGCATTTGAGCCCTAAAATTCGTTGGGTTTTATCTTGGTTCTTTTGATTTATGACAAGAATCCTAAGGAATGATCACAAGATCATATTACACTTTAGAGTTATTAAAAATTCCGTTTCTGTTGTAATGCCAGGAATAAAATTACTGATTTGCAATTCATTAAGAAGATTAACGTCTTACAAAGAAACGAGGCCTTGTCAACTAAATAAAATTAAATTTTTCAAATATTTAGACACACAATATCTCCTTTTTTTTTTCTACGAAGAAAAAAATAACAATGCAGATTATATCGTAACCCTAAAAATTTAACCTATAGCAACAACATCATTAAATTAAATTGAAAAGAAATTAAGATACAAATTGTAACATTATCTCTAACATTATTATTATTCAATCACTTCAATTTTTTTCACCCATACACACACACACACACCGCATACAACCAAATTACTTAAGGCAAAAAAAAACAAGGATATTACAAAAGAATTTTCTTTTATGTCTCATTCTTTTATATCCCTAATCGTCCATTATGATGTAATCATTGAAAGAATAAAGAAAATTGTTTTTCTTCAAACATTTTCGTGCTTTTTTTTTTTTTTTGTTCATTCTCTGTTTCATCCTTTTTCATATATGTAGTGTGACATAACACAAAAAAATAATAATCCTTACACATTAATGATCAACTGTGTGCAATTTGTGTAAAAATTTGAAAAAAAAAGGACAAAGGAAAAAAAATAGCAGTTAGTATGATGATAATTAGTAAATTGTTTATTTTTTGACAAAAAAAAAACAACAAGGGGAAAATTTTCGGATAATAATATCCTTTTGTCAGGACATATACTCAATTTGATTTTTCCTACTCAAAAAATATAATTGTTTAATTTTCCCTTTCCTTTAACATCTTCATTAATTGTCTTCAAGGCTTTTTCTTTTGGGAGGGGTTTGGAATTGGTGTGGTTTTTGCTTAATTCAATCTGAAATGAAATTTTCAAGGTGTCAGAGCGAAAAAAAAAAAAAATCTCAGTAAAAGTGAAAAATTTCTAGTAAAATGTAGAAATAACAAAAACTAAAATAAAAATTTAAGAAATTTTGTTTTAAGGCTTTAAATTGTAAGCAAACTAGAAAAAAAAATAACAACAGATAAATCATTTATCTACGTAAAAACCACATTTTATCTAAGAAGAAACTTTTTTTTTTTCTTTGTTCTATCAAAAAAAAGTATCTTTTATACAAATGAGGATAATATCAATCATATAAAATGGTATTTTTGTCCATTAAATAATATGGAAAATGTTTGTTGGTTTTTTTTTTTTAGATTCAAGTTGAAAAACAAATTAGAAAAGTATGGCAGTACAATCATCATTTGTTTACCATTAGACAAGCAAAAACCAATTCAAATTCATCTTATCTAGTATATCTGAGTTCAATTTCTAATATACATGAATTGAACACATATTTTTTTGTTGTTGTTGTTGTTCAGGATTACCTCAGGTAATAGGCACCTATAATTGTTGTATCTTCAGTAATTAAAAACAACAACATCAAAAAAAACCGAAGAAGCAAAAACTTATTTTGTTAAATGAGAATAATATCTCATGTCTTGTTACCTTAAACATAGGTATCTTAATTGCTTACAGATTTAATGAGTATCTGTCAAAGAAGTTTTTTTTTTTTTTTTTTTTTTGAAATACATTTTCTGAAATGAATGTCCATTGATTTTGGTTTTCCTTGTTTTTATCTTATTTTTGTGGTAAAATTTTATAGATAGGATGACAATTTGAATGAAAGTTTGTTGTGTTTTGTGAAAATTGTTTAATAAATTTTCACTTTTATCATTTAAATCTTTTGTGGAATTACAGTTTGAAAATTATCTAAAAATTTTCGGATAATTGAGATAATTTAAGTTGTTTTTGTATGAATTTTATTTAGTCTGTATGAGAATGGATTGAATAATTTGTTTAGAGTTTTTGGTACACATTTATTGAACTTTAATTTTTTCAGTTAAAAAAAAAATTATATGAAAAAAAGATATTATGTGTGTTTATTAATCGACAAGATATCCTGTAACTCATAACTTGGAGTTTTTACTTTTATTTCTTTATTTTTTTTTTGCTTGGTTTGTTATTTTTCATTGTTATTTTTTGCATTATCATTTTTTGAGAACTCTTCCAAATTTGCCAAATTAAAAAGTTTTAGGTTTTACTTTTAAGTTTGAAAAAAAAAAATTGTTTTTTTAAAAATTGGTTGAAAATTTTCATGAAATGAATGAATTTTTTATTATTCTTACTTACCTGCGGAGCCTATGTTAAGGTAACATTGTATCTAAATGAGAATAAATGATCCTAGAAGAAAATTGTCCCATGGCATGGTCATGTCGATATTAGGAAATCTATTGAGTCATCTGCACTACAATAATCCTTAATCCTGAAATAGGAATGGAAGAAAATTACCCAATGAAAAAATATTTTCAATGATTTTGCTTGGAAAAGTTTTCAAAAAAATTGAATAAAAAAATAAATTTTTTTTTCAAGAAGTTAATTTAATTTTCGAATAATTTTAATGACTGTTTTTTAAAAAGAATCCTTGTATTTCCTTAAAAAAAAAGTAAAACCAAACTTCTTTTCGATTTCTACTTCATTAGGATACTGTTTGATTGATCTTACGGAATCTTCCTACAAAATTTCTGATTTAATTTATCATAATTAAGTGATAAACATCACATAGAAAAATTTACAATGTCTTTTTTTCGATGTGTTAGTGTCCTTCTTATGGAATGAAGTATTTTATATTTAACAAAAACAAAAAACCAGATTTAAAATACATGGATGAATAATCTAAACAGAACTTTAAATTACGAGTATTGTATAATAAAATTTTATCTGATATCAGTGATGTCCTTAAATATATAAGGATACAAAAATTATGCACACATACACATAAAATAAAAAAAATACAACACAGCAAAAAAAAGCAACATATTAAGACTTTTGAATTTTCTCTAAATTTCTTTATCAGCAAAAACAAGAAAAAAAAATTAAAATTTATATTTCCAAGAAACACACATATTTTCTCACATATTTAAAACAATATTTTATATACTATATCTCATACATGTATATATCGCTTACATATGTACACGTTCACTATCTCAAAACACACACAACAAATTCAACTTTTACTGGAAAAAAAGCAAAAAAAAAAAAAAAAACAACAAAAAAAAGTAAAAGGAAAATTGACGATTTCTGAAACAATTTCTTGTGTATTTAGACAAACGGAACAGGAATCTTTGAATCCTTGTAGATTTGTTCAAATAAAAGTATTTAAAAAAAAAAAAAAGAAACTTATATTAACAACACAGTGCTTTTGAGAAATGTATATGTGAAAATATTATATGACATTTAAGGGAGGGAAAAACCAACAGCAAAACAGGAAATAGAAAAAAAAAAATTGTAACTTCAAGATAAAAACGAATTTATGTAGGATCGAAGGATCTTTAAAATAACTTTTTTTTTCTATTTTTTTTTTTGTCTTTATTTTTCTTGTATCATCGATGAGAAAAAATCCACATAGTATTTTTTTTCCAATATATAACTTGTATCCTACATACAAGTGAATTTTCATTTCTTTTAAGCATTAAAAAAGCACACATACGTTAAAAAGGATTTAAAGAAGAAGAAACAACAAATATGTTTAAGGTGTTCCTTATACATTTTCGTATACATATATATTAAAGTCATTTTAATGTGAAAATAAAATGTATCTTTTATCTTTTTTATCCTTTGGAAAGGAAAAAGAAAGTTTTTCTTTCCTTAAAGAAATATTTGTGATATTTTTTTGTTAAGAAAAAGTTACACTGTTTTTTTTTTCGCGACTTCTTTAATATTTTTCCTAGATACCTACATTTTGTTTTAAAACTTTTCCTTTTTTTTTTTTTTGCTGGAAAATTCTTCTCTATTTTTTTTTTCCCTAGTTATCTTGTTTATCCTCTTTGGTATACACAGAAAGTTTTAATTCTTTTTTATGGGAAAATATTTTTTTTTTTTTAAGGATTTTTTTCATCTTGACTTTTAGTGTTTTTTTTTGTGAAAAGAATAAAATAAAAATCGACTTTAATGTTTTTAAAGTGTGCATTTTTTATGATTATTACAATGGAGAAAATCTTTAGAAAATGATTATTGAAAAACAAATTGACCGGATTTGAGTACACTTTGAGAGTTTTTAGGGAAAAAAAATGAAATGAAATGAAATTTTTATTTGAATAGTTTTCGTGGATTTAATGATTCGGAAAGACTTTTTCTTTTAATGAATGGAACGCGTAGTAAGAAACATTCCAAGAAATAGGAAAATTAGAAAATATTTTTCCATACAAATTTATACTTTTAAAGTTAAAAAATTCAAAATGTAAAGCGTAGGTATATCCTTTCACTGCACTTTCGATCAGCAAAGCGCTAGCTCATAAAAATGAAAAAATGGATGGCGAAAAGGAGTTCATGGAGAGCGAAAATTAATTTTAAAAAAATTGACAGGTGGAACGTAAAAAGTAAAAGATGAGTCACAAATAAAAAATTTTGGATTTTTGTTTTTTTTTCAGACAATAGATATCACTCCAAAATAATTTCTAGAATTTTTTTGTCATTTAAATTTAAACTCCTGTCAAAGCATATAATAATTGATGTAGAGTGACAATTTTATTTTTTACGTTAATGAAATACATAAAATTCCACTTTAAAATTTCAAATGAAACAAAATACTGATATAAAGTGTTACAAAATCAAATTCCAATATATCACCTCTTCTGGTTCAAAAGTATTTACAAAAAAAGGTTTCAATTTACTACACCTCATTTTTTTTTTTTAACATCATTGACATATAGAATATATCACATTTAAAATCAAAAACTTATACGCATTACAACATTATCATTCCACCGCCCACAGAGACACATACACTCTTTATTTAGATACATTTTCATATCCCACAAAATATTCCACATAAAAGTCATATTGTGGACAAAAGCAAAAAAAAAACAACTGATTATTATAGACCGCATTATAATAATGTAAATTGTAAATAGCTAAATTGTACCGAAATTAAACCAAAATACAAAAAAGGAAGAAAAAAAATTCATAAAAGTTAGTGTATTTGACTGTAAAATTCACACAAATATAGAGCATACATGAAAAAGGATATTAAATTTTAAATAGAAAAAATATTTTATAATTAAAATTTTTGCCGATAATATAATTTTGTTGTTGATGATTTATTTCATCGTGCAATTAATTGAAGGGAAATTTACTATTTACAAGTATCTGCACTTTTAGAAATACTAGTTAACGGCATTTAATTGAATATACTGTTGTATTGATAAATATGTACCAGTATTGCATTGAATATTCCGTATAACATAGTAAATTTTAATTTATTGTACCGGAACCAAATAGCATACGAATTTAAATGTATACCATACATATATATCTTCTCTTACAAATATATTCTTCAATTAATATATCCTTTTTCTGTACGGTAAAAAATTTATTCGCTAAGCGGTTACAGTTAAGAGGAAAATCAAGTTAAGGGAAAAATTTTAAACAGATCCTATTACATAGTGTAATTTTCTGTTGCTGCTTCACTTAATGAACATAAACAAAGGATATACATACACTGCTATATTATATCCTAGACGAACAATATATATGAATGATAATGGACATGTGAAACATGACTACATAACGGTAAATTGATATATATACGGAAATTTTTCAGTCTGTCGATAAATTGTGTAAAGGATATGAGTAAAATATAAAATGTTCAATATAATTGAGGTGTTGAATCAGATAGTGAGGAAGAGGGGCAGGGGGGGGGGGGGGGGGGGGGTGTGTGTGTGTGTGTATAAATTGGGAAAAAAGAAAAAGAGAGTTTTACAGGTATTTTATGTATCTAGAATTTGAAACCGTCATCAATAATGAAGTGATTTGTAAGAGATATTTGTCTATCGATATCCTTTTTTTTTTTTTTTTTCTAGGATATTCTATTTGAGAATTTTTATGAAATTGTAGATATAACGTTATAGTTTGAACGTTAACGTTACAAAATAAATTAATTTTTATTATCTTCTCTTGTTTATACATCAAAGATCATATATTTTTCAATTTAATTGCATTAAAATGTCCTTGAATAAAAAAGATTTATTTTCTATAGTTGTCATTTGAAATTTGTTTTATATAAAATTTGAGGCATTGAATGTCCATTTAAATGTCACTTTAAATTAAAATTCTAACAAATTGCTAATGTGACATTGAATTTTGTTCATTTTATGTGTGTGTGTGTGTGTGTTTTTTTTTCGTAAATTTTATCCTATTTTTTTTTTCATGTTACAAAAAGAAAAATTAATAGTAAATTAAATTTCAATAAAACCAGGAACTGCATTTAATGGATTTTACGATAACAACAACAACAACAAAATTAATCACAAAATTGCAACACTATTTCTGTTTGTTACATAAAATTTCATTTGCAATTTATTATCCTTTCAAGTTTTATGAGATTTTACATTTTACAAATTAAAATTGAAAAATGTAAAGGATTTTCTATTTATTATTTTGATGGAATTTAAAATTTTTCATTTTAAAAATAAAAACTTTATCAAATAAATTGTAATATTTTTCAAGGATAACAGCTCTCATGAGAAAATATGTTTGTATATATGTCGATTTCATGAATTCGGAAGTTGAATTTCAAAACAAAAAAAAGTTACATGAAAATATAATTTCATTTTCTACGTACTTTTTGCGCATTCTAACTTTTTTTGTTGTTGTTACTGTTTCTAATAAATACATAATTCAAACAGTGAGTGTGAGCATCACAAAAAGTAAGAAAACAAAAATAAAAACAAAAGCACTGAATTTTTAAAAAGTTACTTAATTTTTTTTTTTTTCAGAAGAAAGCTAACTAACTCAATTGCTTTATATTATCCTTAATGATTTTACAATGTCCCTTTTGAGGTTTTTAGCGTAAAAAGTAAATTTTATTTTCTAACTTTTTAACAAAATATACGTGATAGATATAACACGTAATTGCGGTAATTCCATGACCGTGAAAAAAAAAGAAAAAGAAAATAAAGGACGTGGTTTGCGATTTAAATTTTTAAAAGAAAAAAACAAACGAGTGTGAAGTAGGAAGAAAGTGGTCTAGAGGAACTCAAAATATATAAAAAAAAAATATTTTCCAAATGATTATTTAAATTATCCTCCTACGATACGTCTACGTTGTATCGCATTGAACGATACTTCGAAGTAATACAAATTTTGAAGGACGCGTAGTTCAAATCTTTCAGGATATTGTAGGTTAACGGATAATAGTGGTTTTAATCGCAGATATAACGTTTCTAATGGATTTTTTTTTTAAAAATTAGTAAGAATCAATTATTTTCTGTTGCTTGTTCGAGTGAACTGTTGAAAAAAAAAATCCTCTTACTGTTTTCTGCGGACTATCGATATTCTCTAAAAAAAAACTTTATTCTACAGGCCTTATACATAAAAATTGATTTTGAGGTTATTTTATGTACAAATCGCATTTTAGGATTTAATTCGAAAAAATTCTATGAATTTTAACTTTCACATCGATGATTAAATTTTTTTTTGTATCTAATCTTCTTTTTTTAAAAATAAAGAACTTAGTTTTTAAAAAGCTACAACACATTAAAAAATTTATGTTTTAAAAATGATAAATCCTCTAAAAAAAATAATCTAGGGTACTTAAAAATTAAAAGAAATAAAATAAAAACAATAAAGAAATTTTAATAATTTAAATTTCAACCGTAATCTTTCATAATATGTTTTTTGTTGTTACAAATTCTCTACAACTTTTTATACCTAAATTTACACGTATCTTATTATGCAGGTCCCAAAAAATTATTAACAAAAATTTTTCTTCCTTTTTTTTTTTTGGTTTTTGTTTAAAAAGCATAACTTTATTAATTTTGTTTACTTTTTACCTTCATCATAATAATTTTCTAAGTAAATTTTTCACCTTTCACTAACACACATACATATACATATATACACTTAAACTAAATAAACATATTTTTATTTTTATTTTCTGACTAAAGTTGTATAAAATAGTATCTATCTAAAAACAAAAAAGTAATAAACATTTATATATTGCAAAACAAAAACTATTAAAATCTATGAAAATTTTAAAGAAAATAAAGTAAAATTTTTCATGTTAGTTAGTTAGTTTATATAATAGAAACTTTTCGGGTAAATATATGAAATACAGGGTAGACTAAAACAATTTTCAAATCATCTAAACTTCGTGCCACACCACTGACGTCATTTATTGTAATTATAATTGCCACTAGGCCTAGCCAAACCTATATACATTGTGTCGACATAAAGGTTAAAAATAATTTACGCTTTTAAGTTACGACCTCACAGTTACATGTAACGTAACCGACACGACAGATAACGTAATCGTAACACTATCGTTGTCTGTCGGTCACAGAATATATCCAGCAGATATTTCACGTGTTGTCTTATCGACGTGCATTTCATATTTCATACTCAAGTCGATGAGCAAATATGTGCAAAATGGTTTTAGAAAAATTAATTAGTCTAGTGTCTGTCGGTAAGGAGGCCAAGGCTCTTGACGGGCTGTAGCGCCATGGAGTAAGTAAGTGTCTGTCGGTTTAGTACCACTTAGTGTGAATGAAAGGAATTTATTGTTTGTGTCGGTTACGTTACATGTCTGTCATTTCTGTCGTGTCGTAAGTGAGAATTAACCCATATTAGATATTTTTTAAAACTAATTTTTTTTCAATATTGAACATTTAAAAACATGGAAAATTTAGAAAAAGCTCAACTTGATTCAGATAACCAAAAATTTATAATTTTTTTTTGTAGCATTATTACCAAGATATTTTTGATCCATGCTGCAAATAGATAAGTACATTATATGTATGTACATACATATGTCTAGAAAGTGTATATATGTGGTATAAAAGAAAAACAAAATATTAGTAAATGTATATTTTAATTTTTAGTTAAAATTTATATATGAAAGTTTAACGGTTCGTGACCGTTAAAATCTTATTTAAGTTATGAAATTTTAATCAGTTAATTGTTTTAAATATCTCTTCATGCTTTTATTATTATTATTATTATTTTCTGGAAAATATATTTTATATATAAAATGAAAAGAAAAAAAACAACAACAACAAAACAAACAAACAAAAAATTGAAAACTTAAATTACATTTGTTTTTGTTGCTTCTATGTATGTATGTACATACATATATTTGTTTTTCGTTAAAACAAAAACTTAAATTTTAATTATAATATTGTTGTCGTTGTTTGAGTTAATGTTAGGTGGGGGGGGGGGGTTTGGGGACAAAAAAAAGGTTCTTGTAAATTTTCATTTTCAATAAAATATATACAAGTATATTATCATATACATAAATGTACATACATACATATTATTTCTTTACAAAAGATTGAATCTATCGTATTTTGCACAAAACACATAAATCGCAAAGGTATACAAGATGATTACATAATTTTTGAATTTATTCATTTGTTACGTGAACAATTTTCTATCATCACAATTTTTACAAGCAGACTATATAAGGATTAGATTTAATATTATTATGTGTATATGTATGTGTATGTATGTATGTTACATTGAAATTTTTATGTACTAAAATATTTTATATGTTTATTATCCTTTATTAAAAAAATAATAATAATAGAATTTTACCTTGAAAGAAAATATATAAATTTTATTTTAATCGAAATGTTTGTTTTGTTTTTGAAGTTTTTATTTTTTCATAATCCTAGCATATAAAAGATTAATTTTTATGATAAAAATCTTTTATTGGTAGAAATTGTAATTTATTAAGTCTAGAAAAGATTTTTATGATTTTTAAGAGAAAAAAACTGATAAAATGGTGGTGAAAAATGTTATTTATCGAGTAAGATAAGGTAGGCGATAAAAGGTCAGGTTTTTTTTTTTTTTTTATATAAAAATTTTTGTAGATTTTATTATAAATTTTTTTTTTTTTGGAATTTGTAATCCGCATTTTTTTCAAAATTAAATAGGATATGTGTTTCTCATCAATATGACCTTGGTTGTGAAAGAATTTCATTTGTCAACTAAGAAATACAAGACTTTGATGAATCTTATCTTATACATTCACGATTCGCTTGTGAAATTTTTACAAGTTAAAGTTTAAAAATTTATATATACTTTTCATTCCTTCAGCTTATAAACTTTAGCTGCATATTGTTATTTATTTTTTTTTTTTAAATTGTATATACGTACGTTTACCTTTATAACATTTAGTCCTTTTCGTTGCAGTATTATTTTACTAAATTAAAATTACTTTCCCATGAAAAAACTAACGTTCACGTGTAACTTATGAAAAAAAAAATACATATATATAAATAAAAACTAAAAGGATATGCTGAACACATACATACCCGCTCTACTTCATTGTTCACCTTAATTACTTTTATTAATTTGCATTTTTATAATTTTTTCATCCTGAATAAAAATTATTTAATTAAAAAACAACAACAACATATTCTGTTCCTGAATATGACATCACTTTGTGCAAATAAAATTTCTATATTTTTTTTTTTTTTTTTCAATTTTCTATTTTAATAAAATAAACAACAAAAAATCACTATCATTATTTTTTAGAGCATAAAATATTTTTAGTTTTTAAGCCTTTAAATTTTTTGTATACACGAAAAAACAATTTTAAAAACAAAATAACTATCTTTTTTTTTTTTACAACAACAAGGACGAAAAAAACTTTCTAAAACATGTCAACACAAACAAAATAAGTGAAATTTTTCATATTCATAAAAAAAATAAAAAAATATTTACCCTGTATACCTAGATATGTCCTATTAGATCCTTGCAATAACAATATTAAAAAAAAAAATAAAAATAAAAAGTAGCATAATACAAGCAATATTATCCTGAAAGCGTGATGTTAATTAAAATTAATGCTTATAGGTATTAACCACCATCACCGAACCACCATTCAACAACATGTACGTATGATGCATCATAAAATTTTGTACCATATATACGAAAAAATTCCATGATATGATAATATTCAACAGGATATGAGAGCATATTATAAGAACAGAAATTTTTTTTTAAATTATACAAACAGAGCTTACAAACATTATAAAAAAAAAAAAAAAAAAAACATACAGATACACACACTCACACAAAATCAACAAAAACAAACACAAGCAGAAGCAGAATATGCCAAACATACATGATGTTACGTCCTTTTTTTGTTTTTCTTCTCATTTTTATTTTTTGTTCTAGTTAAAGTGTATTAATTTTAATTTTATCTTTTTTTTTTTAATTTTTAAGTGAATACTTAAAAAAGATTGTTTTTCTAAAATAAAATTGAAAAAAAAAATAATAATAATAATGACAAAAAATACTTAAAAACGGAAACAAAATAAAAATGAGTTCAAATAAAAAAAGATACAAAAAAAAAAAATAACAAAATCCTTATTTTTTTTTTTTTTTTTTTTTTTTTAGAAAATGTGTGTGAAAAATATTTTCATTTTTTCAAGTGTTTAGAAAAAAAATTAAAATTGCAACAAAATAAATAAAAAAAAATCCTTAAAAAGAATTTATTTTTTTATTTTTATGAAGATAATGACGAAAATGAGAAAAAAAAAGAACTTCTCATACATACATGAAAAAACAAAATAATTTAAGTACTTTGTCATACAAGTCTAGACACAAAAAAAAAAGAAGATTCTTTTTTTTGGTAAATATTTGGCTATCATTTTTTTTTTCCTAAGGATATTTGTTTAACATTAAAATTTTAAAAATATAATAAAGATACTTTTCATTAAAAAAAAAAAATTGTTTATTTTTTTTTTCTTATTTTATTTGACATTGTAAATTAAAATTTATGTATATTTTAATTATAAAATTTTTAATTAACTTTTTATGAAAATGTAGACTTAAGCTTGACACTGAAATTTTAGATTGCTTCGAAACTAATCCCACTGATGTCTCAAGCCAATGTGTTAACGTTTCTTGTTTTTTTTATATTTTTTTTAGCTTTATCGCTAAAGTTCAAATTCAAAGTAACCGCGTAGCCCTTGTTGGTAACTACTTCCCTCCAGATTGATTTGTATTTTGTTAAGTACTTTCTTTAAGTAGTGCTAAGCTTCTTTTATCGTGTTTCAAATCCTAAATTTCAAGATTATTTTATCCTGGACGATTTATTTCAATTATTTGTATTTTTCCACACTGGCAAGAATTTTTTTTTTTTCTTTTAACATTTTTTGACATATTTCAATCATGTCAGACTTAAAAAAGACGACAAAACATTTTTAACCCTCCAAACAATTTGATCGGAAAAACATCAACTTCATCCGAAGATGCATTTTATCGAAAAGGAAACCTGTTTATTTGTGACACATGAACTTAATCGGAACAATTAAAATCTTCATTACTTAATTATTGTTTCAAAAAACCGTTGTGATTTTTCGCCTAACAAGAACACATTTTTTTATAAATCACAATTAAATTTCCCTTTTAGTTACTAATTTCTCTTTCAATAAGAGCCTAAAAAAAAAACAACAAAAAAATAATTAAAAACTGTAAATTTGTGACCAAACAGAAAGTAAAAGCTTCAATTTGAAAAAAATGAAAAAGAAAACCTGGCAATAAATAATTATCTCAAATTAATTTCATTAAAAGGAATTGAAAAAAAAAAAAAAAAAAAACACGTCACCAATTAAAAAACCTACAATGAATCATTAAAACGAATTCATTCTGAATTAAATTAATTTCAAACCAATTCAGCTTGCTAAACACACATCAGCAATAAAATTAAAATTAAAATAAAAGCAAAGTCAAACTGGAAGCAAAAAAACAAAAAAAAAACAAAAAAACAAAAAAAAAACATAAATAAGAAAAATAAAATTCAAAAAGAAAAAACAGAAAAAAAAATTTAAAAAAAAAAAAAAAAACCTAACACAACAAAAAAATACATACAACATGAAAAAAAAAATGTATGTATGTCACACCAAATAAAAATGTCCTTTAATATACACAAAAAAAAAAAAAATACACCAAAAAAAAAAATTAAATGTATTTTTTCCCTGAATTTTTCAGAAAAAAAAAAAAAACAACAAAAACAATTTAATATTGAGCAGACATTCCCTTCACTAAACAATCAAAGCGCTTCGTTTGCTATTCATTTCACGGGGCATTAACCATCCAACCATTCATCCATTTTATTTTGAAGTCTTTTTTGCTGCCAACAACTATATAACTGTATTAAATATATAAACGGATCGTAGAAGTAGAAGCTAACTCACTTAGCCAAACAATCAAACCTAATACTTATGTATGTATATAAAAAAAAAAATCTACACCCTCTTCATGCACTCTTTCAATATGCATACATACATACATATGTACATCCTTACACAGAAATTCACTGTATATGATGTTGACATTATATTTCATACAAAAACTAGGGGACAAATTATGTTAACCTCTATCGCATCTACATCCACCCATTCATCCCCCCCATTCATTTTTCATTTCATCTATAATCGTTGCAACTTTGTATTAGTGTGTATTTGTGTGTATTTGTGTGTATGTACACAGTACATCAATTTCACTAATCGATTCGGCAAGTCTTTTGAAAAACGATGACATTCTTTTTGAAAGCTTTTTTTTTCCAAAAATTCATTGAACCGTATTTCTCTACTATAAGCAAATTCTTTGTGTGTATGTGTGTATTTTGATTATTTTTTTATATTTTTTGTAGGTAGTTCGTATGGCTACCACATTTTCCACATTTACAAAGAAATTTTTCAATATAATAATGACAAAATGCATAACAGATAGTCTCAAAAATTGAATGATGCAAAAATTAAAATTGCATTTTACTATTGTAAAATTATGTATGTCCCTATTTTCTCTCCACATCTTTTCCACTTCCACCCATTTGCTTTATGTATTGGATATTCATTTTATTCTAGTTTATCTGTATGTAGGTAGAGATATACATAGATACAGATCATTTAGTCCACTTGTTAAGGTTATCATTTAAAAAAAAAAAAAAAAAAAAAAACACCAGATTTTGTTATATTTTGAAAAATAAAACAACAACAAAAAAAAAGAATAAATGAAGGCATTGCTTTAATGATAGTTTGGAAAGAAAACAACAACAACAACAACAAAAGCATGAAAAAAATAACACAAACACACACACAGAATCATAAAAACACGAAATTATGATGACATTTCAAAATTATACAGCAAACGATTAAGGATCTCAATACTTGAAAAAAAACAAAAAAAAAAGGATCTCATCTGCATTGCAGAAGCTTTATCTATTCAAAAAATTGGTAAAATAAAAAAAAATTAATAATATAAAAAGTTTACCATCTAAAGATATTAAATTTCAAAATGCAATTTGTTCGATATAGCTTCGACCAGAAACACCATAAAAAAAAAAATCGAAAAAAAAAACTTTTTTTTTTCTTTCCGACAATTTTCTTTTTTTGTTTTGAAATTACTTTAGGTGCCACATAGCGATGGCGTGCAATAAATATTTTGTAAAGTGTAGAAAAATAAGAAAGAAAGGAAAAAAAAAAAGAATAAAATGAAACAGGACTGCACATTATCAATGCTTGATACATGTTACATTATTAAAAGTTTAAATTCAAGTTTATTTCTTTTTTTTTTTTTTTTGCAAAGAAAAACTTTGTTAAAAAGATTTTTTTTTCTTTTTTTTTTTACTTTCCTTTTAGATAAATCGATCACGTCATATGGTGGTTAATATTATAACAAATTTATTCAAACTGAAAAAAAAAAAAAGTTTTCCTTTTCAAAAAACAAAAAAAAAAAAAACAAAACAAAAAAAGTACATCTCGTGTATAACGTGAAAAGTCAATAAGTTTAATCAAATTCTCAAACTATCCCGAAAGCTTGAATAAAAAAAATAAACTTTATTTCTATGAAAAAAGTCACGATCTGACTGCAGTAAAAAAAAAAAAAATTTTCCCAATCCCATTTTTTATTTCGAAAAACAAAAATAAATAAAATAAAATAAATTCATTTTCGATTACAAAGTCAATTTTTCAGCTTTTTTTTTTTTTTTCTTCAATGCAAAATTCAAAGTTTTGTAACGTTTAGTTAGTTAAAAAACAAACTTTAAAAACTAGTTAAAGGAACGCAATGGTGCAATACACTATATACAACACTATTCACCCACATAAATTCTCTTTACTTTAAAATGCAGTCCTTTTTCGTTCGTGAAATTCCTATCTGTAATTTTTTTCTCTTTTAATTTTAATTTTATTTTATGCTTCAACATTAAAAAAAAAAGGAACAAAAGAAAAAAACGAAGTGAAAAAACCGTTTTTTATGAAAAAATCAGGAAAAGTTTTGAACAAAAAAAAAAAGTTACCAGAAAAAAAAATAATTCCATTAGCCGAGTTCTTATAGTTTATGGAAAAGAAATTATGATGATGATGACGATGGCTACAACAAGGTCGACAACAACTACAAAAATCTTATGAGGATGATGGTGACAATGATGACAGTAAAAGTATTGCAACTTTTATTTATTTTTTTTTATAGAAAAAGTTAACATAGCAGATCCTTGTTGAATTATGTGTATTTAACGGTGATGACGATGATGATTATGCCACTGGAGGATAATACCACATTCATAGTAGGTGCACAGGGATAGTTGCTTTATTTTTTTCTAATTTTCTCATGAATATTTCATTTGAAATGTTATTACGAAAAAAAAAAAGATTTAGAAAAAAATATTGTTTTTATTCACAGGATTTTTTTTCTCAACGGAAAAGTTGTCACTTCAATTGCAAATGGGATTTTAAAAAACAAACAGTCTAAGAAAGAAAACCTAAAAGGAAAGAAATCAGGTGACTCCTTATTGATTTTAAAAAGATTTTTATACATTGAAAACAATACTTAATCAAGTTTATTTCAAAATTTAATATTTTTCATGAGAAATAAATTATTACAAAAATTTATCGTGAATTATATAAATAAGAAAAATTCCAAAAAAAATTTCTGAACCATAATTTTAAACTTTTAATGATATTCTAATCAATATTTATTAAATTTAACCTTTTATTAACCTTTTCCAACTCTCTTAAGAACTTAAAATGAGACAAAAAAAAAATTTATTCATGATCCAAACCAAATTTTACAAATTTCTATCTCAGACTTTATACAGACTATCATCCATTAAATTAGTTTCATTAAATATTTTCATATTAATTGCATAAGGGAATTAATTAATTGCTTTGATTTTCATTTCCCAAACCAAAAACGACAAAAAAAAACAAAAAAAGGAGAGGAAAAGCGGAAAAAAGTACTCTCACCCAAAAAAATAACGACAAAAGTGAATTAATTAAAAAAGAGAACTTGCATGTAATGAAATTTCTAAATTGAATTGGTTTGCAAATATTGAAGTTTTTTGTTTTTTTTTTTTGTTCGTCCTCATTGGTTTACTATTTTTTTGTTTTTGTCCTGTTTCCTTTTTTTTTTCAATAGAAGTTTATTAAACTTTCATGTTACATGTAGTCGTATGTTGAAAGATGCAACAACAACAAACAAAAAAAAAAAGATAAAAACACAGGTAAAATCCATAAAACAAACAAACAACATCAATATTGACAAACAGCATGTATTCCAGCTACTCCTTATTTTATTTGGTTTTTTTTTTCCTCCTTGTACATATTTAATTGACATCAAAGTGATATATTCTTTTTTTTTTTGGTTCATTGTCGTTGTAACATAATGTATGTATGTCGTTTATTTTTTTTTTCTAATGTAGAAAGGAATTAATTCTTCTGTGTACTTACACATTTAATAAGGGAATAAGAAATTAACTTTTAATTTATTTATCGCAAAAGTAGCAACGATAAAGAAAAAGTAACAACAACAAATAAAAAAAAAAAGAATTTTCAACAGATTTTATTAACAAAACAACAACAACAACAACAACTAAAAACGAAGTAAAATACCTTCAAGAAAACTTTATTGCCTTCGTCATTTTGTATAAATTTTCTTGTTCATCAAAAAAAAAAAAAAAATTAACATCATCCATTGTATGTACGTAATACGTAACATATACGTACGGTACGGTACGGTACACCTTTAAAGGTTCAATGTTAACACTTTTAATGGCTATTAAAACAAGAAGTAAAATACTAAATATATTATGTATAACGTACACATACGCAAACAAAATGATATTTTGAAGGCAATAATGAATGGATAAATTAAAAGGATAAAAGGAATATAGTACAGTAGATTCAGTATAACAACATATTTGGATGAATAAAATAAGTGAAAAAAAAATAAGAAAAAAAAAACAACATACATCAGAATTAAAGACACAAAAGGCACTAAAAAGCTTCATTTAAAAATTTATGGCAAGTAAATTAAGTACATACAAAAAAGTGTAAAAGGCTATTAGAGAAGAAGAGAAGAATTTAGTAAAATTATATGAAAAAAAAACAAGAAGGATATTAAAACAAAAAGCAAGTAAATATCAATTCTGAAAGTGTTTAAAGGGTGATAAAGGATATGGCGAAGATAAAAAGGTTCTAGGGCGCCTAAGCTAGAAATTTCGTAAGGTTTTACATAATCTGCTGTTTTTCCTTCATTTTTTAGTAAAATAGTATTTTTAAATTTCGATTTTTCGAAATTAACTTCTTTAAAAACACATTTCTTCAGAAAATTCAAACGTCATTTTTACGCGCTAGTTTAGCGAGGTAGATATCAAACCACAGAAAACTGACTTTTTTTTTTCGTGTTACAGTTTTAATTGCTCAAACATCGAACCGTCGAGTTTATTTCACAAAAAAATATGACTTCGAATGAAAACACTAGTCTTCGAATTAAAGATTTTCGAATTTTTTTTTTTTTTCTTCCAATATTCTTTTAGAAAATTTCAAGAGACGGAAACTTCTTTGTATGGCAAATTGCTTTAGTCTTGTTTTTGAAAAAGAAATTTCTAGAAAATCAAAGAAAGTATAGAAATTTCGCACTTAAATTACATAGAGCCACGAACAAAAGAAAACTTTTGACGATGTCTTTGAAACTCAGGATCACCCTTTACATTCCAATCTTAATTTTTTTTAGTAATATTTTACATTTATTCTCATTTTCTATATAATAATAAGATACACACACATACACATACACTTTTGTTAAATTTTCATCATTAAGGATTTAAAAGGAATCCATTAACACATAAACATAAACTCACCCTCTGTGAGTATGTGTGTATACTACAATTATAGCATCACATTATCCTTTCATCCGTAATTTTTTTTTTTCCCGTAAAAATACACTAAAGAAATATTGTATAACACGAAAATAATTATCGCGTTTTATTAAAAATGCTTAAAAGAGCATAAGAAAATATGTGATTAAATGCGTGTAACACAGAAAATGCTCGAAAAAAAAAACAAATATAAAAAGGAAACCCTTAAAGAGAAGAAAACGAACCAAAAAGGACAAAATAATGAAAAGAAGCAGCAGAAAAAAGAATTATATTAAGGAAATTAAAGAAATTCTTATTATATTTATCGTGTATTGCTTTTTTCTTTCTTCATAAAAAAAAGAACGTATGAATGGTTTGTCCTTTATACAGAAGAAAAAAAAAAGTAGAAAAAATTGGTAAATGATGAATTTTAGCACGTATTTTCTATTGTGTGCGTTCCAATCTAATTCGAATAAGTCAAAAACACACAAGCATGTTAACGTACTTTTTATTAAAGAATTATTTATACTCTATCTTGTTTTATTATTAAATTCATGAACATATTCCTTACTACATAATACACCCATACATACAAGCACATATACGCAAAAATATACGACCTAGACCGTAAATATATTTTGAAAGAAAAAAAAATCCTTTAAAAGTAAGGGAGAACAAAATGAAAATTGTTAAAGGCTTTCTTTCTGATAATGGAAACATAAAGCAGAAAGATGATGAGCTTTCAACATTGACATAATACGTATCACGCATACATACATATACACACATCAAAATTTTTTCCACTGATTTTCTTATATCCTTGAAAAAAATAAATTCATAGAAAACAGGAAAAGCCTATTGAAAAAAGAGGAAAAGGAAGTAAAACGGTTAAGAAGAATGTGTGTTGTTCGTGCTGCTAAGAATAAGGATAAGTACAGAGATTCAAGTTCTGAAGTAAATCGAAAGTTTTCCTTGTTCGAAAAACTGTGGTAATTTATGTAAAAGAAGGTAGCGACTCTGTGTCGTGTGTGTGTGTGTGTGTGTGTGTGTGTGTGTGTGATGTATTTGATGGTTGGGTGCAGTTAATGCTTTAGCCTCAAGGTGTAACTTTTGGGGATGGTGGAACATTGATACTTTTTCAACAGCGTTTAGGAACTTCTTATCCTTCTGTTTCTCTCATCTTATTCTTCTTCTTCTCCTTGTTTTCTTTTACAACATAATATTGTTTTGTTTTCCTCACAAATATATTATCTTCCTTTTTTTTTTTGTCTTGTATTAAATTTGTAAATGTTCTAATGACATAAAACTGTAGGAAAACAATTTCTGTAATACACACTCACATATATGAAACAGGAGTAGGTTAAAATGATTTTAAAAAACAAAACAAACAAAAAAAAAAAAAATGAATAAGGATATAGGCACAAAATGTTTATATGACATATAATATGTTTGTAATCTTTTAACCGCAAATTAAAATAAAATAAGAGGGTTCTAAAATATTTTTTTTATATACATACACTCTACAAACACACTCTTCTATCTACTCTACCAGATATATTATTCTGTTCGAGTATGTTACAAGGAAAACAAAGTAAAAACAAAAAAAAAACAACTAAAATTGTAAGATAAATTTTCAACAGTTTAAAATTACATGCGGTTAAATGATTTTGGTAAATAAAATACTTATAAGTAGAACACCGAATACACACACACACACATATTTCGTTCAACAGTAATTTGTTGTTTTTTAAACGTGATTTTAAATCAAAAATTTTAATTGAGCTAATTTATTTTAAAATGAAAAATTTAATGAAATTAAAATGATACGAAAGAGAATGAGATAGAAATATGTATGTGTGAACCAAGGAAGAAATTGTGTTATGTACATAACAGTACAGTAGAAAAAATTTAATTAAAATTATCGAATTTATTAAATTTTTGAAATTTTACTATTTGAAAATTATGAATTCAAAATATTAACGTGATTTGATATTTTGAAATAAAAGTATAGCTAATGCTTAAAATTTTGCGGTGAAATAATGTTTCTCAGAAGTGAAATACTAATGGTATAGACAGACTAGGAAGCTTAAAAAACTTTAAAATTACTTCGATTTACTTACTGTAGAAGCTAAGAAAAGAAAGACGACATTCGATCAGAACAGGAATCGAACCACTCACCTTTGCCTTTCCGGGGCAATGCTCTTCCCAATGAGCTATCGGATGCCATGTCGCTCGCTGCGACATTTTAATCATTGATGAAGAATACTCAAACCTTCTACATCACTAAAATTTTTAACATGAAAATTAAATGAACCACAAAAGCATGTTCTAGGTCCAGTATTATTTTTACAAAAAATTCTATAGATACATATGCTATTTTATCATACATTTTAAAGAATTAAAGGAACTTGAAGTAATTCTTAATAAATACATTTACTTAGAATTTAACCCTCTGACATCAAAGGAAATGATAAACCTCTTCTGAACCCTTCTGAAATCAGAAGTAGTTCTAGTTTTGGCGACTTTATAGCCTTTTTTTTTTTTGAGTATCCATATACAACAGATCTGTTCAATGGAAAATTTCGAGCTCACTACAAGGAAAAGAAGCACAGAATTGCAAGACTGAAACTTCTAATTTTTTGTGTCCTTTACAAATCTTACAAAATTCTATTATCTTGAAATGTAGTTGATACAAGTCTAAAATAATTATCTTGACAAATCTGTCTGTTTCGGATTACATCGCTGTTCGACCAATTTACTTAATAAACTAATTTTCTAATATCCTTTATCCCTTTTTCTCTTAAAAAGAAATTAATTATAAGCTTTAATAAAATTCTATAATAATTTGAAACTTTTGAAATAATATTTTCGATTTACTTTGTTATGTTATTCCACTTAACAAAATTAGTTTCTTTGAATTTTAAAAAGATATGATATAAAAAACAAAATAACCTCTTTAATATTCACTGAAAAATTTTCAATTTAATTTAAATTATATATTCTATTGAAAGTAATTTTTAAAACCGAATAATAAATTTAAAATTTTCTTTTATTTTTCATTTTTAATTCACTTTTACTTTAATAATATTTTCTTCGAAAAAAATAAAAAAAAATTAACTACAATTTTTTCTCTCTCTTTTTTTTTTTTTCTTTACTTTTACATTTTCTAACTTTTATTTAATATTTTTCTCATGCATGATAAATATAAAATTTCAAAACTCATATGCATGACCATAAGAATCTTTCATTAAACTTTTTAGTAAAACATAACATTTTATATAGAACAAACAAGAAATAAAAAAATAAAAAAACACACACACACACACAATTTTTAATTGAAAATTATATTTTGTACAAGTTATACTTGAAAGCACACTTTTTTTTTTTTTCAAATATAATTTACGAAAGAATAATGTAATTTTTTTTACATTGCATTGATTCTACACGTCTTACATGAACACATATGCCAGTAGAAACATATAGATACACATATGAGAAAAGTAAAATATGAAAGTAAATAATAAGTTTATTTTAGAAAATAAAGTACGAGTATATTCTCAATTTGAATTTAAATTTTGAAGGTTTATTACATAGCACAGACAAAAAAAAAAAACATGTAAGTACTGTACTTACTCGTAGATACAATTTCATATGTATATACGTATACATACTTACTTAGAAAATTTCACTTTAGTATGTTGAACTGATTTCATACGAGTATAATGAGAATATTTGCTAAGAAATCAACATTTAATTTTCAAATATGTGCAATTTTGTTTAAATATTGAAAGTTTTGGATGATGACGATGACGATGATGATAATAATGTAGATTTTTTGGTATATTTTTCTTTAAAAAAAAACCACAAAAAAAAAAAGGAAAAGAATAGAAAAATTTTCTCATACATTGCTGAAGGTAGATACTTTGTTAAATCTTGTTGAATTCATTCAAAAAATACATATATTAAGTATATGCATGAATAAATATTTTAATAGGAATATATATACTCATACAAACATAAATGTTAAAAGTAATTCTAGAATGCTAATTTTCATGTGTTTTTCTTATTACAAAAATTGCATTTTAAAATGTAACACAAAAAAAAAAATCTTAACTAAAATAAAAGAAAATAAAATTTATCATGAATTATTGTTTTTTTTTTGTTTTCATTCAAGCAAACAAAAAATGAAAATTTAAATTCAAAATTAAATGTCGTAGAAAATTTTAAAATATTTGTTATAAAAGTATTTTTTCTTTTTTTTTTTTAGTATTTCAAGAAAATTAATTTTAAATGTTTTTTTTTTTTGTTTTTGCTTTTTGAAAAAAAAAAATAATTAAGAACATTTGAGAAAATTTAAAATATGAAGGACGAGATCCCTTTCTTTGAATGGTTGTTTTCTTTCTATTTTAAATTTTAAATTGGTACATTTCGTCTGATAATTCATTCACCTGTCAGTCTACTCAATTGTCAATTTGTTTATAGGGTCAATTTCAATTTGTATGTTAATTGACTTGTTTCGTTCGATCGTCTTCAATTTGGTACATTGTCATTTCTTTCACTTATTTGTTAATCTACTCATCTGTCAGTTCATTCTTCGGTTATTCTACTCGTCTGTCAGTCTATCCCGACAACCAGTTTGTCATTCTGTTAGACCCATCCAATTGCCAGTCTATCCACTTTGCAGTTCATTCGTTTGTTATTCTAAAGGACCGTTAGGTCATCTATCTGTCAGTTTGTTTATATTTGTATTTTTGACAGTCTTTTTAATCTATTCGTCTACCGTGTCTACTTGTAAATCTTTTCAAATCATTTTGTCATTTCATGTAATTTCTAAGTTTTTAGCCCATTATTTTTATTTATTTACAAGTTTCAATTCAAAAACAAAGCTATAAAATCTTATGTCTAACTTGAGAAAAAAAAATTTACTCCCTCAAGTCGAAAGAATTTTAACAAAAAATTTCTTAATTGCACAACAACAACAAAAAAAACGAACTTAAAAACTACAGTAAGACTGAACAATAAAAATTAATTATTAATTAAAATTAGAAAATTTTGAAAAAAAAACTAAAACTTAAAGTAGAAATTTTCAATAAAAAAAAAAAACAGAAGAAGAAAAAAATAATAAATTTTCCCATAGGAAAAAAGTTCAAAATAAGGCTAAATTTTATTTGTACGAAAAGATAAAATTTTCACAATATAAAAATTTTTTTTTTTTACTGTAAATTAAAAAATGCTTAAAGGTATTTTATAGTCATCAAGAATTTTATTTTCTTAAATTACTTTTTTTTTTTTTACTTTAATTCTTCGGAAAAATAAAAAAGAAAAAATTTCTGTTATCAAACTTTTACAATATGTTTTTCTGTTCATTTCTTGAAATGTTAAAATTTTCAAATAAATTTAACTTTTTGAGGGTATTTTCATTCATTAAAAGAAGAATAAGAAACACAAAAAAAAAAAAAATGAAAAAAGTTATGAGTAAAAGTTTTAAATTAAAAACAAACTTTTTGTGTTTTTAATTGTCCAAAAAATATTCATTGGAAAATACATTTTTTCAAGAGCTTTTCTTGTTTTTGTTGTTTTTCAAATAAAATTCGACTTTATTGAAAAATTCTTCAATTTTATAGTTTTTCTTTACATTTTATTGATTTAGTTGAACTTTTAACAGCCAAGTAAGTCAGTGTGACAGTTAAGCCTATGACACATAGCATAAATAGACCTTGGTTATTTTGACAGATTAGAATTGAATTGAACTAGTTTACCGACAAAAGTTGTTGAATTAATTTCAAAGTTCTTTTTTTTTTAATCCTGTCACTTTGTTTTTGCATTCTACTCGTAAGTAGCTTAGTGACCTAAGTTATGACAGAATTGTAACTTGTCCAATTTGGTTGTACAACTTTTGTAAATTTTTAAATTTAATCCGACCGTTCGACAAACTTGAAAATTAGTCTGTCGACCAGCCTACATATTATACAGTTTTAATCTATCTCGACCAGGTTGTACAACCAAGTTGGACCATCTGTACTTAGAATACACATACATTTTCTCAACAAAAATAACAAGTTTCCAACTTGATTATCCACCATAATCGAGCTATGTATGTATATGATTAAGCTCCACAAATTTTCTTAGAATATGCAGTTATATTGGTACGCTATTCCATTTAAATGCTTGATCTATAATTGAAAGCTAGAAATAAAGCTCACTTGACTTATCTTTAGCTGAAAATTACAACGGTACTAAGAAACTTTCAAGAAATCAAATTTCGAAAATTATTTATTAAAAGATAACGAAAAAATCAAACTAGGTATAGATACCTGAAGTACATCTTAGCAATGTGTCGAAGATTATGGACTTATCCAAACAATTGATTTAATTTTCTTTAAAAAAAATCTCCTCCACTTCTTCAAATTTTTTTAAAATTCCAATTAACACTTTCTTGAATAATTTTTTAATATTTTTCACCTGAAAAAAAGAAAAAATCTGAAACTTTTAACAATATATAGATTTTCTTTAACAGCAAAACTGTATTTTCATACAACATGATGGACTTTAAATGTAATTTACATTAAAAAAAAAAAAACACGTACAAAAAACTTGAATAAATATTTTCTTTTTAACAAAATCACCACCCACCCACTCTTTTCATTTTCTTATTCATTTCACCTTTTTAAATATTCCATAAAATTTCCACAAAAAAGAAAAATTTTCTTCAACACAATAATACTTAATAATTGATAAAAGTTTTCTTAATGTACTTACTATAAAATTTATTGAAACAAATCAATTTTATATTGATTTTATTTTCACTTCATGAATGTTAAATTTGCTTGTCAATTTGTTTAATGTACACATACACATACATTGTTACAACAACAACAACAACAACAACAAATAGGATACGATTCGAAGAACGTGTATTTTGTATGCATTTTTTTTTTTGTTGTTGCTAAAATTCGTTATAGAATATAAGAGAACTTAAATCAAACAGATGTTTTAACTTTGTATTGAAATAAGAATTTATTGTATTCGTATTATTCGCCTTTATCATTTGAACCATTCAAACACCCACCCACCTACATAACTTCAAGAGGAATGTATATATTGCTAAAAAAAAACTAATGATATTGATTTTCGTAAATGAATTGTATTGAATGAATTTTCTTATTTTATTGTGTAAATTTTATGTCATTATCATTTTCAATTGTCATCAATAATCTAACACATACACCACACACACATACATACACCCACACATATAATATACAATACATATAGTTTACATACCCTACATTAAACAAAAATTATATCTTTCATAAGGATAATCTTGTATATATACTCAAATAAACTTGTATTTATGTATTTTGTGCGGTCATTCATGTTGAATTTAAGTTTTCTTTTTATTTTTTATTTATTTATTTTTTTTTCCTTCTACAATGTTGGAAAATTTAAATTGCAAAATACACATCGTCATTGGTTTTATTCATCGGTTTTTTTTTGCTTTTTTTTTTTTAACTTCAATTGAAAATAAATGAGAAGAAGCTTTCAACAATAACTTGGTAGTAAAAAGTTTTTTTTATTATGTGATTGGTCTTTCTTTTCTTTTTTTAAAGTTCAATATTCTAATTTTATTTGAATAATAATTTACAGTTTTGAAAAGTAATGGAAAGAAAGAAAAAAAAATTAAGAACTTATGAATTGTAAAATTATTTTCAAATAAAATTCAAGTATGATGGAAAAGTTTTTTAAGTAAGTTTATTGAATTTCAAGGATGACAAGAAACTTTAAGAAAAATCTTTGAAGAAGTTTTCTTTTTTTTTGTGTTCTAAATTTAGAAAATTGAAAAATACAGTAATTGTACATCAATTTCGAAAAAATAAGGACATTTTTTCTCCTTCACATTCATACTTCTATATTTTTATATTCGAATAACGGTACGTTAAAAAACTAGACTTAATTTGTTAGTTAAGAAGGGATGTTAGAAGGGATTCTATTGGACTTTAAAACATGTCTCTATTGAAATTATGGCCAGTCGTATAACGGAATTTATTATATTTAAATAGAAAAGTCATTAAGCTTTCGTCTGTACCTTTCAAGCTTTATTTTTTTTATCACCAAGATCTAGTCTCCAATCTTCAAGCTCTTCAAATTTTTTCTAATTCTTAAAGCTTTTCAAAAATTTTGTTGACAACAGGAATTTATAAATCACGTGCACTGCAGGATATTTCACTTAATCCAATTTTTTTTTTTCATTGAAAAATTTCGTTCTTAACATTTATTGTTGTAATTCATTTTCTCAAATTAAATATCTCACCCACAGTCTTTTTTATTTCCTCCTAAAAACAAAACAATACAATTAAACACATATTTTCTTTCATTTATTTTTGTACTAGAAAATTTTTGTATCCAAGTTGTAAGTATGTAATTGTTTCACATATTTCCTCAACAATTTATTATTCATGTTATTAATTTCCTTCTTTTCATTAAAAAAAAAAATTCTTTCTCCATTTTTTGTTTTTTTTTATTAAATTTTTTTTTTCTTCATCATTTTTTATACAAAAAAATTGGTCTTTTGGGTGTAATTGTAATTTCATTCGAAAAAGGAGGATCAAGAATTTTTCTCTTTTCTTTTTATTAATTTTTTTTTTTTCAATCTCTCTCCTTTATTATTATCTTTCATTCTTTTCTTGACAACAAAAATCCTTTTTTTTTTTTTTAATACAAAAAAATAAAAGAAAATTATAGGAGTACATAACATCACCACATACTTAATCATATACAGATGAGCTGTTGCTGATTTATTCCACCTCATACATTTACCGTTATTACAAAAGGAAAAAAAAAAAAACAGGATATGAAGAAAAAAAAAACCTGTATAGCTACATACTTTCACATATCCTTTTTCTTATTATTTTCTGTTTGTGTTTGTTTTTTCTTTTTAATATTTTCACTTCATTTTGAATGTCAATAGGTCGAAATTCATATGTAATAATTTTTTTTTCTATTTTCTAAAAAAAAAAATGTTGAAAAAATAAAAAACAAGAATTGAAATGAGAAGTAGAACAAAAAAAAAAACAAACAAAATATAAGCCTCAGGACGCCACTTATCACTTCAGTACTGTGTTAAGGTTCTTTTTGTTTTTTTTTCTTTTTTGCAGACATAAACTATGAATTGATTTTCTTGTTCTTTTTTTATTTTTGAGGAAAAAAAAAGAAGAAAAACATGATTTAGAATATCTTGTATCCGAAGATTATTTTCCATTCAGAAAAAAAAAAAAAAGTAATCATAATTTTGATTCATTCCTTTTTCTTTTCTCGCTTTTTTTTTATTCCTTCTTCCGTTGTAAAGCCACCACACATATTTTCATTATTGATTTAACAAACGTGAATCGTAAATAAGAAATAAGATTTCTTTTTTTTTTTTTTTTTTTTTTTGAAAGAAAAAATATACTCCTTAAAAAATATCTTTTATTCATAATTTTTTCCCAAAATGAAAATTTCAATAAATTGAGAATGAAAAAAAAAAAAAAAGGTATTATTTATTAGTGTGTTTGTGTTTGATGAATATTTCTCATATTATCCTTATTCTCAAGTTTGATGGATAGAAAATTAAGTAAAAAAAAAAAATAAAAATAAAACGAAGAAAATTTTAAAGATACTTTTTTTTATAGAACGTATGTAACATAAAAATCTTAAAAGAATCTTTGAAAAAAAAAAAAAACAGACAATATGTGAAAATGAAAAGTGATGTTCTGCGGAGATATCATAATGAAAAGGAAAAAGAAAAATAATGTTTGTTAAATAGATTCATCGATATTTAAAAAAAAAAAATCTCTATAGAGTTAGCTGATGTTCTTCAAGAAAATAATCTCTGCATTGATTAATGACCTTTTTGTATTTATCATCATCATCTTTTTATTTTCACTTATTTTTTTTTTTTTTTTTGAACACATACAAGTAAAATATATAAGGTATTTGTTTTCGAATCACTGCGCTTATCCTTGAACATGTTTTTACTTGATTGAGTTCTGGATACAAGAAGAAAATAAGAAAAAAAAAATAAAAAAGAATATCTTTTGCAAAATATCTTGTTTTTCAATGATAAGTGATATGTGTTTCTTATATTCTTTTTATTTATTTTATTTCACATAATATATCACATGTATGAATATTTTTCAAGGATATATACATATGTGTAACAATATATTTGTTTTTAATCCTTAGAAGAAGAAGAAGAAGAAGAAACAGTGATTTGAAAGAATTTAAAAAATAATGAGAAATACGAAATTTAAAAGCTCTTGGAATAAAATGACGATGTAATATTTAATGCGACGATTAGGATTGTTTCCGTTTACAATAAATACGTTAAAGGATTTTTGTAACAAGTATTTTGTAAATCATTCGAAAATTTTAAATGTTCAACAAGAAGGCTTTTTATTGTAAATTACAGCAAAAAAATAAGCTAAAGCTTAAGCTTAAGATTAAACTGAGAATAAGAATTCAATTATTTCTTACGCTTTAATTTTTTACACTTTTTTTCTGATCCATATTTACCGTTATGATTAAAATTTGTTGTTTTTTTTTTTGTTTAATTTTTTCCTATAAGTCTTTCACAGAAAAACAGATTTCTTTCTTTTTACATAAAAGTTGACTTACTTTGAAGACGCTACTAAACTTATTTCCTTATTGCCAGTTTTGAAGTCCTATAGGTGAACCATAACTCCTTTACATAATCCTTCTATCTCTACCCATCGAACACATTGTCTTATATTCTGTTACTTTCACTTTTTCCTTAGGCCTAATTCAACATCATCTATCCCTACATCGTCTATCTCTTTTCCTTGACCTTTCTCAATGTTTGCTTTGAAGATCCGTCTTTTATTCTATTCTCATTCATTTTTACTATTTGGCCTAGCCATCTCATTCGTTGACATTTAATACAAAAGACGTCAAAAAATGCTTTTTTTAAATGATCTCCAGATAATATTCTTTTTTAAAATCTTGATCCGCAACGAAAAGTATAGTTTTTCTCATAATGAGCCGATAAAAATAACAGTATCCTTTTTCTATGAGTTATTTGGACGTAGTGAAATAAGAAAAACTAGTGAGAGAAAGATCATAAGAAGCATTCTATCAACCATCATAAATATCCTTATATCGCGCAAAAACGTAAAATAATTTTTTCCACATTGTCCTACTTTTTCAACACGCTATTACAAAATATCCTGTCGTTAAAAAAACTGAAAAAAAAAATACATCTTATTCCCTGTGGCAACACATATTAGCATCATTTGGAAAGAAAGTAAAAAAGGAAAAACGTAAAATATAAAGTTTGTCCATTAGCATCATCATTTTTCCTCATAAGTAGAAAAAACAACAACAACAACATTTTTAATACTTTTTAACACCTTTAAACAGATTTTGTGTTTAGGATATATTTTTTTTCTTTTAATTTTTTTTAACACTTAATTTTTTTTTTTTCTTAAAGTCATCAAGTCTATTAAATTTTCATTTAAAAATCTCTGTTGGAAAATTTTCCTTTTCACTGTATTTTATTTTCAATATTAAAACAAGGATTAAAAAAAGATATTTCAAAAAATTGAGCAAATATTTAAAGTTTTTTTTTCGTCTAAATCTTCTTCTTCTTATTAAATCCTTTTTTTTTTTTCAAAATAGAAATAAAATACAAAAAAGAATAAACGATAAGTTTAGTAAATGAAAATGAAAAAACAAAAAAAAAAAAGTAAATGAATTAATGTACATAAATGATGATACTTAGATAAAGGATCAAATAAAAAAATCATGTTTCAAATTAATGCAACTAAATACGTTTTATCATGTATAGTAAGTTTTTATCATATAAGGTAAATTACGAATTTATATTTTATGAATAAACTTGAAAGTATCCTTTTCATATATTTTCTATGTCAGATAAGTACATAATATCATTTTTTTGTGAAATTTTGTTGTACATGTACAAATTTTATCTTCTTTTGTTTTACATGTATATATCCTTTTTTTTTTTTTCTTCTATATTTTCTGCAATACAAATAAGAAATTTACACAATGAAAATTTCAAAATTAGGTCAAGTATCATTCATCATCTAGAATTTAAGTGAATAAAATGAGTGGTTAACTGATAAATTTTTGTTTGTGTGTATGTGTGTGTTTTCATTTATTATTATTATCCTGTGTATATAAATATTTAGTTAGTAGATTTTAAGGAGAAAAAAAAAACGAAGAGAACTAACTAAAACGTAATACAAAATTTTTAATTTAGACAATAATAAGGACATACAACAAACAATATTTGTTTAAATGGTAAAACAAAAGACACCAATAATGAGTCTTGGCTTGTCAAAGTTAACACAATTCGTATCACAAAATATAAAAAGAATATTTAAAATCTTCAATAAGTCAAACTCTACTTATCAATTCTGCTGTCCAATTAAAAGTGCAATAAAGAGATATTTCTACACTTAGACTGATCTAATTAAAAAAAACATCCGTACTAAAATCATAGTATTTTGAAAAAGATATGTTCAAAAGGTTCAATGAAAATTTTAAATTCTTGTGACAGTGAAACAGTACCGATTACCTCCTACCACGCATACCGCATTCTTTGTTTGTTCCAACAACATTTACCACTTTGTGTATATCAACCTGTGAAAATAATAGAACTCTTCTTCAACGATTTTTAATAATAACATCCTGATGTATCCTGGAAAGAACTTTTAATTTTTCAAAGGGCTTTTTTACGAAAAAAAAGTCATGAAATACTCATACTAAAAACCGGCAAACAACAAAGGGTGTCGATTTAAAAAGAGAAAAAAACAATTTGAAGTACAAAATATATTACAACGTCTCATTACTGATACCATTTCCCTATACATATTTATGTATTTTATATTATATGTCATCTAATGAATAACTATGTACAATTAAATTTTCAAAATGTTTCATTCCATTATATGAAAATATAATCTTACAGAATTATATATATATTAACTTAGAACGTACACATACATACATACATATAGTATATATCACATTTAAAGAAAATTTACTGAATAAGAGTACTATTTTTTTTTTTTTCATCCTTAAGTACTCTCGGGAAATTAAGTTGAAAATTTTCAAAATAGAAAATTGTAAAATATACATTTTTTTCCTTCTATTTTTTTTCCTTCTTGTTTATAACAATTAAAAGTTTAAGAATTAACTTAAGTTTGAAAATTTTTTCTGTATTTCTCTTGTGTAGGTGTATGTGTGTGTGTGTGTTTATTTTTTTTTTGGTTTAAAATTTAAGTTTGTTATTTAATTGCGGTTTCATTTTAATTCTATACATGCACCATAAGAGTTTTTTCTTGGTTTTTTTTTTTTTTTAATTTTAAAATTTTTCTAAGGACTAATTGAAGAAGAACGTATATGTTAGCTAAAAATAGATTTTTTCTCTTTTTTTTTATCTTAACAAAAAAAAAGAATATAAAACAGAAAATAAAGGTTATGGTTTTTTTAAAAAAAAAAATAGAAAAATAAACTTGTAATAGTTTTTTTTTTTTAGAATAAAAAACAAGAAATGGGAAAAACATAATAAATTAGGAGCAAAATAATTATGTTAATTTACATAAACTACTTTACATTGAAAAACAAAAAAAAGAAGAAGAAGATGAAGAAAAAAGGAATAATATTTTGATTGTTTGGGAGTTTTGTTTTTGTGAATTTTGAAGAATACATAAATTAGAATGTCCTTCGAATGTTTTTTTTTAAAAGAAAATGAAAAATTAGATAATGATAAAAAAAATTTTAAATAGAAGGATTTAAATGTCCTTGATATAATTTAATTGATTCAAAATAATTTAAAAATAAATTCATTGTTGTCAAAATGAATTGATGCACTTAAGGTTGATGAGATTTTATGTTCTAGTTTATCAAAATGAGACCCGAAAGAACTCTATGAAACAACCGTGACCCGGAAATAAATAAGCCTAAGAGTATAGCTTTGGCAGGCGTGAAGGATGGTAAAGCTTGTGTAGTAGAGTTTAATTGAGAATTAAGCGAATAAGGAGAATTAATATGTAGGAGGTTTGAGTATTCTTCATCAATGATTTAGGTGGTAACTGAGAACAGCAAACGACATGGCATTCGGTAGCTCAGTGGTTAGAGCATTTCTCCGGCAAAGAAAAGGTTCCGTGGTTCGATTCCCGGCCGAGTCGAATGTCGTTTTTTCATGTTTTTCAGTTACTATAAATAAAAAAAAATTTATGAAATCCACAATAAGGCCATCTCGCTAGAGGGGAGATTGACGAAGTAGAAGATTTTATTTGTCAGAGGTCAAAGAAATTTCGTATGATTCGTAAAATTGAATTTTTCAACTTGAAAAAAAAAAATAAAAAATAATAATAACAAAATGAGTAAATATTTGTTTCATGTTTTTCTTTTCTTTTTTTTTTTTTGTATTCTTTGAGAAAAATCCATACAAAAACATAAAATTTCCTTTCAAAATAATTTATTTCCAATCATTATGCCTTTTGATCTTATTGCTTCTCATCAAAATGCCTCAAGAATAATTTATTTTTTTTTTTTTTAATATTCTTTTTTGTTTATTCAATTTCTCTGATTTTATTTCTTAAAACTAAAAAAAAAAAAAAAAAAAAAAATAAAATAAAATATTGCTCCTAAGCATTTTAAAAACTTTTAACTGTTACGTAGAATTTTTCATCTTTTATATACATATTTACGCTTCAAGTTTCCTTTTAAATTATTTATACTTTTTCAACATTAACAACACAAAAAAAAAAAATACATAGAGAATTTTCTTTTATTTCGTAAATCAATATTTTCATTTTTCATAATTTTTTGTTTTTTTGTATGTGTGTGTGTGTGTGTTTTTATCCATTCTCAGACAGATATCATAGAGAACTTCTGCTAACTAAATTGCGTATTTTTATTGAAAAAAAATAATAATAATAATAATAATAATTTTAAATTTTAATATTTCATTAATTTCCTCATTTTTTTTTTTTTTTTTTTTTTTTGAAATTTCCCTTTTTCTGTTTCTTTTTATTTTTTTGATATCCTTTTTTATCATTTTTCGTTCACATTCTCTTTTATTATTTTTTACTGTCTTTTTTTTTTTTCTTCCATTGTACAACTAATATATACGTACATATGTATTGTAGTTTGCTTTGTACGCCTTTTTTGTTACTCATCCTTATTTATTCTTTACAAGAATAAATACACTTAAACCAAATAAACAACAAAATGAGGCGAAAAATAAATCAAAAAATGAAAAAAAAAAAAAAAAGAATAAAAACAATAATAAATTTAGAACAAAACATTTTTTATCATTAATCTTCTTTGAAGTGTTTAATTTTTTTGGGGTCACGTCAAGTGGACCATTTAAATTATGACATAACTTTTTCAATAAAAAAAAAAAAAAAAAGGACTCTATCAAAAATTGTTGAAAAAAAAAAAAGCAAATAAAAGCATTTTTTTTTTCTTTATAAAAAAAAAAAAATAAAAAAAAACATTGTTTCAAAAAAAAACATAATAAAATGCCTCAGAAAAACACAATTTTTTCTACGTTATTCTTGGAAAATTTTTCAGTACATATACAAAATTTATTAGGTTTTGTTTTTCCTTTATTTTATTTGTTTACTTTTTTTTTTTATTCACTAAATTTAACTACAACAACATAATCATTCATTTTAAAACGAAAAGTAATATTTCATCATATTCCTTTTTCTTTCAGAGCACACAAAAATTGAAAAGCATCATCATCATCATCTTCATCATCGTCATTTACAATTCTCATAGAAAAGTATTAGTACTCCTTTTTTTTTTTTTTTTTTTGGAGAGAGAGAAAAAATAATATTTAATATACAGCAAGGATATATAGTGAAAATATATAAATAACAAGGACGAAAAAAAAAAAAAACTAAAAAAGTCAAAAAAAAAATGTTGTTGTATTCTGTTGAAGTGAATTAGTTGAGATATTAAATTTTCTCTGTACATTTGTTGTTTTTTTTTTTTTAATGAAAATAAAAGGAAATAGGATACACTAATTCTTCTTCTTTTTTTTTTTCTATTTTAAAAGAACCTTCAGGCTTTATTTTATTCTTTACAATGAATTTTTTGTTCTTTTGCAATAAAAATGAAAAAGTTTTTTTTTTTTTTCTATTAAATTATGAAAGGTTAAAAATTTAACAACAATAAAAAAAAATGTTCTATTTTTCTTTTTTCTTTTTTTTTTTTTTTATTTGAAAATTTGATATGAAAGTGCAAAAAATTTATTGTTGTTTTTTATTAAAATGTGGAATAAAAAAAAAAATTAAAAACAAAAAGTATCTGTTTCGTGTTTCAAAAATGAAAGGTTTCTGTGTAGTTTTTCATTTGAAATGAATAAAAAAAAGTTTATTTAATTTTTAGTAATTGATGTACTTCAGAAGGAATATAGTTCAACTCTATAAAATTGAAAAATTGGCTCTTGTGAAATATATACTTGAATTGAGCCCTTGAATAACATTTTTTCTTTTTTGTTGTAAATTTTAAGCTCATAATGAAGCAAATAAGAGAAATAACAACAAAAATTCTATCACAATAGAAATTTTTAACGATTTTTTAAAAATTTATCTGTTAACTAAGCATTGTTAAAAGAAGTACAGCGCTGGCACATATAAAAAGGATAAAAGGGGAATATGATCATTTTTAACCTTCTATTTGCATCATCGATAAACTCTGTAAAGGACTGACTTTTATTGTAGTTTTAGAAATTATCAGGTATTTTTTTTTTTTGATTCGAAGAAGACAATCTGAAAATAGAAGTTAAAAAAGGATTTTCAAAACTTCTAAAAATTTTCAAAACAAAACATAGCTTACAGGGTAAAAAGGACAAAGAATGAAATATACGAGGGACTTTATATAGGTGCGAACTCTTGATCAAAACTATTTTTTTAACTCAAAATATATCAACAATTTAAAAACAGGAATGCACTGATCCTTACGATCTAGTCTAATAAATAAATAAAAAAGTTTTCATTCCAATTTATTTTTCTTCCAATCTTCAATCGAAATTTTCGATTTATTTTCCACTTATTTGTTTTCTCTGTCAGAAAAAGGATATATACAATTATACTCTAGAATTACCCAAACGAAAAATTTTTCAAAAAAAGCAAATTTTCTTACTTATTTTCCAAGAAAATTTTTATAAATTTGATACTTTTTTCACTCTCTTAAATATTTTACATTGAAAATAATATAATACATGAAAAAAAATATCATATGCAGATATCCTTGTTATATTACATACAAGCAAATTTAAATATGAAATTGAAAAAGACATCATAAAAGTGTATTGGAAAATTTATAAAATTTTATATTAGATTTTTTTTTTTTTTCTTTTAATTTTTCATGTTCAATGAATAAAAACAAATTTCAAGTAAATTTGAAATTTTACACATTACCTACTTTTATAGAATACATATTCAAGAACTTTTTCTTTTTCGATACCAATAAATTGCATAAATGCACATGACATTATGTAAGAAGACATATTTCACTATAAATTTTTTTTTAAAAAAAATGAGCTTTACCAAAGAAATTTTATGTTTGTTAGCTTTTAGAACGGAAATAAAAATTTACAACTGCAATATTATACAATTTTGAAAATTTGAAAAAAAAAAAAAATAAATAACATAAAAATTTTATATAGAAATCCTTCAAAGGACTTATGCATTTGACATACCGACTTTACAGACATTTTTAAATAAAAAATACATTTTTTTAAAAAAACGGAATTTTTTTTAAATATTTTACAAGTTAATTTATAAAAAATTTGCTACACAATAAACAATTATATCCTTTTTAATTTAACAAGCCAAGAAAAATAAACAAAAAGGACTAAGAAAAACAAAAATGAATAATGAATTTCTTCAAATGATAATTGTCAGTTAACATTTTATTCAAAAAAGTTCACATTAATTTTAACGGTAAAAAAAATGCATAAATATTTCACATTTTTTATAAATAAATTCATGTCCTGCAATTACTTTAAATAAAATACAAAAAAAAAAAACTAAAGGAGAAGAAAAAAAAAAAAAAACACCAATTCATTTGAGAAAAGGATACGAAATACCATGATAATACACTAACAGTTGTATATGTAATCCTTAAACACAATTTAGCGAAAAAATAAAAAAAAATAAAATTAACGAAAACACTATAAAAATTCATTTTATTCCTTAATGATTGTCTAAGGACAATATCAACATAAATATAACAACACACAGGACATATAATGAATATATGTATAAGTAGATATAGGATGGCGTACGTACGTAGTAGTTTAAGTAATCATCCGCATTAAGTTACAATAAAAATTTTTATCTTCGGTAATCTCATTTCATTAAAGTCATTTTTTAAAGCAAAGCAGAGGAGGCAGGTGGTAAGTTTAACTTATTTATGGTGTGAGTATGGTACGATTTTAAAAATATATAAGGACTAACTGATTTCAATAATAGCAAAAAAGAATACTGATGTTGAGACTTATGATTAAAATTAAGAGTGGAATTTACTGAATAAAATATTTTGGGGAAAATACAATTTTTTGAAAAGCCTAAAAGTATGCTGAATTATGCATTAGTCTTGCATATACCCTTTCTGCGGAAGGACTAAACGATTTGTCTTGGTTTTTTTAATTCCTATTGGTTTTCCTATTTAATGTGACACAAAAAAAATACTCAATACTGATTTTGTAATTATCCTGAATCTTGTAATCTATTTCTAAAGAGCATAGGATTCATCCTTAATTTTCAAATACTATCTAAGGTATACCTCATTACGTCCACTGACTCCTGTAAAAATGATCTCATTGTTTTTCATTTCCTTTATTCTTCCTTCCATTCTATTCAGAGTTCATTGAACTGATTAAATGAAATTACTCAGCATTTTCTTAACTTAGATTACCAACAAACAAAAACAACACAAAAATAAAGAAGATTTGTTTCAATTTCCCTACTATTTTATCATTTTTTTTGTTCTTGTATCTTTTCTTTTTTGTTATTTTGGTACGTCATATATCTTAAAAGCTTTTCAACACCTAATTATGTGTGAAAGTAATTTAGTTTTTTTTTTCTTGTCTCATGCACAAAAAACAACAACAACAAATGGTGTACAAAAATAGAAGACAATATTTTTGTGTTTTTCACAAATTTTTTCTTCCTTTTTTTTTTTTTTTTGTTGTTGATTTTATTGTCATTGGCACGGTTACTATCTAATGATACAAACTGTACCACTATTATTCTTCTCACTACTTCAACATATATTTTTTTTTTCCTTGTTGTTTTTTATCTTAGGTTAACCTTATCCTTTGAGCAAAAAACAAAAAAAAATCTTTCTTATTCTTGTAATATTTTTTTTACCATTTCCTGTGTTTGTGACCCTCAAACCATGATGTTTCCATGTTTGGATTCATTAGAAAAAGTGGTTTTCCTTATACATAATTTTTTTTTTCTCTAGCTTCGTGTCCTTTGGGTTTTTCTTTTTATTTCTGTTGTATTCTAATATGGAAAGATGTCGTTTTATTTTATTTTTCCTGGAATACCACCACCGTTACGCAAAACACTACTATACTAACTGTTCATTTTTTTTTTAAGCACGATCCTTCGTCCTTTTTTTATTATTATTTATGTCTTCTTTTTTTTTTTCTAGTTTAATTCTCATCATTTAAATCGTCCATTATGTCGTATACACATTAGACAAGTTTTATTTTTTTCATCTTCATTTATTTTGTGTGTGTGTGTGTTTTTTTTTGTCTATGTTGCTGCATAGCAATCATGTTAATGGTGAGAAATTGTAAATTGTGCTGAAATGTTAATTTCATTGAAATTTTTTGAAAATAAAAATAAACTAAAAAAAAAAATATCGAGGGTAAGAGAAAAATTATTTAAAAATGAAATTCGTGTAAAATTTAAATGAATTTCACTTAAATGAAATGCAAACGCAAAACAAAACAACAACAACAAAAAACGCTAAATAAAAAAAAAGGACATCAAGTGAGATAACGTAGAATAATGACAAAAATAAAAAATTGTGATAAAATAAAAAGCATATTGAATTAAATTAAGCAATTTATTTTATTTAGTTTATTTTTTTCTTTCTTTCTCTTATGGAATTTTTTTTTCTTCAATTGTGATGAATAAATTTTTTTTTTGTTTTGAATTTTATGTTCTTTTTAAACTTTGATGATTTAATAAAAGTTTCGTGAATTTTTTATTGATTACTTTAACTTTGTAATTTCAATGTGTTTTTGATTTTAATTTTTTTTTTGCATTTTCAAATTAAATTCCAATTTAGCAATATACAAGGTTATTTTTTTAAAATCCAATTTATTTTGCATAACTGAGCATACTTTTAGGCTTTGGGGAAAAAAAATAGAGAGGAGACGATCTTCCTTCTCAGGACTTTCGGTTATATCTTCAGTCGAAAAATGAAGAATTGATTTGATATTTATCACGTTCCGCTAAGATTTTTCCGAAGGTTCAAAATCTTCACAAGATAAAATTTTGGTTGGAGCGCTTGTGGCATTTAAAAATTTCTCAATAGTTTTATTTTGGAAGTATTTTTTTTTTCTCAAATTATAATAGTTTAATAGAATTTTTTGATTTTTTATGAACCACTCTTTCAAGAATTTACTTACAATTTAGATTCAAAGTTTTTTAAATTTTTAAAAATGCTGTAAAAATTATGGAATTATTTTGAAAATTCCCACTCTATTGTAACATTAAAACTCTTGTAACGTAACAGGCTCGATAGCTTTTCTTATGATGTAAAATTGACTTTTTTGTTTTCGAAAATGCCACCTCAACTCAGATTATTGAATTAGCAAAACCTAAATTATGTAACAATTTAAAAATACTTAATAGCAAGTATAAGGCAAAATTAAATAATTCGTAGTAATCCTCTCTTTTTTCCAGTCAAATCATAAGTATTAATTCTTTCCACACACAAATTATAAAAAATTGCATCACTTTGCATACTTATAGGCTTTCAAATAACTTATGAACCGATTTTCTCTCATATATTTTTTTTTTTTTAATTTTTATTGTTCACTGAAATTGCAAAGAAATATTAAAACAAGATTAATTCCATCGATTTCTATAAAAACGAGATTTTTTTTTGAAGATAAAAATTATATAATTGTGAATAATGTTTTTTTTTATGCATGCAAATCATATTCGAAATAATAAATAAGTAAACAAAGTTATTTAAACCGTATTTTTCCGCTGACTTTATCCATTTAATATGCATCGCTTATATATTTTTTTTATACGTGAGAATTCGCTTGAGTACGAGGCATAATTTTAAAATTGAACAAAAATAAATAAAACTCATGAACAAAAAAAAAATTAATACACTTTGTTTTTTTCTGCTTTTAATACACTTAATATTTGTTGGAAATATTCGATCTGATGGTTTTTCATTTTAATTTAAATTATTCACTGTTAAACGACTGTTAATTTATTTTTGCATTATCCTTTTGCATTCTGCTTAAATTTCGAAACTCTTTGCCATTTTCCGTTTTCAATTCGTTGTTTTCTGCACTTTCAGCTATCTTTTCGATGAATTCGAATATTTTTTGTTTGTTTGCCTTTCTTGTAAAAATAAAAGAAAAATATGAAAAACTACAGAATACACACACACATTCACACACGTTCTGCAAATTACATGTTCATATATTGAAAAGGAAAAAAACATTTAATTTGTTTATTTGAATCTTTCTCTTAATGCATACACTGTAAAAAATATTATTAAAGCAAACACAGGGAGCAAAAAAAAAAAAAACAAAAGTAAATACCTAATTATTAAATTTTTCTTTGAAAGCATTCTAATGGACTTTTTTGTTTTACTTTTTTTTTCTGTATGTTTTTTGTTTTTTCAAGGATTTTCGTAGAAATTTTCCTTCAGTCTTTATTTTTCATATAAATGTTTAACTTAACAAGGATATTTGTTTTATTTTCATCAGTATTTACATAAATAATGCCTGACAAGTACAATTTAAAAAATAACGAAATTATTTAAAATACAATCCAAAAGTGAACAAAATGCCAAAAACAAGACAAAAACAAAAACGAAATTAAGATTTTTTCATCACTGAGTTTTTTTATCGTTTTTTTTTTTTTTTTGTTGTACGTCACAAAAGAAAAAACATTATTTTTTCGCATGTTTGAGAATTTTTCATTCCTTGTTTTTCGTCTTGTTTTCTGTGTTTGTATTTTTTTTTTTTAAATCATGTCTGACAAGTTTTTTACGTTAAACAAAAACAAAATTTGAAAAAAAAAGAAAACAAAATAAATAAGAAATAATAAATTAGAAATTCTTTTCTCAAGTGTGTGGGTGTCTGTGTTTTTCAAAAAAAAAATAAATAAATAAATAAAAAAAAAAGACATTGCAGTTACTGTTCACTCTGTATATACGTGTGTGTGTGTGTGTGTGGGAGTCTTGTATAATAAAATTCACATAGATTAAACAAGAACATAGCCCAGAAAAATAAAAATGTGTGAAAAAAAAGTCCTTAAAAAAGCTCAGTGGATTGAATTTTTCAGGTCAATGGATGTGTTATGTTCTTTTTTTTTTTTTTCATTTTTTCTTTTTTTTTTCCACGTTCAACTTCCTAAATTGGTAACACACAAACTTTCACTGTAATGTTTTTTTACAGTATTGTTAATGTGTTTCCAAGAATGACATATACTTGATGAATTTTCTTTTTTAAAATGTCAGATACTCTTTCTTAATCCCCTTTTTCCTCCAACACATACACATGAGCACACAACCCAGTAAGATAGATAGTATACATTTCAAAAAACACTTTTCGAAAAAGAACAGACTGATTTGAAAAAACATATTTTATAATTCGACTTTTTCACACTTTTTTTTTTTGTTTTCTTAAAAATCTCTTAAGAAATATTTATAATGGAATCCTCATGACACGCATTTTTTATGCATTTTTCTTGTATAAAAAAGGCGGAAGTACTTCTTCTACATATAACTTAAAAAGAAAATAAAATGTGTGTATGTTTGCTTGACGAAAAGGATTTGAATTTTTTTCGCTTGTAAAATTTCATCTTTTAGCTTTTAAAGTTTTACAAACTATGAAAAGATATTATTTTTTTTTCTCTCTGTGGAATTATTGAGATAAGTAGACAGATAAAAAAAAAAGTTTACATAAGATTTTTTGAATTATTTTTATTATTTTTTTTCGTCTTTGATAAAATTGAAAAATTTCTTAAAAATTCAATGAATTTCAACGTTAATTAACACATCTCACTTTTGACACGTTACCACTTAACTTGCAAATGCTTAAGAACTAGGAATTTCTCAAAGGAAACTCTTATACACAATTCAGTTTGAAATTAAATAAAATTTAATTTAAAAGAAAAAAAAGCAAATTGAGGACAATTTTGTATTTTTCAAGAAAAACAGGATGGTGTTCACTATAGAAGGAGGCAGAAAAAACACATAAAATCTGGAGTTCAAAGGTCAATAATTGCAGACCAAGTTGCCATATTTTTGACAAAGCAAATGTGAATTTTAAAATTTATTAGGTTGATTTTTTAAATCCTTTTAACTAATCTTGAGGCATTTCTCTTAATTTTCCCTTTTTTCTTTTGAAAATTTTTTAGTAAATTCTACAATAAGTACATGGCACGTTTCCATTTAAGGATCGTTCTACACCAATTCCATTCAAAAGATATTCGTCACATTTGAAAATTTATTAAATGATCTGAACAAAAGCCGTAGAGATGAAATATTTTTAAAAAAATATATGAAACCATAAAAACAAGTTATTTAGCACAATTTAACGCGTGTTCACAAAAAAAAAAGAAAAAAAAACTCACGTCAAAGCTTTAGCAACACAAATAAAGTCTTCTTTTATTTAGAAGCTACTTATACAAAAAGATTTATTATCTTCTTATCTTATAAAGGACAAAAATGAAGACGCTCAAAGTGAAATACATACTTTGAAGTAAAATTTCACGTTACGAAGATTATAATTTTCCTTATTTTTTTTTTTTTTTAAAAGGAAATAAAAAGATTTTCACAGATAATACACATGTGTTGGTTTTTTTTTTTTCTTCTTCTTTCTCAAAAAATTACAAGTGTAACATGACAAGATAAATGTGGGAGTATATGTATATCAAGTGTATAGATAAAATTTAAATTTTTCTTGTCAGGTGTAAAAATAAGTTTGAAAAGTGTTCCTTTCTTAGAAAAAATAAAAAGGATTAAAATTTAAAATGAAACTTTAAATTGCTGTTGAGGATTTAGGAGCACATGAACACTATTTTTTTTTTTTTTTTTTTTTTTTTGAAATTTTATCTTTACATTGACGTAAAACTGAATATGGTGTTACACGTGGAAATTTTTCAATCATTTGAAACCTTTTATGTTTACAGAAGAAAATCCTTTCATAAAACAGTTTCTTTTTTTTGAATTAAAAATTTGGTTTGAAAAGGGATTTTTTTTTTGTTTGTCTTCTTGAACATCTTTGGAACACAAAATCAAAAAATAATGAAAGCAGAGGGTTAAATTCTTTTAAAGTAAAATATTGGGAAACATGGTACATATGTGAAAAACTGAACAATTTATCACATATTGAGAAAATAAAAGATTTCGCATCAAAAAAAAAAAAAAAAAAAAAAAAAAAAAAAAAAAAAAAACCAGCAAAAATTTTATTTAAAATTTTTTAAAGAATGAAAAACAAAAAAGCAATAAAAATGTTCTTGTTTAGGTGAAAAACATTTTTTTTTCTCTCTTAAATTTCATGTATTTCCATGAAAACTGTTTAAAAAGCAATAAAAAAAAAATTTTCATTTTCGTTTTTTCATTCCAAAAAACAAACTTGAATTAAATTAAATAAAATGCGCAATATCACAATTTTTTAACAACATTTTAATTTTAATTTTCAACGAAGAAAAAAAAAACACAACATTTATTTTTCAACAAAATTTTGTATATATTTTATAACCATATCACACCATTTATTATTATGATCATCATCATCATCATCATCATCATCATCATGGTCCTTATAATCAAAAAAAGCACTGAAAAAAAAGATGAAAATTCAAATTTTGCCTCCTTGAATTTTTATCAGAAAAAAAAAATTTTGAAAATGTAATAACAATAAAACGAATTAAAAACAGCGAAAAATAAAGGATACTTGAAAAATAAGGAAGAAAGTAAGAAACGAGAATTTTAATACATAGCCTAGTACAGCACACGAAGTACACGGTTATAAGTATATAGTCGTCATACATTAAGATACATTCATTTTACATATAAAAAAACAAACAGATAAAAAATTTGTATCTTTTTTAGATATTCATAAAAAAAAATAAAAATTTACACTATTTTGTTATTGTTGTTCGTTGTTATTAGAAATATTGTAAAATTTATGAATTTCATTATGTGAACAACATGAAAATTAGTCTTTTCAACCTTAATTTATAGCTTTCACAATTTCTTCCGGTTATTTTATTAGCCTCAAGGGGATTTTTTTTTTTTTTCTTTCAGAAAAACAAAAAATTAAACAAGAGAAAGAAGAAACTCCTTCAATTTTTATATCATTTTTTTTTTCTTTTTCGAAAAATTTATGAAGACATTCTGAATGTTAAATTTTTTAGTTGTTGTTGTTATTTCATAAAATGAATTTTCAATGTTTACAAGAAAATATATACATATACGAGATACTTACCTTGCCCATAAGCAAGCAAGATACATATACTCGTCGTAGATACTTTTTGTTATACATATTTTTTAGATTTTCAAATGTACATATTTTTAATATATTTTTATTTTGTAGTAGAGGTATTCTCTCCATTTATATGATTCTGATGATGAGAACGACATAACGTTATATCCTTGTTATGAGCTTTATATAATTTATTGTTCTGTTTTCCTTAAACGAGGAATGAATTTTAAAAAATTCAAGAAAAACAAAAAAGCTGGAAAAGCAAAATGAAGATTTTAGAAATTTCATGGTGTTTATTTATCTTTTTTTTTTATATAGAAAAAAGGACATTTTTAAGAGCCTATCGTGTGATGATTATATTAAGTATTAATATTATTAAAAAATATGAATTAAATTAAATTTAATTTTAAAATAAGGACCAATAAAGAAACAACAAATTGAAAAAGGATTGAAATATTTATTTTTGGATTTTTTGTCTGTTTTTTTTTTCTTCTTTTTCTTCGTTGATAAAAGTTATTTCGAAAAATATTTTAATTGAATAATTTGATTAACAATTAGTTTTTCCATTACTTTGAAAAATTTGGGTAATTAATTACTTTTGTTAATAAATTATTATTGAAATACTTTCTGAAATTATGTTAATTTTTGTAATTAATTAATTGTATTAAATTTTCATCAACGATTCTTGTCTTATAGTCTAAATTTTAAAAGTTGAGGTTTTTTCGCGCATGTTTTACATGGTTTTGCGACCTTTTATATGTAGATATACGAAAGAAGAAACGTGTTACAACAACAAAAACGCATGTGTGTAAGTATCTTTTTTTCTGCGCATGTTTTTCTAGTATAATACGAAACCTCAACTTTTAAAATTCTGACTATAATTTTTTAATTTTCAAAATCCACCTAGATGATTTGTTTCGAATTTTAAAATGAAATTTCAATTATTAATGAAAAATTTACAATAGAAAATTTATAAGAATTTTTCGTACTTTCGTCCTTTCTAATTTTGAAATAATTTTTGTTTGATGGAATTATGAAAAATCAGTTTTTATGTTGAATTTTTGACAAGGCAAAAAAAAAAGGAATAGGTATGTCTTCTTAACGTATTTTTTGACAATATCCAGTACACTACGAAAATTTAGGTCAAATAGAAAATAAAGGATCATGAAGAATACAAAAAAACAAAAATTTATTGAGAAAACAAAACGACAGTGACTGGAACTATATCCCATTTCCCTTAAAATCGAATAATAACCTTTTCCAAAAAGTCTATAGCTGCGGTACCTAAGCTCAAAAACAGCTGGTATGCCATAAAAGAACCAACATTTAGAAAATTGGTTATTACAAAATAAGATGTTTCAGAAAAATCGAATGAATAATCGACTGTATTTCCAATACAGATTAAATTACAAAAACACAAAAAGGACTATATCCTATTCATTTGTTCAATAAATACGAAATTGTTTTTTTTTTTCTCATTCCATTAAAAACTATTTTTCATAAATAAATTTTATCATTTTATGAAGAAAAAAAAAAAACGAAAAAATTATTATTGTCCTTTATATACAAAATATAACAACAACAATAGCAGTAAAACACAATGAGATACAATCTAAATTTGAAATTACAAACAAAAAAAATGTATCTTGAAAAATTATAAAATGAATGAGTATCCTGAGGAGAAAACACACACTCAATTTTATATAATGACAAAAAAAATACATATGCATAAAAAATAAAGCCAAAAATGAAAGGACATATCAAAACAAATAAACAAAAGTAGCTATATTCGCTATTTTTTTTTTTCGTTTTCTTTTTAAATGTAATATAAAACTTTTCACATGCAACACCAAAAAAAAAACTGTTCATAGGTAATGTTGTTTTTTCCGTTTTCTGTTTTTCGAATATACACACATATATTTTGTCATATCAGCGTATTATATTTTCATTTAATGTGACTTTGTTTTTGTTAAAAAAAAAAAAATGTCCTTTATATGCAAATAATAACAGTTTACAAAAATTTTTTTTTCTTTTTAGGTTATGTATTTGCTGGAATATTTTCCAGTCCATAAGTTTAAAAAAACAGAAGAGAGAAAAAAAAAGGACCAAAACAAATTATATGTATATTGTATCGTATGTATAGTATACACACATACACACATACACACATAATACTCACTCATTCGAATCGCTTATATCCTTACCATTAAACATTACTCTCTGGTTTGCCAATTTAGCATATAAAAAATAAATTTTTTCTAATTTTTTTTTTTTTTACTCTAACATTTTTGTATATATACATATGTATCTTTTGGCTTTGCAAGGATAACAAAACTATCATAATACCGCACATAAGAAATTCTCTTGTTTGCTTATTTAGCTACATTTTTTTTTTTTATCTTGCATTTATTTAACATATTTATAACAAAACACGTATGTTTTACTATATTGTATAGCAGTTTTAGGTTATAATTGTATATGATGTCCTTTATTTATTTTTTTTTTTTTTGTACCGATGAAAAATGTTTAGACATTTACAAAAAGCTTTTACTCATTAAATCTTTAGCGTCAACTATGAAAAATCTTTTAATGCTATATCTCTTTTGTATATTAATATCATTTGTTTGGCAAGGGTTTTTCTTTTGGGGTATATGATTATTTATATAGAGAAATATGTTTTATTCGTAATGTCCTTTGGAATTTTTTTTTGTTATTTTTATATTATATATTACATGTAAACACGTACACGTATTTATTCATACACATTTGTATATATTGGTATACTAATAAAATTTATGTATAAACATTTAGATTATTTTAACTAACAAGCAAAAAAAAAATAGAAACACATATGTCCTACAAAATGGTCACTATAACTAATATAAAAGTGGTTATGAATAGGATGATTCGAAATTCAAAAGGATATACGGAGATTATTATGTTAATAATAATTTATCCAAAATATAATCTCATAAAAAGAAAAACAACATAGCATAGAAATCTTTTCTTTTGTCAGTAAGATGATTGAAAAAAAAAAGAAAGTAAATTTCAAAGGATAATTAGGTATAAGATCCTTTTTTTCGTCACGATCTTAACAATGATATTTAGATAGATTTATCAATTAATGAATTTAATACATGTTCAAAAATTTTAAAATATAAATTAAAAATATTGCATCATTTAGCATACTTTTAGGCTTTCAAATAAATTTTTAACTGTATTTTTTCATTATGATTCGTAGTTGATTTTTTTTACTGTTAAACAATTAAAAAAATGTTATTCCCCTATACTTCTATGGGCCCTACGATGACAAAAACCAACAAAATCTGTTTTGAATCACCCTAAAAGTAAATAATTTTGCTAATACTTTATACTCTTCTTGTTGGCTATCATAGTTAAAATACTCTGTGTTTTTTTTTAAACTTTTTGTTGTTATACACATATGCTAATAAATATACAACAAATACCTCTGCATCATTTATATATAATGGAATATATTTTCATAATATTAAAGAGAAAATCTTAAAAACGTGTACAAAATGTAACAATTATTTGTTTGTTTGTTTGTTTATTCAATTCAATGTTTTACTGGCTATTCTGCTACAGTTTACCGTAAAAATGTAATGAATTTAATTTTTTCTTCTTCTTGAAACCATACACTATATATACCTTTTTCTACATATGTACATACATACATGTATAAATTTTGAAAAACAAGAAGAGAAAAAAAAAAAAAGCTGGACAAACGAACAAATGGCATACATCTAATATTCATTCTTCTTGGTCTAGTTCAGATTTGTGAAACCATCCAAGCATATATCAGCGGTTGGTTTATATGTTGTCTTTATGAAACAAGAAAAATTATCCTCTAAAAAAAAAAAAACCATTAAAGAAACGAAACAACAACAAAAAAAATTATATTAAAATTAAAACGACGACAAGGACAACGACAGGACGATGACTATGAATACTATGTGTATACTAACGGTACTGTCACACACACACGGTATCAAAGAACGTTACTTTTATTTTTTGTTACAAAACAATTTCATTATATGTTTTCCTTATAACTTTACACTAAAATTGTAGTACGTATGTACATACTTTATAATGTATCTAAGCTTAAAGAAATAAAATAAAAAAGGACACGTTCGTGCCAACTATAAATATTATCCTTTCTAGTGTACAATCTACACATACATATACAACATGATACAAACATAAAATATAAAAAAAAAAAAAAAACGAAACATAAAACAATGAAAAGACGACAATACGTTGGTAGTTAGAAGAGTTGGTTTTAATGGTTTTTTTGTTTTTTTTTTTTTTTTGCTTTAGAATTTCTGTGCATAGCTTAACTTTATTACCTTCCTTGTACTTGAAAAATCTAGGTGAAGAGTGTACATACATATGTATGTATGTATGTACAATGCAATGCACATTACTGTTTCTCAGGCTACGAGTATAAGAATGTAGTATGATGATGGGTGGTAGATACAATAGGGGGGAAGGGGTTAAGTGAATTTTTTTTTTTTTTTTAAAATAACATATGTCACATATGTTTCTCAATGGTTAATTAGAGCTGTCGTGGTTACTAGTATTTTCACAATAGCTTACGTGATTTTTTTTTTTCTTTTTATTTTTTAAGAAAAATGTTTTGAAAAAAAATTATTTTTTTTTTTCTCAGTAGCCATATTATTGTATTTCATGTTAGCTTCATATATGCATAAAATACTCTCTAATAAGTACGTGTTACTTTTTATGTGGTTTATGTCCTTGATTTTGACACATTTTTTTTCTTGTCACATTTATTATTAAAATTACACAATTATTTTTGCTGTAATTATTGTTATTATTACAACATGTCATTATGTTCAAATTAAATTAAATTACAGAAAATGTTCCGTTATCATGTTAACTTTGAGTTATTTATTTATTTATTTTTTTCATAATGACATTTTCAGTCGATAGTTGTTATAAAAGCTACTAAAGTCCTTGTACAGACTACTATAAAAATAAATACTCAATTTAAATGAAACAGAAAAAGGCAAAATTATGTAATTTAGATAAGAATTATAGTCTTCAAAGAAAAATTTTTGATGATTTAAAAAAAAGAGATACGACAAGATACGACAAGATACGACAACGAAACGACAACGAAACGACAGAATACGACAATGTCACTTTTATTTTTAAAAACTTTTGATGTAAATTTGTGCTTAGTATAATAACCTTCAAAAACGTTCTTCAATTGTTTTAAATTAATTTGATTAGTTTATACGTTGTTGTACGACAATGAAACGACAAAATACGACAAAAATATATCGTTGCAAATATTTTTCTTTTAAACACACATTTTTTTTAAAGAAAATGTCTAGAAGATTTCCTGGTAGTCATTACATAAATTTACACAATTTTACAAAACAAAAAGATAATTCCATCTGTTTTCTAGATATTTGAAAGATATTGCCCAAAATCCTTAAAAAAATCGTGACCATTAAGAATAAAAAAGAAATTTTAAATCGTAAAAAAAAGTTTAAAAGAAAATTTTCAAAAACAAAAAATAAAAACTTTACCAATAAAAACTACGCTAAGTAAAAATATCTTTTCCTCTTTTTTTTTTCATTTCTTCTGAGGCTCTTAGGCCTTTTTTTTTTTGTTTCATTCAACTTTCAACAGAATATCCTTAACATTAAATATTCTTCTTGTAATTTCTTCTTTTTTTATTTATTTTTCTAAGAAGTTTTTTTTTTTCTTCAAAATTTCCTTTTTATTCTATTTGTTAAATTATTTACACACTTAACCAAAATATGAGAATTTTTTCTGTTTTTTCTTTTTCCACTAAAGAAACACAGAACAAAAGTACAAAAAGGGAAGAAAAAAATAAAGCCCAGAATAAATGAATTTAACTAACTATAAGCAAATAAAGTAGATTAGGCATGTAATAAAAAGTCTTGAAAATATATAAAAAAAAAAAAACAACTAAGAACAAGTTGGAAAAAAAAACAGGAAAAAGAACGCGTCGTTTTAGGCAAAAAAGAAAGAGCTTTAACTTTTTTTTTTTTCTTCTTCATTTTGCATTATAAAAACCATCACATCATCAATCATCAAATAAAACTTTATTTTTTCTTTTCATTCATGTCCTTTTTCTCGTTGAAAAAAATTTTTTTTTTCTTTCTCAAACTCAACTTATTAGAACAGATAAAAGTACAACATAAATAGCCAACAAAAAGGAAGGGGAAAAAGAAACTTATAAAAGCGATAAAAAAATACAATAACAAAAAAAAAAAAATTGAAAAAAAAAAACAAAACGTAGAATGGTTACGTTTTTGTTTCACCTGAGGGCGACAAAATTAATCCCAAACGTGATTCGATTTACCAATATTTTTTTTCATATAAATTTTTCGAACTTTAAAAACAAAAAAAACAAAAAAGTTCTCATATGAAAGTTTTTTTTTATGGTTTACTTTAACTTTGTTTACCTTAAAAAAAAATATTAAAAAAAATATATAAAAAAAATTAAAATAAAACAAAACTTTATTTTTTTCAAGCTTTACAAAAAATTACCATGTACCGTCTTCTGTTTATCTTTTTTTTTGTTGTTGTTGTTGTTCTTGTATTTTATCCATCTCCACCTTAAAAAATTCTTACCCGTGTATCCGTTAAATACGTAAAAACTACTAAAAAGTCAAAAAAAAAAACAAAAAAAAAAAATAAATAAACAAATATTAAAATCCCAAGTGATGTGTTTTTTTTTAAATTTTTTTTTCAAAAACTTTTTTTTTTCAAGAAAAATCTAAAAGTTTTACATTTTTTGTCATTCACGTTAAGTACCTACCTGTACAGATTTTTTTTATTTGATTTAAAACATGCTACATTTTTTTTTGAAAAAAAAAAGTTTTCTTTATTTTTTTTTTTTTTTAGTTTTGTTCTCGTTTTTTTTTCTATCTTTTTTTTTTTGTTTTTTTGAAATTTATTTTGCATTCAGATTTTTTTAATAAAATCATGCAAATATCTTTTATGTATATAAAAGTCGACATTTTATTTTTTTTTTAACTTTTTGTTAAAGAATTTTAATCAAACTTTTGAAAAATTGACTTTATGAAATTTTGTGGTTACACACACACACACACACACACACACACACACACAGGATATTTAACCTTATGTTATATAAAAAGGACAATATTTTTATTTTATTATGTTAAACTTAGAAACAAAATAATAATTTTTTGCTGTGGTTTTTATGATTTTTCTTTTTTTTTTTGGCTTTTAGTTTCTTTTTTTTGTTGTTATTGGCGTTCGTGGTTTTAATAAAAAAAAAATCTACCAATTTTTGAATTTTACAATAAACAGCAAATGAAAAAAGAAATCTTGTTAAATTAAATGACTTTTCTTTGAAAAAACAAATAACAGAGAAAAAAAAAAAGGTGTTTTTGATAAAATATCGAAAATAACTTGTGATTTTCAAAAGTTTGATTTGTTTTCTTAGATTTTTTTAGTTTTTATGTGCGTAATTTAAAAAATGAGTTTTGTTGTTATTTGAATACATAAATTCAAAAACTTATTTTTTAATTTCTTTTTTTTTTTTAAGTTTTAAATCAAAGAATTATTTTTAGGTGGGTGGTAATCATAAGAAAGACACTTTCAGACTTTTCTGTCTAAAAATATAAATTTTAAAAATAAAGATTCATTTGAAAGGACCTGAACAAAAATTATGTGGGTGCAGAAATCACAAGTTAATAATAATCGATAGAAAGAAAATTTTTATAAAAGACAAAGCTTTCAGTAGAAAAACGAAAAGGACGTACAAAAAATAATTGACGAATTTAAAAAAAAAAAATAAGGATTCTGCAAAAACTTAATCATCAAAACGTAGAAAAGAGATTCATTTGAGTTTTAACGGTCATGAATCGATTTTTGTTCACAAAATTCATAACACGAAAAAAATATTGCTTTTAAAAATCCTTATGTACATAGAAGGACTAAATTCAAATAAGTTCAATAGTCATCACATAAGAGATAATATACATACTAAATTTTCCACCAGTAATACCGATGAAGAAACAAATGAAACTACACAAAGTCCTAAGCTGTTACTTGGAGTGCAACGAGTGAAAACTTTTACCAAAAATCACCTTTAAACCATCCTTTTATAGTTATCCCTTGAACTACTTCATCAGTTAAAAATGATTTTATTAAACGATAAATTTTTTGAAATGTCCTTTTTTTTTGTAATCAAATTAAATTAGCAAATCAATTCAATTATTCGTCATTTGATTTTATGCAATTTTCTCATAAATTAAATAATTTGCATTTCTTGAAAAAGGTTCATTTCTTTTAAAAAAAAAAAAACCCTTTGTTATCCTTTAGAGAATTCTTTTAACTAACATCGTAAAAGTAATTTCACAAATTGCAAAATACATAGCATTTTATACCTTTCATTTTAATCAAATTAATGTTCTCACTATGAACAAAGTTATTGCACTTTTTAACTTTAATGTTTTTATAACGAAAAAAAAAAAAAAATAATTCAAAATAAGTAAAATCCACCCACATAAAACTTATAAGGACTTACTTTTGCAATTCATTTTAGATTTTTTTTTTTTTTTTGTTTTTATTTTTTTTTTTTAATCCCTTAATTTAATGTAATTTCTAATAAAATGATGTTTTTAAAAAAAAAAAAAAGAGGATAAAAAAAGGATAAAATGCATAATAAATTAACAATACAAGCACCTACACACATACGTATATCCTTTTAGTGCACGTAGAGAAACATATTTCTTTTTTTTTTTTTTTTTTTGTACAACGTTCATGATTGCAATCATTAGTTATTCAAAAAACTTGTTGTAATACAAAACTTTCAAAGAAAAAAAAATAATAGTAAAAAAGGATTCTTAGAATGAAAAAAAAAATGATCAAACTGTAAGGATTAACGGAAAATGAAAGGAACAAGAAGAAGAATAAGAAAAAGAATTATCGTCAATTATAATCCAAGCTAATCTACACAGCAATGACATAAAAATCTTCCTTAACATTTAAGTTACTTTTATTTTTTTTTTTTTCTTGTTCATCCTTAACCATTACCATTCTTTAATGAATACACACACACACACATACACAAACAATTTCAACATTTTTTTTTCCGTTACCAATCAACTTTTAAATTATTTTTTTGAAAATAAGAAAGTTTATAAGCAGCTTATTATGAACCTTTCACAATATAATTTTAAATATTCTCACAGCCAACGTATATTTAGAGAGTTTTTATTATCCTTGTCACTTTTACACAGTTCATGCAATTTAAACTTTTGTATCGAAATACAATATGTCCTTTTTTATTTTCTTTAAAAAAAAAAATTTGTTCTTCTATAGTTTTATTCTTATTCTGAAATTCTACCTTGCGAACATCATCATCAGATTTTAACTATTGTAAAAAACAAAACTTCATTAGTTTTATTTAGTCCTTAATATCAAATCCTTATTTTTTTTTTGCCCACAAAAAAAAAGTACCTCAACTGAAAATAGTTCTTTTTTTCTTTTTTTTTTTTTTTTTGTTAAGCAAAAGTATAAAAAAAAGGATACATTAATTTAATAGTTAGTTGAAATGGTACAAATTTTAATCTAATTTCTTTTTTTTTTTTTTTTTTTTGCTCTTCCTTTTTCTTTTTTCCAACTTAACACTTTCAAGGATGTGACTAAAATTCTTAATTACATAAATTTTGATTACTTAAACAAAAATTTTTTTTTTCTGCTTTGCTTTTTTCTTTTTCTTTTTCAAAACTTTTGTGATTATTGAACCTGACAGACATATTCAAACAATAGAAAAAAAATAATGAAAGTCGAATATCCTTATATCCTTAAAAAGAACCGAAAAAAAAAACGGAAAAACAGAAACAAAAATGTTAAAATCTTGTTAGAATTTTTATTTGTGTGTGAAAATTAGATGTGTGTTGTTAGGCTTTGAGAAAAAAAAAACATTTTTAAATAATACAAAGAAAAACTCACAGGATATGTGTGATTTGTACGAATGAACACTTTTTTTATGTTGACATATAAATTAGTTTGTGAACAAGTAGGTAGAGTGTATCATGGAAAATGTCGTGACGAAAATAAAATGAAAAATAAAGGAAAATTTTCTAAAAGAAAAACCTGAAAACGTGACATGAAAATTGAAAAAAAAAAAAGTAGAAAAATCTTATCTGAAGAAAATTGAAAAATTGTTTATCCTTAAACAATGCTTTAGGAAATTGGTTCAATTTTATCACATTTGGTCCTTCGTTATTGTTTTTATTTTCGATTTCCAATTTGAAAGTGTACATAATTCATTCTAAAAGGGATTCATTACAACCATGGAAAGGAACGAGCAAGTGATACTGTCTTTCGAATATGAATCCTTCCTGTAAACTGTTTAGAGCTCCTCACTTTAGTCTGATCTTGTTTTTCTCTTTCTAAAACTCTTCACAACATTCCGAAACCTAGAAAAGGCCCTCTTACAGTCAAGCCTTCTTCTAGTGTGTCTGAAAACTTAAAGCTTACATTTTCTCTAATTTACTATGGGACCGACGAAGTCCAGTAGCGTCTGTATAAGAGAAAATTTTGTTGACGAAAAAATGTATACCTCTCGTCTCTGCATACGTCATGTTTTTCAAAAAAAATTTACCCATTTGGTTGGCTTCACCTTACTGTTCTACAACTTACGTCAGCATAAGAACAACTTCAACATTCCATAGATTATTTCAAAGTGGAAACCAAAAAACAAAATAAAATCTAAAAACGCAATGACACTTGATAAAAAAAACCACCAACTTATCAATTTTGTTTAAAAGTTTCAATTCATTCTTTTAATTAAAAATATGTACATAAAGTACGCCCACAATTCTTTAGAATTTTATGAGAAATAATTAGCGTTAAAGCAATTAAAAAACAAGTACCCTTAAAATTAAATATTGAAGACAATGCCGTCTGTGACATTTAAATTGTCTCACAGTTTTTCCACGATTAACAATCATTATCATACCTTTGCTCCCACCATCCAAGGATTTGTTTTTTTTACAAAATCTTTACAATTAATTTTATCCCTAAATTATTGATTTTTTACCTTTAACATGTTCAATGCCGCATAAGATAAATTCTACGGTAAATATCAGACAAGGATCAAAAAGTCAATGCTGATGTATAAATAACGCTAAACTAAAAATTTAAACAAGTGGGACTTTTTTCAACGTGTAAAAGTGAAGATTGATTTTGTAAAGCTCAATGTTCTCCAAAAATTAAAGTAAAATTTGAACGAATTTTAGCTGTTGAGTGTCATTTTTATTGACACGACAGCAAAAAGATAGTCATCTAAGGGAATTTTCGAAAGAGAAAAAGATTTGCCATGAATTAGTGGAAGATCATGAAACAGTTATTTTACAAGTGAAAACTACAACTTTGATAGTCGAATCTAGTGAACAAAAACTGGAAATTCTTCATGCTCAAACCTTATACATCCGAAAAACTCAAACTTCGATTAAAATCTTTTTTAACAAAAAGTTTTAAGTCTAAGTTTTTGTTTATAAAATCTGACATTTTTGAACCCTATATATTATGACGGCACCAAACGTGTTAAAATTTTATTTCAACAATTTTAAATTGTCAATTATAAAATTGTTTTTGAAATTAAATTCTAAAATTAAATTTTAATTGATTTTTTGTTGAAAATAATTTTTAAAATATTTATTGTATATCAAAAATCATCCTTTATTTATTTATTTTTTGTATGTAATATCTTCTTTTATTGTGAAATCTATTTTTGTTTTTTATGTTGTTGTACTGTGTTACTATCATGCCATTTGTACAAAATTAAACCTACAATTAAAATGTATGTATATATGTATGTACGTATTGAAATTTATATTTTTAGTAAAAACCATCATATCCTTTTTTTTTTTTTTTCAAATATTTTGTTTTAGTTTTATTCACATAATGTAGATGATATTAAATATTTATAGATACTTTCGTCTTTCAGTATCTAACAATTCAAAAGTGTAAAATTAATCTGAATGTGCATAGAATATGTGTATTTGTGATATAATATCTAGATACATATGTGTATGTGCAAGTTACATTTGGATTAAATAAAATCGAATCATTTAACTTTTTATTTTGAGTTTTATCTAAAATTAGGAAATTTTTACTCAATTATTTTCGAATTTTTAGATAAAATAAATTTGTTGATATGTATTTTATTTTTATCATTGGAAGCGTCACATAGAGAATAATTGATGTCTGTACGTATGTACATGTGTGTGTGTATGTATGTGTATGTGCTCAGTATTGTATAATTTTTTTGGAAAGATTGGATCATATTTATTTTATATTCTTGTATTTTTATTTTTTTAGTTTTGTTTGTTTTTGGCTATTTTCGTAAATGTAACCTTTTGTTGACATTGAATGTTTTGTAGATTGGACTGAAAAATATACTGTTGAAAGGACTGTTGGATCTTTGGTATTATTCTACAGACACTGAATCTAAAAGAATAAATAACATTATGTCTTCCAATTGTAAGATATTCTTGTAAGTTACACAAACTCTATCTGAAGACTGAAGACACTTTCTACCAGTGTTGTTAGATCGTAGGATTTTTCCCTTTTTCTGGGATTTTCGGCCACCGAAAATTTGTATAAGGGAAAAGGGAAAAACTGTGCTTGCTTGAACCAAATCGTGAGAAAAATCACGAGGGATAAAAATTCTCAAAATTGTAACTATAAAAATTTTCAAAATAAATATGGCATGGCTTTGCCACATTCTAGAGCCGATTCGGAAACAATATTTTCAATAGTCACGGATGTTAAAACAGGAAAGCGTATAGAATATGAGAAAAAACATTGAGCGCTGTATGCGCTATTCGTTCGAATTTTGGAACGGAAAATATAAGCTATGTTAATTTCGAACCATCTGCAAGTCATTATAAATTACATAAAAGCAACAATTTATATGAAAATGAGAGGTTTATTAAAGACTTGTTAATAGTTTTGTTATTTTCTTTTTTTTTTTTTTTTGTTTTTGTTAAGTTTTTAAGAGAATAATTTTATTTTTTACAATTTTTTTTTTCTTTGTAAAACTAATTATTTATTTTATTTTTTCGAAATACAAATGGATTTATCTTTTAAAAAAAAAACTAGTTTTATTCATTTTAAAAGGGTTTTTTATATGTGAGAAAACCGTAGGATTTTGGAATTAAGTTTGTGGGAAAAATGGATGAAAATGGTATTTTTCGTGGGATTTTTCAACAAAGGGACCTAACAACACTGCTTTCTACATATGAATTGAAATAAATCTTTAAGTAATTTTTCGAACAGACTTACTTTTTAGTATCGATACTTTTTAAAATTTTGATGTCCCTACTTATACCTTTTTCTATTTTCCCCTATATATGTATGTATATATACAACCTCAATGTTTAATAAATCTTGTGGAGCAATTTTAACTGACTGCAACTTTTAATATATACATATCTAATTGTAAAAATATTTCTAAAAAAAACGTGTAATCTTTCAAACTTTAAAATTGTGAATATATTTGTTACATTACTGCAAAAGATAAGATCATATTTTATAATTTTTCATACAAATTGAAAACGCTTAACACGTTCACAAATGTGAAAAAGCTTAAAGACAAAAACGAAAGAATGTAAAGAAAAAAACTCCTATCAATCTAAACTTACTACTGGTAGCCTATCACAGGTTTCATACTTCAAATGAAGCCGACACTTGAATCTATGCGACATATAACCAATCACTGGATAGGAATGGTAAATTAAAAATTGTTTAATACAAATTAATAGAGGGTGCTTCGAATTTAAACTAATAGGAATTATAGGCTATGATTGTAAAATGATTAAAAAAAACAAGCATTTCTATTAGAATGTTCAAAAAAATGATTTTTAATGATTATTAAATTTTTTTCATTAAAATATACATATTTATAAACGACCTTTAAAAAAGTGAGAAAGAATATAATTTTACCTCTTTTTTCAAGTAGCGTGGCGTCACATTCATTTTTATCTTTGTTTATTATAATAATATTCTTCAAACATTATAATAAAATACTTTTATAAACAAAAAAAAATAACATTTTCAATTTTTAATTATTCTTTTTTGACAATACAATAGATACGATACCGATACCGATACCCAGTATCGATACTTTTTAAAATTTTGACGTCCCTAAGTAAGTAAAACCAGCGCAAAAACAAAAACAGTCACTTTCAAATTTCAATAATCAGTGATGCCACCAACAACTCTAAATCACAAAAGTCACAATTTTTTTCAGGGTTTTCACCATTTTTCAAATTTTCAAATAATTATTAAATTCAAATATAAATCTATGGTAACAACAACCCTGATCATAAATGTGATGTTTCTGTTGTTTTAAATCCTGTTTTTACAACTGCTCAAACTACATCTGAAGGTGGAAGGACTAGTTGTAACGAGAGTGTGAGTGTATTACAACCGTGAAGCTAAAATTATTTTGGATGATTCTTATTAAACCAAGTTGGAAAAAATTATACCATTATGTTACAACCAGCGCAACAATAATCGGTTTAACCACGTTTAACCACCAAGTGTGCAAAGGGTGATTGAAAGTGATTTGAGCAAAAATTTAGAGTACAATTATTTTCTAATTCTTAATAAATAAGAATTAATTGTAAATTTGAGAATAAAGATGAGTGAATTAAACCAAGAAGGATCATCTGTGCCAACAACACCAATTAATTTCAGCAAGGAATTAAGAAAGGCTTTAAATGAGAGGAATTTGCTTACGGTTAAAACTAGGAAAAAAGGTAACTGAACGTGAAAATATAGCTAGCTTTTCTTTATTTAGGATTATGCATATTTTCCACCATGATTTGTATTTAATTTCTCTAATTATTATACATTGAATATTTTTAGTTTGCTCAATGTTAGATAATTTAAGCCCAACTGTACGGGAAGAATTCGACAAACGTCAACAAGCAATTAAAGAAATTCTTACATCAGAAAAATCTTATCTCAAGCAACTAGAGACATTAGTGAATTACTTCATAATTCCATTAAAGGAACGAGCTATAATAAATGAAGCAAGCTATATGACATTGTTCGGGCAAATCGAAATGATATACAATATAAATGGTGAACTATTGAATGAACTGGAAAACGATTTGGAAAATATTGCAAATGCATTTTTAAAAATTGCTCCATTCTTAAAATTATATTCTGTCTATGCATTTGATTATAAAAATTCATTATTAATTTTACAAGATTTAACGGAGAAAAATCCAGTATTTCGTAAATTTCTCGAAAATCAAGAATCAAGACCTGAAGTACAAACTAAATTAAATTCATTAATGATAATACCAATCCAACGTGTACCTAGATATCGTTTGTTGTTAGAACAAGTACTTTTGCATACAAGTCCAGCAGAACCTGATTATAAAAATTTGAAAGGTATTTTGTGAATGATACAAGAATAATTTATTATAAACTTTACAGTTTTTTTTTTATTACAGAATCTATTAAGCAGGTGGAACTTACAGTTTCTCACATAAATTCCGTTATAGAAGATCAAGAAATCACACAAATTCTATTAAATCTACAAAATTCATTTGTTAATCGAACACCAAACATTCTAAAGCCAAGTCGAAAAATTATTAAAGAAGGAATTCTCTATAAAGTAACGAGAAATGGTACACAAGTGAAACGATATTGTGTTTTGATGTCAGATATTTTTATGTATTGCAAAATTCTAAAGGTAAGAAGAAGTTATTTTCTTTTTTTCTGCTAAAAAAATATAAAGTAAATATATTTTATTTTCTAGGATCGTACGAAAAATACATTAATAGAAAACTCGCTACAATGTTGTTGTATATTTCCGTTAAAAAAATGTAAAGTATATGAGTTATTTCCTGGAAACTTCAAAATTACTTGTCAAGGTGATGGTGTTATTCTTTGTACTTCAGATCTTGATTTAGGACGTATTTGGACTGGAGCATTAAAAGATACAATTGATCTCCATATTCAGTATCGTAAAACCTTGAGAAAAGAATCAAGCAAAAGAACTCCAATGAGGTATGTAATCTGTTTAAAATTTTAATCTTATAATTAAAAACACAAATTTTACAGGAAAAAAGATATAAAAAATTTCGAAGCTAGCGACTTAAGAAGTCCAAATAAAAGAAAATCGGTTAGTTTCTATTATAAAGATGCTTCTTCAAATAAGCAAATAATTAAAAATAAATTTTTTTATAGGAATATGAATCCGTATTTCGGTGTAAAACAATTTCAGACGATGAGGATGAAGAGTTTTCATTATGTTTTCCATTTAAACGTTCAAAAGTACATAAAAGAAAACATGATGAACCTTGTACTTCTGTATCACTATTCAAATCTCCTCGAACTCCATCTAATAAAATTCAAAGAAATCAATCACATTTATCATATGTAAAATCTGAAATCTCAAAAACCTCTTCAAATATAATAAAATCAACAAGTAATTCAAGTACAATTGTCACTTCTGAAGAATCCGATCCAACTTATGGCTTTGTAAATAGATTATCAGACTCAAAAACATATTTTCGTACACATAATGTTGATTCAACAATTCCCAAAATATTTCGTAATTCATCAGAAATAGACAATGGAATGATGGATATACTCTATCCTTTAAGAACTAACAGTGGAAGCAGCAGTATTAAAAGTAGTGAACAAAGTTGGTTACATAAACCGCGTAATTTAAATCATGGTGAATATTTTGAAAAGGAAAATTTTTCAAATTCACAAAACACAGCACAAAAGAAACGGGTTAAATTTAATGACGCATTAATCACTTCGCCAACGGAAGGATTTTTAACTTCATACGGATCATCGATTGTTAAAAACGATGATAATAAACCGAAGGCATATAAATTTTCTGATGCAAATAATGGAATGTCACTTCTTCAGCGTATTTCGAATTTCTTTGCCAGACTATTTTAAATTTAAGGTATTTTGTTTTTTTCGTTTTAATTATTTTATTAAGAAAATTATGACTGGCAGTACTTATTAAATCAAATTAATAAATTTACTTTTTTGATAATTTGTTGAGTTAATATAGTATCAATGGAGAAATTTTGCACGATATTTCAAATCTTTCTGTCATTTTGTTTTCGAAATTACAATCAGAATGTTGTAAAATAAATTTTACATTTTCCAAAATTTTTAATTGCTGTCTTCATCAGATATTTTTGATGTTTTGTATTTTAAATCAAGTCACTCCGAAATTACTTAATTTTTCGAAAAAAGCCTTCATGTAGAGATTTATTATCATTCCACTCAAATATCAATTAAAGTGTAGGTAGATACATAAAATATAATATTTTAAACTGTTAAGCATTTAAAAAAGCCTCATGAACTTGCTTTCAATACTATATGTAACAATTAGATACTTTATTAAATTTTTAGTATCTCTTTTATAAAGATTTTCAGGTATATAAATGCGGTATTTAGGTCAATTTTATATTGATTCTGATCAATTACATTGATAATCAAATTTAAACAATAAAAAATCACAGAGCAAAAAATATAAAAACAGAATTTGAAAATATGTATATAGAGAGAGTGTGATATTGACTGTATAATTTTGTTTTTCATTTGAAAATTTTACAATATGTACTCAATATGTATCTATTGATTAATGTATTTGTATTTGTTTTTAGAAAATTTCTCAATTTCAAAAATTTTTGTAATTCAATATAAATTACATTCAAATAGAAATTGTAATTACAATTTACATAATCAATACAAAATATATAATTTGAATAATTGTTGAAAAGTACCTACTTGTTAATTATTATATTTTTCAACAAATTATGCAAATTTTTGTAATAAAATACGGTTGATTTTGTAAACTATAAAATATCAAGGATTTCATTTGAATTTATCATGTTTGTAATTAATTTTAAATTTGTTTCAAATTTAATTAAATTTTTTTTTTGCTTGTTCCTAATTGTGTGGAGAAATTTTCATTATGGCATTTTTAAACACAAACACCACACATTTCATCAAAATTACAATGTTGAGCTGTACTTTGAAAATTGTGAATCATCTTCAATTGACCTCTAGGTCAATTAGGGTCAAATAGATTATGATTGATCAGAAACTAAAGCTAAATTGTTCTAAAAAATTCTGGTGAGCCTAAAGGTATGCTAAATAAAAATTATTTTCCATGTGATGGTCGAAAAAATAAAACAATGTTTATTAGAACACAAACAAACGATTTGGTTCACATTCGTTGCTTACACACAGCTAAAAAAAAGTATTTAATAAAAACAGCGTTGTCTTTCCTGACATCATTTAGAACCAAATGTCCGCTGACTTTTCTTTATCCTACGTGCCATCCTGTTCCGTCAACCATTCAATCGATATCATGACAATTTTCATTATTTTTCAAATTCAAATTCTTCCTTCAAAACAAACAAATATCAAAAACTTAAGCATCCTTCATTTTAAATGTAAAATTTTTCAAAACAAATAAATACATACTATCATATCGTCGTATCCGTTTATTCTTAAATAAAATTGTCCAGAGAAGAATAATGTTTTCTTTGTTTAAAAAATGTAAATTCAATTTGAAATCACAATATTTTCATAAAATCTTCATAATATTATTCTTTTTCTATTTTCAAAATAAATTTTATTTATTTATACTTTTGAGAATGCACAATAAAATTTATCCTTTTTTCAATGTTCTCACTTTGTCTTCCTTTTTATTTTTTTTTCTTCTACATTTTAAGAATATAATTAGTTTAAAATGCTTTCTATACGTAAGAAAAACAAAAACATTTTCTTCTTATTTTGTTTTTGATTTTATGTGCACAACAAAGTGAAATTTTCCATTTTTTTTTTTTTTTTTGTTTGTCTTTGAAAAAACATCCCAATAAACATTTTTCCGAAGACAATTGTTTTTTCTATTATTCATTTTCGAAATGAATTTTAAAATAGAATAGCATATTTGAGACCACTTCAATTTATCCATTTAATAAATATTTAACAACTTGCACACAAAGTAAGTCCTTTGCTTCATACATAAACTGTATAAAGAATCCTTTTTCTTACGAAAAATCTATTTTATTTTGTGTTTTTTTTTAAATTTGTTGTTGCATTCTGTTTGTTTTTTCATTAAAATTCATTTTTTTTTTTAATGTTTTCATTTTCTATATTTTGTATTGTTGTTATTGAATCCTTTTTCCTTGATCATATAAAAAGTACTTTATATCATCAACAGCAAGCACCATGTTGTATATTCCTTTTCCGTGAATTGAAATTTAAGAATTATGGTTTGTTTGTATAGATATGTGTCACAATGTTTTAGTGTTGACGGAGCTGATAACAATGATGGTAAAGTGATTATATTAAAATGTCCTTTTACTCATTTTATTTTTTGAAAAGAAAAAAAAAAAATTGTATAATACATTTTTATTACGATATTAAAATTCCTTTGAGTGAATTAAGTGAATTGTGATAGATGTTTTGCGGCTTTTCCACTTGAATACATAAATAAAATAAATACATATATAAAAGTATATCCTTTTTAAAAAAAAAAAAATGGCTATTTTTTATGTTCGAGACATATTTTATTATAAGTCGTACACATTAAAGGATAATAAAATGAAAGCTTTTTTTTTGAGTTGAATTTAACATTTTAATGGAAAATGCTTGTGCGGTTGTTTTGGTTTGTTTTGTTTAAAAGCAATTGCGTCTAGTCTTATTTTGAATACATTAGAGTACTGTAATTTTGAAAAGAAGGTTTTATGAAAATTAATGTACAATTTAAGGATTTAGAAAAACAAAAAAAAATAAACATAGAAAGAAGTGATAAGGGGGTAAAATATTTAAAATTTAAAACAAATAAAAAAAAAAAGATTGCAATGCCTTCTAAGTCCTATTTTATTTTGAAAAAAGTTACGATTTAGGTGACGCTTGTTTTCCTTTTTTACATTTAAAGTTATTTCCAAAGATTTTCAAAAAAAAAAAATAATAAATTCTAAAATTGAAAAAAAAACTATTGTTCTAATACATAAAGAATTTTTTTTTTAATTTAAAAGAAAAAAAATTCTTGAAAATTGATTTCCGAAATAATTGGCAAAAGCTTTCTGAAGTTTTAGACAAAAGCTTTATTTGAAGTATCCAAGAAGCTTTTAACAGAGGAGACTATACCTACTTAAAATACAAAATTTGTTCCTTTATATAGCGAAAATACCACCCCTGACACCACCCCACGACAAAAGTCCATATGTTTTTGAAAAACTCCAACTCAACCACAACTTTATACAAATGATGTAAAGATTTAGAGAAATTGTTGATTCGTTATTTCTCCATTATATATTGAGCGATCTCGGTGAAGTATGAAACATAGGTAGGTTCTTTCGACAAAGCCAGAAGTAACGTAGTTTAGCTTTATATACTTTTTAGTTCAATTTTTTCGTTAAACAAAACAAAACACTTTAACTTATTATTTTATTTCACAACTAACAGCATCGCTTACTGTTGGGGATTGAAAGAAAAAGTGTTTTAATTTCTGTCTTATCCTAAAAAAAAATCAATAATTTTTCATTAACAAGAAAGAATTTAAAAAATAAAGCAACAACGAGCATCCTTTTAAACATTTTTTAAGCTTCTAATTCACAACTACAAGCGGAAAAAAAAAAATGAACATTTATTACAAAAATTTTTTAATTTAATATCTAATTTTGCTATTTTCCTTTACCCCAATAAACTTGAAATATATAAACATTAAACAACACATATCATACACAAAAACACACATATACATTAACAATATTAAATTTAAAATCTTAATTACACACTGTTCTAGTATTTTATCCTGTGCACTGTATTTAAAACATTATCTCATGATATACATTTATTTTCCTTGTTTGGGATTTTTATTTAACTCCAATCTACCACCCATTATATAATCCTTCTAACCACCCAAAAAAAATATAATGCAATTTCACATACCATTATACGCGTTACACATACACATATACATATATTTATAAAAAAAATTTCTTGATAAATAAAATCTCATTAAAAACTTTCATTTTGTTAAATGAGATCATCATTATTGAAGCTCATATTAAAAAATATACAAAATTTTTATTCTTCCTTTTTTTATTCTTCCTTTTTCTTTTATTTTTTTTTTTTAATAAAAATGAACTTGTATTAAAGTTAAAATACAGCGGTTTCGTATGTATATGTGTATTCGCTTTATCACCCAATTAAAATATGGTAATTTTTGTATCTTTTCATTTATTGTTGTTGTTGTTGGCTTTCCTTGGATTGTAATACTGAAAAACATTTAACACTCACTTATGTAATCGGAGGAGAGGCACAAAAGAAAAAAAAAATCTTCTCTACTAAAACATATCTTTATTTCAGTATCTTCTTTTCCTTGTTTACTGCTATTTTTTTTTTTTTTGTTCTTTTTTTTTTTTGTCAGAATCTATATATCATTCTGTAATCCTTCGTAATTGCGTGCCAAAATGGTAAAATAAAAACTACATACGCCCTCATCCCAGCACAAAAAAAAAAACAAAAAACAAATGTAATTTTCATACACGAAAAAAAATCACACAACCATTTTCTCATTCGCTTCCGTTTTTTTCATTTATTTTTTTCACAATAAAATATCTTCGAGATACTTAAAACAGGATAAAAAAAAAATATATAAATATAAACACACCATCATCAATGAAAATTTTCTATAAAAAAAAAAAAAATAAAAAAAATAAAACAAAAGATTTATTGTTTGTAAAGTTAGGATTTTTTTTTGTAATTTTTGCTTTCAAACAAGGAATTTAGTTAACAAGAAAAATAAAAAAAAAAAAAAGAAGAAAAGGACTAAGAAATTATTTCATAAAGAAATTAACAGGCGTTGATTTCATATAAGAAAACAACAAAAAAAAAACAAAAATAATGAAAAACAAAAAAAAAAGAGTTAAAAATAAAAATAAAAGTGAGTGACAAGGAAACAAAAATCTTAATGAAATTATACTTTCATATAAAGAAAAAATTTTTCAAGAATGACAAAGATACAAAATATACAATATACTAAATATAAGATTTTATATGTGGGATGTAAATTTTGTATACTCGTATATGAAAATTATAAACAAGATAATACGGGTTTGTTTTTCTTAACCAAAAAAAAAAAAAAAATAAGAAAAACATAAAAAATAAAAGTGATATGTTCAACGTACATATAAGTATGTAACAATTTATTTTAACGGAAGCATCTTACTACCTACTATCTCTTAGTTACATACCTTTAATTAAAAATTTATTTATTTTTTTGTTTTTTTTTGTTTTGTTCTTTTAATTAAACAACCAACACAACAAGAACAACAAAAAAGTTTATCGTAAAATATTTTAATGAACAATTAACATAAAAGATTTGTTACATTTTCTTTTCATTTTGTTGTTTTTGTTTCTTTTTTTTTTTATTATTATTTTGTTAATTTTCTCATATATATGAGATTTTAAGGATAAATAATATATGAATACCTGCGAAGGATGTTTTTAGAATTTTTTTTTGTGATTTATGAACATATTGCTTCCTTTTTTCTATAAAAATATTTTCCTAAAGAATTTTCGAAATTTTCAAAAACGAAATGTGCGAGAAATACTTTCAATTCTGAGATTTCTAGTATGATTATTGAATGCAAGGACTAATATTTATAGGTACAAACAAATCTCGATTAATTTTTCCATTTTGTAACTTTTTTATTGAGTGGATTATGAGGAGCATCTTACTTTAAAAGCTGCATGATGTACATTATTAGAACAGGATAATGGAATGACTGTTCGGAAGTTTTGACCGAAATATGCTGAAAATTACTTCCATATTCACCTCATTCGTGTGATTTGAAATTTGGCTACCATCATATGATGTACAACTTCAGAACTTGAATTACGTTAAATAAGCTCTACTAACATCAAACCCCAAAAAAACGTTTTTTTATAAGGCCTGAGAGTTATTTCCGCGATTGAACTTTTAAAATATCTTTCCTGAGAATATTTCTTGAAGAAGTGAAGAAATTCTTGACTTCATAAATACAACGGTAAAACAAGGAAAACAAACTACATATTAACGATTAAATCCCTATAATGACAAATAATCCCCCTGTAATTAAAGTAATTTCCAAAAATATTACAATGAAACTTTTCATAAAAATTCAGTCAAAAAAACAAAATTTTAATTTGTATTTCACATGTAAATTTTGCATTCTTTTATCAAATATTATCAATGCGTGAATTTATATTGCCTTCAATAACAAAAAGAGGATATTAAAACGAAAAAAAAAAACACAAAAAAAAATATTGTATTTCCATTTTCAAGCGTTTATTTCCACGGAAGAGTAAATTAATAACAAAAAAAGAATGAATTTTAAAAGCAACTCAGAACAACAAAACAATTTTAACGACTTTTTTTTTTTTTTCTTGTATTATTTGCAATTCAATTTTATTTCACATTATTTTTATTTTTGGAATCCTTTTTTTTTTTCGCCCAAAAATGTAAAAATAAAATTATTATGTCGACGAAAGAAAAAAAACCAATGAATGCATCATCGTTTCGTGAAAATAAGGATTATACGTGCATAAAATTGATGCAAATAAATGTCAATTGATTTTTCATTTTCACGCTTGCTGTTTTTTTTTTTTCTTGCAACAAAAAATATACAATTTTTTGTCAACTTTTTTCATTTTATTTTCCTTTAATTTTTTATTTTTATTTTGAAAAAAACATCAACAAAAATAATCGAGTCTTTTTATATCAAATATTGCCTATCAATAGGAGCTATAAAAAAAATTTTATATCCTTATTTACCAATACAACACACACATACACACAGAATATACATATTTGTGATTTCAATTTCAATATAATTTCAAATAAATAAAAAAAAAAAATAAACAAAAAATAAATAAATAAATGAATAAAATTACTAATAAAAGATACTTAATTTACCGTATATACTTTCCGTGTAGTATTAAAGTAGAAAATTAAAAAAATAAAAAATAAAAAATAATGTCATATTATCATTTTCGTATTATCCTTGATGATATACATTTCGTTATTATATATATACCACCATCCTATGATTGTTACTTGTATTCAAAGTTTAGTAGGCAAAAGGTAATCATTTTGAACATTTTATGTTTGGTTGATTTTTCTCATTGAAATTTTGTTGTCGTTAAAAAATTCTATAGAAATTTTCTACGGTTTTTATCATGCACACAAAAAAATCGTAAATGAAAAAAAAAACAAGGGCAAAAAAAAAAAGAAATACGCTCACAGTATGTAGGAAAAAAAAATCCTAGATACTCGTATATTGTTGTTGTTGTAAGATTATTTTTTTTTTATAGGTAACATGATGTGACTGTGGGTGGTCACAGTTTTATTTTATTTCGTTTCTCATGCAAATTATAAAAGGAAACCATTTACATAATAATAATTTTTGTTTTTTCATGTGTTTTTTTTTTTCCATCAACGATGAATGAATATCTTAAAGTCACACACACACACACACACAAAAAAATAGCCTATATAGAAAGAAAATTCATAACGTTTCCTATTTTACAGAAAATTGTTTGATTGCTTAAATTTTTGGCTGTTGTGTGTGTGTGTGTTTTTTTTTTCGTTTCAATTTTATTCACGTTTTTTAATCCAAATCTGTGGGTAATTTCTTTCTTTACGGTTTTTCCTTTTATTTCGAAATTTTTTATTTTTTATTTTTTTTTTGACTGGTAAAAAAGAGGACAATCAATTCTGTCTTTATTGCTGTTGTGCGTTTTTTTTTTCTTCAACAAAATCTAAATAAATAAATAGAACACAAAAATAGCAACACACAAAAATAATATAAACAAAAATAAATGTAAAAAAAAAAATCGAATTTTCGCAAAATGTTTCAAAATATTTAGCATAATGTCTTTGAACGAAAGAAAATATAAAAATTTTTTTTTTTTATACTAAAGCATTATTCCATTGAGAACATGATGATCGTTTCAATTTAAAAAGAGAAAAGCAGGAATATTTTTTAAATAAAAAAAAAAAAGTTCACATAAAAATTGAGAATTTCGTTTTTTTTTTTTTGTTATTCGTTTTTACGGTTTTCAATTTATTTTTTAAAATTTTAGAATTTAGTGTTCAAAATTAGAAAAAAAAAGTGAAAGAGGACAAATATTTAGAGAAAATGCAATGCAGCTCATTTTCTTGAATAGAGCTTTCCAACTAACAAGACTTGTAGGCTAGTATGTGATTATCGCTAAACGTCCAGAGTTCCAAATGTGATACTCTTAACAACAACAAAAAACAGTGAGTCCTCCCGGACCATTATGTAAAATGCAGCCCTTTGCTGCACCAATGCATTTTTGAAAATACCCACAAATTTAGAAATGATTTCAATATTTCCAAACTCCAACGCGTTTAAAGTGTTCCGAAATAATTTTATCTTCGAATTCTTCTTAGAACTTAGAGAATAAGAGTTTCTGGTCAAACTTTACATACAAAGTATTAAAACACAAAAAAAGTTAAAACTTTTCTCATATTTTCCTCATCTAAAAATATATCACCTTAAATTTCCAGCTATGTATTCCTTAAATTACATACATCACATAATTTATCATATTCACTAATTTTTCACTTTTCAACACTTAATTCCATTAACCATTCCATAACAACAACAACAACAACATCAACCAATAACAAAAATTTATTATATAATAATTTTACAGGTTAAATGTAATAACTTTAATTAAAAATTAATTGATTTTAATTGTTCTTTAGTATTTTAAGTTCAAATTTAATTATGAAAATTTTTTTTTTTCTGCAATATAATACAAAAAAAAAAAAAATGTTAACATTTAAACATATGTTACACGTGCACATATTGTATGTTTTTTTATACATTACATACATACATACATACATATACAACATCCTCCTCCTACGTACATGATTCATTAGCATTCATTATTAATTTTATTATATTTGTGACACTTGTACTAATTCGTATAATTATTTTTACACTTTAAAGAATATTATGTTTGGTTTTTAAATTTGAAAAATTTATAAAATAGTCTTAACTTAATTAAATTTTATAGAAAATACACACACACATAAACAAGCAAATGCAAACAAATATAGGGGAAATATATTTTCTTTAAGAAAATTCATGAGACATTTAAAAATTCTCATAGAATCCTTTCAGAAACAAAAGACCAAAAAAAAAAAAAAAATGAAGAAAATAAAAGTGGCATTTTGTGTGTGTGTTAGTTAAAACAAAAACGCATTCATTGAAATGAAAAAAGGATGTTTTTTTTTCGCCTTGCTATAGTTTTATGGTGTTATAATGAAAATTCTCAAGTCATATTGAAAGCTTTTCTTTTTATTTTTAAAAGAAAATTATTACCTGGAGGGTAACTTCCTTTTCATGATTTTTTTTTTTTTTTTTTCAAGTATGGAAAATGTATTTAATATCCTTTTTTTTTTTTATTCATCTTAAAAAAAAATCTTATAATTAGCCTCTTAAAAGGAAAGAAAAAGAAGAAAAAATGTTGAAAAAACGAAGAAGCCTAATATTTAACAAATATGTACTTAAATTTTCTATTTATTATTATTTTTTTTCTTTTCCTTGTGTCTTTCTTACTTTCTCTTCTTTATTTACATGTACTTTCTTTCTGCATTATTAATTTTAATATCTTCTTTTTTTTTTCTTCCTTTTTGTATTTTAATTCCTTTTAGGTTCCTCATCTTTACTTAAACATTGCTATTTTCTTTTAACTTCTTTCATTTTTCTTCTTTCGTCCTTTTTTTTTTTTTTTTTTTTTTTGTAAATAAATTTTTAATGTTATATTAACCGGAACTTATGTGTACAGTCGGGGTATTTATAAATACATTTCCTTTTTTTCTTTTTTATTTTTTTATTTTTTTTTTTTTGCCTCCTTTTTTTTCTCTTAAGCTGCTGATGTCGGTATATTTATTCCCTTTTAAAGGATACTTTATGTAATAATTATACTACAATTTTTTTTCTTCTTCTTCTTTATATATGAAGGGCAAAAGGAAGCAAAAAAAAAAATTAATATCTCAGGTATGTTTTTTATGTTAGAAAAAAAAAAATCAATGAAAAAAAAAACGAGATTAGACAGAAAGAAAAAAAAAAGGGCAAAAGGAAATAAAACATTAAAGGAGAATAATTTAATATTAAGTCTCTATGGACAATTTATTTTTATATTTTTTTTTTTTTATGCTAAATTTAAACATTGCTATTTTTTTTTTTTTTTTCAATTTTTTGATCATATTTTTCGTATTGAATTTTTACACTATCATTAAAGTTTATAAACTTTTACTTAATGGAAAAAAGGAAATTTATTTATGCTACAGGGTGAATAATCTTAGACATATATGATTTACGATGTCTGACTTTATAAGGATAGTTCATGAACGTGATGTCATTACATGTAAATTTTCCTTCTTTATGCTGTTCGCAATTAATAAATTTTTTCTACTAACTATACCTACGTAGTCGTGATATAGATTTAATCGCATTAGCCAGAATTATCATTCAGTTTTGCACGTTTGCACTTATTATCATCAAAAGATCTCCAAAATGAAATTAACTGTAAATTATATTCTGAAAGTTTATTTATTCTTCAAAGAAATTTATTCATTAACTGTTTGGGATGTTCACAGGCATAAAACTAATCCTTTTTACTGTACATTGTTTAAAAACACAGCATTAGCTGGATAAAATTTTGATCTTCTTTGGAGTGTGATTATCCATACCACAATATTACACCAAGGACTAAAGAGTAAGGACTGTATCTATATTTTAATATTAAAAAACGTTCAACACTGAGCTTTAAAGTATTCTAAGCTCATTTTTTTTATGTTTTAAATTTCAGAACAATCAAAGGTCGAAAACACGCTATCTTTTTTTTTTTAAAGACTTCCTACTTCTTATTCAACACTTTAAAATTGTAAGAAAACAAAATCAAATCTTTCTTCATCCTTTCAAAATCCTTCCGCATACAAACAACAACAATAAATAGCACAATAACTTTAAAAATTAAGTAAAAAATAAGCACAAATTTAGAAAAATACATCCCCTAAAAGCAATCTTTAATTAAATTTAATAAAATACATATTTAGCACCATAAAAAAATAGGGTGTAGTGTATAACTTATGGTAAATCTTAAAGTCTACTTATATTTTCTTCTTTATAAATGAAAAGTATGTCAATTCCTAATACAATAATTTTTATCCTTATAAAAGAGTAAAGCCAAAAAAAAAAAAAAAACGACACAAAAAAAAAGAAAGTGTATTTCTTGTACAAAGAAATGAAACATTAAATCCCAGAAGAGAACAATTTAATTAAATTTCTTATAATAACACAGAAAATCACTACACACAAATTGATAGTTAAAAAATTCTGATTTTTAGTGTCTATATTTACACACACATATTCACAAATATAAAGAGAATAAAAAAAAAAAAACAAATCTTGAAAACAAACAAAACGAACATAAAAATTATATTTGTAAACAAACACCATCATCATCTCTTCCTGATCCTTAATATATATATTCACTTTATTAATATATAGCTACCTTCAGGTGTAGATGTGGTGGAAAATCAACACAATTGAAAAATCATTTTTAATTGTTATTTTTTTCGATTTTGATTTTTATTATATTATCCTTGTGAAAAGAAATTCTTATATCCTTTTTTTTTTTTTTTAAATTCTACATGCAGCATTGTATAGAATAGTTGTTGTATAACTTAAATAGCACATGGTGCAAAAATAATTTTCAACTTTATCTATTCTATAAAAAAATAAAAAAAAAAAGTTAATCATTTTATGTATTCGAGCATTTATAAAATCTCATGATTCTGATAGAAACACCTAATGATATAGGTCATCTGCACACCAGAAATTATAATGCAGCAATTATTATAACGTCATATGGTTACAATTTATCTATTAAGAATATATCTTTTTTTTTCCTCGTTTTCAAATTTTGTTTTTTTTTTTCTTCCATCATTTATTTAACATTAATCCTTCTCTTTCTTTGCTTTCCAAGTATAAACTCATTTTTTTTTTACATCATAACTGTAATATGTAGAATTTAAGATTTATTATTATTTTTTCACAGAATATAAAAATAATGATAAAAGTTACAAGTTCCGAAAAATGAAAATCAGAATGCGACTTATATGCATGAAGGAAAATAAAGATTGAAGCACGAATATTTTTAAAATGAGATTGCTTGTCAACTTATTTAGTTATCATGTAGGGACATTCTTTCACTGCCCTCTTTTTTTTTTTAAACGCAATACTGAAGAAGAAGAACAATATACTGGTAGGAGAAAGAGTATAAGTGTGTTCACGAAGAGAAAGAAGAGGGGTCATAAAACACAATTAGCAAAATGAGTGACAGCTTTTTATGAAAGCTTCCAAAAAAGCTGCCAACAGAGATACTAAATCCCTGTCGTATTTCAAAACAAAAAGGTATCAAATTTTTATATGTATACCCTTTCTAGTGTCCAAAAATTTGGAAGTTGTTCTCAAACCAAAAAAAAAAAAAAAAAGAGAAAAAAATTTAAAAAAAAAGCATCAAAAAATGCCCGTAGTATGAACATCATCATATTAGTACACAAACAAGCAAACAAACAAATACAGTACGTGAAAAATCTAACAAAAATTTATACAAATAGCACGTACACAAAGTACATTAGAAAAATACACCTTTTCGTTTCTTGAAATGGGAAATGCCCTAAAGTAAAAATTATGTTGTGAGAAGAATTTGTTTTTCTCATATATATTTTTTTTTTTCTTAAAAAAAAATCTGCTGCAAGCTAACTAACAAGCTAGGTACTTTTATGAAATATATTTTACCTTAGCTATAGATATGTACATATGTAAGTATGTATGTATATATTTCTTCCCTATATACGTTTACCACAGTCTATGCTGACTAGATTTAGAAAAATAAAAAAAAGTCCATTCTAACTTTCTCCCACATATGAACATCTTCTCTAAAAAAAAAAAAATTCACTATTGGTTTAAAAAGGAAAAAACCTTCAAAAATTTTCTCTCTGGAGTAAAATTGAATAAGGCTCCGATGCAAAGTTGTTGAAAAGGCGTGAGTTGAATTCAATATTCATCAACTGAATAAAACTAACTCTACTTTAGTAAAACTTTATGAAACTTTATATAGATTTATAGAAAAACTAACCAGCATAATATTGATGGTGAAAGAGGATGAATGGGTGGTACTATGGTTTCAAAGAGATATAACTTAACCTAGGATAGTACACTACCCAAAAAGTTAAGTTACTATGTGTATAAAGAAAATGATAAATGATATGAATTTAAATTCATACAATCATCAGATGTTGCAATTTTATGGATGAAAATAGAAGGAATCTTTTTGTATTTTTTTTTTACTTGTCCTTCCTGATATTGCTATTCCTTTTTTTCATATGAATTTTTGATAAATGACCTTTAACTTTTATAAAAGACGGACATCCGTATCCTGGATAATAATAATAGTAATAAAAAAAAAAGGTGAAAAGAATGAATCCTTTGTTAGTAAGTTTTGAATTTGTGAATGTGTTGACATTGGATTATTAACTTGCATTTAAGATAATAATTTCTTTTTTCAAGACGTGATTTTTGTGAAAATTTTCAAAAGAATAAAGTTAGTGAATTCAGTTAATCAGTTATAGAAAGGACAGAGTCATGGTAATTATGTTTGCATGGATTATCCTTATTACAAAATTTATTTTCTTGTATAATCGACTTGTATGTTTTTTTCTTCTTCTTTTTGTCAACATAAATGTAAATTATCTGGAAAATATTTTGAAGAATTCTGTAAAACTAAATACAGGGTGATTTTAAATTACTGGAGGTGTAAAGTTGAACAAACTTTAAAATTTAAAAAGTACGAAGTTTTATAAAAGAAATGAAAAACTGTTTTTAGCAAAATTGTTATACTCTAATGAATCGAAAGTAAATTCAAATTAACGAAGGACAACAGAAAAAGTTGCAAAGGACCATTGAAATTTCCAATAAATATTGCATTTTTTTTCATGCACTTACCTCCAACTACTGTTGAAATCTAAGCTGAACCAGAATCCTGAAAAAATAATTAAAAATTTTAATTAGAAATAATAAATGTTCGCACGTATAAAGGTTTGAATATGTACTAAAAATTGAAATCTCAACTATTTAAAATCATTAAAAACCCTCAGAAAATTGAAATTACCTAAGATCAAAACCCAATAACGTAGAAAATGGAGAATAGTACTGGACGTCTTGGGACCCCCCCCCCCCCCCCCCCCCCCAAAAAAAAAAAATATGTAGTATTAAAATAATAAGTGGAGAATGCGATAAAATTGTGAACTATTTTAATTGTACAAAGCTTCCAACCTATCAACACCTTTAAAAATCGTAAGAAAATTTTACTTGAAAAATAAATTAAAGACACTTTCTTATTATCATTCCAAAGAGAATTTTTTCGCCTGAAATTTTATTACAAAAATTCTCGATAAGAAAAACAAAAATTTACGTCACAAAATCTTAATGAAAATTTAATTGAAAAAAAAAAAAAACATACACACACACACAATCAATATTTTCTTCGTCTTATTTTTATCTCACAAAATTATAAAGTTGGTTTTTTTTGTGGTAAAATTATAATGACAAGAAATTTTACACATCAATCAAAATTTCAAATACACAAATAAAAACCTAAATCACATGTAAATATCAGTATACTTGCTTGCTTGTTTTTAATTTATGTAATTTAATAAAAAAAAAAATAATAATTTTCACTATCATAACGTAAAATATGTTTCGCTCCCATATGTATCGTTCGTACGTTTTGTTTTTGTTTTTTTTTTTTTCGTTTTACAAAGGAAATTTACACATGAAGAATTTTCCTTCCGTTTTCCAAAAAGGAAAAAGGATTTTTTTTTTTATATCTATACATCCATACACATATGTACTTATATGTATGTGTGTATTTATATAAAGAGATACCGTTATTTTTACATCGTTAATTTCTATCTTAGAGTATTTATACTTTCTTAACTTTTTTCATATGAAACACAACAACAACTTAAATACATATATTATCCTTAAAAGTTATGTAACGAAGTGAAGCGCCACGTTAATGACGATACTAAAAAAAGGAACATTAAAAGATAAAGATATCCAATATTTGTATGAATATATGTGTGTGTGTATATGAGTGTGTTTTTATAGTTTTCTTGTTAAACGTATAACACAAACACATACAAAATTTATATACATAATTATTACGATGCGTATACATCACAAGAAACGGATTTTTTTTTTTCTGAAGAAATTATATAAATAAATAAGTAAATAGCTAGTTTATGTGATACAACGAAGAAAAAAAATACAACAACAACGATAAAAAAGATAATATTTTATGTTTTCAAGTACATGATGAAATTGATGAGCTTCTTGGAAAACAAGAGATAACTATTACTTTAAATAACATGTGATTTATGTGTGTGTTTATGAATTGTGTATATCATTCCGTTATTACACAAAATATTTGCTTATTTGTCAAAGCATTCAAAATTATAAAAGTCAAATAATTAGATTTATATCATGTGTGAATATACTACTCCTTTGAGTTGATATACATATGTATGTACATAAGTGAGTATGTATGTATGTGTGCATATTTTGTTTTCGCTTTTTTTTTTTATATTATGACAATGATAATATCTCGTCGACAACTGTATTATGTTTTTATTATCACTAGCACAGAGATGAAGTGAAAGAAGGAGTATTATCAGTACGTCAATATCAGTACCACCCATTCATTCACCACCCATTTTAACTAAATATAATTTCATTAAATAATAGTTTTGTGTATAAGAATAAACACACCATATGATTAGTAATGAGCGTATGTATATTTATGTTTTAGATAACTCACATACATACATAAACTTTCAAATAACAAAACTTTGATATATGAATTCATGAAAATTAACTGAAAATAAACGATTTATGAATGAGACTTTTCACATATTAAAAAAAAAAAACAAAAAACTTTTAATTTCTTATTTTTTTAGAGTTCTTTTGTTTTCGTATTTTCGAAATTTTTTGTCATTGTTTTAAGAAAAATTTCATACATTAATATGAAAAAAAAAAAGACATATAAATAAACATAAAATTTAACGTACTACTTAGATTCTTAAAAATTCATATATTTTTTTTTTAATGTACGAGTATAAAATTTTATATGAATTTTTTAAGTATAGATAAATAAAATACTCATATGATCTTTGAGAAAGTTTATATGATTGTTTTTTTTTTCTTTTTTCTTTTACTGAATTTTTTATTTTTTTTTATTTTTTATTTTTCGAAAATGCTATTAAAATTTTATTACTTTCATAAATTTTTTTTTTAATGATGTTACTTTGAACTTTTTTCCATCCAACACATACACATTAACACAGAATTTGAAATATAGGACAAGTATGTCTCAATGTCTGTAAATCTTTTGATTTTCCACAAATTCTTAGAAATTTTCTCAAGCCATGCTTTCAATACCATTAACTTGTTTTTATTTATTACGTTCGCCTGAAATCAAAATTATTTTTTTTTTTATTCAAATCATCTGTTAAATGTAAAATTATGTATTTGTCTGACATGGCTTACACGCTTCAATATCACTCTCCAGTATTCAAAGAATAAAATTACCTAATTCGTATCATAAATTAAAAAAAAAAAAAATTACATATATGAAAAAAATTCAAGGAACTTTTTATCAAAAAAAAAAATTTTCGAAATTCTTAAAAACGTCAGACGACATGAAAATTAAAGAATTTTGTGAAATTTTCGAAATTGACTTTTTTTTCCCAAGCAACTTCCAAACTCTTAAGAATTTTATGAAAAAAAATTGATACATAATAATTTGCTTAAAATTTTACAGGAAACGTTCTTTAAATAACCGATATTTTCGAAACTTTCGAAATCGAAATAAAAAAACAAAATCTCTAACAATTTGTTTTCTTAACAAACACTTGAGCTACTTGAAAAACTCTATCAGTTGAGTTTTTCGAAATAAACAAAAAGAAACAGCGTATAAAAAAATTACATTTTCTTGGAAGTTTGAAAAAACAGGATTTAAAAAACAAAATTCAAAGAACTAGTCATAAAAAATAATGGTGCTTAAGAACCTTTAAATTCCAAAAATATAATATAGAAAACTTTACAATATTTTCGGGAATCAAATTTTCAAAGAAAATATATAAAACTCTTTCCCATGAATATATTTTTTTCTTAAAGGATTTTTCAAAAGAATTGACTAAAATTGGTGAAAACAAACTGACCCTAAAAATTGATTACAGAAAAAAATAATTGAAAATTTCCAATGAAATTCCATTAAAACTAATTAAATCGACAAAAAAATAATTCTTCAATCCAAGTCCTTTTTCAAAATAAATTTAATGTGAAAAAAAAACACTTTAAAAATTACAAAAAAAAAATCCTTTTTAAACTGATGCTCTATTTTTAAATCAATTTAAAATGAATTATTTAAAAAACAAAAAATATCAAAACTATTTATGTTGTTTTTTATCTGCTTTCATGTATTATCTAATTAACAACCATATACAAAATTGATGTATGGTATTTTATCATTTTAATAATTAAATTCCTAATTTTCTAACATTAAATAATTTTTTGTTGATGTGATTTTTAAATTATGCTCCATCATTGTATAATCATCATTATGGAATAGTCATCATCATCATCATAAAAAACAGCAACAACAACATAACAAATACAACAAGTATATATGGAGGATAATAATAATAAACGATCAAAAAGCAAAATTTTAATGAATTTTCATCTTTATAAACATATTACTAAACATATACATACATACATATAACATGATACATATACATATATATGTATGTAGAATATTTTAGTACATTAAATGTTCTTTTAATGTGTATAAATAAATTTAATAAAATGTTCTATACAAATGAAAATCACTGCTTTGTACTGTGTTATGTACTAAATTCATTTTACTGATTATCATATACAAACATACACAAACACTACTGACATACATCTATTCTACATATGCTTTAAATAAATTACCATAGCTAATTACTATCCACAGAGAATGTAATTAACATCTTTTTGAAAGGACAGCTACTGGGTGGTTGGTATGTAAACAGCTCATAAATCAATTGTTTTTATGGGGTCCCTATATGGTGTTTTTAAAATTTTGTAGTGAGATTTTTATTTAAGATACTTTCCTTTTTTTTTTCTATACTTCTCAAAAAATAAAATATGATTGTAATTAAATTGTTTTTAAAATGTTAATGAACCCAAAAGATAAAAAAATTATCAAAATGACAAAAAAAATAATTATTAACCAAAGATTCAATTTCTTTTTTTAAACAAGAAAAGAATTAAATTTTTAAAAACACAGGAATTATTTTAATTCTTAAAATTAAGATTGATTGGACTGAATAATTTCTAATTTTAGAACCTCTTTTCCTATTTTCTATCCATTACATAAACCTATTTATATGTCCAAATCAAAATTTCAGTTTCCAAACACTTATTGAATTTTGCAATTTCTGAAATTTACAAGAGAATTTTCATGGAAAAGATACAAAGTTTATTTGGAAGAAACAATATTTGCATAGTAAAACCCACCGAAAGCAAAACTACAAAACACATTTGAACGCATGGGAACAATGAAGAAAACTATGACTCGAATTAAGAAGATTCACGATTACAGATACTTAAATAAAAATGCTGAAATTCAAGATATGTGAGCCTTTAAAAATGAAATTTTCAAATTTATCGAAATTTCAATATTGAAAAAATAAAAAATTTCCAACTGATTGAACAATATTTGTTTTCTTCAAATGAGCTTTTCTTATATGAAAACGTTTTTTTTTGAAGGTTCATTGAACCAATTTAATCAATTTTGTACTCAGAAAGTTCATAACTTAAAGTATTTCCAGGTAACTTATACTTTTTTCAATAGTTTCTTTCAATTGAAAATAATATCAATTTTTATTTTTAATTAAAAAAAAGAACAAAAAAAAAAAAAACGAAGAAACAAAATGAGAACAAAATTCCAGAAAAAAAGTTACTTTTTCCAATTAAATTTCTATAAAATTAATCTGCTTATTTTTCAAATAATTTGACTTTTCCAAATTGTCAACTATTATTTTTCTCTTTTATTAATTTTTTATTTACTTTTTTGTTTGTTAAAAAGTAGGAAAACTATTTTACTTCTTTCTTTCGCAACAATAAATTCTTTGAATTACATACATTTAATTTTATTGAAACTTTTAATTGAAAATTAATTGGAAAAAATGAAAAACTTTTTAATGACTTGATTTTTTTTTTTTTTTTTTTTTTTGTATTTTAATAGATTTTGTTTGATTTATAAAAATAAATACCGAAAATGTAACCAAGTAGTCTACATGAAAAAAACATAAATTAAAAATAAAATTCGGTAATCAGGTAAGCTTTAAAAAATTTAAAACATAAAATTAAGAAGGTTAAACCTTAAAAAAAAAAAAAATAAATTAAAAAACACAAACACAAAATATTTGAAAAGTTTTACTTTTGAATCTGAAAATGTTTGTAAATGATAGAAATTTTTTTTTTGTTCTGGAATTTACATGAAAAATTCATGATTCGATATAAAAAAAAAAAACATAACTTCAGGCTACTACACATATGGCAAACATTCATAAACTTTTTATTTCATATTTTCTATTCTATTTTGAATAAATCAATAAAATTTCAAAGATAAAAAAAAAAAACAACAAATAAACAAGTACAAATGGTACTCAAGTATGTTTTCATTCAGGCTCAAGGAATGCAATTTTATATGTAGTTTATCCTAGTTTCTGTACTATTTTCTAATAAAAAAATATTTTCTTTAAAATTCTTAATAAGAACATGCAAATTTTTTCGAAATAAATTCTTGTACAAATGAATAAAATGTAATCAATTAAGAGGGGGATTTCTTTGTTTTATTTTGCTTGTTATTTGCATTTCCATCATATGGAAAACAATTTAAAAAAATTTGACAATATAAAAGAATGTGAATTCTCGAATATCCTATTGAAATGAAATTATTGATTTAAACCTTAAAAGTATTATTTGAATAAAAGAACAGTCGGGTTGCCCCTCTTAACATTTTCATAATACATATTTAAATATCTTCCATTGATCGATATACAAATTAGACCTTAAAATATGATTTTATTATAAAATTTTAGTTTCAACAATAAATATCACATAATAATGTTCCAATATGGAGAATTTAACGAAATTCTTGCAGATAATAATTTATCTTATCTTTTCAGGAATTCATATGTACATTTTGTGAAAGATTATCCTTCTGCTTAGATAAATATATCTAATCTCATCCATTTTTTTTTTTTTTTTTTTTTTTTTTTGATAAGTTTAAATTCCTGGAATTATACAGTGAGTATCTGTTGTACTGAATCATGTACATACTAAAAAAAAATTTTCAAATTTAAAATGACCAAAGTATCTTATCATTAAAAAACGAAAAGAAAAAAAAAAGAGAACATCCTAAATGTTATAGTTTTGAAGAAAAGTCAGAAGGAAATTAATGGTCTACAAGAGTATACCATTTGTGGTTAAAAAGTTGAAATTTCAAGATATTTTCCAATATATTTTATGTCATATATTGGTCATCTTCATATTTAAAATGAAATACACTTGAGTAATATTCAAATATAATGATAAGAAATACATAATAGAAAGGAGAATTGTTATGATGATATGATAAGATTTTTCTTCAAATAAATAAGGGGTACAGAAACAAAATTTGATTTTTTGTTATCGGTTGTTTGTATACACATTGTTGAAAATTACAGTTTTATTGTCAAAAAGAGGACTTTTTTGTAGGAAATTTGAGTATTCTTCATCAATGATTAAATATAGTAACTAAGCGACAGCAAGCGACATGGCATCTGATAGTTTAATTGGTAGAACAGTGCCCCGGAAAGGCAGGAATCCCAGTCGAATCGAATGTCGTTTTCTTTTCTTAGTCTAATACATATATTTAAATTTGAATGCTACATCTCTCAAATACGATACAAATACTTCACAACCAATGGAAGAACTTCTCAAATTCTATATGATCCTTTGGTATTATTAAGTTTTCAAGTATACATTCTATTTAATATGTAGAATTGTAATGATTCTAATTCTATTGTAAATATTACAATAGAAAATTAACTATACTATATTATTATTGATTAAAATTATAATATACAATCTAATATTTGTATGTAAAATATGTACGATGATGTAGATTTCAAATAAACATCTAAATAAATATTCATTTTGATATCTACAAAAGGATTATGGGTTAAATTTCTTAAAATTTTATACCAGTAATATGGTTAATGGTCATATGAGGCTTTCTTTTTTTTTCTAGAGAAAATTTAAATTACAAAATTAGAATTTCTATAATATTTTACGATATACATACTAATTCAATTATTGAAAAGATACTTTAATTAAGAAAACAATTTTAGAATTATGCTGTGCTTAAAATTTCAAAACTCGAAAAATAAAATTAAACTTTTTAGAATGAAATTTGAAAACTGGTTCTGCAATTTCAAAGCATTCAATGTTAAATATTCGAATATTCGAAGAACCAGATTCTAACAACATCAATTTTTTACAATTCGCTTCGAAACTGAATAATAGCAAATAAAGACAAAAAAGGAGTGAAAAATGGTTATAAAAAAGAAATTAATAAAAAATTAGTTACTCTAGACAACACACATACTCAATTAATGAAATTTAAATTGAAGTTTTAACTTCTCAACTCGCTTAATTAAATAAAACTCCTATATTGAATAATTCTCACACCACAAAACACCATTGCTATATAATCTTTCAATTTCGATTCCACATTTTTCTCTTTTTGTTTAAAGCACACTAGGTAAATGATTTCACGAGTAATTTTTGTTCAAATACTTTCTTTAAGAACACATATACACAAAACATCTACATATATTAGTCCCAGCTTACATTACAAATCGACTTCGAAAAAGTAACGACTGGTTCTTCTAATAACTCTATGAATCGATAAGTGATGGTACTCCATGCTATTTCACTCTTTTTCTTTTTTTTTAATATCGTCCTTTCATTAATTATTTCTTTGATCGACAAAACCTTCATAGGCTGTAAAATCATCATCTTAGCTTTTTTGACGGCATTCAAATAGTAAACTTTTCTAAAACAGTATGACGTTTTCCAAAAACTTGAAAAAAAAAAAATTCCAGAACTTTGATTCTGGACTGTGATATCTTTGAAACGGCCAAAGTAAGAAAACATGTGTGAACATTTTGGAAAGAACTAAAAATTCTAAACATTTTTTGTAAAAATGAAAAAAAAAAAAAAAATTGTGACTTACTAGCAGAACTGTACAGGCTGATTTATAAGAAAACATAAAAAATCGAAAATGCTTTCTAGCAGAAAATTTAATCTTATCAGAGATTTTCTGACCACATACAAATAACCAGGACTTACACCTAAAAACGAAAATGGGCTTTGGAAGAAGAAAGAATAATATTTTTCAAAACGTTATGATTTGAGAATTCGATATTTTTTTTCGAAACGTTTTAAAATTGTCTGTTGGGATGCGAAATTTTCAATATACATTGTTAAAATAGTTGAAATGAATTTTCAATATTATTTTCTTAGTTTATTTAATTCTGTAGTTATATACTCCCCATTTGTACATACATATGTTCACATATACATGAAGACTAAATCTTAAATTCTAATAAACCAGTCAAACGCTATAACAATAATAATAATGGAAACTGTTTTTACTGCAGATATTGTTTTACAATTTATGCTATCGATACAGCTATATATGATATTTAAAGTGATTTAGTATAAGATTTCACTTTATAATATATACGAGTATGTATATAAGAGAATATGTATCCACTTTAATACAATCAAACCTCATATACATTTACATTACAATCTAATTATTATTATTATTATTGTCGTAGATTTGATATTCTATTGATTTAACTTGTTATTGTACAACAAAACCAATTTGTATTATAAAGTAACATAATATATGTATGTATTTCACGTACAAGTATAGTCAATCGCTGCTGATGCTTTTCATAATTAAATTAATTTCATAATGCATATAAATGAGTACATTATGTAAAATTTATATTCTCATAGGTAAAGTCAAGCATTGTAAAATGCACAGGGTACCTTTTTAAAGTCCTTAAAAAATTTCGTCATTTTTTCAAAAGTAGCTTTTTTTTTATACTAGTATAAATCCTAAAAACTTTCGAAATTTGATATGGTTTTCGAAAAAAAAAATTAATTATTCAATTTCGAAATTTCGAAAATTATTAATAAATTATGTCCTTTCATACTTTTTTTTTTTTTGAATAAGAAATTTCTCCAAAATTATCACTTTTGTTGGATTTTTTATTTACTTAAAGTAAGTCGAGAATTCTTGCTAATCCTTAAAGGAAAGTTTTGATAATAATTTTTTTTTTTCACTTATGGTATTACATCATCGTTATCCTTGACATTATATTCCAGTGTATATTATTGTTTTCTGAAGTTAACTTAAGTTTTTCTTATTTGATTGCTGACATATGTACGTGCACTTAGAATTTTAAGTGAACTGCAAACCACAAAATTCATTTTAAATCTAACACAAAAATCTAGAACCACCCTTTCTACTTATTTATCCTGTTACATTCATACATAGCTACATTCTCATTTAATTTTCTATAACAATTTTAAATGGTTTTCATAATTAATTTATTATCCTTACAATCTATTCAACACGTAAACTATATATTTGAAAAACAAATTATCTAAACATACTCTGTGTTAAATGTGTACATACGTAAATACATACTTTTGTGCAAAACACAGTTATTGATTTAATTTCATAAATGAATCCTTTTCTTCCTTTTTTTAAAAACATTTCTAATTTAAGCAGAAAATATATATTTTTTGTAGACACGATAGAAATTTGATATCTATAAAAATTTACTCTAAATAAAGCTATTTTCTTTTACTACACTTAATAGATACTTCTTCTACAAGGATACTATACAATAAAAATAAACTTTCCCAGCTATTATAAAACTTAAGTATACGCAATTATTTTCTTTTTGGAAAAATAGAGAAAAAAAAATTAGGCACAATTCTCCTTTAAAAAAAATAGTTTGATTGAAAAGAATTAGGCACGAAACAAACAAGGACGTACCTGTTATTAAAAAAAAAATAGGTAATAAAAAGATTCAAATTAATATTTTATTTTAATTTTAGTGTTTTTGCAAAGTGTGTGAAATCATTTATGTTTTTTTTTTTCAGTCTAACAAATTTGCCATGTGAAAAGTGAAAATATTCGAAGGACAATAGATTTTCAATAGAATGAGTTTTTATAAAAAAAAACAAATATAGTCACGCAAAAAGGATATTTATTTACACCTATTACTCATATCGTATAAAATCGTATTGGATAACTTGTGAAAAAATTAATACTGTGCGAAAAAGGACTTTAATGATCTGTTGAAAAAAATCATGCAGCGATTTTATTTCGCAAATTACGTTTTAATTAAGTTAATATCATAATTTACACACTTTTTTTCAGTTAATTTTTTTTTTGTGTAGACAGGGATATTGTTTGTTATTAGAAAAAAAAATACATAGTATATTTTTTTAGCATTTAGAGTTTTTTTTAACTGGTGACTTGGTGAAGTTTACAACTGAGATATCAAATAAAGTATAAAAAAAGCAGAGAAACTATAAAAAAAAAAGAATTAGAAACATAAAAAATTCATTGTACACACGTGTTTTCGGTTACGTAAGCCTGCTTTAAATCTCAAGAAAGCACTGTTTGAACAGAAAAAAAAAAAAGTCATACAGGATCACCACCAAACACGATCTACGAATTCTAAACTCAGTCAATTTTTAACACGTATATGGCCTGGAAAAAAAATCAATCAAGGTGTGAATTACATTATAGGAAAATTTCCTTTTCCCTTTTTTTTTATTTTTTTGCTTTTTTTTTTTGAAGCTATATACCATTTGACTGCAAAGACAATTTCTTCAGTACTATTGTTTGTTCTATCATATTTTCATATCCCATTTGAAATTCACTTGGAAAATTTTCCAGTCCTTGTAAAATTATTCAAAAAAATTCCATAAATACTAATTTTTCATCAATTAATTAATCCCTTTTTATCAACTAATTCTCACTTTACACAATTCACAAAAAAAAACTTTATCAACCCAATTCCTTTCAAATTATTATTCCAAAAATTATTTCGAACAAATCCAAAATAAATAATAATAAAAACTTACATACATATTTCATTATTCAATTTGACATAATCCATAAACAAAAATCTGATAGATTTATTTTATGTAACACAAAACAGCACAAACAACAACAAACAAACAAGAAAAAAAAAACATAAAATGAATTATTACAAATAAATAATTCCAAAACATACTGTTTTACTGTTATTCTTATCCTTATTTCATTTATAAGTAAGTAAAGTATATCCTTATGAGAATATCATAATAATTACAATATTGAATATTAACTTTATGGTATAGTCATCAGTTAATAAATATTATTATATTGTGATGTTATTTGAATAAAATTGTCATGTTTGTTTTTACATACACATATACACAAACATTTGCCCTAGTGACATACATTTTATGTATGAATAGAACAAACATAAGGATATTGTAATTAATATAAATATAAATACAACAATATTTTGGCCAGGACATTTATTTCGTTTAACAAAAACATATCTTTAATTGTTTTTCAAATATTCCCCTGTCACTTTATTTCTCTCTCTCTCTCTCTTTCTCTCTCTCTCTCTCTCTCTCTACGAGTATTTCTATCTCATTTCAGGAAATATTAATACAATGGAAACAAATTAAACCATAAATTATGATCTGTAAATTTACATGTTACGAAAAAAAAACAAAAAAAAAATTATCCTTACAGACGATTTATGTATGTAATAGCACTACTAAGAATCTATTGTAATTTTTGTGATAATTTTATTAAAAGGATATACATGTGTTAATTTTAAATGTTGGGGATTTTGGCTATTTTACGATATCTTCAAGGGATATTTTTTTATGAAAAACTTTAGCAAGTTTAAATTTTTTGTTGTTGTTTTATTTGGAAAAAAAAAACAAAACTTGATAACAAAAATTATTTTCGCAAATTTTTATTTATTTTTTTTTTTAAAGTTTACAAAGTAAAATTGTAATTAAACTTTGAGTATTTCAACTTATAGTCCTACTGTGTTGCATGAAATTATTAAAGAATAGCTCTTTAAAAAAGGGACAAAAAGGATTTAATAGTTGAGCAGCAACAGCAATTAAGAAGATTTTTGTTTTGATGTAATCAAAATATAATGAAAAACATACACATTGGAAAAAGCGTAATTTAGAAAAACATAAGATGCTTCTTTCATTTTTAAAGTGTATGATTTGAGAAAAATATTGTTTTCAGAACTAAAAATAAAGTTTTAGTACGACACGATACGACATGATACGCGATACGATACAACTGGTATGACAGGATACTTACTTTTCCTTTGTCTAGCACTATATTCCGGTAAGGATTTTGTTCTTTAAGCTTCGATGATCAATATTTCAAACTGTTATAAATGCTCCCATAATTTAATGTCAGATGAAAGACAAGATTTGTCGGTAGGAAACCGATTTGTTCGAATGACAGAGCTAATACTGGTATTGGTTTGAAACTTTACTTATAACCAGTAAGCAGAGAATACCTACATGGACCTGAGAAATTCAAATACAAAATTCAAAGACAGTAATATTTAAAAAGAGAAAATACTAACCACAGTTTTGGACTAAAAGATCACTTCAAATCTTCTATTTACTAACCTCATTTTTTCTCACAAGATACCCTGTATGATCAAAATATGCCAAACTATACTATACATACATAAATGAGATATTTTCAAGTAATTAAAATAAATAAGAAATATTAAACTTTTAGTTCCTTATATTAGTTTTTATCTCTGACTTTTGTTTTGTTGTTATTGTCATCATAGTTATTTTGAGAAAGAGCTAGCCAGAAGCATTAACAGTCAGTCAATAATTTCACTTATTCTATATAACATTCAAACATGTAGATTACATCTTTACAGATTGCAAAAATAAGTTTCTTAATTCTTTCAAAAAACTATTTCATAGTATATTTTGACTTTTGTTTTGTTGTTGGTCCCACAGTTGTCCTTTTTATAAAATTTTATGTAACAGATATCCTTACGATGATAATAATAAAATCGTTCTAAATTTTATAAATATGTACATATATGTTTATCACTCACTTAAAATGAAATTAAAGACTGTTCCAAAAAAAATGTGGAATGGAATTTCTAAAAAAAAAAGTGTGAAAAATGACAATTCGTAACGACATTTTCTTCCAGTTGTTTGAAGTTCCTTTTTTATGTTCCTCATCACCTATGATTTTTTGTTTGTTTTCTCTTTCTCTTCTACTCTTTTTGTTCTTCTTCTTATCCTTTTTATTCTCCAAAGACTCAAACCTTAGACTCCTATCTGATTTCAGAACCAACATTGATTTTCTGTAATGATGTGAATCAACTGCTAGGGCAAGTTTTTGTAAAAAAAAAACATGAGACAGTGATAACGAGGAGAGTAATTCAACAATTAAACGATTTAGATGGAGAAAATGACAGAATAATTCTCGAGTGTAAAGGATTAAAATTATCCATACTAAGAAAATACGAAATAGTTCTCAAAATATTCCTAAAACAACTTTTGGAACAGTCCTTATACACATAATAATAATATGTATACTTACATAAATCTAAATATGTACTTGTATAATTCATCAAATAAACTTTAATAAAACTATCTTTTTACTTTTTCATTTTCTTTTCTTCCTTTTTTTTTTATTCTTCCTTATCTAACTTTTCTTATCATTTTATATAAGTTTAAATATTGTAAACGATACACAAATGTACAACACACATACATACACATACATAAGTACATATACATTCACAAAAAAAAAAAAAACATTTAAGATTCATTCCGTTTTCTTTCAATTTACTTATTTAATATTTAAAAGGAATAAGTTTTTGAAAAAAGAAAAAAAAAAGATATTATTTTTCCTTCTTTTGTATATATGATGTGCATTCAAGTGTTATTATTATTATTATACATTTTAATTTAACTTATAAATAACACTGACAGTTAAAGAAAGTAAAAAAATAAAAAAAATAATAAAAGAAGGCATATACTCGTATACAAGATACAGATACAATTTTCTATACACTACAACAGATATAGATACAATTTTGTATTTATTTTTGTGAAAGATAGTTTCACTTTAAAAAATATACATATATAGTACATATTTTTTTTTTATGTTTTCATTTTGACCTCATTTTCTTATACACTGATATCATATATAGAACCGGAAAACTCATTTATAAAATTAGTTCGTATATTTATCTATTTATTGTTGTATCTATATATTGAAAAATTTAAAAAAAAAAAAAAATTACAAATTTTCAAGTTTTCTAACTTAATTGTTCCCATACAAAAGGGTTGGTTCTCTGTATATTTTATCTATTTAAAAATTATATCCTTCTTTTATACAATATATGTATATATATACACACACACACACACATATACATAGTATATGAAAATCAAATAAAATATTTCAAATAATTAAATTCTATTGAATTAAATTTATTTAATAAAAGTATCTTTAATGAAAAATACACATTCTGTATAAAATACACATAACAAAAATATACTTAAATAAATTTTGGTCAAGTGTTTGTTTTTCTTTTCTTTTTTTTTTGTATATTTTATTGTTTTAAAAAAAAAAACTTTGTTGAATCTTTTGTTTCCCTTTTTTGTATTTTTTGAATGTGTTTTTTTTTTTAAAGATAATAATCAAAAGTAATTTATATTGATTTTAAAATTAAAATAAAGTAAAAAATTAAATAAAAACAAGTTTTTGTTCTTTTGAAAGTTTTTCAGAATTTATAGGATTTCTTATTTTAAGAATGTGGTGGCTTTTTATTATTTTTTTTTTTTTATCAAGAAAATTGTGTTGCCTAGAAACGTTAAATTGTCAGAAAACATTTGAATTTATTTGTTTAAATTTTAAAGAAATTTTTAAGGGAATCTTTAATTTAATACCAAAATTCTTACATTAAATTTATTTGATCAACTTATTGTGACTGATTTACAAGTTTTTGAACTGTATTTCGTCTCCATTTGTTCTTCTTTATTGACAAACCAGTCGACATTCGAACCAGAATGTACTTTCAAAGTTTACTTGAAATGTTTTTGATCATTTCAGTTTTGATAATAATTCACAGTTTTAAGTGGATTAAGTGGAATGCGAACTACTAAAACGTTGATACAAAACGAATTTATTCATATTCAAAAATGAGTTGTCTTTAGCGAGAACTTCAGTTCATACTCCAGAATTCTACAGCTTCGGCAACTGGCCGATTTTAGAAATTTTATATTTCAAAAGCAATGTCATACCCTTGATCAAAACTCTTGAAACATTTTTCATGTACTGTGCCAACGAAAGTGAAGTGAAGGAATATCTCTACGTTGTGGCTCATATTTTTTTTTTTTTTAAATGAAAAAGAATATTTTTCTAGTCTTCCAATCAATCTCTTCCACTGAATCTCCACTGTAAACAAAAAAAAAAATGAACTTTCGAAATTCGAAATAGTTAAAATTTCTCTTCTAAATTTAACTTTAAAAGATTTGACTTTACAATATTGACTTTGGAATTGAACTTGTGAAGTCTACTAAGTGAAATCAATTTTATCTTTCATCTGTAGAAACTCAAAGAACTAAAAATGAATGAATTTTTTTTTTTTTTTAATTTAAAATTAAGAATTTATTTCGAAAAATCCAAAAAATCCAAGAAATTTCAAATAAAATTTCAATTTTAAATTTTTTTTTCCTTTTAAAAACTGTAACAAAAAAAAGGATCTTTAATTCTAAAATGCGAAGAATACATTTTTAATTTCTACATACATATATAGATTTCCCCTTCAATATATTTTTATATATATTTTTCTTCCTCTTTTTTTTTCTGGTATATGTGTAAGTGCTGACAAATTAATTTAAGATACTTAACCGTATAATACCATAAGATAAATTTCATATTTATTTTGAGTATATTGTACAAGCATGAATAAATTAATATGAATATGAGAAATATTTTTGAACAAAATATTCATTTTGTTGATGATTATGATTATTATAATGATGATGATGATGATGATGATAATATTGAAATTATTTAGAAGTAAATTATAATATGAAATTTCAATTTTATAAAATAAAATTTTAAATATTTATTCATGTGTAAAATAACTTTCAATATGAGAAAATTTAAATATTTTATCATCTTTTCAAATTTAAATGAATTTCTATATACATACGTATATATGTATAAGTAGGGATACTATCTATATATAATATTCAACATAATATCTAGTATCTACTTCAAATTTATAAAATAATATGAAAATTCAATGCAATAAATAATAATTTTATAATAAAATTCAAATGTTCCCAAGTGTAAAATAAATAATTTCTTTATCATATATATTGATTATTATCGTAAATTAAAATTTTCATCATAAATTTTATCCAAACATATATGTAGCTACATACATATATAAGTACATATACATATGTAGATACTTTATATACAAATTATAATTGAATGAAACCCATATAAATGAACTTCATCATCATCATCATCATAATTATATATATTGAGTGCCTCTATGATGTTACTGTTGCTACCAAAAAGATATACCTTCTATTCATTTTTTTTTTTTTTTTGATAAAAAAGATATTTGATCTTTCTATCAAAATTCTTAGAAATTATTATCAAAACATATAATTACAATATAAATTGACACAATAACATAAAAGCTATATTGTCCTTATTATTTAAATGAAATTTTATTATCTAAATATTTTTGAAAAATAAAAAAAAAAATAAAAAAAATACTTAAATACCACAAAACTTCTATTCATTAACGACTAAACCTCCTCCCCCCACCCCACCCCTAATCTTCATTAAATAAAGCTAACAAAATCTTTGTGGTATTTTTTTTTTCTCCCTTAATCTTCAGAAAGATAATATTAGGATATCGTTTTATCTTTAACGAAAGGACACTTTTTATCATTTTAAGATAAAATAGAAACTTTGTCTCATGATGAATAATAATTTAAATAAATTTATCAAATTTATCCTGTCATTAAGATATAAATCTTGTCTTATTTTCCTTTATTTTTTTTTTTATTTTTATTTTTATTTTTTTGCCTTTTTAGAAATTCTATCTGTTTTTTTACAATTTTATTAGTCGTAATTATATTGTGGTTGGCAATTATGCCGTTAACAACTGTGTTAAAAAATTTTAAGGAGATTTTTATTTTTTTTTTGGTTTAACTGTCCAACCTCAGAAATCCAGAATAAAATTTAAAAAAAAAAGATTTATATTTTTTGTGTCTGCTTTAAATTGATAAGCAAGTATTCGACGAAAAATTTTGCACTATGATTTGGGAATTTCATGTCAAATTAGACTAAAGTCATGACTAAATTAAAAAATAGAAGAATAAGCCTCACTGATGGAAATGGTATAAGACACTACAATATTCGAAGGACACTGACCATGAAGAATAAATATGATAATTATATTTTTGGACGAAAATAAAATTCTGCAAAAATTCATTATTTTTTTGAAACAAAAGAACATCGATATTCAATAATATCCTCCAAAATCCCTTCAGAAAAAAAAAGAGCTTACGAGATTTGACAGTTAAATTGACGTTATTTAAATTTTTTTATTCTTATGCGACTCACACACAACCAACTTGATTGTCAACCATGGCGTCAACCTGTTCTCCACAAACTAAACAACTGCATTGATGGTACAATTTGGTTTCTATCATTATTATGCTTCTCCCACAAAAAATTCAAAGTTTTTAATTTAACTTCAATCGTTGATCGAACATGAAATTTCAGCTTTCAAACCCACCTACAGACAATCAACATTATCTTCAATATGGAAAGTTGACGATATACATAGCTAGTTGACAACGAAGTTGGTCGTCTGTGGAACGCATTACTAAATAAATAAAACGAAAACAATATTTTCAAGGTAAACAAAACAAAACACAATTATTATTTTCCACGTGAAAAGTATAATTTTTAAGCTACAAAAAAAAAAAAAAAAAAGTAACACAAGAAAATAAGAAATTATTAAGAAATATTACAAAACTAAAAAAGGAGGTAAAATAACAAGCAATTAAGAAAACAAAAACAATTAAAAACAAACAAAAATAAAAATAAAAGAAAAATCAGATATTAATCTGCAAAAGAACTGTGCAATAAAAATTTTAAATTTAATAATTTTCAAAAAAAAAAACATTTTTCGAATATTTTAAAATTTTAATTGTTATTGTTATTCGTTCGTCTGTATTCAACAACAACAACAAAAACAATAATAACAGAATTTTCAAAAAAAAAAAAAATAGTAAAAATGGTTAAAAACTTTCACTTCGAATTTTATGTTTTTTCATATATTTTTTTTTTCTCCATAGAATTAATTGTTTCTTTATCATTTTATATTATTTATTTTATTGTTATTTTAAAATTTTATTATTGAAAAACTTTCTTTAAAAATTATATATGTATCTAAAATTTGAATAAGTACCAGAGATACAAGTTGTTACTAAGAACAAGGATGTTTCAAAAAAAAAAAAAAAAAAAAACAAAAAACAAAACAATAATAACAACAAATAATAAATTCGAATTTATATTTTATAAATAGCACGTGAGGTAAACAATTAATTTGAAAAATACACACTTTTCGAAAATTTAAATTAACAAACAAAACAAAAAAAAAAATTAATTTAAATTACAAATATTTTCCTTAATTACAAAATTTCAAAAAAAAAAAAATATTCTACAACGTGTCTGTATTAAGTCCTTTTAATTTCAAATTTTCTATTCAAGGATATGAAATAGAAAATTGAGTAATTTAATTTTTTTTATTGTAAAAATTTTTATTCGAAAAAATTTTTTTTCAACGAAATTAAATTCAATTTTTGTAATTTAAAATTCAAAATTAATTAAAAAATTCACACGAAAACATAAATTAAAATAACAGTAAAAAAATAAAATAAATTTAAAAAAAAAAAAAAAAAAAAAACTTTTACAGTAATTACAAATTCATATTTTTTTTTTTAAAAAAAAAAAAAAATCCTGTTTTCACATTAAATATGCAACATCAACAATAATTTGATGAAAATGTGATGATGAGTGTGGACATTCAAATGAAATTGCATTTGCAAAAAAAAAAAAAACAAAAAAAATTTACCAATAATTTTAATGTCAACACAAAAATTTTCTTTTACGTTTAGTTTTTTTTTTTCAATTATTTATTTTTTTTTTTTTTACAAAATAAATATTCTCTTTGGTTGACCAAATCAATTAATTATAGTTCAATCAGGGTGCTACACAGAGTTACCAGCTATGTTTTTTTTTTTTTTCAGAAACTACCTTAATTTAATTTTTTACGTGATAAATGTTTTTTTTTTGCTCCTTAAAAATTTTGAATTCCCTTATTTATAACAGCCTAGAGAAATTCTGTAGAAATTTAATTATTAAAAAATACATAATTTTCCTACGCGTTTACACAAGTAAAATATTCGAAAAGAAATAATAAATTTATAGACTGGTTCTGTATCCAGAAAAAAAGGATACTATGATAGAATGTTTCAAGATCTTTTTTTTTTAAATTTTCTCTGAATTTTTGTTTTTTTTGTTTTCGTTTTTATTTGCTTTTTTGATGATTTAAATAATGTAAGAGTCGTACGAAATGAGTAAAAGTTTTGGAAATTTTTTTATTGAATTATTTTTGAAAATTTCATTTTAAGCATTATTTTTTATTTAATGAACTTGAAAAGTTTCATTATAAATAAATATACTTTTGTGAAGTTTCCTTAAGTTCTTTCAAAGAAATAATTATTTTTGTTAAATAATTAGAATCCAAATAAATATAAAATTTTGCATAACTTTTGCATACTTTCAGGTGATTATTGATTGTTTTAAAAAAATAAATTCAATATTCTTTATACGCAATTTCTTTCTTTATAACTTGCAGTATAAATTGATTAATTTTAATTATTTTTAATTACAAATCACATTCCTTTCAATCTGACTTTTATTTTCCCGTATTTTCTTTCAATTTCGTTTTTTTTTATTCTAAGAAAAAAAAAAATTTAAATAAATAACCCTTTTTTCTAATACTTCAAAAAAAAAAAAAAAACGAACATTGAAAAACAAGACTTGAATATAATTTCAATCAAAATAAAACTACAAAAACACATGAACAAAAATCACAGGGAAAAAAAAAACAAACAAAAACAAACTTTTTTATTTTTGAAACATAAAATAAATAAAAAATAAAAATTCAAAGAATAAGCAAAAAAAAAATAAAAAATTAGGCTCTTGTGATTCAAAAGCTTTTTCGAACTCAAAAAAAAAAAAATAAATAAATAAATAAAATGTGATAATCATTTTTGATAAAATGAAGAAAAAAAAAATGAAATAAAATAAAAATAAAAATAAAAAAATAATATGAAGGCGATCAGAAAAATATTTTATAATATCGAAAAAAAAAACAAACAAATAAAATAAATTGTTTTTTTTTTTTCTAACTTTTAAGGAAAAACACAAAAAAAAAACCAGCTTTAAAGGTCTCTTCTCTCATTCTTTAGGAATAATAACAAAATTTTTTTATGTATTCAACTCAAGTGGCCTATAAAAATAAACTATATTCATTTAAACCTACAATATAATCCCAATCTTATTTTTTTTTTTTTAAATAAAAGAAAAAGGATATGCTATTGCTGTTATTCATGCGAAATTTTACTATTCTTTTAAAATAAGAATAATTCTTCTGTTATAGTAAAAAAAAAAACAAAAATACAAGCCAACAAGGATAATAGTTGAAAAACGTAGGCAAAAAAAAAAAAAAGGAATCAACATCGATATGAAAAATATTACACAACAATAAGGCACAAGAACAACAACAACAACAATAGACGATACAATATGTATTTTTGTTTTTCCTATCCTTATTTTAATCATTATTTAAAATTTACCTTTTCGATAAACAAAAATAGTAAACATTTTATGTAGATGTGTATTTGTATGCAAGCAAAAAGGACGAAGAAGATATTTTATATGTTTCACATGCCGTCGCATATATTTAACATTAACAAGGACTTTGGGTATTAAAACCAATATATTTAACTTATATAACACGTATATATTTTGATTTTATGAACGGATATCATGGGTGAAAAGTTTTCCCTCTTTTTTTTTTTCTTTTTCAAAGAGGTCCTTTTCAAATAAAGTACCATATAGCTACATTTTCATATATCGTATTCGATGTTTTTATATCGATTTTATCCTATTTAATTTTCTCATTTTATACATACTACAATCCTTTTGATATGATACCTGCTACACATATGTTTATATTCATATGAGAGCTCATATCCTTACACATATCTCGCATATATTTAGTATAGTATAGTATGACATTATGTTTAGAATTTGGATTGCTTGAGTTCACCTGAATAACGTCCATTGATTGATTGTATCGTATAAGACATTTGACATAAAACGGGAACTTTTGTAATATAATACAGTTAAACAGTATTTAATGTAGGATATTATAGCTGTTATACATATACACACAGAAGATGATAGGATTAAGCTTTAAGACTTAAATGGTGTCGTAAAGATTCACTTTTTTTTTTCTGCTACTAATTTTTGACTGTTTTTCATTTCTTTTTTTTTTCTCCTTTTTTCATTTTAAATGTATTAGTCACTTGATATCGATATTATCATTCACCTTTATCCTTTATTCAGGATGAACGATATGAGTTAAGTTTTTTTTTTTTTCCTGTTACCCTTTTTATAGCTATTTTAAATCATCCTTATTAGTTTTTTTTTTTTATTTGTGACACTTGAACAAAAAAAAAGAAAACGATATTAGATTATAAAGAAAATGAGCTAAGTTTTGCATGATTACTCAACTGATTTAAATTGAATTGAATTTTTTTTCTCACCCTCTTTATTTTTTTTTTTTTCACATTTGATCCTTTGAATGAATGAAAGGGAAATAAATCTACCTTTAAATAGGTAAAAAAACAACTTTTTGAAGTGATTTAATGTCATGTTTGAATTGGGCATTTTGTGGCTGGAATTCCTTGTAGAAAGAGAATTTTTATAAAGACTCAAAACCATCTTCTGGAAAATTCCTTTCTCTTGGTTGTTTTTGTCTTTTTTTTTTCCCTTCACTTTCGAAAATATTTTTCCTAATAATTGCATCTTTTTTTGCTTTTATTACATGACTTCGCTCTTAAAGTCAATTATAGGACAGTATTCACCAACAAGATTTATTTTAAGTTGATTGTAAACCAATCCTTCTTTTTTTCTGTCCATGATATTCTTTCGTCTTCCGTTTCCAAAATTAAAGTATGGATCTTTTTTGCACTTATTTCTTTTTGCTTTTTTTTTGTGAACTTTTTCCAAAAATTTCAAATAAGCAACAAAATTATAGCACATTTTCTATACTTTTTTTTTTTCTTATTTGAGAAAACGTATGTAAAAATCTTCTAGTTTTTTAGGAAGACAACGTAATAAAAATGAAAGTAAAGTGTTTTGGAAATATAAAAAAAAAATTACTAAGAATCCTAACATAAAAACCATAGAAACTTCTTAGTAGAAATTACATGTGTGGAAATAATATTCAAAAAGCAAAGTTTCTACATATAAGGATATCATACTCAAAATTCAATTTTCGGTTAACAATATATTCATGCAAAAAAAGTATCTAATACTTTATTTATTTATTTTTTTCAATTTTATTTCTCACAGACGATTTTATTTTCATAAAATTCTTTTTTTTCTTTTATTTTTTTTTCTCATAGATATTTTCAGTGCTTTACTTTTGATCTTCAATGTAAGAGAATAAATGAAAAAGCAAGGATAAGAAAAGTAATGAAAATTGCATAAAGGAATTTTAATAAAGATTTTTTTTTCTTTTTCTTACATGATTCTTAGTGGAATAAAATGTAAATAAAATGCAATTGCAAAATTGGTAGTTTCGTTTTTATTTTTTTTCTCTTTTTTTTTTCTGTATTTATGAAATGAGTATAAATAAGCAATTTTATGATGGTGAATATGTAATTTTTTTTGAAGGGGGGGGGGGGGGGGAGGGGTTGTAATGTGGTTTTAAAAGATGAGCAATTTTTATTGTGAATTTAAATAAGATCATGATATGAAATTGCAATAGAAATATTTTCTACATTTTATTATTTTTTTTAAATTTAATTTAAAAACATTAAGCGGTATTTATGTGTATGAGACATTTAAAGTATGTTTTCGTTTAAAGAAGCGGAAAATTTCAAGAGAAAAAAATATAAAAAAAAACAGACCGTAAATGTTTTAAATATTACTGATTTTGTATGGACACGCGCAAAAAACGCATTGTAGAATATTGATATTTCTAAATAAAACGGTTTAAGGCGAAAAATTCTTTTTGAAAATTTTTTTTGGAAATAATCCATTCCACTAAGAAATCTTATTTGCATTTTCCAGAAGAAAAAGTAACAATTTTTTAAACCCTACCAACAAGTTTAAATTTTTAAATTAAATTCAATATTTTTTAATAAAAAAAAAAATACAAATCAACAGACAAAAAATAAAATTGAAAAAAAAAAAAAAAACAACAAAAAACCTGAAAAAGTTCAATGTTTTGTCACTTGAACGTATTTCATTTTGATTCTCTTCAGGTTAACGTTCGAATGACAAATATGAAATTTACATAAATCATGATAAATATCCTTTTTCTAAATGAAGGTACCATAAATTTCTTTAAAAATTCATTTTCTTTCATTCGTTAAATGTAATTCATCACGTTTTTTCCTCTTTTTTTTTTTTTTCTTTTTTTTTCTATTGCTCCTTAAAATTTGATCAGATTGTGCAGAAAAACAAAAAATTGTTTTCATTTTTTTTTTTTTTTCAAAATTTTTTGTTGTTGTTTTTTTTTCTATAAAATTTCATCGAAAATGATAAGAATCACGATACTACTCCAAAGTCCTTATTTATTTTTTTCTTTTTCTTTTTATTCACATAATCTTTTAAATTATTCAAGTTTAAATCAGTTAAGACTCATGATACGTAACAAAGAAACAGATTCTTTTTTAGATTCATTTCCATAGTTGGATTTTTTTTTTTTTTTTTTTTTTTTTTGGCATTTGGCATTTTTTTTCTTTCTCTCAATTTTATATTTTTCATTTGTGATTCTCATCTCAATAAAGTAAGTATTTTGTTCAGGTTGATCTACTTAAAATTCCTTATGAATTTTATGTTAAATTGATATACGAGTATATATATTTTTTTTTTCGTTCTTGTTGATCCTTTTTTTTTTATTTCTTTCGAAATAATCTTGACCACGGTTTATTATCTTGGATTTACAAAGGTTATTTATGAAAGTTCGAATAGAAAAAAGAAAAAAAAAATTTAACTAGTAACCCTCTTCAAAAAAAAAAAAAAATAATAATAATAAATAGAAAAAAAAAAAAAACAGAAAAGGAAAAAGCATGAAAAACAAAATAAGAAAAACAAAAATTATTTGCAAAAAATAAAAAACATAAAATATTTTTTATTTTTTTTAAATATGAAAAAAAAAGGAGTACTTTAACCTCACATCAATAATCGTTTCGTTTGAAACTTGTTTAGAATATGTAATATTCGAAAACAACAAAAAAGGATCAAAATAGAAATGAAAAAAAAAAAATTTAAACATTGCATAAGTACTCTCATACACAATGTACATTCTCGAGAATTGATGATGATTGTATCTTTTCTTTGTAATTTTCTTTTATCATTTCATTGTTTTTTGTTTTTTGTTTTTTATATTTTTTTGCTCCTTGTCTTAAAAATAAATTGTGTATTTTAAATGTGATTACAGTTATAGATATGAAAGTTTTACATATGAAAATTCACATCATACATAGAGAAAAATGAAAAATTCGTAAGATTTCTTGTAAGTGAAAAATGATATTCAAAGAATTTTGATAAGTTTTCTTAAATTGTTGGGAATTAATAAATCGTGAAATAAAAATAAAAACGAATTTAAAATAAAAAGTGGGTGTTACTTTTTAAAATTTTCTTGATTTTTTTGTTATTATTTTCGGCACATTTTAGAAACAAAAATTATTTAATTTCTGATCGAAAAATATACCACACCCTACAATAAAAGCAGCCACCGTCCATAGAAGAAAAGAATTTTTTTTTCATAATTTACATACCATAGGTGAATATTGTAACTTGTTTCCCATTTTTGCATTTGAAGTTTTTCAAAAAAAAAAAATTTAATTTTCTGAAATACTAAAATGGTTAAAAAAAAATATTTTCGAATTTCCGAAACAAAAAGTTCGAAAAGCCTTTGAAAAAATATTTGCGAAATAACTGGCAAAGACTTTCTAAAGTTTTTGCCAGAAGCTTTCATAAAGCTTTTCTTAATGTGTTTTTATAATTTTTATAAAATTTCAATTTATCGGTTATTTTTTGACAAACTTGAATAAAGCTCAGACAATGAATTGAAAGTATTTTTCCAAACTTTTCTTAAAAATAATTGAACTTTTCATGGCTAAAAAATAGATTAACAAATTAACTTAGCATATCATGGCTTTCAGTTTGTTTAAACCGTGTTTCTCCTATTCAACATTTTAAAATCACTGTGAGATAGTTTTCATAAATTTGAACGGCTTGTGTCATTTGACCCACTTTCTCTTTAATAACACCCTGACTAAATTGTGAAACAACGAAATTGTGTAATCTTTGAAATTTGTAAATTTTGTTCTCTTTAATTCAATAATATTTTTCAATTAATTTTTGTCGAATTTTACAAATTTCGAAATAACAATTTTCCTTTATAAAATTCCTAAGGACTAATTCATCTCCCAACACCACAAACCACATATTCGAATTATTTTTCTTATTAAAATAATTAATTTCTTGATAATTTTATACGTTTTTGTGGTTAAACGATATATAATCAGAAAGAAAATAATTGAAAATTTATATTCGAAAATATTTTATCTTCTAATTTTCTATTTTAACTGTTTTTTTTTTTTTTCAATTTTCATTTTGCATTTTCTTTTTGATTTAACCAATTTAATTATACCGAAAAGACAAAATACATAATCAAAAAGTACACAAAGACAGAAAATTTGTCTTTTTTTATATTTTTTAATTTTTCTGTATTCTTGTTTTGTTTTTTGTATGCAATTTTCTTCATTATACAAAATAGAAAATCAATTCATTTCAAATCCGCAAATAAATTTTATACAATTAGTAAGAATAGAAAATTGACAAAAAGCGAAAATAACAACAACAAAAAACAACAACAACAACACCAACAATGATAAAATTGAAACAAAATAAATTACAAATTTTAATGAATAAAATCCTTATTTTGCAGTAATTTAAAATAAAATTGAAAATCTTTCTAGAAAAAAAAACAAAAACTACAAAATAAACGCTAAATATTCATACATCATTCTGAATTTATGTAGATTTTTAGAAAATTTTATATTGCAGCACAAATACGCTGAAAAGTGTTTTAGTTTACTTTTAGCTTCTCAAAATGCAAATCATTAAAATTTCATTTACTTCTATAAGAAAATACATTTTCGAAAATAATAATAAACAAAATTTAAAGCTTTTCAAGTATTATATCGTAGAAAAACAAAATAATATATTCATTTTATAAATATATATTGCATAACTGTTGCATACTTTTAGGCATCGAAAAAATTTATTTATTTTGAAAAATAATCTTTAAGATTGTCACGTAATTGTCATTTCATTTTTAGCTTTGATTTCTTTCAATTTATATCTTAAAATTTTTGAAAATTTTGAAAATCGAATTGAATAAACATAACAAAACTTTTTAAGTTCATTATGCAGTTTATCGTCATAATAATGTACGATGTAGTATAGGCAAGATTATTATTTACTTTTATATATGTATGTATGTTTGTCTGTCAATTTTCTTTGACTGCAACATCTCTAATGTGGGTTTATGTTTTGTATGTATGAACATTAAAATCTAAATATACATACTTTTGTAGACGATATATTTTAAAATCATCATCATTTTAGAATTTGTAAACTTTCTAAATTTGATTTTGATACGCCATCATTTTCTTGCTTTTTGCAACATACAGTCATGGCCAAAAAAATGTTGACACAGGATGTTTAGATTTCTTTCAAACTACAAGTGCTCGAATATTGTAAAACCAATAATAGTTGCTATCAAAGCTTATTCAAAATATGCAATAAGGATATGTCTTCTTGCAAAAATAATCATTCTTCATATGTTTTACTCTTCTATTATTAAACGATACAAAGATGCACAGACAAAGGTAATAATAAGGCGTTACCTGGATGATACACAGGTAGCGTCCTATCTACTATTTTCACATAAAATGTGTTTATAAATGTAGTTAATCGACGATATAGTAAAAGAAACCCAAATTATGTTCTTAAAATATTGTATTTATTTGTATTAATGAATTTGTTTATTGTCATATTTACATTAATACTTTGTGAATCGTTTTATAGAAGAAGAGTAAAACATATGAAAAATTATAGTCTTTGCAAGAAGACCTATCCTTATTGCATATTTTGAATAAGCTTTGATAGCAACTATTATTTGTTTTACAATATTCACACTTGTAGTTTGAAAAAAATCTAAAAATCATGTGTCAACATTTTTTTGGCCATGACTGTATGCTTCTGGAAAATAAAACGGAACAAAAAAAAAAATCATAGAGAGAGAATATAGAAAATACAAAAAAAAAAAGAAAAGAGAAAATTTGTACACATAATTGAATCCTTTTTTTTTGTATTTGATTTGTTCGTATGTATGTGTGTTTTGTTGTTACATCTTTTCGATAAATATTTAAACATGGAAATGTATCGTTTAAAGAAAGAGTATAGGATGTTTTTTTTTTTTTTGCTTTTTTGTCACAGTTAAATTGAAAAACTTGTTATTTGTTGAAATGCAATTTTGACAATAAAATGCCGAGATAAGAAAATGTTTTAAATTGAATTTAATTTTGAAAATTTTGAAATAAAAATGAAATATTATTTGATTGGTATATGTGAGCGTAAATATAGAATGAAAATTAAATTATTTTGTGATTTTATTTGAAATTTGTTTTTTTGTTCAAGGCAAAAAGGAAATTAATTTAAGATGAGTTCCAAGGATTCAATTTGATAACTTGTGTGTGTTTTTTTTTAAATAATCAATTAAAACAATGACTGAAATAAATTGAATAAAATTGAAAAGGGACTCTATTGAAAATTTTCCTTCAACGTAAATCTTTTTATATTTTGTTATCCTAAGTAATATAAGGATACTCTGATGTCATAATTAATTTAACTCAAGTTCAAATAGAAATTTGTATCGTGTAACTTCCTAAGATAATATTGATAATAATCTAATAAAATTGTCTTAAAAATTACAAATAAAAAACAAACTTAATTTCGAAGGACGAAATTTTAAAATCTTGATTTAGTTTTTTTTTTTTTTTTAAATTTCTTAACACAATTTTCATTATACTTTTTGGATTACCTTTTTTTTCTTGTAATTTCATCAAAGCTTCACATTAATTACATTTTACCTTATTTTATTTTTTTTTTTTTTTTTGCTTTAATTGAATTTTTAAAATGAAATTTTCATGCGAAAAAAAAAAAGTTTTTATTCTACGCACACATTCTTTCAAAACTTTCTTTTTGTTTTTAAAAATTCATATTCTCTCTGAAGCTACTTTTTTTTTTTTTTTTTTTTGAATTTTCCATTTTCTGGTTCTTGTTCTTGTTCATTTTATTTTATATTTTTTTTTTTACCTTATTTTAATTAATTAAAGTTCATGTTGCATAAATTAGTATGATGATGATGATGATGGAGAAGAAAAACACACAATTGTAGAAAATAATACAATTGTAAAGAATAATGAACAAGAACAAGAAGAAGAAAAATAAAGTAGGTTAATTAATGCAGGTTATTTTATCATGTTATGAATTCAGATTACGGATACACAAAAACAAACTACATACATACATATTTGTTAGTGTATTGGATGATAGTAAATTTTTCTATAAGGAAAAAAATTAAAATACAAATTTTTTTTTATATGAAATAGATTTTATGTTTTATTTTTTTTTAGTATTACGAAAATCATGATAATGAATATTCAAAGAAAATATAATAAAAACAAAAAAGGTATTTAAAACAGGAAATTTTCTACTTATTTTCTATATTTGTTTTGAAATTTTGTGCGTATTAAAATAAAGGATTTAAAATTCAGTTATTTTTTTTTATTTTTCTGAAATCATTTTGTAAGAAAAAAATGCATTTGTATTGGTTTTCAATCTCGTTAGTCCAGGTACTTTTTGGTTTAACGAGATTGACGAGCATGACGAGGTAAACTGACTACCTCTTCATCCCGCTCATCTAAAAAACCTGTTTCAAGCTAGCCTAATCAATCTAGGTGTGTGCAGGCTGATAGAATGTTGGCTTCTGATGCTGAAGGTCTCGATTTCGAATCCGCATAAGTCCATTTAGTTTTGAATGAGTACCAATTCATTTGACTTGTGTATAATTCTTGGTAATGAAGTATGTAGTTTGGCGGCTCTGCTTACTGACCATAAGCAAGTACATATGTAAAACCAACTACACAAATATCAGTTCAGCCCTGTCATACGAATAAATTTGTTCTCTACCAAGGAATTTAGTGGTTCGCATTCCAATTTAAATTGTAGGTTCATGTATTATAGAAAAAAAAATTGTCAAGGAAATCTCAAGTAAACATAAAGCATTTAAAATATGTTGTGAATTGAGAAATTGAGAAAAACAAGCTAAATAATAAATTTTCAATAGGTCAAAGGTTAACGGTGTACTTTTACTTTCTAATTTTTGAAATAATACCCTAAAATCAATGTAAAATCCATTTCTCATCGGTTCATCGCCTAACCAAACTTAAGTATAAGTCCTTCCACTTTTTTTCACGACTATTCAGTGGAATGTATGAAAATTTGCATGAGCATGCCTGAAGCATTTAATTTAAAATGGATGAAATATTCTCTTCTATAAGGTGGGGGGAGGGGGGGGGGGTGTAGGTTTGATGACCCCTAAAACTTAAATTACAAACTTGTATTGAACGAAAAACTTTATTTTTTTTTTTATAAGAACATAAAACATTTTAAATAATTTCGAAATTGTAACTCATATCTTGAATCATTTGATTTTCTTGAAAAATTTCTTCAATAACTTTACTTTATTAAGTAGAACGATTTTTTTCTTTTTTTTTTTTCATTTTTAAGTCAGATATTCTATACTCCCACTTTTACATTTGTGTCATATACATTTTCTTTTTGAAAAGAAAGCAAAAAAAATCTCTTCATTTTTATTAAAAACTATTTCAGTTTTACAAGAGAAAAAAAAAAAAAGTAAACTTTTAATTTAAAACTTTTCAATTTATATTAGTAATTTTTTTTTTTAGTTGAAAAAAAAAAGAAATTTCTTTCATATTTTCCACAGTAAAAGTATGAACCAGCAGTACAAAATTATTTTCTTTTCGTTCAATTTCATTGCAATTTTGTGTGTGTGTGTTTTTTTTTTCTATTTTCTTTTCTTCAGTGTTCAATTATTCGTTTAAAATACAATTTTTATTTTTTGAGTCCTTTTTTTTTGGATAAGAGAATATACATGACAACTACAAGTTAGTATATCAACCACCTTTTACACAAAATGACAAGGATTTTTTTCTTTCTTATTACTTTTCGGAAAGTCATTACATGAAAAAGTTTTACAATTTTCCTATAATTTGAAAAAAAAAAAACTATGAAAAGCATAAGAAAAAAAATTAGTAAAATTCTAAAACACACACAAAAATACTAAAAAAAAAAAAAATAAGGAAATGAAATAGTTTTTTTTTTTCACCTCTTAATAGTTTTTTTGAGTATAAAGGACGTATGTGTGTGTGTGTGTATTTTGAATATGGACAATTTTGTGCAATTTTTTCACTTAATTGATTCTAATGTTCATGTTTAAAAAAAATTCAATCAAGGAACTTAATAGAAAAGAAATAATATAAAATATCAAATTGAGTGTCAGCGTTGCCAATTAGATTTTTTGTTTTTTTTTGTGAATGGAATTTGACGAATAAAAGCAGAAAGTTTGAGAATGAAAAACCAAAAATAATTGAAGTTTTTCCAAAAAAAAAAATTATGCTTAAAAGAAAATAGAATTTGTTCTTTTTGGAAAATTCTAAAACAAATATTTGGCCAATCGATAAAATTTATTTGTTAAATTTTTGATATCCTTGATGTGAAACTTCTTTCTTCCATGATTTTTTTTCAATTGCTTATTTTGTATTCTTGCAGATTCTAATTATTAGAAACAGATTTTCGAAGAAGAAAAAAAATTACTATATATTTCTTCAAAGAACTTTAAAACAAACAAAACTCCTAAATTTGTGTTCATTTCTGCGTTATGAAACTAGTCAAAGACTCGATAGTGCAATACGTGTACTTATCAGAAATTTTTATGAAACTTGATTTCAATTTTTTATCAAGAAAATTTCAAGTAAATTTGTTCCAAATTTATCACATCTTTTTTTAATGTTTTTTGTCTTTTTTTTTACATTCCCTCGTTACTAAAAATAACCTGTTTTTAGACGGTTATTTTAATGTATCGTCATTTCAATTTGATGCTTTCAATCGTGTCTTCTAAGGATGCTAAAGTTGGCATCACTAATAACTGTATAATGCTAGTTGTACACGTACACATCACATTACTTGAATATTTTCTAAAAATCTTTCTATAAAATTTTGTCAAAATGATTTTTTCTTTTCCATCAGTGAAATTTGATGATTTGACTTATAAAACATGACAAAATTTTAAAAGCATATTTTCAACTTACACAATTCACCCACCACAAAATGGTGGCGAAATGTATAACATTTTCAATAAAATGTCATTTCCATTTGAAATGAAACTAAAAAAATATGGATATTCTTTTTTCTTCCCATTTTTAAATAAAAAAAAAAAATTAAAATAGAATACTCGAATAAAATTGCATTTTCACGCATTTATACACTTCTCATTTTGATTATAATATGAAAATGTGCATCAAGAATATATTATTATTATTATTGCAAAAAAAAAAAAAAAAAAAGAATTTTCCAATGTATGAGTGTATGTATATATGTGTGCTGGAATAATACATTAGTAAAATTCAAAAAAAAAAAAAAAAAAAAATTTTTATTCATTCATTCATAAGAAAAGACATTTTATGTTAATGCACTCAAACCTTTTTTTGTTTTTTGATTTAAAAATGGAAATAACATTTTATTGTATTTTGTTTTTATTTTGGAAAAATTTCAAAAAATAATTTTAATAATTTTCATTTTATGTTATGATGCATGATTTTATGTATATGCGATAAGGATAAAAAATGTTTTCATTATTGTATTTTGCTATTGTTTTTTTTTTTTTTTTTTTCAACATTTTATCTCTGTGATTGTTAAGAAAAAATGAATATTTCACATATTGTTTTTATTTAAATGTTTCACATCGATTTTCTATCATTTTTTTTGAGAATAAAATGCCAGAAAAAGTTTTTTAAAAAATGGAGGTTTTTATGAATACGCGGCAAAAAAAAAATATTAAATAACACATGCTTGTGTTAAAATAAGAGATTTTCAGCTGAGAAACGCAAAATGTAAACATTCAAATCCTTTTTCATCCAGTTGATGCTGACTACAGACTACTTTTTCGTGTAAATTCATAGAAAAAGCTGCATTATGAAACTTTTGTAAATTTCGCCTACTTACTTATTTTTCTATTTCTTTTCTTTCAAAATGTACAGATACATCATTGTGATGCATTAACGCATCGTTATCACGCGTTGACGTACCATCATGATGCATTGGCGTCATGTCATCTTTAGACGTTGACGTCATGACGCGTTCATATGACTCTTTGACATATCATCTTGACGCATAGTAAAAACTTAGGAACATTCACGAAAAGGATCCTTTCAATAACAAGAAAAGTAATAATAAACTCTTAGCTCTTCAAATTGAACGTCTTCTGAAACGCAATATTAGTCTCCTTCTTCCAGCAAATCTCGCAGATACGGCTAATTTATGAAAACCAAACCAATTAATGATTTTAAACTCGTAGAAAAACCTCTCAATAGCAGCAAAAAAAAAATCCTCTTTTGTTTCCTTTACACGCCTTCCAAGAAAAACAAATATATTTCACACAAAAAAAAAAAGAAAAATTTCTCAACAAATTACTATAAACTCCTACACGTTTTTTTTTTTTTTTTGTATTTTTTTTTTTGGATTTTTAGGCTTCATTGAAAATCTTTCATTCTTTTTGTGATAAATTTTTCCCTTTTTCTGGAAAATTTTTCTTTCTCCTCTCTCTCCTTTTTTTATAACTCTCCTAATTTTTATTACTTTACACATCACAAAATATATGTCTTTTTAAAATGAATGTCCTGTACTCATGTGAACGGACATTTTCCTCTTAATTTTATTTCATTTTTTTTTTACTTTCTCTCTCCTCTTTTTTTTTTTTTTTTTGTTCTTCTAGAAATGATATGTTCTTCTTTATATTAAATGACATCGTAAATCTTACCAATCTCACCATCAGTAATTTTTGTAATTTTTCAAACAGATTTTCTTTCAAAAAAAAAAAAAAAAAAAAAAATGCGACAATAACAACATCAGTAGAAATAGTAAAAGTAAAAAAAAAAAGAAAGTTGAAAAAAAAAATATGCCGAAAGAAAAAAAAAATGGTAGCAGCGTTTATAAAAAGGATTAATGATGCGTTACGACATTTTCATCTTCATGATAAGATTATATAACTCTCTCTTGTATGAACTAATAACGTATATAATATGTGTTTTTCAACTATGTGAAAGGAAGTACGTTTATGTATATAGAGATACACATTATAAAAAGGATACTTTTTCTCTTTTATTTGATAAATAAATTTTATTATAAGGTGTGTTAGAAGAATAAAAAGGAGAAGAAGAAGCAGAATAAAAAGAAAGTAAGTTGATAAAGAGTAAACGAAGAATGAAAGAGAAAAATAATCAAAAGTGAGTAAATAAATGACATTGATGTCATACTTTGAAAATTAATGTGAAAAAAATATTTCAAATAATTTTTATTTTTTATTTTTTGTGATAAGAAGAAATTTTTGATAAAGTTGTTATTTCCGTAGAAATGAAAAAGAAAAGCGGGTACTTTGATCAAACAATTTGAATTCACAAGAAAACAACGTCTTTATGTTGGAGTTTTACGACGTTAAACCATTTTTTAGAAAGTCACTTTGAGTTCATTTCTGTAAATTTTTTTTAAGAAAAAACGAAAAAGTCCTTTTTTTTTAAATTTCTATAATCCAATGTTTTTGTCTAGTTTTCGTAGAAATTCTGTTTCTTTAAATTCAATCCCAAATTGAATTTAATTTTCGAGTCCTATTTTTGACATTTAAATTTTGAGTCTTAATACCACAATTTGAACTTGGACTTTGTGAAAGTCCTCCAACCACCGCTGTCAAAAACTCAAAAGTCGAAATTTGAACTTTTTCCTTTTAATGAATATCAAGGAATGCAAAATGCACTCTACGAACAAGGATTTGTACTATTTGCAAAAACTAAGAGATAGGACGATCAACAAACACAGTGTTATTGTTTAATAGAGTTCCACTTTCCAGGATTATTCAGACGTGTAAGTGTGTGTAAATGAAAAATTAAATAAATTTTCTTCTTCTTTTTTCTACAGTCTTGCATAAAAATTTAAGACCACTTGGTAAAACAAACCAAGGTCAGAACGTTCACCAATTTTAAGATAATTTTATTCACATTTTTTAAACTATGTATTCGACGTACGTACGCATTGTGTTAAAGTAGAAACCAGTTAAAATGTGCTTCCATCAGACCAGACTACTTGTTTTTGCTGGTCCACTATTTCCAACAGTATTTGTAAGTGGTCTTAAACTTTTATGCAAGACTGTAAATAATAAAATTCATTTTTATTACCTATAACATTCAATTTATTACACAGGATCGATTAAGTTCAATTACTTGTTCATGTGTTAAATCTGGGTAATTATTGTAATAATACACATGAAAAATCTCACTTACAAAAATCAATAGGGTAAATTCAAGGTCTCCTCCTATACACAACGACTATAATTTTTATAATTATTATTAAACTTAAACACGAAGCTAATATTAAAAAGCTTACTATACATTATGACAATTAAATGAACATTTACAAAACCTCATAATTATTTTAAAATGTTACACAAATGTTTTTCTTGAAATTCAAGAAGAAGAAAAAATAAAGCAGGACAATTTTTTAAGAAAAAGTTTATGAAACATGCTATGATTAATTTCCTTGAAGCGTGACACAATGACACACTGTTTTCAATTTAAAAAAAAAAAAAGATTTTTAACTTTTTAGATAACAAACAAAAAGCACAGAGTTTTTTTTATTCTTAAAGTCACCCAAAAAAAAAAAACCCCGATCCTTTTAATTGTCAAACAGTCAAAAAGGATAAATATTATAAATTTCATTTTAAAAACAAAAAGCAACAACAATAAGAAAATAATACAAAAATTATCCTTTTTTTTATGTGTGTCTTATTGTTTTCCAGTCAACTCCCTAAGTTTCTTATCCTTTTTTATTTTTTGCTATTCTTATCTACTTTAAAAAATCTAAGGACAATTATAGATACTATAAGGAAATGACATACAATACCGAAAATAACGGGAAATAGATAGTAAGTATATATTGTTACGTAGTAGGTGATAAGTATCTTAAATTGACGAAGAAAATGACCGGAAATTGAAAATTTTCCACTCTTATTCTATTATTAAATGTAACAATAGGCTGGGTTTTTGTATCTTTTTTTTTTTTTACAAAAGAAAATTTAATTAAATAGTTCGGTTCTGTTTTTATTGTTCATTTAATTTACCAGCTTTAGATGATATTTGGGGGGGCTGGGACGATATCAGTTGATAAAATTTCAAATGTTTCTTGGTTGCTAGGAACAAAAAAAAAAAAAAAACTAAAAGGATAATTGTTTTGAATTTCATGAAAAATAGACAAAAGGGATTTAGATAAATAATATTTAAAAAAACTATTAAGGATATTTTGACACTTTGAGGAGAAAAAACGATGGAATTTAAAAAAAAATCAAATTCGACCTTGACTCAATGAAAAATCAACAAAAACTGAATAAGAAATATCCTTTTCAATTAATTTCTTACTTTTTTCTTAATTTTATCATTTTAATACCAAAAACCATAAAGTTAAATAATATTTTTTTGAAAATCTCATTTTTAAACTTCTTCTTCATGATTTATTTCAAACTGATTTATCGCATCTTAAAATTGTAATCTCTTTGTCTTTTCACTTTTTGATCCTTTTTAAATATGTACTCGTCCTTAAACCAAATAAAAAACAAACAGAAAACCAAAGTCTTCAATTAATCAAAAACTTTAAAGAATATAAATTCCAAAATAGCAAAAAAAAAAATAAAAAAATAAAAAAAAAGTTAACTTACTTTTTCACACCACAAAAAAAAAAAAACAAAAAGAAACCAATTAAAAGCTCTTCTTCATAGTGTGATAGTCCTTAAAATTACTTCCAATTTTGTTTTTTTTTTTTTCTCCTTTTGTTCAAAAGTAATTTTCTCAAGAAAAATAATTCCTTAATCAGATTTAAAACTCTATACTTAAGTGTGTAATACCACTTCTTTTGTGAAATTGAATAAACGCGCGAGATAATTTTCTCAAAACAAAATTTACAAATGCAAAAAAAAAAGAATAAAATGCCAAATTAAAAAGAAAATGTAAAACTTTGTTGGAAATTTTGACTATTTTAAAAGGATGGTCCAAAAAAGAACTTTAGATCATTGGTGCTTTGTTATTATTTTCAAGTTATTCGTAGGTCAAAAGGTCGTAATGACAAATGTCAGTGGTTTAATAATCGAAGAAATTACGGAAAAAAATAATGTCATTAGCGGACGAACGGAATTTTACTCTAAGATACATCTTACATGTATCATATTTCAATTTTGCGCGGGCTATTTATTGTCACACATATCAATAATTTTAAGTGACGTAATATTGGATAGTAGGTGGTGAAATTACATAATCAAGGATACAGAAGATAACAGACAGTAGATGACGTAAATGTAGTAGAAAAAAATTCAAATATTCAAGTTTGAATAAAACATTACAATAAGATTACTGAAAAAGCCCATTGTTTCAAAATTCACAGTTCAAAGTAAAACACGTCAACTTGTAACCTGTGCACATTTTTTTTAACTTCAAAATCCTTTAATTAGGTTTCTACATTTTTAAGGATTTCCGCTCTTTAGCGCTTTAAAATTAACCTGAAGTAAAGGCTGCTCATATCAATAAGAGTACTTCTGATTTTATAATAAGAAGGATCCTCCAGAAATATTTTGAATTCAACCAAAACTTTCTCGAGAGTATCCTTGGGTTTATACATTAACTACAAAGCTTACTAGTCTCTTCTTCTATTTATATGTGACATAATTGCTTACAAACTATGAATGAAATTGTATAAAAAAATTCAGCTTTATAACTTCAAAATTTTTTCGGAAATCATTGTTTCCAAATCATCCTATATATTTTGAAATTTTCGTTACTAACACTTTTACTTGATATATTGCGGTATATTGCCACACTGTTGTTTTTTTTTTTTTTTTTTTTTTGTTGCAAAAATTCGCTCTGCATGACAAGTTACTTATTTTGATTACACGATTTATTTTTGCTGTTGCATCGCTTGTTTGATTTTATTTTAAAAACTTTTATGAAAACTTTAAAATGCGGTTAACCACAATAAACTAAGTTTTGACAAGTTTATAAAAGATTAACCATGGCAAAATATATTGAAATAAAAATACGAAAAAAAAAAAATAGAAACAAACAAACAAATAATAAAAATAACAACAAGTTAAATTTAATAGTCTTTGAATTTTTGGTTATCCTTTTAAAACAAAACACATACATAAGTATAGCTAAAAAATTTCAATGTATCTGCTACATTGTATGTATATTATGCCTTGTCTTTAACGACTTTATAGATGTCCTTTTTAACCAAAATGCAATGTCATCATTTACATATTATACCATGGTATAGTTGATAGTTAAAAATAATCTAAAATAAGGAATTTCTATTATCCTTTTCATTCGAAAAAGGAAAAATAAAAAAAAAAAACTTTTTTTTTTTCAACTTAAAAATAAAATATTTTCCATTTTGCATAGAATAAGAAAATCTCTGATGATGCAATTTTCAAAACATTGAAAATTTCTATGTGCGGTTTTCTTGTTTTTATCTCCTTTTTTTCCTTATTTTCTTTTCATTTCAGAATAAACTTTGTCCATTAAAAAAAAAAATTTTTTTTCCCAAAGTGTTTAAACTTCTCTATATACTGATTGAGTATTCATTTTAGAAGTTAAACTCTTTGAACAAAAACGAATAACGAACAACAACAACAACAAAATTATTGAAATTAAGGATAAAATTAAATTTGATAAAATAGTGCATTTATTGTCATCATCATCATTATTTTCATAAAATTGCATAATTTTTCGGAAAGGAGGGGGGAAGGGGGTCAGGCGTCCGTTTGTTGGTGAAAAAACTTTTATGAAACCTATTTGAAAAACATATCATAGAACGGATACACACAAGGATAAATATAGAAAAACAACAACAACAACAACAACAAAAAGAAAAATAATATTTTTTAAGGAAATTCTTGTTACTTTTAAAGGATGAAGACTGAAAAATTTTATTGCCTGCTGCTGTTGCTGTATTGCAATTTTTGTTTGACATACTTTTTCACAATCATTGAAAATGAAACTCTTGATCTTACTTATTTTCTTTTTTTTTTCGCTTGATGATGGTAACTTTCGTTATGAAATTTTTTTTTTCTTTCTTGATAAGGACAAAAGAAAGTTGTAATTATTGTAAAAATTTCAAATTTTAAATTTAAAAAAAAAAATAAATAAGAAAATGAAGAAAACAAGCTAACTACAGTAGCACAACTTTTTGAAATGAATATAAAGCAAAAAAAAAAAAAAAAAGGATATTTTTAAATAAAATTCATGATAAATCAAATTCAAATAATAACAGCTCTCAGATAGCAAGTGTACTACAACACACAAGTGGAATTATATTTTCAACAACGAGAAAAGCAGCAGAACAAAACAAAAAAAAACTTAACATTCAGAGACAAAACTTTCTTTCGAAGAAAAAAAAAAAAAAAACATTGTAAAAACTTTCATTTACTTTCTTTTTTTTAGTTTTTTTTTCTTATTTTGTTTTTTTTTTTTTTATTCAATTTGTTCTGATAAAATCTTCAAAACTACATTTTTTTTTTTTTACTTAAAAAAATTTCATCAGATGTTTTTTTCAAAATTATTTTAAAATCTGACTTTCTATTTAATGCAAAAAAAAAATTTTTTCAAATAAAAAATAGAAAAAAAATTTTATTACAAAATTTCGATATGACTGATTGCATAATTTGAAATAGATTCACTTTTCTAGATGACAAATTAAATTGTTTCGAAAATAATTTTTAAAATTGAATTTACGTTATCCTTTTCGTATCTTATCGCATCATTTTCATTTGAAAATGCATCAAAAGAACAAAATATAAATTGAAAAAGTTTTTTGTGTGTTTCGTGAGATTTATCTTGAATTTTAAAATTTTCTAATTCAATAGAAATTTGAAGAAGACAGAGTCAATGGTCGAATCGTTAATGAAGGTTTCGTACTTACTCAACTTAAAATGACATGCAGAGTGAGAGATAATTTAAATACACACAGGTGTTCATTATTAGAAAGTGAAAATTTTAAGCTCTTTGTACTGACTACAACAAAAATACAAACATCAGTCTGAATCCTAGCACACAAAACCGTTCGTCTTGTAGCTACGACTTTGTGGTTTGCATTTCACATGAAACTGTATATACACACATGGACACATTTCGGAAAGCTTTCAGTTGTCCTCTGTGCTCCTCATTAAGCTCAATGAAGCTGGTAGACGAGTAAGAAAATATTGAGATGAGAAAATACTGTCAAAGTAGACAAAAAAAAACTCCTTACATTAACAAAAAACCGAGGAACGTGGAGAAATTCGATCCTGATACCCAAAAAAATTCGAGATTTTTTTTTTAGAAGTTTTTATTTGTCGCGTTTCAACCAAAGAAAAAGCAAAATTTCTTTGATTTCAATGTATCTCCTTTGAAATTCAAATCCAAGAAATTTTTCGTTTGTGTGAAGGAATCTGAAGCGACCGAAAAGCTGGCAATGACTATGTAGCTACAAAGGACATTCGGAGATAAAGTTTGAAGTTTAAGCAAAACAACCAAAATTTTAGAACACATTTCGATATATTATAAAAGTCTCTTTCCATTTTCATCATTTTTAATTCTCTAACAATAACAAAAAAAAAAAATGTTTTTAATCACCTGATAATCCTTTTATTCTTCTTTCTTAAGGATAATACATTTTTTCCCATTTCTTTTTACTTTTTGGACCATCTGGTCTTAATGGTTTTGGTATATATTTTGGTGTATGATCATCCATTGTTCTTTGATATGGATTTTTACGTAATTCAAAGAAACGACGTTTTGGTTCCAATACACGTGTTTTATTATCAATTTTATAAATTTTCTCCCATGCATAAATTTCTGGTAATGATAAATGTCTTGGACGATTTGATGTCATATGTTTATATGTATTCTCTAAAAATTCACGTCTATCTTCATTTTCAATATCAGCTATTTTTTGTTCATTTTTACCTAAATATGGTTTCATTTCAATATTATCACGTAATTTTGGTTCTTTAACATAAAAATGTATTAAATTTTTTAAAACATCATCATTAAATCCAATACATTTTCCATTTTTATCAATTTCTTCATATAATTTCATTTCTTTTGTACCCCAACAATAATTAACTTTTTGATTATTATAAACATTATCTGAATAAACTAATGTTGTATTCAATTGATAAAGATAAAATGAAAATTTTTGACCATTTGTAATGATTGTTTGTGTACATAATGGATATGTGACATCATGAAAAGTTGAAAAACCTTGATAGCATGCTTGTGCATAAATCCAAGCAAAACTTGATTGTATACCTTGTGCATGAAGTGCTTCATTAAAATCTTCTAAACCAAAGTTTGGATTACGTGTTACTAAATGATGACGTTTTTGATATGATAGTAAACCAAATTCATGAGGACTTCCTGGCCAATGACCTTAAAAAAATAACACATTAAATTTCAACACAATTCCACAATGTCAAATTTTATTTAAAAAATTTATTACCTGGAATTGTTGTTCCATGTCTATATTCTGGTATATAACCTAAAACTCTTGGATCATATTTATAAAGTGGAACTTTTGATGAATCATCAGGATTTAATGCATCAGTTGTAGAATGTACAGGTGGAAGAGGATGTTGGTGTCTTAAAGCTAAATATGGTCTTCCTGAAGATAAATTCAAAAATTTAATTTCTTTCAAACTCTTTCCCATAAAAAAAAAATCACTCACCCATATACTGAATTGTTCTATCATATGGATCATCAACATATTTTTTAGTCCATTCACATCCTTTTCTCATTCTTTGTGCTGAGTTTGATGGATTCACACCACCAACAAACCAAAATGCTTCATGTCTTGGATTATAATCAAAATCAATTTCTTTTAAATGATGACAATCTTGCATCAAAGAACATAATAGAGCATGATTTATTTGCTTAACAAGAATATCACCAAGCATTCTGTCAACTTCAGCTGGTTCAGGTTTCTCATCAGCAATTGAATATTCTCGTCGAAAACATTCAGTACCAAATTCAATTGCATTTTGAATTTCTGATTTGAAATGTTGAACAAATGAATCAACATTCTGTATATCCTTTTCATAATATCCTGTTGGAAGTTTATCAGTTTCTTCAAATAATGTTCGTGTATAATGTTGTGTCATTGGTAAACAATTGTACGGAAATCTATCATCTTTAAGAGCCACAGTTTTATAACCGTAATACCGTGGCATATTAATTTTTAATAATTTTTCTTCGATGGTTTTAATATTTTTAATTTCATCATACCACAATTGTTTTTTACGTGCTCTACGTGCTTCATAGGACATATCCAAAATTTCTGGATACTCCGGTTTCTCGGTGTATTCACTTAATTCAGCATTTTCTTGACTTGGAAGTGAAGAAATTTTCTGCTGTTCCAGAGCTGTACTTAATGTTCCTTGATGACGAACAAGTCCAGGTTTAAATATTAAACGGTGTCTAAATAGTAACATGGTTTTTTCCTTAATTTTTAATTTAACAAATTTCCCAAAAATACCAAAAATTTTCACTGCACAAATCAAGACAGATAGAGGTTATGTAAGTTCAATCTAAACATAAAATTTCTCCTCCAAATTATTTAACTTTGACATTCCCGATAAGCACTGCCAGATCGAAAAATTTAAAAAGTATACTCACCATAGGGAAATCCGTTTCAATTTCCGCTAATGAAAATATGATGTTCAAATAATGTCTTGCATAATTCACGTTTCTTTTAAAATTTCTAGAGTTTATTAAAAGTATCTAGAAAATGTCATAATTAAAATTCAAAAATTTTCTTAAATTGCATGTGACATAAAGGCCACTTTTTAGATTTCAAGTACAGAGATATGAAACGGAAGGATAGAATTTCCTTTCTTAAGCAAGCAGTTTTGTGTAATATCCAGCTTACCTATATTCAGAGGCATAAGCATTTTAACAAGTCACAACTCATAATCAGTGCACAGTGAGAGAATACGTCACATGAGAAAGAACTTTTTTGAATGCCATATGAGTGTTATTGATCTTTGGCATATGACATAACGGTTTTTCCAAAAATTACTCCATTTCACTTTTGTATTTTAAAGTAAAATGGCTTAAATGTGGTCTAATCAAGAATTTCATCGCTTACAATTAAATTAAAGTAATTTCCCAATAATTTCTAGATTATGACTTTTTGTTTTCTTGTTTTTATCACTTCTTTTTATGTTTTTATTAATTTTTTACAAAATTCTCAAAATTTTAATTTGCAAAGTTACTGTGGACCATTCATCCGTTTCATTCTCAACGACATTTTCATATTCAACAACAATTTCTCCTTAACTCCAGGTTCCCAACAGTAAAAAAAAAAAAAAAAAATAAAAAAACATATTTCCCATTTCAAAATGTCATTTTGTCGTTTACTTAATTACTACAGTGGAAAGTGGTGTGGTGAGTGAAAAATCACACAAAAAAAAAAAAAGAATTTATAATAAAAAAGTTAAAAAGTTCCCAATTTAAAACAAAAAAAAAAAAAGAGGAATAAAAATACAAAATTCACATTGAAATAAATATCATAATTTATCAATCAAATACTAAACTTCATAATATATTTTTTATTTCAAAACAAGAAAAAAAAACAATAAGTTAAAAAGGCAAAAAAAAAGGAATCAGTGAAAAAGTAAAAATTTCCTTTCCTTTTGCAAAATTTTTCATCTTTTTTCTTTTTTTTTTTTCTTCACCATCATCCTCATCCAAGAGTTAAATAGCAGCAGCAGTTCGTATTTATTAATTTTTTTTTTTCTAAAAAGGAAAAAAAAAATTCATTTTTCTCTCAAGGCTGAATAAAAAAAAAAAAAGGAAGAAATGTAATAAAAATTCTGTTTTTTTTTTTTGCAAATTGTCTCGAAATAAAGAAATTATGGATAATTAAGAAACAAACAAGGGAAATTCTTTGAATTAATTATCAGGTGAGTTTTAATGTAATTTGTAAAATTTTAATAATTTTCATTCATAAAATTTTAGAAATAAATCTAAAAATAAAAACCTGTGTGTTTTTATGATGAGTGTGTGTCATTCAATGATGGGTCTTCTTATATTCTCAGTTCAGTTAAAATGCCGCCAAGCCTAATCTAAAAACAATTTCATTTTTCATTTTTTTCTTTTTAATTTTTGCATCATTTAAAAAACAAAAAAATAATTGAGGCACTTTTCCTTTCCATGTTAAAGATGTATCATTAAAAATCTGGTATTTTAAAATATTTAATATGTTCACAAAAAAAAAAAAAAATAGATGTAAGATGGAGAAGAAGAAAATTCACCAACCCCATCATGTGAGGTGCAAAAAAAAAAAAAAATTCTTTTTTGCTCTTCTTTTTAAAATTTTAATATTTGGCGCGGTATTATTCATCATAATTATCACATCACATTATCGTCAATATCCAATAATTTAATAAAAAAAAAAAATAATACACAGTAATTATCTCCGTTACTTTTATTTTTTGCAAAAAAAAAAAAAAAAATTGCCTATTTTAATATCTCTCCTTTGTGTGTGTGCAAAAGCAGTGCAGCAAGTGCAACAAACAAATTACAATAACAAATAATTATATTGTTTTTTTATTGTGTGTGCAACAAGAAATTCCTACAAAAAAAAAAAAAAAAACAATTAATTTAATTCAAATCTGAAGTGCCATTATAATTTGTGAAGTGGAATGGAGTAGTATAAGGTGAAGCATATGGAATGAAAGGCTCACACACTTTTTTAGCCAGTTTTTTTTTTTTTCTTCTTTTGATTAAGTGGGGAATTTTTGGAATGTGATGCAGGTTTAATAAAAAATTCTTTATTACTATTTTTTTTTTTCTGTTTTCTGTTTCAAAATTACATAGCTTAGGGTAATTGTTTTTTTAGAGGTTAAACGGAAATAAACTGCCCAAAAAAAAAAAAAAATCAAGTGAAAAAAAAAAAATCTAGCTAATTTTCTTTTAAATTTTATTTAAAAAATTAATTAGCAAATTTTGTGTAATTGATGTAGAGGGTGGTTGATTTTGTGAAGTAAGTTGTGATTTTATTTTTTGTGTTAAAAACAAAAAAAATAAAACATTTCACAATATTTTTACAAGGACGTTCTAATTGTAAAAAAAGAGATTTTTTTTTTTGTTTGAAAAAATATATAAAAAGGGCATTGTACTTGCCTGCCTGTAATTTAAGTTGTTCACCTTCTATCTATTCGCTGTTACTTTTGCTAGGTCTAGAGACCACTTTGATAATTTTGTGTGATGTGTGATTACCTACTTGTTGTCATGCATTTACTAATTTTTTTTTTTTTTTTTTTTAAGTTTATTAGAGTATTTTCAAATATGATTATCAAAAATGTGATAAAAATTTACAACAACAACAACAAAAATAGATCTAATAAAATAGAGCTTATAAAATGCAAAAGAATGAGACGTGAAGTATTTTTAATATTAATTTATTGTGATTTTTTTGTGGGGTAATCATATGATTAAATTTTTGAACTAGAACGTTTTTTTTTTTTTTTAAGAAATAATTCACATTTTGTCTTGCATTGTTGGGCATTTTGAACGAATTGCGTTTAAAACGGCAAGTTTTTATTAAAATTTAAATCTAGAGAAAAAATTATGATTACTGGTCCCTTTCCGATTCCTTTTACTTTTATTGTTTTTAGTATATTTATCTTTTTGATATATGACCATTCAAGGTCCAAAAGATCATTTTATTGAAATTATTATCATTTTTTTTTTATAAGAATTTTATTATTTTTTAATTATTTGGTTTTTTTTTTGTCATAATTCCTGGTGCAGTTTGAAAAAAAAAAAAGAAGAAATCTGTTAAAAACCGAGTAATTTTTAAAATATGGTCGTTGATTTTTATGATTTTCAGTAAATTTTGTTTTTAATTTTATGAAAAAATAAAAAATTTTAATGATTATTTTTTATTTTAATTGAAAATTTTTTTAAAATCTTTATGGAAATTTTTACATAATTTTTTTTGTGAATTTTTCAAGTAGGTACATCTTTTCTTTAATTTAATTTAATTAAAATTCTGATTTATAAACTGTAAAGTTTACTTTTTCACTTATTTTTGAAAATTTTTATGATTTTATTCAATTTCATAGGACAAAGTTCATATTTTAAAATTTAAAAAAAAAAAAAATCATAAATAATCAAAGATTATCTTGTAAATTAGAAATTTTAAGATTATTGATGGCAAAAAATTATTTGTACACAAAACATAAAAAATCACAAATTACTAAACATATTTCCATAGCATGCTACACTTTTATCCTCAAAAATATTTTTCAATTCTTTCAACGAAAATAAAAAAAATTAATTTAATTTGTTTTTTTGTCTTTTCAAATTTTTAGGTGCACAACATATCAATGAATATCAATACGCTGTGATAGATATTAAGTGCTTTCCACTTTTACTACATCATCTTCTACTTCCGTTTTCTTCATTTCATATTTGAAAAAAAAAAAAAATAATAAAAAATAAAATAAATAAAAGGATATTCAAGAATAATTTATTATTGAAATTAAATTTTTGAAAAAAAAAGGAAAGCAAAGAAAAAAAAAGTGAAAAAAAAAAGAAATAATAATTAAATTCTATCGTTTTTTTTTTTTTGTGCTGTATGATGCTATAGAAGAAAAAAAAAATCCATAAACTCGAAAAAAAAGAAAAGAAAATTAAATCAAAATTAAACCAATTTTTTTAAAGAGGACTTTGAAAATTTTGAAAAAAGAAAAAAATAAATAAATAAATTATATATAAAATAAATAAATGCTGTTCTTTGATACAACAAAAATTTATTATAATACACACGATGGACTTTATGTAAAAGGTAAATTTCTTAATGTACAATATATAATGTTCATTTAATTAAATTCGTGTTAAATTTATTTATGATTTTAATTAATAATAATTCAACAAACACAAAACAATTACATACTACAAAAACAACAAAACAATACTTATTTTTCATTTATCATACCTAATTGTAAATCTTTGAAAACAAAAAATACAAAACATTAATTACTTTTTCCTTATAATTTCTTTTTTTTTTTTGTTTTTTCGTTTTTTACTTATATTTTTTTCGTTAAATTTAATTTTTGAATACAAATTACGAAATTAAGACACGACTACATAACAAAAAACCAAAAGACCCTTTAAATTTCCTTTTCCCATTCAAAAAAAAAAAAAAAATCCTTTAAATATTATATACCCCAGTGTGTTTATTGTGGATATGTTCTCAACTGAAGTTAAAATTATAACAGTTGCCAGCAAAGATAGCTGCAACAATCATCATTTATCATCACATCATTATTATCCTCCTCCTCATCATCATCGTGAATTAACATCTGTAACAACAGCAACAACAACAACAACAGCACCAGTAACAACAATATCATCAACAACAAATTTGAAACAACAACAGCAACAAAATTATCATTACAATAATAAAATTTATCATCAACACGTACAAACGCAATTTAATAACAATAGCAACAACAACAACAACAACAATAACAATAGTAGAACAGTGACAAAAAATCAAAAAAATCAAACAATTAATTTAAATTCAAATAACGGTAATATCAGTAACGGACATCATCATCATCAACACAATCATCATCATCGTAAGAAAGGTAACAGCAATTCATCGTATTCACAATCAATAAATAATCGTAAGAAACAGCAACAACAACAACAGCAACAGCAGCAACAACAACAACTTAATCATAATAACAACAACAATAAAACAATAAAAAATCAAAATATTTGTTCATCAAATGAATATGCTTACAATAAAACAGTTACAGCAACAGTCAATTGTAACGGCACCAATTGTAATAACGGAAGTAACAATAGTAGCAATAGAAATAATTATAGCAATTATAGTAATATCCTTATTGATCGTACAACAAAGGGCATTACAAAAAATTCCAGTGGTGGTGGGGACGGTATCAACAATACCAATACAAATAATAATAACGGCAATCACCATAATCACAGAAACGGTAATAGTACAAAATTAAGAGGTTCCAAATCGTCGAATCAATCAAAATCTTTTTCATCATCATCTTCTTCTTCATCATCATCATCTGTTTCATCAATATCATCACCGCCATCATCTCATCATCATAATAATCTTCAGCATCAGCATCATAATCATTTAAAAACACTTGAATGTGCAGTTGTTACATTGCACAATAATCCATTGGAAACAAAAGCTTGTATTGTTATGAATAGTAGCAATAATTCAACAATAAAAACTACCGCCGATAAACAAATAACCGTAACACCAACAAAAGTAACCGAATCAGAATCATCAACTGCTGTCGTCACAACAGTATCATCATCAGCATCAATTGCAACGACGGCTTCATTAACATTAACAAATAAACAACATGTCACCTCACCATCAGCATCATATTCTTTAGATTTTTTGCATGCTGTTGGAATACAAATGACTGGCGGTACTGCACGTATTTATAATCCTACAGCATATTTATCGACTGTACGAAAAACATTTCCTCAATTAGCTATTCCAGCAACGACTATCGTTGATGTTGTGAATACTACTCCTTTACGTCAAAATTCAGTTGGAACAACAACATCAACTGGTAAAATAATTAATAGTATTAATCATCAAAATAACGGTCAACAACAGTCACAAAATGTACAACAACAACAACAACAAAATCATATTAGACCCACCTTTAAAGAGTACAATTTTGAAATACCACCATTAGCACATCCGCCAATACGTCCATATTGTCATTTTATGTATCCACCACCACCACAAAATTATCGTCATCATAATAATACTATGAGTCCACAATATCAAACAGTTTCTACACCAATTCATCCATCTCAATATCATGCTCAAGGTTGTAATCAAATTTTTTCGAATAATAATAATAGAAATTTACATGGTAAAAAAATATGGCATTGGACACCGAATAATATGAAAAAATCTGGTGGAGGAGGAAATATCGTAAATTATAACAACAACATGAATAAATATGGTGGAGGAAATGGTGGAAATTTATCGAACAATAATTTAAACAATAGAAATCGTCATCAAAATAACAATAGAAATAATTCAAATTCAGAATCAAATGGTGGTGGTGGTGGTGTTGTTATTAATGGAGGACGATACAATATTGGTAATAGTAGATCACCAACTCCAAGTCCGAAACCCGAAAGTCCGTCATTGTACAAAATACAAAATTCCAATAATCATTTTCTAACGGAACAAATTAATGATGATGATAGTATAAGGAATGGCGGCGGTAGTAGTAATAATGGTGTTAGTGATGGTGGCGGTGGTGTCGGTAATGTTTGGGATTGTAATCCTGAAATTAGCAGTAATACATCATCATCGACAATAACAGATACACAAAATGGTAATACATCATCATTAAATGGTTATGAATCAGATTCATCACATTCTAGTTATCGTTATAATGATTTTGAATTTAATTATAAACCTTCAACAACATCAGCAACAAGTGGTTATAATCATCATTATCATCATGTACAGCCAACAGATGTAACATCACTTATTAATTTTCCAACATATACAACAGAAGAGAATACATTACGAACGCAAGCTCATTATTATGGGTCGCAGCAAAATTTAACATTTTGGAATAATTCAGCTGGAATGAATGGAAATTTTAATGGTGGTGGTGGTGGTGGTAGTAATAGTGTTAATGGAACTGGTGGTCCTCAACATCCTCTTACTACAATATATACAACAACAAATGAAAGTCGTATTACAGAAATTACTAATCAATATGTTACAGATTCCTCAATTACTAATGGAGATTCAGGAAGTATGTTATCAGCGATGACAGCAACACTAAGGAGAACGTAAGTATTCATTTAAGAATTAGAATAATTTAAGACAAAATGCCAATTTCTTCAAAATTGATTATTTGAAGAAAAAAAATTCTTTTAATTTGAAAATTTTCAAATGGATTTTCGAAATTCGAAAATTTTCGAAAAAGTCCTAAATTCGAAGATTTGAAGTTCTTGAAAAACAAAAGTTCTTTTTTAATGAAGCCAATTATTTTTTTAACTAATTTTCTCTTATTTTTCTTTTTTTTTTTTTTGTCTAAAAAAAATTTCAGCCAATCTCATAATCGAAATTATCGAAATCGTCGTCAACAAATGTATCAAGGAGGTTATCGTAATGGACATAGCAATAATGGCAATAGTAGTAATAATGGTGGTGGTGGTGGTGGTGGCGTTCATCATCATGATCCAATAATGTTTACACCAGCTGATCGTTTCTTAATGAAAGCTCATTTAGTTGAAATAAAAACAATGCCAGAAACATTATTGAATGGTTCAAAATGGGATCAATTATCACGTAATGTTTGGGAAAAATTTATATCAGCACAACAAAAATGTCAAACATTTTGTAAAAAAATGTTTTTATGGCGTTATTTATATATGATAATAAAAGATGCATTTCCACGTAATGGTTTATATTTAGTTGGTTCAACAATATCTGGTTTTGGTGCAGATACATCTGATGTTGATATGTGTCTTGTATCACGTAATATTAATTCAAATAATGATCCAAGAATGGAAGCAATGTATAATTTAAATCAAATAAAAGATTATTTATCAACAACAGGTAACATTAAGAGAATATTTCGAAAATTTTACAATTTTATGATTATTTTTGTTTTCCTAGGTGTTTTCGAACAATTTAATTTAATCGAAGCAAAAGTTCCTATACTCAGATTTAAAGATCGTGTTAATTACCTGGAAGTTGATTTGAATTTCAATAATCCAGTGGGAATTAGAAATACGCATTTATTACATTGTTATTCACAGCGTAAGTTCCATTTTTTTCTCTCTCTCTCTCTCTCTTTCTTCATATTCATTTTTTTCATTCAGACTATGTTTAAACATACACGATCGCACAAATGTCACATCACAACGCATGAGAGTTCCGTTTTTTAATGAGAAAATAACAGTCTTGTTCACACAATCTCTTTATTTTTCAAGGACAAGGATTTGTCACGATATTTGCTAATCGTTTCAAATTAAGGCATTGCGCTTGCGGAATTCAGTGTAATGATGTTATACGTCATTTGTTCGATCATGTATGTTTGAGGTGGAATTTTTTCTTTAAATTGTTTTCTTTTCTTTTTGTATTAGTTGACTGGCGTTTAAGACCATTAATTTTAACAGCAAAATTATGGGCACAATTTCATAATATAAATAATGCTAAAAATATGACAATATCAAGTTATTCATTAGCATTAATGGTTATACATTTTTTGCAATATTCATGTAAACCACCGGTATTACCATGTTTGCATACAATGTTTCCAGATAAATTTAAAATAATTGTAAGTTAATTGAGAGAATTTTTTTTCGAAAAATGTTAAATTACAAGAATTTAAATTGAACAGTAGTACCGTTAATTGAATTTGTTAGAATAAAAAAAAAGGTTGCTAAATTCTTGTAATTAGAAAATCGTTTAACGTTCTCGAAAATTGTTTAATTTTAAACAAATTTTTAATTTAATTTGTTTCATTTTCTCTCTTTTTTTCAGCTTAAATCAAATGATTTTTTTGGTTTTGTTGATATGAATGAAGAAATTGGTTCTTATAAATCACAAAATACACAAACAATTGGTGAATTATTTCTACAATTTCTGGAATATTATAGTAATTTTGAGTAAGTAATTATGAATTACATAAAATAAAGAACACTCACAGTAAATATGATTGTTTGTTTCGTTTTTTTTTTTACAGTTATTGTCAGTATGCAATATCAGTGCGTACAGGTACAATACTACCAATTGAAACATGCCGTCAAGCAAAAAGTATGAAAAACGACATTCATCAATGGAATCAATTGTGCATTGAAGGTAAAATAAAATAACATTTTTCTAGTATTTTTTTTTTTTAATTTCATTTTTTGAAAACTATGTAAAATAGATTTCAAGTAGTTAATTTCCTCTAAAAAAAAAAAAGAACCCTTAAATAACCGCCTTTGTCCAGTAGAAAAATCCCTTTTTTTTTTTTTGTTCCCATTTTCCACCTATAAGATTTTGTAGAAAAAGAAAAAAAAAAAACATTAAATTTTAACTAACAACATTTTAATATTTTTAAAAATTTTAATTTTCCCTTTTTTTCGTTTATCTTTTTTTTTTTCTATATTTTTTCGTAAATCTCCAAAACACCCCCGCAATACCAAAATAATAATTAAACAAAAACAAATAAAATAAAACCAATGTAGAACCGTTTGATCTCACAAATACTGCCAGATCTGTGTATGATTATGAAACATTTGAACGTGTTAAGGCTGTTTTTATAACATCATGGAAAATCCTTCAAGAAACATTAGATTTAAATTCAATTTTCACTCCATTTATACCAGTAACAATGATGATGCCATCATCATCAGTTGGTGGAACAGTTACAAATGTATCAGCAGCAACAGTAGCAGTAACAACACCATTAATTTTATCACCATTATTAACAACACAAAGATTATTAGAAGATACAAATGGAGTAGGATTAGGAGGATCATCACAAATAACAACACCATTAATAACAAATTTATTACCACAATCATCTTCATCACCATCATTATCAGTATCATCGAATAACAACAACAATAACAATAATAAAAATAATAACAATAATAATAATAATAATCAAGTGCCATTAAAGATAACGCCGTCAATATCATGAGGTATCGCCATTTATTATTATTTTTTATTTATTTATTTATTATTTATTGTTTCATTGTATTATTTGTGGTGTAATAATTATTGTCCATCGATATGTGTTGTTAATGTCGTAGTAATACCACGTATACTAATTTTTAAGCAACCAAAAGTCATTTAGAAAAACATGTTTTTTTTGTTTTTGTTTTTGATTTTTCGTGTTTAATAATTGTTCTCTTTTTTTTTGTTGTCTAAAATTGTGTTGTGATATTATTTTTTTTTTTTTATGTTAGGAACAAAGTAAAATTTTTTTTGTTTGTTTAGAAATTTAAGAGAAAATCACGTTAGTTTTTTAAGGACGTAATTTAATTAAGGAAAAACTTTGTTTTTTAAAGTGAAATATTGTTCAAAATGATTCAGTTGAAAAAAGTGTCATTGAAGCAAAAAAAAAAAAAAAGGCAGAAATTGATTAGAAGTAATTAATTCAAAAGATAACGGAAAAGTAGGTACTTCGAAAATTGAAACAATTTCGAAAATTAGTGGTGTGACTGATATACACGAATGTTTGGAGTTTTGTTTTGATTATTTTTGTTCGAAACTCGAAATAAAGAAGTCAAACGAATTGTACACTTAAAATTTTCGCTTTTCAAAGAAAAATAAAATTAAAAGTTCGAAATAATTTTCTCAAAGAAAAAATAATGAAATTAACTCATCAACCCTTTTGAACGAAATTTGAAAGAATATTGTGAAATCCGATCGGAAAAATGTGTTTGATGAGATAGTTTCGAAAAATAGTTGGCACATAAAATCAATGTTAACTAAGTATTATAAGAGTGATTTTAATTTTTTCGAATTTATTCGAACGAAATTGTCAATGTATTAACGTATTCGTTCGAACAATCTTCTACTCGATCGAAATATACAATAGAGGTGAACATTTTTCGGTGTTATAAAATGAATATTCGAATTTCGAATTATAACTTTAAGATCTCACTTTATGATTATTTTGTTAAAAGAGAAAACGTTTAAATTTAAATTAAAAATTTAACTTCGACGAAATTTGAAGTCGGAAACTATTTTCTTGGCTCTTTTTCAAAAGCTTTTAAATGATAGTCAAATAAAAAAGGACCTTTAAGAATGTTTATTTATTGGTGTGTGTTTTTCGAAAGCATCGACAGAATTTTACGTTAGAATTCATCATACAAATCACAATGACAAAACAAAAAGGCGATGTCGAAAATAAAGTTATTTTTTTTTCCAAGAAAATTACAAAAAAAAAAAACCATTAATTAAAATTTAAGTGTAACGGGATTAAACGTTATGGTCGGTTAAGAGATTAACAATTGATATGACGTTTTCGAAATTGTTTTATCATTGAAAAAATTAACGAAAATCCCAATTTTTTGTTTCAAAAATACTTTTAAAAAACTGAATCATTTTGTGAATCCATTTAATTTATTATTCGATTTAAAAAAAAAAATTAAAAAGTAAAACTTTGGGCCCATTCTCAATGAGACTAAAAAAAAAATTAAATATTAGAAAAGTAATTAAATATTCATTAGTTTGAAAATAACAAATAAGCAAATAAACAAGTAATAAAAAGGTATAATTTACTTTTTTAAAGACTGATGTAAATAAGATAAAATTTAAGTCTAAAAAAAACAAAAACAAAAACAAACAAAACAATAAGAATTAAGTAAACAAAAGTGAATACTAAAACAAAAAAGTAATAATTAAAACGCTTTAAAGCTATTTAAGTCCCTTATTAATTCAAAAATAAAATTAAGAATACATAATTTAATTAGGATAAAAAAAAAAAACTGTATAAAAATCATCAAAAAAATCTTTTAATAGAAAATTACAAAAAAAAAAAAAAAACGTAAAAAAAAAACTTCTTAATTTATTTCGCTAGTTGTGTAGAATTTAAGATTAAAATTAGTATTAATTAAATTAGTATGTATTTTTCAATTTAATAATTCTCCATAATTTATTCAAGTATTAGAAAATAGAGAGAATATATAATTTATAAAAAAAAAAAACAACAAAGTAAATAAAATTTAAGAGAGAATAAAAAAATTTAAAAAAAAAAAATAACGGTGATCAAAAATAAAAAAAAAAAAATTAAATTTTGATATTGAAATTAAAATTAGAAATTTATTTAAAAAATTAAGAATACAAATTAAAAGTAAAAAAAAAAACAAAAACAAGTAAAAATAATGTGTGACCAATCCAAAGATCAATCAATATTGTATTTTTTTTTTTCTTTCTATGTTTTTGGAAAAAAAAAATTTTAAATTTTAAAGAAAAGTGATCTCATTACGTCATTTTAATTATCCAAAAAAAATTCTATGTTGGTCTCTCATAATTTTTTCTTAATTTTCACGTTAATGTGATTTTTATTATTAAGTTTAAAAAATTTCTATTTTTCCTTCGTTTTTTTTTTTTTTAAATTATTTAAATTTTAATTACAATTTTAAAAAAGACATCTCATTATTTTGTTTTTTTTTTAAATTTAAGTTTTTTTATCTTTGAGGTGCAAAAAAAAAAAAAGAAATTATGTGAATTTTATTATTTTTCTTTTTTTTTTTTTAAAGTTTTTTGTGCAATTGAATAACAAATTTATAGATTTTGTTTTTATTTATAATTTTAAAATTTTAAAGAGAAATGTATCGAATGTAGCATTAAAAAAAACAAAAAAGTCGTATTGTTTGTAGGTTAAGAATTTTTTTTTTTTTCTGATAAGTTTTTAAAAAGAATTAAGAGTAAAGAAAACAAAAAAAACAAAATACAATTAAATGAGTAAATTATGCAATTTTAAAATATTTATTGAAAAAAATTTAAGGTTTAATTCTTAGTTTTAATTTGAAGATTTTTTTTTATTGTTGTAATGATAATGTGTGAAAAATATCCTTAATTTCAAGTTATTTTTAATTAACAAAACGCAGTAAAAAAAAAAAAAATAGAGAAAAAATCAATATCAAGAATATTTTCGATAAAAAATAATAACGGTACTTAAAAACTCAAAGAATCATTTGTCTATATTTGAAATAAGTTTCCAAATAATTAGCTTAAGTCATTCACAAAAATTAATTTAAAATCAAAATTTCAAAACAATATTTCCAATGAATATCTAAATTTTCTAGTTTCTATTCAACAACAAAAAACAAAAAAATATTCTTTAAGCTCAATTTTGTGTCCATGATGTAAAAAATAATTAAAATAAAAATAAGTAAATTCGAAAAAAAAAACATCAATGATCTTACACACGAATCACAATTAAATAAAATTTCACAGTTCGATTGTGATTCATGTGTAAAATCATTGATAAAACAAATTTTCGAAAAAAAAAAATGTGCTACCTAAAAGTTTGATTTATCAATTTTAACGGACTTTTAGATGTGATAATTTTTTACATTGTGTGAATTACTTAAAAAAAAAACAAAAAGACTCCCTAAACTTTAAGGACGTAGTATTAAAAAAATTTATCGCTGCCATTTAAAAAAAAAAAATTTTATCCTTTAATAAAAAAAAAAAAGACATTTAAATTTAATAAAAAAATTCACATAAAGTGTCTTAGGACGTACTTATTTCTTTTTAATAATAAAAAAAAAAAAAAAAACAAAGCGAAAGAAAATACATATTTTGTATAATAAAAATAATGTGTTCTATGTTTGTCGTATTCTAATTAGAAAATTTAGAAATAATTTTAATTATCATTTACACAAAACAAAAAAATAAAACAAAACCAAACAATTTCCACTCATACATCGATCGTATTAACCCACAAAAATAGATTCTAATTATTTAGGAAGGGGAAATAAACCACAAATATCTTCCAAAAAAACTAAAAAAATTCTATTTAAATTAAGTGAATAATTTATCAATCTTAGAAATTACTTACAAAAATTAAATGTGCCGTTAGAAAAATAAGAAAAAAATAATAATGATATTTTGTGCTCTAAACAAAAACAATTTCGAAATTCTAAATAAAACAAAAATTTTTTACTGTTGTTTGCATGTTCACGGGGGAGGAAAAAATACATATACTGTGGTACTAACAAATGGTGATATAGATGTTCGAAATTCGAATTAATTCGATTATTATAAATCATCATGCTCAATTTCAATACAAAAAAAAAATATATATTATATAGAAATGGATGAGATGAAACTATTTTCGAATATTTCGAAAATCGAAATTAATGTTGTTTTTTTATTTTCATTGTTGATTTGTTATTTTTGAAAGTTTTTTTTTTTTTTTTTTTTTTTGTAAATATTTTTTTACGAAAAGACAATTGTTTTCATGTTTTTTTTTTATTTTCGAAATTACTTCTTTCAGACATTTTCTTTGAAAATATATCAAATATGAAAATAACAGAAAATTTTTTGAAACGGCGATAAATAAAAATTAAACTAAAAAAAATTTTGATTTTGAAAAACGATAAGAAAAAACTCAAATTAACGGAAGAAATAGGAAGTAGTCACAGCGTTAAGAAAAAGGCGATATTATGAAGATAATAAAAAGTGAAAATTATAAAAACAAAGATAAAATTACAAAGAAAATTAGAAAGCTGAAAATCAAAGTAGTGAAAATGTGTTGAAAAATTGAAAAATAATAAAACGACAAAATTATTATAGAAGATTTATGCTTTCTACAAAAAACAACAACAACAAAAACAAAAAGCTATTTAAAACGCCTTACAAAAAAAAATACTCAATAACACACCCAGTATCACATTTATAATTTATATATTTTTTAAAAAAAATTCGGTCCTTATTACTCTTTACTTTTTCAATTGATTGATTTCAATTTTTTCGAAGTCATATATATCATTAATTAATTAATTAATTCTTTTTTTTTCTCTCAATAATATTTTTTTTTTTATATATTCGAAATAAAGTCTAACTCTTAGAATTTACAACAATAATGTCATCGTCTTTTCGAAAAAAAAAAAATCAAAAAAAAACGCAGTTAGACGAATATTTCCATTATTTTTCCTTCTTTTTTCTTTTTCATGAATTTGATATTTTCGAATTCGAAAAATACAAAAAAAAAAAAAAAATTAAGTAAAAAAAAAATTTCCTTATGAAATCAAAAACAAAAAAAAATTAAATAAAAATAAAAATTAATTGGAAAAAAAAAGAAATTTCTAAATTTCGAAAATCTCAAATGAATTTTAATTATTTAAAATTTATTTAAAAAAAAAAAAAAAAATTTGGAAAAAAAAATTATTAAAACGAGGAAAAAAAATAGTGTTCAACAATAAAATGAAAAAAAAAACACATGAATTTTGAAATAAAAAAATTTAAAAAAAAAAAAGAACAAAAAAGAAAAAACCAAATCACAAAGACGATGACATTAAGAACTCTTATTTATTTATTTTTTTTCGTTAAAAATTTCTTAACACAAACAAAATAAAAAAAAAACATTTCAAAAAAAAAAAAAATTTAATTAAGAAAAAAAAAATCAACGAAATAAAAAAAAAAAATTAAAAATAATTTTGAAAAAATTTAACAAAAAAAAAAAAATTAAATAATTTTAAAAAAAACCTACAAAAAAAAAATAACATCTTTTTAAAAGTAAAAAAAAAACAACAAAAAAAATCATAAAAGTGTAAAAAAAATCAATACAAAAAAAAAAAACATAAATAAAACAACAACAAAAAAAGTAAAAAAACACACACAAACAAAAAATATAATAAATATAATTTAGGATAAAAAGAAATTAATTATTATTAATTCATATTTTTTTTTTTTTTCGAATGTATTTAAAATGCAATTTATTTTTATTTATGAGTTAGAAAAAAAAAACAAACAAACAAAAACAACAACAAAAAAACTTTAAAAACACATAAACACAAAAGAAACATTTATTGTTAAAACACATACTTTATATTTTTCTTTTCTATTTATTAAAATACTTAATTTCTTCTAGTATATAAAACAAAAAAATCATAATTTATTATATTTAAAAAAAAAAAAACAGAAAAAAACAGAAAAAAATCGATTATTTTAAGCTCAATACTATTTATCGAGTGAATTAACTTATTTATTTATTTAGAGAGAAGAAAAAATTATGTAGAATGAAAGAAAGAAAAATGAGTCATGAATGTATTTTAAAAGGTTCAATTTGAAGTTTTTTTTTTTTTTTTGTAAAATAATTTTTCCATAGTTTTTCTTTTTTTAATTTTAAAAACGAAAAAAAAAAATACATTTTTAAGCTTAATTTTACATTTTGTAGAATAAAATTTTCATTACAAGCTTGTAGCGTTACTTTTATATAACGTTAACTTCACATAGCGTTTAGTAATGACGTAACAATGTATTTCGCTTATAATGAGCTAATAGTATTTGTTTTTTTTTTTTGGCTCTAAGTTTTTGTATAAATTTCTAACCTTAGATCAAAATAAAACCAAAAAAAAAACGTAAATCTTTATAAGAAAATTTGTTTCATAAATGATGAATTTATTTTAGTTTTTTTTTTCATTCTTCCATGCTCGATAAACCAACAAAACAAAATTTTTAATAGAGCACAAAATTCATTCATGACTTTTTCTTTTTCTTAAAAGCAATTAGTAATTAATAGCAAAAAAAAAAAAACACAAAGGAAAAAAAAATGAAAAAGAAAAAAAAAATTAATTCTGGTGATATTTAATTTTTGCAGTTCTTCTCGTGTGAAGGACTTTTTGTTTTTCTTTTTTAAAATTTTAGTTAAATTTCGTTTTAAATTTAAAAACAAAAAAGTTATTCATACAACACCACCGCCGCGAATTAAAATTGTAAGATTAGATGAAACTAACAGTAAATAATACAAGGACAAAAAATATTGTGTTTGTCAATTCTTTCGGTAAATAGATGTCCGGTTTTCCTTTAGTATACTCCTGCATGATTTGATAATGTTTTAGAAGTTAATATAAAACAACAAAGTAGAACATTTTATTTCGAAATACCTAAGAAAAAATGTAAGACAATATCAAGCGGTAAATTCGAAAAAAAAATACAGAAATTCTACGTACAATATTTTTCACATTCACAATTTCAAATTCTTATCGTATTCTTGTGGTGAATGAACGTTCAGTTTTAGGAGTTAATATAAAACAGGAAAAAAGTAGGAAAACATTTTTTTTTTTCGGAATATATAACACAATCGAGCGGTAAATTCGAAAAAATAGAAAAATTCTAAATACAATTTTTTTTCACAGTGAATTTAGAATTTAAATTGTATTGTTACAGTGAATGAAGCTTCTTTTTTTCCTTTAGTCGACTCCAGCATACTTCGATTATGTTTTAGGAGTTAATATAAAACAATAAAGTAGAAAACAACTTTTTTTTTCGAAATATGTAAGACAAAATCGAGCGATAAATTTTCGAAAAAGAAATACAGAAATTCTACTTACAATATTTTTCATGGTGAATTTCAAATTTGCTACAAAGGCTACATAATGCGTCCGAAAATAACTGTAGAAAACCATTAACCATCTTCGATTTGTTGCAAACTTTCGAAAAATTGATAGATGCAAAGTTATTCGCGACACACCTAACATCAGAATTATTTTTTGTCTCTTTATTTCTTCTCTCCTTTTTTTTTTTTTCTTTTTTTTATTTTTATATAAATTTTTTTTTTTTTTTCAATTTGATGTATTAAAAATTTCATATTTATTATTCTACGGTTTCAGATAGGAGTAGAAAATTTCTTATTATGTATTATTTTTTTTTTTTTGTAGATGAGATTTATATTTTGTTTCAACATATACGTAATTCGATTGATTTATTAATTACAAAATCAGTATACGAATCCTTTATTTCTTTTTTTTTGTATCTAATTATTTTTTTTTTCTTTTTGCTTTAATGTACAATTAAATTATTTAGAGAAAAAAAATTCGTTATTAGCTATAATTTCCCTTTTCTTAAATTTTTAATTATTTATTAATTTTCATATTTAAAAAAAAAATCAAAAAAAAAAAATAAAACAATAAAGAAAAAATCATCACATGTTCATAAAGTAATTTTAATTAAAATTCTAATTGTTCTCAAAATATTCTTATTCTTATTATTATTATTTTTTTTTTTTCGCATGCATGAAGCAAAAATCTAATTATTAATTATTTAAATGTATTTTAAAATATGTAATTTGTTATAAATTATTTTAAAAAAAAACACAAACAAATATCAGTGCAAATTTAGTTTTATCATAATTTTTTTTTTCTGTTTTGCAAAAAAAAAAAAAAACAACGTGATTGCGTACTCGAAAATATATTTATCTTTTAAATGTGAATTTTTTTTTTCTTTTTTCAATTTAATATTTAAATTAGTAATTTTCGTTTCTTATTCTTCGTAATTTTTTTGCATTTAAATAAAAGCACTTTTTTTTGTTCTCTTGTTTAGTATTTAAAAAAAAACACACACACACACACATAAAATAGCAAAAATATACAAAAACAACAACAAAAAAACAGTTACTGTACAAATAAAAAATTACAATAATTTAAAAAAAAATAATAAAAAATAAAAAAATAAATAATGTATAAAAACAAAATAAATTATAAGAAAGAAAAACAAAACAAACAAAAACTTACTTTGTAAAAAAAAAACACTTTAAAAATTTAAAAATAAGAAAAATTAATTTAAGAGAAAAAAAAATAAATAAATAAACAAATGGAACAAAGTTCCTTCTATGAAGGGTTTAAAAACTTAAATTTAATTTAATTAAAATATATATTTAAAAAAAAAAAATAGAACGAAAAATCACAAAAAAAACAACAAACTGTAATTTACATAGAAAAATCACAACAAGAACAAAATAAAGTATGAAAAATAAAATCACACAAATAAATACAACAAGAGAAACATTTTTTGTTGAAAGAAAAAAAATAAATGATGTGCAAAAAACAACAAAACAAACAATATAAAAAATTATCAAAGTAAAACAAAAATCGGAAAGTAAACCGTAAAAAAAATACAGAAAATAAACAACAAATAAACAGAAAAAAAAAACAAAAACTTTGAAGGAATGTAAAGCAAAACAAAAAAAACCCAAGTTTGCAAAAAAAAAACACACACACACACACAAAAACACAATTTCTTTGTATATGATGCGCTCAAATACTTTTAAAAAGTAAAAACTGAAGAAATAAAAATAAAAATAATCAAAATTTAAAATAAACACAAAACAAACAAAAAAAAATAGTTTATCAAAATAAATACACCGTAAAATCAATTTAAAATTTAAGAAAATGTAAGTAAAACAAATTTAAAAAAAAAAATCTATTTTGTAAAAAAAAAAAATACCGCTTGTATATTTATCTGTAAAAATAAACCGTTATAATGTAAATTTAAAAGTAACAACAACAACAACAAAAACAAAATTTAAAATGTAAGATTTAAGAAAAGAAAAAAAAAACAATTTCATAAAACTAATCTTTTTTTTTTTGTCAGATATTTTTTTTTATCTCTAATTTATTGTTTTTTATTGTGAAATATCATATTTTACGAATGTAAGAAACAAAATTTTTTGTTCATTAGTAAAAAAAAACAAACAAAATGTAATTTAAATTTGCACATCCTTAAATTATATCAAAGTAAAAAAATTAAAAACAAAAACAAAAAGTAAATAAAAAATTTTTTGTCAAATTGTTAAAATCGTGTGTTTTTCATTTTTTTTTTTTTGCATTTAAGAAAAACTCCAGAAGAACAAAAATGTCAAAAGTCACATAAGGTGAAATCTTGTTTTCATAAAAAGTCAAATGATGAGAAAATAAGTGAGTTCATGTTTGCAGAAAACTGATTTTAGTATTTGTTATTAAGTTATATGTTAGCCCTAATTAAGCATAAAAACTGACTTTTTGCAGTTCTCATGAACGTTTCCTGTGCAAAAAAGAAGGAAGAATGTTGTTAATTAAAATAATATCGGTTGATATCTTCACTTCCGTCCTCCATGTTTGACGCTTTTCACTTTCTTTCTTTGGATTCATTTGCAGAATTAATTTCACAACTGAGGGAACTGCTGTCAAACTTTTACAAAATTGCCAATATGAACTTAATGCTTTCACGCAGAAAGTAACATGAACACAGTGCTTTCGCAGAACTAAGTTAGAGCTAAAAATATGAACTCACCCACTGAGGTACTGTAGGTACCTGAAGTATCACGAATTTCTGCACAACACACAGGAACAGAGAGGTCTCTTATGTCTTCAAGCGCAAGTCCCTATTCTACACACAGCACACATTTAGCAAAAACGCACCGAAATCAGGAATTCCTTATTAGAAAACACGTAAAAACAAAACTCAAATTAACTTTAGCCCTTTTTCCGATATTTACGATAAAATCAAACAATTGCACGAATCAGAAAATCATTTTTAAAAAACAACTTTTACTTTTTCACTTCCACTATTAACCATGGCAACCAGGGTTGCACAAGTCGATCTAATCGAATGATTCACAATATTCACAATATTTTGTGTCATTACAAACAAATGCTAATGTACGCTATGTGAATTTCATTTAAAATATCTAGTAATCGAATCGATCGAATTACATAACACGGCCCATTGTTTATCATTCGATTCGATCGACTTGTGCAATTAGTACCCTGAAAGAATAAACTGTTGAGCAACAAATTGCATTTGAAATAAATAAAACACATTCAATTTCTTTCCAAAATGGCTTTTTTTTTTATTTTCTATTTTTTCCGAATCAATAACAATTTGATTTTGATTCTTGTGATTTTTTTATAGACAGACATTAAATTAAATTAAACATAAATTTTTAAAATAAATTTTATTGCCATTTAATTTTCGATTATTTACAATTTTTTCTTAAATACATAATTTAAATTCATTTCATTGGCAATTCAGTGTTATAAATTTTTAAATAAATTTTCTATTTTAAATTTTAAAAAGACAAAATTGATAATTTCAAATAAAATTTTTATAACAGAAAGAAAAATCAGATAAAAACAGTAAATTTAAAAAATATATATATATAAAATTTGAACTTATTAACAAAAAAAAAGACCGTTAGTCCTGATCAATTGATCTCATTTTTTTCTTTAAACAAAAAGGGGCGAAAAATAAAAAAAACTGGAACTTTAACAACAACAAAAAAAAGTAAAATTTAAAAAGCTGCAATTTTTTTTTTTAAGAGGAAAAGGAAAGGTAAATAAGGAAAAAAAAATCCTGTGATTCTTTCTTTTTTTTTTCAAACTAAGAGTTTAAACATTCCTAGTTGTTTTCTATGTAAAGCGCCATATTGTTTTGTTGTTGTTGTTGTTCCTTTATTCTTCTAAGGAAAATCTTTTTTATTCTTTTTTTTTTTTTTTGCATTTGAGTGCTCAATTGCGCAAAAAAACACTATTTATCTGCTAATCAGATTTTTTTTCTCGTTTGTTTTTGCCTGTGGTAAATTCTTTAAATGCAAATAAATTTTCTATTTTTTTTTTTTGTTGCGGAGAAAGATCTCTTTTTTTTTTCAAAACAAAACAAAATAATAATTTTGGCTTTTTTTTGCATTGTGTGGTCTACCTACTACACCCTTTTTGTTGTTGTTGTTTTATAATTGAAATTATTATTATTGGTTTTTTGTTGTTGATTTTCTTTAAATTGGCTATCGGGTTCATTTTCTATGTTTATTTTCTTCTTCTTTACTTTAAGTTAATCCTCGTGTATTTCTTTTAACTAAAGCCATTTTTTTTTAAAAAAGAAAAAGATTTTTAATAATTTTTTTTTTTTATTTTTTTGTAAAACCAGAATTCAATCCAACACACATCATTATCATAATCATCAACGTCATTGTGAATGTAAAATTAAAAAATGATTATATTGTTGTTGTTTTCATCATTTTGTTTTTTTTTTTTTGTTTTTTAGTGTTTTTTTCATCATTTTGTTGTTGCTGTTGTTGTTGCTTTACAATAATTTTTCAACATTATTCACTAACAATTCTCTGTAAAATTCCTGACCATTCGTTTTTTTTTTTTTTTCATTTGTTCTCTTTTTCAATCTCGCTTGTATAGCAGCAGCCTTGCATTTAGTATGGTTTTTGTTTTGTTTACTAAATTCGATTTATGCAAAGCTGCTATCAATAAGGTTGTGAAAATTGACTTGGATTTGATGTTAGATTGAAGGCCATTCTATCATTCATATGACCCTATAAGGAAAAAAGAAAGAAGAAAAGTTAATGAAATTTCTTAAAGAAAAATAAAAAAAAAAGATTCATTATGCAAGATTATAGGTCGATTCACACACATCCGATCCGGCTCGGGTCCATCCGATCAGGTTCTGGTATTTTGACACGTTTGAATGTGATTTGTTATCGGAACCGAGATCGGTACTGAATCGGATGACTGTGAATAGACCTTACTCCGCCGGTCTCCCCTTTTAAATTTTTTTTTTGGTACGCCCATGACACGCCAACACAAAATGCATACTCACTTGAAAGCTTGATTCCTGTGATAAAATTCCATCCATTTGGGACATTTGCCCAAAATCTTGACTTAATTCTGGTTGTTGTGATAAACTGAATCCTGGTTGACTCATATTCTGTGACATTCCTTGTTGTGTCAATGGTCCAACTTGACTATTACCACTTGCACCACCTCCAACAGTATTACGAATTTTCGGACTTTTACTACTTTTAGCACTTCGTCGTCCTTGTTTAGCTGCTTGAATTGCTTGTTGATGTTGATTATAAAATCTTGGTGGAATATTACTCATATTCATGAACATTCCAACTGGTACTGGAACATTATTCATAGCAGCTTGTACACGTTCTGGTGATATATAACTAATTGAATCATGATGATTACGTCCAAATATATCCATTGCCATATTACGTGGTGGATAACCGAAATGATTCATGGGTGATTGATTTGCTGCAACACCATTATTAAAACCACCCATATTCATTGTGCTTGTTTTCTCATAGAATGAACCAGGCATTAATGCTTCTTTAGCATCGTACATTACATTCGACATGAAATGCGTACCAGGATTTAATGTGTTCACAATTTTTTTCGGTTTCTGGAATTGTATGAGAGATTCTTTCAAATTATTCAATGATCCTTCAACAAGAACTTTACGATCTTTGTAAAAATTCAATAAATGATTCCACAATGGTTGCTTGGAGAGTACTTTCGGATTTCCTACAATTATAATTCCATATTTAGCACGTGTTAAAGCCACATTCAATCGTCGTGGATCATTTAAGAATCCAATTCCTTGATGTTCATTCGATCGAACACAAGACATTATAATGATGTCTTTTTCACGTCCTTGGAAAGCATCAACGCTGGCAATTTCAATTTCCTGATACAATTTTGAATGTAAACTACCCTGATATTGCATGTACTGAACTAAATAGGCACGTTGACCTTCATACGGAGTGATAATACCAATCTGTTCTGGTTTCACACCAGATTTAAGGAATCGTGTTGTGATCTTTTCGACATTTGCTGCTTCAGTACGATTCAAATACGATGTTCCAGATCCAGCAATTTCCTCTTGTCCCTGTGTAACGAGGAAGAACATCGGACGATCTGCTTGAGGCCATGGGAATTCAATTTTTAATCGACGATCCTCAGCACAGACACCATTCTGAAGACTACCTTCGTAAAAGAAATTCGATGGAAATTGTGAGAGTTCAGGATGCATTCTGTATTGCACTTCCAATCTGAAGGGACGAATTCCCAGAACAACTAAACGTTCGAATAAACTCTGCGAAAGACCAGCTTTTGCTGCTTTCTTACACATCACCACCGGACCCAATTGACAATGATCTCCAACTAAAATCAATTGTTTAGCTCCCAAAACTACTGGTACCATACATTCTGGTTCTGTCGATTGCATACTTTCATCAATTAAAATTGATGAGAATTTAATTCTGGCCAAACGTGGATCACCAGCTCCAACACAAGTACAACAAATTACATCAGCTGCTTCCAATAATTCTTTTTCAGCAGCTTTTTTCAACATTCTGTAGCGTTTCTCATCAGCTGAACTCAATTCTCCAGTTTCATCCTTCAATTGTTGTAGTTTCTTTAGTTCGACGTTCGTATCCAAGTTACGAATTTGATTATGTAACGCCAAAAAGCTAACTGGACTATCGATTGCTTCACGTGATTTTGCACAAACTCTAACTACTTTTAAATTAGTACGATGAATCTTTTCTGTTAATTGATCAACAGCTGTATTACTTGGAGCACAAACTAATACCGTTCCACCGTTCTGTTTCACCAATTGATACACAATCGTTGCTGAAGTAACAGTTTTTCCTGTACCAGGTGGACCTTGAATCAAACTTAACGGACGTTGAATTGCATGCTTTACGGCATACACTTGAGATCTGTTTAAATCAGGTAAATTTGGTGCACTGAAATGTTTTGGTATATTTCCACGGAAAGTCATTTCATCGGTCCCATCATGACGACCATGTCCCAAAAGACGAGAATAAATATAATTTGAAACTGAATTATCATCAACAGCAAATTTTCGTAATGCCAACTGCATTCGATCAAAAGATGTACATTTCCAAATAAAATCCACAGCAAAATTTGAAGTACATTCAAGTGGTGCTCCTTGACTATTTTTCAATTCTAATCCAACATCTTCACCATAATTATCTGGAACTTTAATAACATGACCAACACCATTCCATGGTTTATGTAACTCACCTACGTAACGTAATTTAAGCTCATCACCATGCATCAATTTCATATCCCCATCAGTTTTAGCAAGTGTAAAATATGCAATAGTTTTCTTGTTCAATCCAACATCCCAACGAACTTCAATATTTTCTTGAGTTTGTGATTCTTTCAATTTTTTATCATATTCAGCTTCAAGTTGTACCAATGGTCCAAATATTTTCTGATATTGATAACCATCTTCATATCGTAGAAGTACTTGTGATGGTTCTGTATCGATTCCAGGTTTTTCTAAATCTTGAAATGATGCTTCAATATTATCCTTCCATAGCTCTTCCAATTTATTAATTTGTGCAGCAGAAATTTGTCTTGCACGCATTTGTTCTTGTTCTGTCGGAATTTTAACTAACCATGAAAGAAATGATCTATCTGATATTAATGGTTTCCATTGTTCTTGATCCCAATTCATGTCTTTTAAGGAATTTTGAGCAGCACAAGGTTGACTGAAAAAAGAAAAAGAAAGAAAAAAACACGAAAAAAAGAAGGAAAATTTGATTTTTTCAAAATACATATTTAAAGGAAGAAATTAAAACTCACCGGCACAATAATACCACAACAGAATCAGCTTTTGCTGGTATAAAACCAAGAACGAAAACATTTCTTACACCACATGAATAACATTCTAGAACAGTTTCTCCAAGTGGTCCATCACTATGCAATGTGACTTCACGATGTTTAGCTCGAACCAAATGATTAACGATATGTGAACCAGATGTACTTCCTCGTCCATTACAAAACCATTTTTTGCAAATGTTACACATAACAACCGTACTTGGATCATGAATTCCACAATATTTACACGCATAACCTGGTAATTCTTGTACACTCATAACAGCTTCATCATCCTCCTCTTCAAATTGAAGATCAGCCATTCCATTAGTAATAGCTGACATTTTTGAATGAATGTCCAAACGTTTACCAAAGCCATTTATCTGATGTTAAAAGATTTAAAAAAAAAATGACATGCTTTTTCATCTAAATGATAAAACGTACGATAAAAACTTACCTGTGAACCAGAAAGATTATCCAATTGTGAAGTTTGAGTTTGACTTTGTGATGGTATTGAAAAATCACGAAAATCAAAATCTGTTGCTTGTGTATCAGCACCGATTAATTCATTTTCTTCGGTGTCCAAAAATGTTAAAGTTTGTGAACTTGGTCCGTATGTATCGACACTCATTTTCACCTGCTTATTCTTTTTATGTTCTTAATAAAATACAATACAAAAAAAATTCACAGGAAGGAGGAAAAAAATTCTCTTTCCACTAATACACGTTGTCTTTGACGTAGTCGAAAAATTTTACAAAAAAAAAAAAAATTATGAAAGTTCAAATTCGTCAAATTCCTTCAAAATTTCCTTGATAAATTATTCTTTTCAAATTTGAAAAGTAATTTGCACTTATTTCCTTTTTGTTTTTCGTAATTTTGTATTTTTTCTTGTAAAAAAAACGATATTAGTTTAAATTAAAAAAATTAAAAACTCTGCCGATTATTACTTTTTTTTTTTGTGCTTAATCATCAATTTGAAACTTCATCAAAGAGACTTCGATGCGCGAAAAAAATTCCACAAAAATAGTATCAGCGCCATATTTTTTTTTTTCTAAGTTCGAAAAATTAACATATGATTTGGTGGGGAAATTTTTGGTGTAGAATTTGTAGAAATGACGTTTGTTTTGAAAAAGATAAGTAAGCACAATTTACCGTTTAATCGTATAAGTTGAAAAGAAATAAAAAGAGCCGGTTTTGTAATTTATTTATGCACGAAACAAATGTCACATCAGATCACATTGTTCGAAGTGAAGTAGGCTATAAATGTGAACTCTACAGAACTGTTGGTATTGATTTCGAAATTATGATGTACTAACACTTACTCAGAAATTGTAATTATACAGCTTTAAGCTGGTAAAGTGGAATTTGAATTTGTACTATTTGGCATGCAAAGCGTTAGGCTGCCTCTACATCAGACTTATTTTATGTCTATCTCATAATTTAAATCGTGATTTTTATGTCTAGTGTGTTAATGGTGAGAATTTCATGTCTTGCTGACATTTCATTGTTGTGTTAATTTTTTAGAGGACTTTTCACTTTATAAGCTCTATATCCATTATCTCATAATAAAGTACATAAAAATTCATTTTCCGCCATATTTGATTTTCATTCACGCTGATTTTTTTCTAGACTTTTATGTCCATATTTGAATCAGACTTTTATGTCTGCTGATTTTTTCTTCGAGATAACTTTATATAAAAAACGAAGAAGAAAAATCACGATTTAAATTACGACATAGAATTAACTCTGTTGTAGAGGCAGCCTTACACAAATACAAATGTATGTTTATATTCTTAAATTATGTACATATAAATCTGAAGATTTTATTATTTGGACGTCTATAGTATACTCTGAATTTTAAAAGTTGAGGTTTCGTATTATACTAGAAAAACATGCGCAGAAAAAAAGATACTTACACACATGCGTTTTTGTTATTGTAACACGTTTCTTTTTTCGTATATCTACACAAAAAAGATCACTACGACATATAAAACATGCGCAAAAAAACCTCAACTTTTAAAATTCAGACTATATGAGCCAATTTATTATGTACAAGTACAACATGTAACACACATTTCTCTTTATAGAAAATCGTTGTACGAATTCATATTAATTCACATTGTAGGGAGGTGTGTTATCGATTTGAATTTTTCCTTGTACTCTAGCCTCATTGAGCATTTCTAAAGAAAAATTACAATTTTCATGTTCAAAAACTATCTGGTAAACGAAAATTTGAATTGTCGGGTAGCTGGTTCAGTTTTATTTCTGAAAAGACCTAGAGTCTTTTGTGGGCAGGTTATCATCGTTAAAACGCTTACAAAAAGCTGTTTCGAATGAAACAAGACTTGAATTAATGGATTCCAAAAATACCAGAGTGCTTAAGATCCAAAAATCACTTAAATTGGAGAAAAAAAAGAAGAAGAAGAAATAAACACATTTGGCAGTACTAAAAAAAAATTCGAAAATCAAAAATTCAAAAAAAACAAAAACAAAAAAAACCAAATTGCAAAGGGAATTAAAAGTGCAACAATAGTAAACAAATATGGCGCGTATTTATCAATTCAATTCATTGCGTACTTAGTCGAGTTTTAATTTTTTTTTTCCCTCATTTTTAAAAATAAGTTTTCAAATGTATTGCAAAAAAAATAAATTAGATAGAAAATTTTCAATATTAATTTTTCTAGAATTTTTGTGAAAAGTGTTTTATAAAAAGTCAGAAAGAAAAAAATAAAAGACAGGTAACAAAAATGAACCGAAAAGTGAGTGCATATGAAGAGTGGAGGTGGTGGTGTTAAAAGTATAAAAGAAAGTTGTCAGCATTGCAAAATACTTACAAGGTAAGTTGTTGTTGTTTTTTTTTTTGTAATGTTAAAAAAAAGTCGGTACATTCAAAAAATATTTATTTCTTTTGAAAATAAATAAAAAAAAAACAGTCATCAACAACGTGTATCTTGTATGGAATTTTTTTTATTTTAAGTGCAGACGTCACTATAAATTACATTACAGAAAATTATGTGATGAAAATATAAAAAAAACAAAAAAAACAAAAAAAACAACAAAGAATTGTGCCAAGTTATTATGTGTTGATTAGCATATAAATATTGAACAACTGTTGATTATTACCTGTTAAACCTTTGTTTTTCTGTTTTTCTTTTTTCTTATTTATTGTTTGGGGTTTTTCTGTTCATTATTTTCACATAAGGAATAAAAAACAGTATGCCAAAAAGAAAAAAAAAACAGGAAAAATAAATTTATATTTACGTGGAATTTTATTTCTAAACAATGATAAAGGTGGAATTTGAAATATGTCACAACAGCTTCACATAATTTCATCTCATCATGGTAGACAACGAAGACGAAAAAGATGAATGTGTTGGCTGCAAATTGCAATGCAATGTGAATGTGCTGTAATAGCAAAGCAAGTGAAAGGGGTATCATGATTATAATGATATTTATTGTATTAGGCGCATTGCACCTTTAAACTTTTATCATAATTATTCATGCACCAGTCCAATTCAGTCCAGACTGGTTCTTGAAGGACACACAAGTAAAAAAGGTAACAAAAAAAAAAAAAAAAAAAAAAAAAATTATGTTGTCTACCAGTCTACCACACAGACAAGGGAGTTCAGTCAGACAATCCAAGAAGTCGTTGGTGAATTTGAAAAAAAAAAAAAAAAATGCAAGAAATTTGCTTTCTGTAAACATAAAAACTCGTTTGTTTTCGAACATGAATCATATTTTGTCATGTATAACGTAACACAGACAATACTTGAATTTTATAATTTAGTATCTATAGCTTCCTTTCTTGTAATTCAACATTTAAATTACGTATTTTTTTTTTGACTTTCTTTTGTTTACAGAAAAAAAAAAATAATGTAAAAGTAATTCAAAATTTTAATTATTTTAACCTAAATTTCAATCTTTAATTACTTATGTAATTTTTATGAAAAAAAAAAAATAATAATCAGGTAATTCACCTGAATAAAGGTGCATAATTGAGTTTAATTTTATGTGTTTGCTTTATACTGGGCTATGTTTTGTGTAAGCTTAAGTAATTCGCGGTTACATTTTAGTTGTTAAGGTGGTCAGTTTACTTCTTCTTTCCTGTCTTTAGTGGCTATTGACACTCCCGGAAAAGTCAATTACCAGTACTAAAGATCAGTTTACTGATTCACAAAAAAAAAAAAATTTAAACAATTCGGGCTCTTGAACTCTATAAATCTTTCTTAAAGAACTTCAAGTTTAAAAAAAAAATTGTAAAAACGTGCTTTAAAACGGTAAAGAGACTGAATTTTAATGATTTTTGAAAATATTGTGTTCAGACTTAAGAAAAAATATCCTCTTACGGTAAATATCATCGGTATATAGAGGATCAAAAGGGCAATGAAGTGAAAAAGAAAAGGTCTAAGTTGACATGTAAGGTAAAATTAGAAGAAAAAAATAATACTGAATTCGACTTTACTTTTCTGTATAAGACTTATGAGTATAAAGCAGGCTCAAGAACATGGATGATTTAGATTTAAGAAAAAAATTAAGGCAGGAACAGTAACATGAGAGTGACGAAATTTCTAAATCTTAAAAAACAAAAAGGAAACTCAAGAAATAAATCTCGGAAATTTGATTTTATGGCATAGTACATCAATTAATTTGTAATTCGTTGAAAGGCTCATAGGCAAAAATACCATTTTTTCTTCAAATTTTCAAGGAAAATGTTGACAATTAAAGGCTGAATGAATTTGAGACTTAGAAACGTCTCACATATTTGTTTTGAAGAGCTTAAATCAATGAAGTTTCTTTTAAATTCCTTTGGCTTGGCGCTGCCTTTCAGTAATTTTTTTTTTTTTTTTTTTTATCTAAAACGATAAAAATTGAAAACGAGAACTCAAAATTTATTACAATTTTCTGAAAGGATTTTGAAGAGTAGATACTTTTTGTTTTCTATTTTCGCTTTTTAAACGACGATGATAATTTTCATTTAAATTTTTTTCAAAAAACCTAAACTCTCACAGGATTGGAAAAATTCTAAAACAACGATCTTAGTAGACCATTGAAATTTCATCCAAACCTCAAAACTGTTAAAAAGTAAAAAGAAGTTACAAAAAAAAAAAAAAAAATTGAACCTTGAATTTATATTTGTTTCACGGAAGTACATTATTGTGTATACGCGTTATTGCCTTGTTTATATATTTTAAACCTTGAAAAATGTTATATTATCCTTTTTTTTTATTATCTGAATTTTTGATGTCATTAAAATTAATTAAAACTCATTAAATTAAAAAAAAAAACAAAACCACAGAGAAACAATATATGTATTTTTTTTTAACTGTCATTTTATTAAATTTCTGTCATCATCACCTTCTTTGTATTGAAAGGTATATTTTTGTTACATGTTTGTCCTTGATTTCATATATACATACATATATGTAAGTATATGTACCTGATGAACCTCACCCAAAAGGACATTCAAACATTTAATTTCAACATAAAAAAAAAAGTAGATATTTTCTTTTATTTTTATAAATTAATTTTATAATGAAAATGAAAGTTTACACGAAAACTAGCCCATAATAAACAAGTAAGCCAGAAGCCTAATCATTTACTACAACAACAACAACAACAACAATAACCAACCCAAAGAAACATAAATTTTAACTGACTGAAAACAAAAATTACAAAATAAATTTTCGTAAAATAAAATAAAAAGTATCTGTGTGTAGGCATTTCTTTGCAAATAAATAAAATTTAGTGAATGACAATGATTAGAAAAAATTAGAAAAATTAGTTGAGATATTCCATGACTATGTCAACGTTGAAAGAATTGTGTGGAATACTACTTCTTCGATGGCATTATAGAGCAGTAGAGTATCGTTCCTTATTCCATTCTTCATTTCACTGGTAATGGACTTTGATAAGACTGGGAAAGATTGATTGGTAGTTAAATTCAGCAGAAAATTGAAATATGTACAAATGAAGAAAAAAGATGGTCTTTGTAGAGATAGGAAAGGTTTGGGAATGAGGCTGAATTTCATTTTCCGAAAAATAGCATTTGTTTAGAATTCTAGAGTGGAATTTTAAATACTAATAACTCCGACGAAGTGTTGAACGGTCAGAACTCGGATGAATGAAGTCTTGAATAGAATTAAATTTTGATGGTGTTGGAATTCGAATTACAAAGTTCAATAATAATGAATGCGTGAATGCGAAACGAATAAATTGAAATTAATAAGTTCTGAGAATTGTGTATGCTGTGTGCTTCTTTCGTTGTACTCAATTCAAGCTTGAGCTCTCATGCGATCTTCTTAAGCAGTTTTCCGTGAATTGTAAACCACAAGTTCGTCGATAGAGAACTAACCGATTCGCATAACAAGGCTTTGGCTTAAATTGATGATTTTGGGGTTGCAACTTGCTTAGGAATCTCAAATCTCTTTCAATTCATTCACTGACCAACTAACATTGGAATTACTCAGATACCTTGGAATTCTGAATGGTCATTTTTTTTTTATTAGTTCAAAAATAACATTTTTTTTCTTATAGCACGCAATTTCATTAAGAAAAACAAAATGTTTTTGTTTTTACTACTACAGGGCGCTATCAAAAAAAAAAATAAATTCATCTTCTTACTTTTATCATTAGTGAATAAAAAAAAGTAAGAAAAATAAATTCCAAATCGATTACTTAAAAAGCATTTTAATGTAATTAAAAAAAAAAATATCTAAAAATCAGATTTATCGTATTTTTTTTATATTTTTTTTTCAAAGATTTCTTTTTTTTTTTTTTTTTGTGTAAAAGGTTCAAATTTTATAGTATGGGATGGTACATATTTACTTTTAATAGATAAATATTGACAAAATTATCAAATTTTAAGATCAACAGAAAAAGTTTTCATATTTTATTTTTTATTTTTTTTTGTTTGTTCTTTTTTTATTTTATTTATGAACAAAATTCAATTTAGTAAGATTGTATTTTAATGATTTTTTTTTGCTTTTTTTGCTTTACGAAAGACAATTAAAGACCACAGGTATCATCTAATGTTTCAATGAAATGAAACGAAAAAAAAAAACCAACTGTTTTTTTTTTTTTTTAAGAAGATACACCATTTAATGTTTACTTTTTTCGTTTTGTTTTCATTTTCATTTTTGTTGTTTTTTTACTTTTAAACTTTTATGTTTGACCTCGATGTTACGTAAATAAATAGGTTGGATCCGGATGGACTATGTGATGTCCACTGAATTAACGTTTTTAGTGACTTTTCATCAAAAAAAATAAAAAATAAAAAAAAATAAAATAAAATACAATAAAATACAACAAAAAAAAAAAAACAACATAGAAGGCAAATAAATACAAAATGTGAAGGTGTGGTTCATTATTCACTAAAAACTCACTCAATTTAGTTAGTTACAATATTATTTTTTATTTTATCTAATTTTTTTTTTCTCTAGTTAATTTTGAATGAAATAGCAAAATAAAAAAAACTATCATTGACCATACATAATTATAAAACGTTGACATAGAGCTTTTTTTTTTTAACTTTTTACATACATGCAATGTTTAGCGACGTGTTTCACTTTACTCATTTTTTTTTTCTAAAGAAAAAAAATTTAATACCCGTATTTACTCAAGTAACTATAAAATTAGAAAAGTCAAAAAAAAAAAAATAAAATAAAATAAAATAAAAATAAAGTAATTTTCTTCCGTGTCCAAAAATTTGCAAAGCAAAAAAAAATTTTGTACTTGAAAAAAAAAAAAAAAAGTAACATGAAATTATGACGTGGATTAATTTCTATTTATTAATGTTTTTTCTTGCTAAAAATAAAATAAATAGGTTGGATGGTATACATATTCTTTGGAATAAGATTAGAATAACAAAAAAATTTAGAAAAATTGGCTAAATAGAGATTAGATGTAAATAATCTCTCAGTAACATGCAAAATCTTCTATGTTTTTACGTGTAATCAATTAAAAACAAAAACAAAAAAAGAATTAATTTTTTCCACTTAGGGGGTCCTTAATAATTATACCTTATACCTACTTTTTTTAAGCCATGAGAGAATGGAATTATCAAGGTTAAAGTGGTTGTTTTGAGTAGATTATAGTAGTTCTTTTTTTTTAAACTGTATTGTTTTCGTTTATGATTTAATTCTAATTTTTTTTTTTTTGGCGAAAAATAAAACAAAAATATGAAATGAAATAAATCGATTTTTTTTGTTCCTGAAAATTTATTGTTGACCTTGAAATTGACTTAAAAATATATAAGGTAGCTAAAGCATGCTAATTTTGAAGTAATTCTGCTATTCATAGAGTTTTTTTTTTTAAAGTTCAAGAATTCTCTATCTTTTCTTTCAGTTTTGCTTTCTTGTACACGTGTCAAAAATAGATTTTTTAAACAAAAATAAAAGCTGTGAGGGGAATTTCCTACGTTTTTCAATGAAATTAAGAGTTCAAATGAATAAAGATATCATTAAGGATCAAATATTTCGGATTCTCATAGTTTTTTTTTAACTGAACAGTACTTTTTTAATGCAAACATAAAACACAAAAAAAAAAAAGATTGTGAGGGAAAGTTGTTGAGAAAGTGACATAACTATCTTCTTAATGTCCTTCTTAGACTATAAGCCTGGGTTTATACGGTCACTTTTTTACCCTTTGTAGAACGTAAAAAACCGGTTTTACAAGGAAAAGAAGTATGTATGTGGTGGGAAGTCCTACTTTTTCCATGTAAAACCGGTTTTTTTACGTTCTACAAACCCAGTCTAAGAAAGTAAAAGTCTTCTAATAGTACAACCTTATTTATTAAAGACTTTTATTTTTCGAAAACTTTTCATGTATAGGATAAACGAAACCTTTTAATTTGAATTTAATTTTTTTCGGGTTCTAGGATAACTTTTTCACTTAATCAATTGATGCGTTGTGTATGAGAAATAATCGATTTCTGTTCGATTTCAGTTAATTTTTTTCTCAATTTGAATTCCACGATTTTCATTTATCCATGTCACAATTGAAATGTAGTACTGAACATAAAAATCTTAATTTCATAAAATTCAATTCACGTGGACAGTATCATCATGAGATCAGATGAGCAATTAATATGCTCCCAATTGAGTATCGTTTAACATCCGTGATCGAGGAGTGTGCAATTTTTTTTTTTTTTTTTTTTTGCCTCAATCAAGTCTTTGTTGTTTTTCTTTCAATGATTAATTTCTATAAAGATTGAAAAAAATTCTTAATACGATTTAATTTCTTTATCTTTTTTACCCCTTTTTTTAAAAAATTTTTGTTATCTAAAAACTTTTCATTATAATGGCAATTTTTTTTTTAAAGATTTAATCCTAAGCTTTACAAAGAAGTGTAGAAGCAAAAAAACAAATTTTTTTTTTTTTTTGGCGACCTTTTATGTCAGATTTTATTTAGTTATTCGATTTGATTCGACATTATAAGAAAATATAATAACAACTTAAGAAGATGGTGAAGAAGGAGGAGTGAAGTCTATAAAAATTAAAAGAATAAGGTCGGTCATGCGATTGAAAAAAAAAAAAAAACGAAGAAAAAGCAAATTGTATTGATTACCTGTTAATATTTATTGAATATTATTTTATTTTCTTTCGTCTATGGTATACCTCTGACTACAATAAAATTCCATATGAGAAGAATATTAAGTAGATTTTTTTTTTAAATAAAATTACATGAGACAATTTTTTTTGTTTGTTTGTTTGTTTATTTATTTCTGTGTATAATATCTTTGAATCGATATCGATAGCATGGAATCATTAAAAACACATTTCAATGTGTCCTTCTAAGAATATTTGTTTTTTTTTTTTTCAAATTTTGTTTTTTTTTTATTTATTAATTAATTAATAATATTGTCATCATTATTTAAACAATTTTTTCTTGTTATTTCTAATATATTGGAACATATATATACAATTCTTAATCACGTGTAATTACGTTGATGAATTGAAAAAAAAAAAAAAACAAAACAAAAAACAAAAAATTTCAAGTAAGACAAATAAAAAAAAAATTCTTTTAAAAAAAATTTTAGTTTTTTTTACTTTTTGGTTCAAGGTAAAAAAAAAACACGTTGAAAAAAAAAAATACAAAATAGAAAAAAAAAAATTATGAATTCAAATTAAATCGTAATTATTTTAAACAAATGTTCCTTATTATTTATTTTTCCAAGAAATTAAAAAAAAAACAAAATAAATTCAATTGTTTTAAAACATGAATCCTGGATGACATTAAAAAAAAAAATACTTAATAGAATTTTTCTGTGTAATGGACGAACTTTTATGTTAAATTTTTTAAATATCAAAAATTATATCTATCGTTTATTTTGTTTTAATTTCAGTTTGAAATATGTTTTTTTGAGTAATTAATTTTTTAAATTATTCTTTTGAACATTTTGTTTATTTCTCATTAACTTGTTTTTTTTTTTTTTTTTATTGATTGGAAAAATAATATTGAAGAAATTAATAAAAATTAGAAAAAATTAAATATGAATGTGGGTGGTTCTCCTGATATTTTTTGGTGGCTACAGTTCTTTTTCTGATTAGGCAAGAATATTCTAGGTTTTAGATTTTTTTGACCAACACTTTCTGGCAGATCAAAAGAATTCTCTATTGTCCCCAGTAGAATAGTGGTTATTCCAAAACTTACATATGTATTAATATTGTCTTATTTCATAAGAAAAGTACGGATTTATGAAATCGTTATTTTCGAATTCGAATGCATCTTCGCCATCAATACCAAAGCATTTTTGAGTCTAATAACTTTTCTTCAGTCGTTCCGAAAATCCATATAATCTTTTTTCGTCAAGAAAGGATGAAAATACTATTTCGAATTCAAATTCGAATATGACTTCGTTATCAGTCAGAATCTCTAACAGTCACCCGAATGTCTCGGAAGAACAACATTGTCTTTTTTCAAATCGAATGCCCTTTAGTGTCTCAGTTTTGAGTAGTAAAATCTGCAACTATTTAAATTTTAAATGATTGTTTTTTAATTTAAGAGAAGATTCCGTCATGATCTTGACTTTTCGGAGACTTTGATTCTGACAGATATACCTTTTCTAAAATTGCCATAGAGGCTCATAATTTTTAGTTAAAGCCTTTTCCAAACGTAGAGTAAGTCCTGTGGAAGTTTAGAATGGATCAATATTCAAGTATGTGTGTTTACTAATTTCGTAAAAATACGCGGAAAAGCAAAATATCCCTTAAATTTTCCCTAACTGTTTTTCTCTTCTTCTTTTCTTTCCATTCATCCTTTTGCATTGTTCATAACAGTAAGGTACCCTTACCTTTTGACTAAGGAGAATGAAAACTATACCATTTTCTAAAGAATTACACACATGTTAAAAAAATTAAAAAAAATTAACATTTTAAAATAATTTCAACTTGATAGTTTCGTAATAAATAATTAATAAATTTAAATAAACAAGAAAAAATAAATAAAATACCATCCTTCATGATATTACAAATTACACGAGCGTAAAATATAATTGTTTTCTTTGTATCTATTGTGTATTAGATACCTTGTTTGTTTTTTTTGTTGCTATAAATCGACCTTTAGTATCTAGTTAATGAAGAAAAAAATTCAATTTCAGTAGTAAAATTTTATTTAAAAAAAAAATTATTTCTTTTGATTGTAATGCGTAGAAAAATTCAAAATTTTTACCACATATTGTCATCAGGTTTTAAGTACACATGCACTTAAATTATATGAAAATTTCGTGTTTTTTTTTCTCCTCTGTTGTACTCAATTCTAAGTTGTAAATTAGTCAGCTTGTTGATGGATTAAATATTTAAAATAAAAAAGTTTAGTTCAAATTCAATTAATATTCAAACTAAATAGCTTCTAAGAGAGAGAAAAAAAAAATTAAAATATTTATGAATCAGTTAAATAACGAGGTTAGGTTACTTGTCCTTGAAATTATTGTTTCTTTTTGGTGTATGCTTGATTTTGTTTCGTAATACTCGAAGAACATCTTTAAACTCATAATCGAGACAGTCAAGCTCAGAGCCACCACAATGGACTATATTTTATTTTTGAGGTGTTATTCAAAGATATTGAAGAGATTTTGTAAGATATTTGCCTCTAGGAATTAATAATGTGCTTCCTGTTAGGACAAGCTAAAGGATAAAAAGAAGTTTAGATCATTTTAGGACGAAAGATAACAATGTTTTGACGCGATTAATCCCTAACAGTTGCAAATATGTAATTAATGGAATGATGAGCAGCTGTCTGATTCTGATGGACGTCTCAACTGTTCTTTCAAACCATTTCCTGTTTTTAAAGTATTGATTTAGAAGTTCTTCATTTTTGGAACTCTTTAATCTTTGGAACAAATTTTCTATTTTCATAATTTGCTTCCTTTTTCTTCGAATTTACAAATTGAGATTTTTTTTGCACCGTTGACTTCCATTCAAATTTATTTACAAAGAATTTTTCTAATATTTAAAAAAGATACATACTAGAACTTTCTAGTTTTAATATTTATTAAAATTGAGGGGTAAAGAAATGACTAGTTAAACTAGTATACTATAATTGAATTCCATTTAATTGTAAAATTTTACATAATTTATTTAAAATATTTCATAATGTTCATAAATTCTTGATTTTTTTTTTTTGCTAAGTAAAAATTAACATTTAGCTGATCAGTACGAAACATTAAATTGAATGATGTCATCAAATTATCATCTTTAAAAATTCTAGAAAATTTGTAAATAAAAATTTTTATGTTTACTTTGCACGTTTTGTATGGGAAATTTTGAAATTTTGGAGTTTTAGAATTTGTTCGAAGGTCAATAGGTTATCTGTCCAAATTTTCTTACGAAAATGAGAAACAAACTAGTACCTATTTTGTTTTTTGCGATTGGTAATTCAATTCAAATTGAGGTGGTTCTCTTTATCATCCTTAAAGTCCCTTTTACTCCGTGTTAACTACTCTTGTCATTTAGAGCACCAATAAAGACAAAAAAAAAAACACAACATTTATCGAAAATGAAAGTTGATAGTTTCGCTTACAGTTTTCATTTGACACTCTAACCTCACTTTTAAGAAAAAACTTTTGAAAAGCTGTTGCATTTTTGAAATAATGGCCCTCAATTTTCTTAATTTATTCATTTTTTAAACGATGACGTCTTCAGCAAGATACTTAAATTGAAGTTCATGGATTTTGAAACACATTCAGAGTAATTTATTGGAACAAATTAATAAATTTTTTTTTTTTTTTTGAAGTTTTTTTTTTATTCATGCAAATAAATAGTCAGTATCATGTTGAATGAATGATTCAAGATCCATTTATCACAGAAACTTCAATAAATTTGTTTTTTTCTCATTTGCGTTAAAAAATTTCCCAGAAATTATTTATGAATTTTTTGTTTGCAAATAAAAATTCTTAAAATCTTACATCATTGTTAAAATTCTGTTTTAATTTACAAAAAAAAATTCTTATAATCATCAAATTTAGCAAATTATTTGCGTTTACAAAAAAAAAAAAAAAAAAAAAAGAGTATTTTTGGACAGAGTATCTCTACTTGAAAGCACTTAAAATCAATATCTTGAAAGTATCTTTTTAATTTAATCAATTTATTATTTGTTATTTCGTAATTCAAATTCCTATGTACATATATCGGGTCCAGGAAATCATCTTTTTTTTTTCTCTCATATTTTCCAATCGAACTATTTCTTTGTAGAATTTTATTAGATTTATTATTTTCAATATTATTTTTGCATGATTTTATTATTTTTTTCATTAACCTTCAAATATCATTAAATTGTTTATACATACATATTTTTTTTTTATCGCTGAATTGTAAATGATTTATAAAATAAAAAAAATATCTTGAATGGTTATTAACATATGTGATAAAAATAAATTTTACAGGGTAGTTCATATTTTAATTTTTTTTTTAAAATAAATTTTCTTTGTGTTTCTGGGATTTTAGCAATTCTTAAAAGCCCTGCAAGAAGGCACATTTTGATCTCGGAAAAATTGATATGTTTATTGGATGACAAAGTTGAGAAAGTATGGCAATATCAATTGACTTCCTTAAAACACATTCCGATAATCAGCATCATTTTATAAAAAGCCTCTAAAATTAAAATGGAAGTCCAAGACCATTACCTCTCCACGATATATCTTTTCTTAGAGTCCTAGATATTAAGTAAATCACTTAAATTTTACTTGAAATCACCTATAGGCTACACTGAGATATCACTTCCTTCTTTGTCATTTGAAACCTCATGTCTTATGTATTCCCCTTATTTTATAATCTTGAAGGTTCAAACAGAATATTTATCGCTACCAGCTTTCTCCTCATGGGCTTTTCTTTTTCATTGCAGTAAAAAAGTCAAGTAATTTCTGATAATTTCTTTTGGACCATCCAGTATAAACAAATAAAGAATCAGTCATCATATCTTGAATTAATTTGAAATGAACTGTAGAGCAAACACGAGCAAATGTAGCAGTTTTGACTCCATTGCATTGCACATGCATTTCATATTTATTTGCTACAAAAGTTAAATTGTAATAAAAAAATAAAAAAAATACTGAAATATCGCAGAAAAAAAAAGATACTGTATCTGATAATTCTATGAAATCATTGTTTTAATTTTAGTAAGTGAATGTTAATTGAAATGAATCGGATTTTGATTTTTTTTCTCCTCCCTTTACAAATCATAGCACAATGAAAATTTATTGATAATGAAAATAATTTTTCATTATCTTGAAATTATCGTCCTTAATTGCAACTGAAATGTTTAAGAAAAGTTATGTGTAGATTACAAAAAAAATTAGTTTTATTACAATTTTTTTTATTCAATTCTTTCAATTTATCATCATTCAAGTCCTTTTCATTCAACATTCTGAATAGTCCTTCATTCTTTAGGTTAAAAAACTTTGTGCGATGATAATGGTTTATCTTCAGATTCTTTTTTTTTTTTTTTTTTTTTTGTTTTCTTTTGTACTTTCAACTTGTTTGTTACAAGGACTTTTTTCATTCTTCAAGAATGGCAATCTGATGTCGATAATGTTTAATGAGAAAAGTATTTAAATGGAATTTTTAAACTAATTTTTAGAGAGCTTATTTTTTTTTTTGTCATAGAAAATAAATTTTCTTTATAGAAAGAATGCTGAATACAAAAACATTTGTTTGGTTTATTGAAGACAAAAAGTAATGTTGCTAATATATTTTTACTGGTGTATAATCTTTGTCTTCCAATGAAAATTTTAGCACTTTAACAAGTGCTTTTTTCGTAGATGTAGGTTATCACATCATGGAAGAATTAGCCCTTTCCTTACTTTAAACGAATTAGGGCACCTCATAACGAGAAGGTGGAGTAGTGAGTAGGATAGATGAGAGACTTTCCTAGAGTCTGTCACTCAGTTTACTTTAACTCTGTAAGTTGTTGAAAAATTCAAATTCTGTATCGAATTTGTGAAAAGTGTGTGTGTGTGTGGGAGGGGGGAGGGGGCGAGTAAGTCATTGAAGGGAAAGTTGAAAAATTTTCGAAATATTTTTTGTTGTCTTTTTTTTTTTATTTCGAAATTTATGTTGTTTTCATTCTGTGATTTGATTGAATAATGAATACAATTTTCCAGTAGAACAGATTAAATGTCCTATACGTGTCCTGAGGCTTGATATCATGACAGTATACAATTCTGAATGAAGGAAGAATGAAAACGAAAGATAGCATGCAAAGTTTTTTTTTGTTTGTTGTTTTTACTGATTTTTAAAATTTTTTTTCCGAAGAGTTTTTAATTTTCATACATAAAAAACCTTCTTCTTACTTTGGTTTGTTTGCAGCGTACCTGAGTCCTAACATATCCTTGAAAAGTTCAAATTTTTTACGACCAAACAAAATGTCAAAAAGAAGTTGGAATTTATATTTTTTCGTGAGAAATTTTTTTTTTTTTTAATTTATGATCCGAAAAAATAATACTTAAAATTAGTTTAGTCCTTTATCCGACATTTCGCAAGACTAAATTCTACTCAGTTGAAATTTTTATATAAATAATATTTTTTGAAAATTTTTTGTCGGTTCTCGATTAGGCCGTAGTTTTATATTTTAGTGGCGCCATGACGGCGCCTTGATAGTTCAAAGACTTATTACTAAATCGTGTGCATGATTTTAAATTTGATAAGAAATATCACGTAAAAGCTCTTTAAATTAATTAAAAAAAAGGAGTAAAAGGAATTCTTTGGAAATAATCACTTGGTACAACTAGAATAACCTAAATACCTCACACCGTCTTTATAATTAGATTCTTATTGAATTCGCTTTAAACAACAACAAAAAAAAAATTAAAATTATCCTTGTACTCATTGTTTGCTTTTCCTTAATTTTCTAGTAGCTGAAGGTATAACAAAAAAAAACTTCATTAATAAAATTGTTCAAAAGATAATAAATCAATTGTAATCACGTGATTTTCATGAATTAAAATTTTTTTTTTTTCTTTTTTTTTCCAAATTGCGAAATTAATACAAGAAAGATAAAAATCAGTCGAAAAAAAAAATTAAACAAGAAAAAAAATAAATAAAAGAAGAAAAATTAGCAATTCCGGAATTTTATGTTTAAGAATTTTTTTTGTTGGTTCTTACTTTTTTATTCACGCTCTCATTACTTTAATGTCTGCACGTGTACAAAGAAAAAAAAATTAATATTGATTTATGTACCGCCAAAAGTAGTAATCATCATCATCATCATCAATATCGCATACATATATTGTCTTGTACACACCCACAACAGAGTTGGTATTTTGATTGTTTTTTTTTTTTTTTTTTTTTTTGTACAAAATTCATTTATTGCCGCTCATACAAAAATTTATGTTTAATTTTTTCAATAAATTTGAGTTTTCTTTATATTTGCTGTTTTTCGCTTTTAATTTATTCGAAAAAATTTTTTTAAAAGAATACAAGAACATATATAAGTTTTTTTTCATGCCTTTAAAAAAACACATTTCATTAACTGATCCTTGAAAATGTTACATTTATCACGTCTTTTTAGCGCGTTTCAGCAACATTCTATGTACTTATTTTTTTTTTATTTTTGCAATGCGGTCAGGTCACACGTTATGACATAACAAGGACAAATTTTTTTTCTTCTTCTTCTTCGTTTTAATGGTTTTGGTTTTTTTTTTTTTTGCAATATCATTTAATATAATAATTGTGTAATAATAAATTACCATTAAATGAATGATATTTCAATTAGTTAAGCAAAGGGTGATCCAAAGTAGTTTGAAGATTAATTTTTTTTTTTTGTGTTGGAGGTTTTTTTTTTTTCTAAGAAAAATTAAAAAAGGAGGTGTTGATGGTGTTGAATTTAAAATAAAAGAGACAAATTGCATGTGGTTTGCAACTCGGGTGAAACTATAGTTCAACATTGACAGCGAAAAAAAAAGGAAAGATTGAAAAATTAAATCGTTAAACTATAGCAATTGGATCTCAGTCGATTAGGGTACCTTAAGGCAAGATTAGATAATAATGTGTAGAAACGAATGTCCTTGAATATTCCAGGACTTAAAAGAGCATTATTCTGTTGACTGAATCTTATTAAAATTGGAAAATATGTTCAAAGGAGAATTGATCCTACTAATTAGGGTGTTGTGTGTACCTGAAAAAGTCAGTGTAGACAAAAGATCTATTGAAAAGGTGTCCCTTCAAGTAAAACTTTCAAACCACCCAACAATGTTCTTATTCACGTAAAAACAGAATAACAAATCAGAATTAATGTTTTTGAGAGAAAAAAAAAAGAAACGTGCACTTCGTGATGTATATAGAAGATTTTTATAAAAAAAAAAATTTTTCTAATGTATAAATTGAAAGTTTAGAAAGTTCCTCTGTAAATTGATCTTAATTATCATAATTCTAATTTTTTAAAAAAACCGACAAAAAAAATTTAATTTAAAAAGATCGAATTCGATCAATCAGCACATTTATGCTCAAACTTATTGTTCCACTAAAGTAAAAAATTCCCATTCCCGCACCCATTCAATGTTCTATTTTTCACTATTTAAACTTACAATGTTGCAATTAGAAAAATAATATAAAAATAAAACAAGAAAAACAAGCTTTTTTCAAATCTGAAAAAAATAAAAAATAAAAAAAATTCAAATACCAAATGTGGTGGCTCATATACTTTTTATCTTTTAGATAGCAAAGTGTGGGTTGAATGGGGGGGGGGGGGATATATAACAAGTATATGTAACATAAAATTATAATCATTTATTATGCAACACGTATGTATGTACAAGAACAAGAAAAAAAAGAACTGTAAAACTACATATTATACAATACTTAGGTTAGGAGTAACTAATTCTAGATTTCGCGGTCATGGCAAACATATTTTTTGTTGTTGTTCTTTAGTATCTACATTCGTTCAATTTTTTTTTATTTATACACACGTTTTTTTTTACGTTCACAAAAGTAAAACAAAAGAAGTAAAAATAAAAAATAAAAAGAAGACGATAATGAAAATCAAATAATAACGACAATTTACTTCTTCTACTCAGAAAGGAAAATAACCTTTTTCTAATGTGCCCCAGTGCCTATCATAAAAAGTTGTAAAAAAAATTAAAAAGAATAAAATTCAAGGAAAATACCATTAACTATCGTCTATCGCGTATTATTGTATCCTTTTTTAACGGTAGATATACAATTTTCTTTTTAGTTACCTGTAAAAATTTTCTATTATATCTACTTCGATTTTTTTTTCTTTTCTTTCTTACTTACCTTTGCTTTTATGAGACATTTTCCTAAGTGATTTTTAAGTAAACAGTAATGTAGTGGGTGTTGTAATAAAACTTAAGTAAATTAGTTCATATATTGTGGGGAGGTGCCCATTCTTTTCATTTCATATTTTGTTAAAGCTCTTTTTTTCTTTGAAAAACAAAAAAAAAATATTTAATAGAATTTTTTTTTCCTCATAAAATTTTAAATTACATACTTAGAATTTTACTTAAGATTTGATGACTTGCCATAAAAATCTTCTACATATTTTGTTGAATTAGCTTTCGTGTTTTTTTTTTTTTCATAGTCATATGCCTAAGATACAATTTTTTGTTAAAAAGTATCTTTTCAGTTGTGAAAAGCTTTTTGATAGTAGAAAAAAATTCAACTGAATTTGTTGTGTTGAACCGAAAACAAAATGTGGTTTTTACTTCATTAAATATTTTTCTTGTGGCATTTAGTCATAAAAGTTTAAAAGGAGAGTTTGGCGGTGGATACATAAACAAAACAGTTTTTTAATGCTTCAAGGCATATTTCCATCGGTCACTCGAGCAACAAACTACATATAGTATTACACAAGTATAGTTGTTGGTATCCTGGGCCACTAGTGCTTGTGTTCTTATGGTGTTGAACTGACGACAGTGACAACGTTCATTTGTACCGGTTTAATGGAGTTTTGGGGGAGAGGTTCCGTTAGTAAAAAACTTCAATCAAATTTTTTTTTTTTTAAGCCACAACCAATCGTATATTATATATATCGTATATTGTGTCTGTTGTGTTTGGTGGTTGAAAATGTATCTCTTGTATGTTGTATCTAGTATCTATCGGATTAGTTCGTTTATATTTCGATAACGATGGGAAAAAAATTGTAGTTTTTTTTTTATTATTAAATAAGCTGTATAAATGACATCACAATCTATTTGTTAACACATGTACGTACGCAAGTATGTATGTTGTCATATTGCTGACCAAATTTTTTTTTTTTTTTTTTTTTTAAAAAAGTTGTACACCGTCTCTCATTCAATCAAACATAAAAAAAAAAAAGTTCCTACAATACCAAATAAGCCACATGATAATCATAATTTTTTACAACTCTCCAAAGTTCGTATGTAGTATCCAATATTTGTGCTCCCCATATATATATTAGCTTTTTTTTTTAGTCTGCTTTGGCGTCTTCTGTTGGCCGTTATATTATTATTTTTTCAGTCAGTTTCAATTTCATTTATCGTGTGATGATTATGATTTGAAAAAAAAAAAAAAGAAAAGTATCTGTATCTGTAGACTACGACGACGTACTATAATATTGTTTTTTTTTGTTTTTTGTAACGATTATGCGTTTTCATATAAATTTTTTTTTACGATTCAAAGGAAAAAAAAAAACTTAACTAACTTAACTTGTTTCAGTCAACGGTTGATATTTGTTAGATTCAGTTCATAATTTTAAAAACGTTAATTTTTTGTTTTTTTTTTTTTTTTTGGAATAAAGAAAAAAAAAAGTTTGAACTTACCTGTTGTGTATTCGAAATTTTTATTTTTAAATAATTGTTTTTTTTTTTCATTTTATTATTTTTTTTACTGTCATTTGTTTTAAGATTTAAAAAAAAAATAAAAAAAATTATAAAAAAGATATTTTTCTAACGGAAAAATGTGATAAAAAAAAAAAGATGAAAATATTGAAACAGAATGAAAAATTTTTTGTGTATTAATTGTTGTACCTGTTCGAATAATTTTTGTACGTGAATTAAAGTAAAAGTTCATTTGTTTGTTTTATTATTATTATTATTATTTTTTGTGTTTTGTTTCTTTCTGTTTTTTTTTTTTTTAATTTTTATTAATATTTTTTTTATAGGAAAAATTTTTATTTTGTAGTACGTGAAAGATTTTACTTATTGCTTGAATGAATTTTTCTTTATTTTGTGGTATTTTTTCTTCTTATTTTGTTTTTTGTTTTTGTGATTCTGTTTTTTTTTTTCAAAGGTAGTGAATTTTTGTTATCTCGAAAACAGAAAAATTAAAATAAATTGAAAAAAGAGTTAAATTTGAAAAAAAAAAAATCAAAACAACAAGCTTTTTTTTCACATATGTAATTAAAATCTGTGCCTTGATATTTATTTTTCTTTTAATGTGTGATTGTTTATTTTTATTATTATTTTTTTTTTTTAATTGTTTATTTTTTTATGATTTACTTAGACTATTTAAAATGATTTTTGTTTTTGTGCTTTGTTTAGAGAAAATAGGTTTTCGTAGTTTACAGTTTTTTTGTAAAATGTTTTTAATTTTTCATTTTTAGTGAAATAAAAAAAAGTCCAAAATGATAAACAAAAAATTAAAGAGAAATTTTTGAATGTTTTTTTTTGTTTGTTTTTAAATTTTTCGTAATTTCTGTTTATAATTTTTTTTTTTTTAAATTTCTTTTTTTATCTGAATTCGAGATTGTGCTTTAACAATTGTCAGAAAAAAAAATTACCAAAAATAACCGATTTTGTCGTGTGTAACATATTTTTTTAGATTGATGGCATAATTTAATTCATAATTTCGAAATTATTCGAAATTCGAATTTTTAATTTTATTTATTTATTTTTTTTTTGTATTTTGAAAAATGTGCGTGTGTTTTTTTTTATTTTATTTTATTTATTTTTTTTGAATGAAGTTTTAATGGCATCATAAATTTTTTCAGTGTATGGTTAATTAGAGAATTTTAAGCAAAAAAAAAAAAAAATAAACAAATATTTCAATTCATTGAATTGAAGAAAAAAACAAACAGAAACGATTACGAAATAATTACTTATGTTTAACATATGTTTTTTAAAATTGATGCAATCGAAGGAGAATCATCTTTATCTACATGACTGCTTTTTACTCATCCAAAGATATCATTACAAGGTAAATGTGATGTTATTCTATTTTTTTTTTGTAGAAAAAAAAAAAAGGTTTATTGTTAAAATTGTTTCGGTGCTGTAACTCATGAAAACGGTTATTGTAAATTTGTGCTTTAGATTAGATACAACTTCCGGAAAATAAAAGATTTTAAAAAATTAGGCGATTTAATTTTATGTCAAATAAAAGAAATTGTCGAACGTTAACCTTTTTTATTTAAATCAAAAAAAAAAATAGGTCACAAGTTTGTGAAGTTGTTAAAGCAATTTTACTTGAAAATTTTCGCTAAATTAGATCTAAATTTAGTTATTTAAGAATCTTTTAATTGTTGAAGACGTTACTTTTCGATTGATCATTGTGGTGGTTCTGATTGATATTATTTTTGAAGAAATGTTGCAGTAAAAAAAAAATCTTATCTAAAGGGGGTAGGTAAATTAATGACAGAAAATATCGTCAGATTCCATGTTATAGGTGATTTATCTCGTAGAGATTTGAATGACTGAAGTAATAATTTGAATTTTTCATAACCAAGAGGATTCAGAAGTGCAGGAAGGGATGGATATCTTGATGTTGTGACTCATATTGAAGAGAAATGTATCTTATGAAATATCTAAACTTAATTTTTCTTTTAATTTTCGAAAGTTGTACCAATTTATCTTAATTTTTTCATTATTTTTGTACTTGAAAAAATTACGATTAAATCATGATTTAATATTTGTCAAATGAATAACAGTGAAATAACAGAAAAAAAACAAAAAACCCAAAAATATTTTTAATGATTTCAAATAAACTTAAACTTAAATTGTCAACATTATCGTCATAATCATTTCTTAGCTGAATTGGAAATTACATAACGTAACGTGTAACATGATAATGATGATGATGATGATGATGATGATACATTATTATATACCACATGAACACATGTACATGTGTATAGGTATATAAATTAAAATGCATTCACTGTGCTAAGATTAAGCAATTTTTCATGGTAAATGTCACAATTAAAAAAAAAAAAATAAACATTATGGAAAATTATTTAAAAACAAAAAAAAAATATATACAATTTATTAAAATTACTTTACCACAAAGTAAAACTATTTAAAAAAAAAAAAACAAGTAGCAAAAAAAAAATATTTATGAATTTAATGATTTTTAGCTTTTTGTTTTGTTTTACGATCTCACAAAGCTACTTATCCGTTCACACTTTAGAATTTTTTTTTCTTTTTCATTTCACTGATAAAATTTTAAAAGCAGAAAAAAAAAATTGTTTATTAACATGATGTCATATATGTATGCAATAAAAGTGCGGTTAGTCATTTTCTGATAAGTAATTAACCTCTTACAATTACTTAACTCTGACTTATTTAGATTTTTTTTTATGGCTTTTGCAAAATTAAAATTTTTTTTTTTTTTGCATTGTAGGCATACGTGCTTATAATTTTAAATGCTTAGATTGAGTTTATACATCTGTGCAAATTAATTAAAACCAAAATTAATGCATATTGCACGTATGCTATACTTTTTTTTTTATTGTGCTAAATAAAAACTTTAAATTGCAAGTAATTAAAAATTTATTATTAAAAGAATCAAGTGAATCAAAAGTAAGATAAATCGTGTTTTTTATTTTTTTTTTAAAGTACCTGTGCCAGTAATTCAGATTTAAGTGATGTGTGCAACATTTACGTATTTACGTGATATCACAATCGTTTCGTTAAATCTAAAGAAAGTGCAACTGAAATATATCCTTGATCTTTTTGGTGTGGCACGGGTTAATTTGATTTGTAAACAAAAAGAGGACGGTAGATCTGTTCGTGGTGCTAAAAGTATTAAGCTATCATCATCATTATTGGCTCAACAGGCAATTCTAGTCCTTGGCCTTCAGAAGAATCTTATGTAATTTCCTACTTTTTTATATTGTAGAAGTTTCATTTTTAATTTAAGTATAATTTTCGAAAGAACCCAAATCTTGGAAGTGATGCTCAGGTATTATAAATTGGGTGACGTAGCTACAAGCACGTATACGTATTCATTGAAATTTGAAACCTGTCAAATAAAATCATATTTTACTTTGTTTTCCTTTCACTTATTATTAACTCCATCGATATTTCAAATAAATAAAAACTTTCCGGCACTTTCCACTTTTTCTATAAAAAACAATCCACCGTAAACCACAGAAAAATCATAAAGTAAACAAACAAACATTGGAAAGGTCATTTGTTTTTAATAAGTCATTATATGCACGTCATACAGTACTTTTTTAGGAACCGGAAATTCCATTGCTATATATGTACGTATTCACAGCGAAAATTATATTTCGTTCTCACTAAAATTTCATAATTTTTAGCCAATAAAAAAACCAATAAATAAGTTCGCTTCTTTTGTGGAAAATTGACAATACAGTACTACTTGTGTGGCTTGTGGAGACCCCACATTAATAATTTGTAATGAAAACATTCTTCACATTTAAAATTTTTAAACTACGGTTCATTTCGATTTCAATTCTTAAAAATTATCTATAAAATTTTAATGACAATTGTTTAATGAAAAAGAAATGAAAAAAAAACCAACCAATAAAAAACGAAAATTCTTTTTCAAAATTGTAAATAATTTATATCGTATTTCGTTTTTTTTTAATCAAATTATCGAAGAATAATTTACTCTGTGAACACCAAATTATTCTGTGAATGTTTTATAAATTTACGCTCAATTTTCATACAAAAAATTCGAAAGGATAACAGATTTTTTTTTTTTTTTTCAATAAAAATCATTATTTATTTAAAAAAAAAAAAAGCTCAACGCATTTTTATAAGTGAAAATATCGTCACCTGACCTTAAAAATAAAATTATGTATAATTTCTTGAACTTGAAATTGAAAAAAAAAAAAATAAATAAATAAAATAACAAAATGAAAACACCCTTTAAAAATCACCCAATACCACCCAATTGAACAAACTCACACACAATACATAAGGTAATCAAATGAAGGAAAACATAAAGAACAGCAAAAAAAAAGGGTTGAATAAAAAAAAAATAAAGAAAAATTGATTTTCCATTATCAATAATTCATTTCTTTTTTTTTTTTTTTTAAAGGATATAGATATTTGTGTATAGATATTTATTATTATGTATTATGAAAAATTCTTAAAAGGGTATGATGATTCTATTTTGTTGAAAAAATATTAAAAAAATAAAAGAACAAAAATTATGAAAATTGATGAGAATAATAAAACATAATTTTATTTGTAGATTAAATGAGAGAGGCATCATTCATATGTATTTATGTTGAAGTGTTTTTGTTTTTTTTTTTTTTTTTTTTAAAATAGAAATCTGACAAATGTGACTTTTTTTTGTTGTTGTTGAATGTGTGAATGTATGACATATGTATCAGGAAGATTTTCACCTTTGCATGATGATGATAACATTAATTTACACATGCTTTTTTTTCGATTGAATAACATTTTTTTTTTTTAATCAAATTTATTTTTAGATTGTCCATACCCTTCTTTTGTCACCAATACAAAGGAAAATACAATAATTGTAAATGGGAATTGAAATTAACTTATATAGTATACATAAATTCACACTTTTCTTTACCATATTGTGAGGACCTTTGATTTCTTTTATTTGTTTTTTTTGCTTTGATTAAATTTTTCTCTGTCGACCTTATCTCAACCCGGCACACACTTCTGAGCGAATTGTCCAACAAAAACGTTTTGTGGAACTTTCCAATCAGTAATATGGAAGTTATTGTAACTGCTAGTCACCACGTGCATAAAATTCAAAGCCTGAAAAGTTATTTCTGAAATTAGGTTAGATTATGTAGGTCAACCAGATCCTGGGAAATGAAACTGAAAATATATGTGACCAAAAAAATACCAAGAAAACAAGAGTTAAAGATAATCCTCAGTCAATTAACTTTAAAAGTGAACAAAATCTCATATTTTTCTTGAAAATGTTTGAAATATGTTCACCTTAGCAACTTCCAACTTAAAGAAAGTACATCGTACTACAGACTACCCTGTATAGTACGTAGACATTGCTTTATGTATTTTTTTCTTCTCTTCTTCCTCTTCTTCTTCTTTCTTTTTTTTCCAAAGTGCAAAAATATAAAATTAATCAATAAATCGTAGCTAGAAAAAAAAAATCCTTTTTTTTTTACTTGAAGAAGGGTTAATATTCTGTTCTGTTAGAATCTATTTGAAAGCTCTTTTCAACATGAATTTTTTTTTAAAAGGAAATTTTTTTCAAACCTTTTCTATTTTATATGTTCCATATTGAAAGGAAATCTTAAAGTCCTGACACACTTTATTAAAAAAAAAATAGAATTCTAAATTTACATAATCAAATTTTTATTATCAATTTAGAGTTCAAAGGGTTGATAAAATGAATTTAATGGGTTATGGGTTGAAAGTTATATATTTTCCGGAAATGTTGTAAAAGGAAAAATTTTCATTGGTGGTGTTGCTATGTGCTATCACGTGCTATTTAATTTCTAATTAAGATTGATAAAAAAAAAAAAATTAAATAGAATATGGAAAAATCTGATGTATTTGATACCGGGGTGCTATTTTTTTTTCTTTTTAATAAAATTGTGTTTTGGTTTAAAGTGTTTTTTTTTTTTTTTTAAATTTAATTTAAAATAATATGAGCCCATGATATTTTTTTTGGTCATCAAAATGTAAAAAAAAAAGCATAAAACAAAGTTGCTGATTCATTTGATAAAAAAGTAAAATTTTAAAAAATTACAAAGAATTATAGATAACAGAAAAAAATCTTTTTTTTTTGGTTAATAAAAAATAGACTAAAAAAAAACTTGCTTCACAACAAAATATTGAGCTAAAAGCTCCGATATAAAAAAAAGTAATATAATTACAAAAAATTATATTAGAACGATGTACTATTTAGATAAATTTTGTGTGTGTACAGTGAAATTACGTTAACCAATTTATGTTATTTTTTTTTTCTTTTTAAAAGATTTTTGTTGTTGTTGTTATTTGTTTTTTTGCTGATTCAGAAATAAATTCCCTAGAAATTGTAAAACGAGAAAAAAATCATGATGCTGACACATTTAATTAATTAAATCATTTTCTAGATTTTAGATTTTTTTTAATCATTTAACCATCACTTGTCAAGAAATTTAGATACTTTGTTTGGTTGTTCTAATTTTTCTGATAGATTGTAGAGTTCTTTTCTAAAAGGAAAAAAAAAAAGATTTGGAAACAGATAAAAAATAATTGATTATGAAAAATAAAAAAAAAAAAAAATTTATTAAAATTAAAATCGTAATTTTTTCATAAAGAAAAAAAATTCAAATTGTCCAAAAATAAACCAGAAAAGTCTTAATTAAATGTAAACGTCTATTTTTGACAACATTTTATGTCATAAATCATTAAATTTACCATAAAATTTATTTTAGATATTAATCAACACCAAAGTATTAGTTGCTAACGATTTCCGTTTCATTTTCAAGAAAAAAAAAAAAAAAAATTACTCAAAAATTGCTTCACTCCCTTTGTGGACTTTCTTAACTTCTTTTTAGTGTGTTTTAAATGAGTTTAATAAGTCCTTACTATAGAAATCTCAATTTTTCATATTTTTTTTTTCTTACTATGTATCACGAAACATAAACTTCTAAACAACAACAAAAACGTTAAAAAAAAAGTTTAAAAAATTATGTTCTTTTTTCTAAATTAAGTTCACTCCACCCAATATTTTTTTTCTATTAAATTTGTTCACTATAAAAATTTGTTTTCCACGTTTTTTTTTTTTTTTTTTTTTTTTTTGTGAATGAAAATTATAATATTTTGGCGTGACCTAGTTAATCATATTTTTTTTTGTAATTTAATGCTTATTTTTTTCATTTTTTGTTGTTGTTGTTGTTTTGTTTTTATAATGAATTATTTTGGTTATGTTTTGCATTAATTAAAATATAATTACTGACGCGACATTCAAAAAAAAAAAAAAAAAAATAAGAAGAAATGTGAAAAAATAAAATGCGAAAAACAAAAAAAAAATTATATAATGTTTTTGCCGAAAAAAGCAAAAAAAAAAAAAAAAAAAATTTAGAATTAATGAATGAAATTTACAAAAAAAAAAAAAAAAAAAAAAATGAGTATGATTTTTCGAAACATTCTCACTCGAAAAAATTAATTCACGAACGAAAAAAAAATAGATTTAATTTTGTTGTTTTGTGAAAAATTTTTTTGTTATTTTTTGCAATTTTTTATAATTTCTTTATTCAAACAAAAAAGTATACATACATAGTATAAAATTAATTTTAATTACAAATGATGACAATTTATATTTCATGGTTTATTGAAATTAATTATCATTGAAAAAAAAAAATTTGTCTGTATAATTACAAATTTTGTGATAAGAGTGAATTTTTTATATATACATATGTATAAAAGTGAGAAAAAAGAGAAAAAAAAAAGGTAAAGATTAAAGCTTGTTAAAACCGCATAATAATTATGATTTTTAATTTTTTTTTTTATTTGTTTTTTTGTTTATTTTCTGTTTATAATGAGAATAAATTAATAAAAAAGTATGGTTTTGTTTTTGATAAGACGGAACGGTATTAATTTGTATCATGTCAGCCATAACGAATGATAAGATTAATTTTTTACTATTTTTTTTTTCTATGCTCTTTCATGTTTTTTTTTGTTTTGTTTTTAGTCGAATTCAATGAACGATAAAATGCTTTTATGAATGAATTTAGTAAATTTGTGACCTTATTTTGATTAATTTTTTTTTTTTTTCGAATTGCTTTTTAATTGAAAAATTGAACTCATTGAACTCATTAATTGAGAAATATGAGAGAGAAGTAGAGATTATTGTTCGTAAGTTTCTAATTCAGAAAGTCTTTAATTTGTGTATAGTCTGAATTTTAAAAGTTGAGGTTTTTTTTGCGCATGTTTTACATGTCTTTGTGATCTTTTTTGTGTAGATATGCGGAAGAAGAAACGTGTTACAACAACAAAAACGCGTGTGTGTAAGTATCTTTTTTTTGCGCATGTTTTTCTAGTATAATACGAAACCTCAACTCTTAAAATTCTGACTATAAGATAATGTATCAGGTTAAAACATCGTTGTAGCGATTTATAATTCAGTGCAAAAACTATCGGAAGGTTTATACGTATGTGTGTACGTACTTTTAAACATTTTCAGCAAGAATACGTACGTTTCTCTAATAGAAGAAAAGTGAGAATTTATTTTTGTATTAAATCTGGGTCTTGATTCTCTCCTCTTCTTCCAATGGCTCTACAGCCCAAATTAAGTCTTGGCATCCTGAAGTTAACTTAAGATTTCTTGACAATATTTCTGTCATACATGCACCTACTGTTTAAAGTGGAATGCAAATCACTAAATTCGTTGGTAGAGAACGAATTTATTCGTATGACAAGGCTGGCACTGAGATTTGTGTAGTTGGTTTTGTTGACTTGTTTATGGTCAGTAAGCAGAGCCATCGAACTACTTGAGTACCGAACACTTATACTCAACTCGAATGAATTGATACTTATTCAAAGCTGATACCTTCAGCATCAGAAGCCAGCACACTATCGGTTCGGCCACTGATCGCCCCCTGGCTCACACAGAACCAATTAACCGTGGAACTCGAGGGATATCTGTAGATATTTCAAGAAAAAAGAATCCTTGGAGTTTGTCAAAGATAGATATGTGTATGGAACGAATAAAGCAAGAATCCATAAAAAGACGTTTTAAAAAGAGCAAAAAATTCTTGACGACTTTTTTGAAACAAACTTATGAAAAAACAAGCCTCCCCTAAGCAAGAAAAATTCGACGTAATGTAAAGTGACTTACAAATTTCAAATAATTGAAACCAGTTTACCCAATTCTTTACTATTTTATTTTATTATAACTTTTTTTTTTAGTTCACGTTGTTGATTATAGCGACTTTATCTTGACACAATTTTATTTTTATTTTATCTTGAAATTCGGTCATTTCACATGAAACGGTTCAACCTAAATAAAATATATTATTCGTACTCAAAATCTGTACTTACTTATTATTTATTTTATTTATTTTTTTTTTTTTCAACCAAACTACTAATTGAAAAATATAAAAAAATTTCATATGTAAATTACACACTAGAGAAATTGCTAGTTTGTGATTACAACAATGATGTATTTTTTTTTAAGTAAAAAATTGTTATACAAAATTTACTGTTATTCATGTATGTTGTTTTTTCTAATGTTACTATTATTATATGTTAATAAAATGTTTTTGGCAACAACAACAATAACAGCAACAAAAAGAAGAGAAGAAGAAAAAAAAACTACTTTTTTTTTCGCAACTTTCACTTTTTATTTTTTTTCTTTTCTTATTTTAATAATAAAATATAATTTACATCTTATTATTAATTTTTTTTCTTTGTTTTTTTTTATTTTGAGAAAAATGAGAAAAAAAAAATAGTATTTCAAGTACATAATAGAGGTTGTTTTTCTTTTTCATAATAATTGTACAATGCAAAGGGAAATTCAAAAATGGTAATTTTTTTTTACTGCGTACTTTAAATTATTACTTTTTGACAGCAAAAATAAAAAGTATCTTTGTATGTATCTTATTTATTTTATTCTCATCAACTAAGATACTCTGATTATTTTTTATTTTATTTGAAGGAATTTAATTATAATAATTCGCTAAAAATTTGTTAGATACATTTTTTTTTCTTGGGTTCAGTAAACTTGTCTAAAATTTATGTAAATTTTCAAGGGTATACTTCAAAATTAATTAATTGGTTTTACGAATTTGTGCTATGAAGTAACATCCGCCTTTTTTTTTCTTGTTTTTCGGAATCTCAGTTGAAATTTTTGTGTGTTATGATTTATTTGAATTAACGGGCTTTTTTTTTATTTTAGATATGAAAATTTAATTTAAAAAAAATCACATCATAATTAAAAGTCAACCAAAAAAATATGGTTGGTTTGTTTAAAGGTTTTTTTTTTCGCTCATGGATGAGTTCTGAGGAACCATTTAAAGTTTGAAAATAAAAAGAAAGAAAGGAAACGAGTGACCAGAAAATTTAGATTTTGTTTTTCAAATCAATTTTTTTTTTTTTGTCTTTTTTATCGTTTAACTTCAAACGGGAAATTAAAAACACAAACAAATAACAGGGTTCTTTCGAGAACTCAGTTCTGACTTCTGACCAGACAATCTGACCTGTTTTACTGAAGGCTTAATAAAATTTACAGAAAATATATGTTGGGAAATATTCGAAAATATAGTCAAATAATTTCGAAACCAAACAATCTAAATATTATTTTAAAAATAATGTACAGACCCTCTTTTCGATTTCATTGAATTTTTCGGACAAAATCGCTTTCGAATTCGAATCTCCCTGAATTTTGTAATCCGATTAATTTGAAATTTGACAACAACAAAAATATTCCAATAGGATACGGTTCAGAAAGTTGAAAAGTCCTTATTCCCATTTTTTCAAAGGAATTAAAAATTTGTCTAAAAATGTAAGGAACAAACTGATCATTAACGTTCTCTCTCTCTCTTTTTTTTTTTTTTTTTTTTTTTGTAAGATTTTTATGTCATTGCTATAGTTTTTTTGCAATAAATGATCTATGTCACTTTCTAAAATTACAAAGAACTCAAATGTTTAAAAACTTGAAATAAGAGAAGAGAAAAGCAAAAAAAAAAAACAAAAACAAAAAAAAAAAAAGCAGTAATAATTCAATCAATCAAGTCAATTATTTTTTTTTTTTTTTCTCATAACACATGATATCCATTATTCAAATACGTTTATGTATGTGTATAATTTCAATTTCAACAAATTATTTATTTATTTTATTATACACGTACTTTAACTAGAAAAAAAATTAGTATATGTACATATTATTAAAAATAGAGACAAAAAAAAAAAAAAAAAACAAAACTGATTAAATATTCGTCAAACAGAAAAAATAAAAACAAAAAACAATCGATACATTTTGATAAACAAAACAAAAAAATTATGAATCGTACGTTTGTTTTTTTTATGACTAATATTTAAATTGGAAAAAAAATCAGTAAATATATAAAAAACCCATGTGATTATATTGTCCCGGTATTTCCTTTTGACTAAAGTAACATACATAATTACTAACTTAGCGCTTTTTTTTTTTTTTTTAAATTTCTTTCTTTTGAATTCCTTAAAATGAACCAAGTTCTCATGAACTCATTTATTGTTTATACAATAGCCATTTTTGTTTTTCTCTGGAATACATGAGATTACAATGGCAAAATAAATAAATTCATAATTATTTTGCAAAAATTTGATGACAGTAATAAAAATTTTCAAAGCCAAGATCAGCTAAAAAAAAAAAATAATTTGTATATTCTTATAAAGCCCACCCAATGTTAAAAAGTATCTAGTATCAAAGAGAATTTTTGTTTTGATATTCAAGAAGTCACAGAAAAAAAAAAAATATGTATATGAATAACATGATGTATGACTTTATCAACAATTAATTTCTACATATAATTAACGTTATCAGGAAATATAAATCGCTTATGTATAAGTAAGATGAGTTATTGAAAAATATTTAATAACTTTATTTACAAAACTTTATTACATTAATAATATTTTGCTTATCTAAGATAAATATTGTGAAAAAAAAAAATAATGTTTCGAATTAGAAATTGCTCAGAGGTTTGCAACAGAAAATAATTGACTAATAAAACAGTCACGTTTATACGTAATGTGAACTTCCCTTAAAAGAGATTAGATTCTAGAAATTCGTTAAATATATACTATATAGTCTGAATTTTAAAAGTTGAGGTTTTTTCGCGCATGTTTTACATGCCTTTGTGATCTTTTTTGTGTAGATATACGAAAGAAGAAACGTGTTACAACAACAAAAACGCATGTGTGTAAGTTTTTTTTCTTCTGCGCATGTTTTTCTAGTATAATACGAAACCTCAAAAATTCTGACTATATATATTTTTTTTGAGCACATAATTAAGTGTAAACGGTACCGAAAATGATTTGTAAATGGTTAAATGGCACCTTTGTAATCATTTAGGGTGCATTATATGCATTATACAGGCCTGTTGTATACATGAAGCAATCATTTGAATAATTTATTGATTTTTGTAGGTACCTCTGATGTCAATCATAAACCAAATATGCAAATACTTTGTTATGTAGGCGCACACACTAAACAATCAAATGACACAATCTGATAATAATTTTTTTTTTTTTTTCGTATACTATAAATTACCTTCTTGGAACACATTTGAATAATTGATATGCAAAATGTAAGTTTCTGTATTAAAATATGTGCGAAACTTTCACGAATTTTTTGCAATTAATTTTGGAATCAATTAGATGATTGTTTGGCATTCAATGAGTTTTATCTATGATGAGCTATAGGACAAGCTGTTTTTTAAAATTTCTGGCACATGGTAACTTTAAAAAATATGGTGTCTGTTTTCATTAGTAGCTTATCACTGATTTCTTGAAAGTCTTTTTTCTTATCTATTTCTTCCACACTGTACGAACACATGGATCATATGTACCTAAACACTAGACCGATTTCTACCGTCTGAAAAGTTTTAGAATTCGTTTAAATCAAACCCTTGATTTTTCATGATTCTCAGAACTAATTTGACTGTTCAATTCAGTTGTTTATAAGTTTTTCTCAGAATATGTTTTCTCAATCGAAGTTCTTTAGAACGTTCAAATTTCGCATATGTATACAATTCGTAAACAAATTAAAAATTTATTCAACTTAAAGTTTTTTGTTTTTTTTTGTAAACAAACAATTTTATTTCTTATTTTTATTCATGATTTTTCATTTCTTATTTTTGTTTTTCTTAAAGCGTAAAGAGGATTTTTCTAAAAATTCGCTATGTAAAAAAATATACTGGAAGAAATAAAAGCGTAAAATCATAAATTAAATAATTTTGTCTATAAACAATGAATTAAATTGTTGTTTTACGTCTGACAAGAAAAATATTTTTTTTTCCTCGATTTTCTAAAAATAAAATTTGGCATAATGCCAGAAAAAAAAAGCACAAAAATTTATAATCATGATTTTTATTTCCTAGAGAAGGGTCTAAAAATATAAAAAAAAATAAAATAAATAAATTATAGTTCAAGCTACATAATTTTTTTTTTTTTTCTTTTTTTTTGTTTTTCAACTTTACAATAATTTTCACATAAGTTTTTCAAAAAAGCTAAATTTACAGTAATTTTATTTTAAAATTTTTTTTTAAATGCCAAAGTATGTACAATTTTTTAATAAATTTTTTATTAATATTTTTCTTTCCACGATAGCTTTTTTTTTTTTTTTTGTGTATATTTCTCCATCGCAATTTATTCATTCGACAAAAAACGTAAATTATGAAATACCAACAATAATTAGAGTCCTTCATAAAAACCTTGACCATTTGTGATCTTCAAGAAAGAAAAAAAAAATATTAAAAGAATTTTTCCAGGTGGATGTTTTTTTTTTTTATTTTTCATACCAACACAACGTTTATGAAATCAATATTACATTAAAAATATTAAAAAAAAAAAAAACAGTGAAAGAAGAAAGTTCAATTTTATTGGAATTTCTCATTACAAACACCAAAGAAGGATAATTGTAAAAAAAAACTTAATAAAAAATTCATTTAATATATTTATGGATGAAAAATGTCATATAGCTATCATAAGGAAAAGTTCAAAAAAGTTTTTTTTTCTTCATAAACGGCAAAAAAAAACAAGCAAAGTAAATTATCTAGAAATTTCTAATGTTGCACATTTAATTTTGTTTTTTGTTTTTTTTTTCCACAAATTATTTTCTTCTTCGTTTTTTTTTTAAAAAAAAAAGAAAAGTCATACTTGAAGTTCATCAGTAACTGGGTGGCTCAAAAAGAAAAAAAAAGTTCTATCGTACTTGTCTGTAGTGTTTTGCGTTCGATATGTGAGATTTTTTAGGTAAATTTGCCAAATGCACGGTCCTATAATTTTCTAACCGTTTCAAAATTCCCTCGTTAGATACTCTTAAAGGTCTTGGAAGTCATACAACATCAGTATTGACTTCTTTTGTAGAAAATTGTATGTTAAGGCATTCGATTTGGGTCCCTTGATGTCTAAGATAAGGTTTTGTGTTGTTGGTTTGTGTATCTGCTTATGAACAATAAGCAGAGCCTTCAACTACTTCAATACCGATCACTTAGACTCAGAATTAGCATAGTTGGTAATCAATCACTCAAGAAAAGTGGACTCGCCTACTGATTGCACCTTCCTTCTGTTATGAAGCCCGAATCTTAAAAGAAATTGTTGTTCTTTCGAATCATCCTTTAAAAAAGTTTTAATATTAAAAATTCATTATAAAAAAAAAAAAAATTTTATCCGTTTTACATTAATGAAAAATAAATCAATACGAAGAAAAAGAAAAATTAATTTAAAATTTAAAGTAGAAAAATCCTTATAAAAATAGTTGTAAGGATTTTATTGGTTGGAAAATTCATTTTATAGTTGATGACCTCTAAAAGACCAAGAATAATATAAAAGAAAAATAAGTAATTAAAGTATAACATGTCATGTCATATCTATCACACATGTTAAATTTCTCATAAGGTGTTATTTATATGATAGTATGATAATGTACTGTACAAACAATAGTATCCGTGTATCTGTAGTATATGAACAATTTAAAATGTTAATAATCGTCCTTGAAGATAAAAAAAATTATTTTAAATACGAAATTATGCATGAGATACAATGATAATGATGTTGATTGATATGTGATGACAATAATTTAAATATGCTGTACATGATATTTATATGTTAACAAGAAAGGAATAAATTTTTCAAAAAATCGAAAATTGATTACAAATAATTTATCTCTTGTTTTTTCATGAAAAATTACAAATTTTTTGTTGTTATTGTGTTCGAAAATGAAAATTATTTAAACTATTTTGTATGAGAAATTGATGAATTTCGAAATTTAAAAATTTTATGAATTCAATAGGCTTGGGTCAAACGAGAAAAGAATAATGTGTAAGGACGAATTTAAAAAGATACATATGCTTTTTTGAAGTTATATAAAGCATTTGAAGTTACTATACAAAAAGGACATGAGAATGATGATATTTTTAAAAGACCCCAATGATTAGAATTTTTGAGATAAATTTAAATTGATTTTCTTTTTATCCTGTGATTTTTTGTAGAAAATCCTTGGAACAATATCTTGTTTAAATGTTAATGTCTCTTAACCCTTTACATTCTAAAAATGAGTCTCATTCACCATATGGTATTCTTCCTTTTATTCTGTTTCTGGTCCGACATCTTTTAATACTTTAAATTATTGAGAATCCTATAATTCATTCCTTTGAATGCCTTCAATTTTTACTAGGAAAAATATTTTTTCTCTAAGATACAAAGTAAGTGTAGATTTTTCTGGTAATTCTTACAAAATTTTCATTTTTTTTTTATTAATTACGCCATTAACACAATAATTTTTACAATAAAAATTCCAATAAAATTGACTTAAAAATCAATTTTGTTGTTCTCTTTGTGTTTTTTTTATGTTTTATTTATATTTTTATTATTTCATTGTTTAAACAATTTTATACATAAACTTAAATAAATATTTATAATATGCTTTTTTCCTAGTACAATAATAAAAATCACGATTCTCAATCATAATGTGTGTGTGTGTGATTTTTTCAAACATAAATTCAAATAAAAATTCATAAATGAAATACCATTTTTTTTTTCTTTTTTCTTCAAATAAAATTTATTTAGTTTTTTGGTTATTATCGTTGTTTTTTTTTTCTTCGAAATTATTGTTGAAATGAAAACAAGAAATCAAAACAATTACAAAAATAAACGTGAAAGCATTTCGGATCAATTATTGTCTAATGTAAAGAAATTATTATTGGAATTCAACTTTTCTAAAATACATTTTCAATTTTTTTTAACCCTTATTGGTTTGTTCGGAGTTCAATCATTCATAAAATCATGTTCCTGTTAGAGTGAAAATTCAAATTTTTGACAGAATACTTTTTCAAATTTTCGATATTCTTAACATTAATCGATTTCAAGACTTAACTATAAAAAATTTTTGGTGTTCCGGGAACGCCAAGTCGATAGAATACTTAGTCCTAAAACTAGAGGTGAAAAAAAAACAGTCATGAATAATTTACTTACTTCAAGAAGGATCAAAGGTCACATCGATCTGTTGATAAGTTTAATTGGAAGTTCCTCGAAAAGTTGGTTGGTTGACATGACAGTTCTTGGAAGCTTCCAAAATCCCAATTAGTAATGAGAGTGCCGTTTGACATACCGGTAGGATATTTTTATAACCATTCTGTTTCATTCAGGAAACTTATCATGTCTCTAGCCATGACTTTTGCTATTTCATTAAAGTCCTGGAAGAGGAAGCCCCCTATTGTCTTCTCGAAGACTATTCCATTATAGTTTTTTCTTTGAAATTGAAAAATTGAAAAATTACTAAAAACTGATTTTCGATAAAAAAAAAAATTCATAAAATGATTGCATCACATGGTATGCCATTTCTATATTCCGAATCTATATTTCTCAGTGACAAGTTTCTAGATGCAAATCGTGTAAATTTAAATGAATTTGACTTGACAAAGTTAACAGATGTATTAGAAACAAAACGCGGGGGCAACACTACTAAGTGTTGGTAAGCTTTATGCTTGCTTCAATTTATGAATAAAAAAGTATACAAGCTTTATATGTACAAGAACTTATAATTTTTTTTTTTTTTGGAATGTAGGCAATTGTTTGAAAAAAAAAATAATAAGCAAGCTTTTTTATAATTTTTCCAATGCACTCGTTATGTCAATGACATAATTTGTTTACATTTTGTTAAATAAAATAAAAATAATATGCCCACAATTAATTCAATAAAAACGCTGTAATATTCCATAAAATTACGAAATAAAATATGAATTTTATTTTTAGCCATGTTGAATGATGTATGGCAATTTTTTTTTTTTTTTTTAAATAAATAATAAATAATAAAATGCTCATCAAAATGCATTATCATGCTCACAAATGCTATTTTTATCATTTAAATTTTATTTTTTCAAATAACACAACAAATCAAATAAATAATGATTTTTTTTTTTTTTAAATTTCATAAATAATGTATGGCCTGGAAATATTCATCAAATCAAATGATTCAGGCGTTTTTTTTTTTTTTTTTAAAAAATCATTTTGTGTTTTTAAATTAATAAAATCTTAAATTTTCGCAATGTAATTTGTATATTTTCTTTCATGTTTTTGATTGTTTTAAAAATTTTATGAATTTTAATTTCAATCAATAATTAACTCCCTTTTTTTGCCATTCGGAAATGTATGTAAATTTTTTTTCAAGATCATGCAAAAATGTTTCCTATTATCTTTTTTTTTTTTAGAAGAAAAAAAAAATGAACACGTTTTGCTATATTTTCTTGAAAAATCAATGTTTTTCTTGTTTGTTTATTCGCTTGTATAATAATAATGATCTTAAAGAGAGAAAAAAAAACGATTTTAGAATACGCAATTAGTTCACCTGAACTCAAGTTTTGCTTAAAAAAAAAAATAAATAAAAACAAGAACGTGTACTAAACCAGTCTTTACAAAGCGCTTACGTAACTCAAAAAAAAAAAATAAAGCTTAAACTGATTTGTAAGTTTGAAAATCGTACAAAATATGAAAATTATTATGATATTGTTCGATTTCGATCAGGGGCGAATTTTGTGAGTGGTGATCTTGAATTCGAATAGAAAGTTGTTAGAATATGAAAGAATATATATTTTTTTTTTTTAATCTGTTTTAAACCTCGTTAATTGGATGACCTTATTTTTCAAACAATTTCCAATTTTTATTTTTTTTTAAAATGGTTTGAAGTTTATTATTTCCTTTTTGTTTAATTTCCGGAAGGTGGAAGTGGTTCTAGTCATGACTCATGACGAAAATCGAAACACGAATTTTTCTATGAAAACTTTATGCTTTAAGGTCGAATTTTTGTGTTTTAAGAGCCTTTTTATTGTTAAAAAAATTTCTGTAAAACGAGGGGGTGCTGTAATTGAATTTGGGTAAGTGCGGGCGGTGTTTATTTTTTTTAAACTAGATAAGGTTTTTGCAAAATAATATTTTTTTCCCTTCAAATTTAGCTAAAAAAATCTTGTTTCATATTCAGTTTTTTTCAAAACACTTTTGACTTTGTTGGAAAAGCAATGACAAAAAAAAAAAAAATAGACAAAAGAGAAAGTCAAGAAATTTTTTTTTTTAGGATTTCAGGCTTTGAAACTTGAAAAAAAGCCCTGACAAGTGAAATGTTTAAATTATTGCGAATAAATCTAAAACGTACGCTTCAATGTCAAAGCATTTAATTTTCATTAGTTTTTTTTCTTTCTGAAACTTGTTAGAAAGTTTCAATAACAATAATTTAGATATGTAATTTTAAAAGTGAATAGAAAAATCAGTTTCTGAGGTAAAAAATCTACTTCCAATTTTATTTTCTCGTTGAAAGTTCTAACGATTAAAAATGATGTAAACCCCGAGGCATAAAACTTTTATTGAAAACGTAAAACAAAAAAAATATTCTATTTTTAGTCTTAAAATATTTTGCGTCATTTTTATCAAAATTATCTTTCGGGCCCACAACATTGATCGTAGAAAAAAAAAAACAAAAACATTTTTATTTATTTTTATTTTAACACTGAAAAATAAAATTCAATAAATTAAAAAAACAGAAAATATGTTTATGGTCTTACGTAATAGCAATTTTTCTCTTGTTTAAAAACAAATTTACTATTTTTTTTTTATATTTTTCAATTGTGCAAAAAAATATTTAAATAAAAACACACACACACAGTGCGTGTGTGTAACAATAATATTTCTGATGAAAAATAATAATAATGAAAAGAATACAATGCATGGTAATGCACTCATCATGGATACAATTGTGGGAAATTTCTGAGAAATAAAAATATTTATCAAAAAATTGCAAAACAGAAAAACAACAAATTCCAATAAAATACAATGAGGTACTTAAAAATGGTTATTGAAAATTTTATTTTTAGTTAACGTACTCGCAACATAAACGTACTGACAGCAATAAGGCGCGTTGTAGGCTTAAGATAAGCTAAGGATAAGATCAGCCAAGTAAATTAAGCCTTAAATAGAAGATTATAAATTTGATATCCGATTTAAGCTGTGCAAATCAAATTAACATAATTTTCATTCCTCAATTATGTTTTCAGTTTTAGCATGCACTACGCAGTCTCTAATGCTGAAAAATTTGGCACCTAGAACATAACAAAAAAGTAAAGACGAGCTATTAAACAATTTTTTTCGTAAATTTCAAAGACTTTACCCCATTAGAAAAGAGTTGTATAGAAAGAACAGAAAGAGTTGAGAAGAATGTGTTCAAATGACAGAGTATTTCTTTTGAAATATTAAACCTAAACTTGTTCCGATTAGTTTGTAGAACCACTAGAAACACTTCCTAACCGCAAGAGCTTTTTAATTTTAAAAAGTAGGAAAGATTTGGAATGGGAGAAAGTTTTACAATTTAAAAGTTTAATTGACAAAATATTGATTTGACCATATTTCACAGTATGTTCAGAAAAGGGGTCTGTCAACTATTGAAATGCTCATATTTTCTGTTCTGGAAAAAATAAACTTTATATTTTTTAATAAGAGAGTGTATCTGCATAGGAGCAGGATCTTGAATTTGTAATAGGATATTTTCTAGTTTTGAAATATTTAAAAATACAACTACACAAGTTTTTTTTAGTTTAATAAGAAAATATTTTCATAAAATTTTTCCTAAAAAATCATGAATTTTTTATTAAATTTTTGTTTTTGTTTTTCTTTCTTTTTTTTTTCCAGGAGCCATTTGGCATTCAATAATTCACATGGACGGATTTTGGTGGTTCAATTATAATCATTATTATCATCCATTACATTATTATTGTTGGATACCATCAATAACAAAATTGAAACGTCGTGATCCACCATTAAAACCACGACCACCTGGATTCAATTAAAAATCATTTTAAAAAATTTAAAAAAAACGTAAATATAAAAAACAAGCATTAAACAAATATATAAATAATTCATTATTGAATTTTATTGAAAAAAAAAAAACAAAGAAAGATAATAAATCTTGATAAAAATTGAAATAAAATCAAAACTTAAAAGCAAAATAAAAACAACAGCAACAGCAGAGAATAATTAAATATAAATAAAAAAATAATAATTGAATAATCAATAAAATTTGCATTAAATAGAAAAAAAAAGAAATTTATTAAAATACACATTCCATAAACTTAACGCTCTAACAGCTAAAAAACAAAAAAAATTTCTCAAAATCGAGAAATAAAATAATATCGCTTTACATAATCCGTCATAATAATAATTATATTGTTATTTAAAAAATAATAATAATAAAGTAATTAATATACATTTACCTCTCTCTCTCTATGGAATTATTTATTTAATTAAAGTATTTTTCATGACTTCTTTATTACATCTGCATTCTCATTTACAATTAAAAAAAAAAAACAGGAAAAAAAAAATTTTGTGTGACGATAATTACAAGAAAAAAACAACCAAGTGCTTAATTAATTAATTAAAAAAAAATTAATATTTGTATATAAAGAGAAAAAAAAAAAACTTACAAAAAAAAAGGAAAAAAAAAAACAAACTTTTTTTAGTCAATTTTATCGATAATAATCAATATTTTTGGAGTATTAACCAATAACATAACAAATTTATTACCTTTTTCACGTAATTTAACGAAGAAAAAAAAAAAAGACCATAATAATTAAAAAAAAAAAAAGTAGTAATTAAATGAAAAGCCAAAATTTGGCCTAAATTAAATTGAATAATTATACAATAATTTTTTTTTTTTTTTTGTGTTTTTGTTTTTTGTTTTTAGTCACATAACTAAAAACTCTTAGGGTTATAGAAAAAAATAAAATATTTTTCTTTATTTTTTAAAAAGTGCAAATTTTTATAAATTTAAATCACAACAACAACAAAAAAAAAACACAAACAAACTTACACAAAAATTTAGAGCAGAAATTTTTTTGTTTTTTAAATAAAACTTAATTATTTACAAAAAAAGAAATAATAAAAATAAAATTTTAAAAAATTAAGTAAAAATTTAAAAAAAAAAGTTAGAATTCAAAAAACTTAATTAAAAATTTAGAAAATATATAAGAATTTTTATTGAATAATCATTTTTATAAAATTGCATTTAAAAGTTTTTAGAAATTAGAAAACACAAAATAAAATTTAAATTAAATTTAAAAAAAAAAAAAAAAAAAACAAAGTACCAATAATTTTCAAATGTTAATGGAATAAAAAACCAAATAAAATAAATAAATTAAAAGCAAAATAACAAAAGTGTCTTAATAAAAGTGCCCTTAAAAAAAAAAATTTAAAAATTAATTCAAAAATAAATTTAATAATTTTCAAAAAAAAAAAAGAAAAAAAGGTTAAAATTGAAGAAAAAAAAATAAAATATAAGAGAAAAATTTTACTTAATGTTCGTTATAAACGATTTTTTAAAGTTAATATTTTTAAAAAAAATTAATTTTCAACGACGTAATAAAAATAATTTACAACAACAAATTAAATAATTAAGTGTATTATTTTTTTGGAATAATTTTTGTTTGTGTTTTGAAAAATTACATAATGGGAACAAAAACACGACCACAAACACAAAATCGTAAGTAAAAAAAAAAATTAATTTTAATTTTATTTAAAATTTTTTTTTTTTTTTAAATTTTGAAATAAGGGTAACGATACCAGTCTCGAACGAGTGTCCATCCCTTTAAGACTTTTTTAAAGATTTTAAATTTTCTAAAATTGCTACAATTATTGTATCAGGATTTTAAAATTTAAAAGTTGATACGTTAACGCGTTACGACAATGCGTCAATGTGTTATTATCGTGCGTCAAGGCGTCATGCTGGCTCCAACGCATCAAGTCATTGTATCAGTTCAATAAGCTTATGACGAGCTTAAAATTTTTCTATCAATATCCTTTGTAGGAAAAATTAGAAAAAAGAAAAAGATCAAAATTGATGCACGGAGCTCATGGCTGGTACCATTGCCCTTTATTCTAAATTTATTATTATTTTTTAAATATTTTAAATAAATTAGTGCATAAAATTTAAGTCCAAAATATTATATTTTTTCACCTTCAAATTTTATTATTATTTTATTTTTCCGTTTTCCTGAAACTATTTTTCATAATATTTTTTTTTTCTAAAAAGTTTGTTAGTGTACAGGGTAACTATTAAGTTTTTGACCTATTAATGTCAATATTTTTAAAAAAAATTCGAAATTATCTTCGAAAAATATCTATTTTGTATTTCTTGAAACCTAAAAATGTTTTCATAATCCATTGAAATCAATTAAAGCACTTAAACTCGAAGCTGAAGTAGACTATGTCTATGTCCTTTTAAAGTGTCCTTCAAGCGATTTCATGGTGTGTGTACAGCATGGCACAGGAAAGAACTTAACAAAGGAGCAATTATTTATGGAGGACTCTGAAATGAAAGAGAGCACTTTTTTCACCGAGTTAATTCACAGCTCTGAGATTTATGTTGTTTTGAAAATTTTATCGTATGATTCACATTAGGTCTCACGATGAATCAAACACAAGTTTCACATATAGGTACATAAGTGAAAGATCAACAACCCATTCGTTGCTAAAAAGTATGGAAAAGACTAAACTCATCTATTCAAGCTACAATTCTTTATAATTGCCAAATCGAAGGGACATAGTAATGGAAGGACTGTTGAATTGGGCGTTTATTCCAAATTTTAACAGAACAGGCGATAAAAGACCAATTATTACACAATCTAAAATAAAGTCTCAACAATTTAAAAAACTTGGAAAAATTATATATCGCAGATAACATCCAGCACAACAACACCCTGTATAAATAATGTTGTAACATTATTTTGTTATGTTATTCAAATTTTTTTCTATGTAATCTTGTAAAAAATTTCTATTTAAAATTCAAATTAATTTATGCATGCATCATTTTACATATATCTTGAATATTTTTGTTGTTGTTGGTTTTGTAATGATGCTACCTAGTACCACATTTGAGTACCTTGAGAATCTATTTATCTGAGGAAAAAAAAAAATGAAATTAAAAAAATACACGATAAAGTTACGGAATATTGATGATGATGAAGATGTAAAAATTCTGTAACTTAAACTTGAATAACAAGAATTCTTATTATTTTTTGAAAATCTAATTTTGAATAAATTTTAGGATAAAAAAAAAAAATTTCCAATATGTACCTACATGAGAATTTCTCTTTTAAAAAACATCTTCAGTTTTAATTTAAATTAAAATATGAATTTTAAATTTTTTATTTTTAGAATGAACGGTTTTTAATTGATGAAAAAAAAAATATCAGAAAAAATACTTTTTTTTTTTTTTTAAAGACAAATGTCTAGACTTGTTCTTTTTGTGTCGCATAGTTGTTGTGTTATATTGTCCATAAAATTACATATAAAAGTCATTTTGTCTAGCATTTGAAATGGAAAAATATGTACATATGTACTTTTTTTCAATTTTGTTTTAAAGCAATTGAATTAGAATTAGAGAGAACATGACATGCATTAATTGGCAAAAAATTCGATACATTTTTTTTTTTTCGTTGCTTTTTTTAATGAATTTAAAATGTTAATGTTTTTGTTGGAATTTGAAGCTTTCTTAAATTTTTATTTGTGCAAATACAATAAAATTTAGATACTTTTAGAAATTTATTGTTTTTATTCGAAGCGTTCAGTGAGGTATAGGAGATACAGAAATTCAGATACTAATGAACAAAACTGTTGTCTGTGCAAAAGTAGAATCGCTAAAAGGAACACCCAAATGTCAAATTATTACGGAAAGATTTTGCTAGATATATGAAAATTCTCTAGAAGCAGATTTTGGAAAATCGTAAATAATTGACTTTAAAAAAAAAAAAAAAAAAAATAAAATAAAATAAAAAAAAAATCCAACACTTTATTATCCAAAGAAAATTTCTAATTATATTTTTTGGAAACTAAGGTCACTTTCGAAAATTAACCATGGTAGATATCATAATAACCAAAAATATTCACTAGTTACCAAAAGTAATCATAGTTACTAATATTCGAATATTTACCTTTCCGGTAAAGGGTTTGTTACCACATTGATCAAATATTTTCAATGGTTTATTTGGTTACTTACCTTACCGTATGGTAGCAGTACAAAAATAGTGCATACCTATGGTGAATTTTCTAAAATACCTACCCTAATAGAAAACATTTTTTTTTTAATTCGAAATTTGTATTTCCAAAATTTTTAAAATTAAAAGAATCCTAGCATCTAGCTTTCTTTTTCTCTAATCTACTTTATTTAATTTTTCTAGAATCTAAACAATAACCTTTCATTCCTAACATTAATAAAGCTCAAGCATTTTTTACATTCAATTTTAAACTTAATATCTTCAACAGAAAAAAACTTCTTTATTCTAAAAATAAAATTTATTTTAAAAACAAACAAGAATTTCGCTAAATCAGTCAGCTAATTGATTTTATCATTATTTAAATATTTTCCTTTCAAATGACAACTTTTTTTTTTTTTTATATTTCTCTTCGTTGTTTCTCTTCTTCTTCTTCAATTTATGATTAATTAATTTCAATTTTTAAATAAATATTTTAAATACAATTGAAATGAATAAATATTTGATCAATTATAATTTACACACATGGAAAAAAAGCACATTAATTTATCTAATAGATAAATTCTATTTATCATTCAATGAATTAAGACAAGACAAACAAACAAACATCAAAAAGGGACAAGGATGATTTTTTTTTTCACATAAAAATTCATTAAAATGGAAAAAAAAAGTACACAAGTCATGTCCGATAGACATCTATTTGTTAGTGAATCTATTGTACAACAACAACAACAATAATAATTGCAATGACAGTATATGCTAATGATGATTGATTAAAAGCAATTTTAAATTCACTTTCTAATTTCATTTTTTTTTTTTTCGTTTTGTTCCAACGCTGTATTGCATGCAGTACATGACAAGTGAGAATTAGTACTTTAGCGGCATTATATAGGAAAATTAAATTTTAGATTTTTTTTTTTTTATTTTTAATTTTTAATTTTTTTCTTCTAACACTTCGATCCATTTTCGAACATTTTTGTAGGCAGAATCGATTTCAAACTCGAATATCTTCAGACTGTGTAAGCTCTGTAGTCCGATTTATTTGAAATCTATGTTCAGTATTGTTTTCGTCAGTCTCTCTATTCTTCTTGCGAAAAAGGTTTTTGTAACAGGAAACGAAATACAGGAAGACAAAATAAAAATACTTTATTCTTTATTTTTATTTTAAAAAGTTTGCTCCTGTGGAACTTTGAAATTCAAATTTATTCAGAACATTTCTTGAAAATTTTAACTAAGACTTTACTGTCTACTTAACCTTATAATTTTTATTCAGGTGAATGGATTTCTATGATTCAGAGTTTGTTTTGTGATACACCTTTTAAATTAATATCCTTGTCGTATATTTCGACTTCTTAAGTCTTACAGGATCATATAGTTTCTTTTTAAAGAAATTAAAAATAAAAACAGTTTACAAATTTGAACAAAAAATGATTCACGTTGTTAAAAATTAAAAATTGATACGAAAGTTAATGAAAAAAAAATCCAATTAAATTTTTTTATCTTGTATTTCATTATTTATTTTTTTTTTTAATTGAACTCTGTTTGAAATGTTAAAAAAAATATATGTAGAATCAATTTAGCAATTATCCTTTATGACCTTTCTTAAATGTCATTCAAAATGTAATATTTTTTTTTCTTTTTCTTTTCTTTTCGATGTACAAAAAAAAAAAACAAAAAAGGAAAAAAAAAAAAAATTCATACACGTGATATCTTTTACTGTTATTAGTATTTGATTTTGTTTTTATACATACATATGTCAATTTGTAATTTATCGATTGCTGAAATTTTATCTGTCATTATCCGTTACATATTCATTTTTTTTTTAAATATATATTTCTTATTATTATTAAAAGTTTCGAAATAAAAAAAAAATGAAAATTTGTAAGAAAAGAAAAAATTACCTTGAAAGAAAGAAAAAACATTTGTGAAAGAATGTATGACATAATTAATTTATTAATTAATTTCAAATCAAAACTGTCAGAATCCTTTTTCTCATTTTGATTATTTATAATTCTTTTATTTTATTTTTTTTTAAGTTCTTCCTGATAAATAATTTTACACAATTGAGAAAATATTTTGGCGCCATTTTACTATTACAACAACTACAACAACAACAACTAAAAAAGTTGATTTGTCTGTGAACAGAATATATAAAAATATATTTTCATTCAATTGTTAATGTCCTTTTTTATTAGAATTTTTCTTAAATATCCTTGAAAGTTTTTATTTTACTATAATTAATAGTTTTGACGTTTTTTACGTTGTAAACAATTTCGTATTCCTATATACAGAAAAAAAAAATAATAATATATGTGATGAGACTGAGTCCTGAATTTGAATGTCCTGATTAATTCATTTTTTTTTTTTTTTCATGAAATCTGAGAAATTACGTCATTTATTATAATTTTATTTTATTTTAGGAATTCTTTAGATGAAATCATCTGGTGGGTGACGTGTTTTTTTTTTTTAATAGTTCATAGTCCTTAATTGATTATTTTTATGTTTATTTTGTTTGTGTGATGTGTGTGTGTGTGTGTGTGTGTTTGTGATTTTATTATGTATTTTTATTTTGAATTTAAAAGGATATTCCAGAGATATAAATTTTTGTACTAAATGAGGAAATCTTGAAGGACCTTTGATATGAGATAAAAACTCTTAAAAAAATATTTAGTTGTGCGTAGGAGAAAAATTGATCCTAAAAATTAATTTGACTCTACAAATGTTGTTCATTATTAGGTCAACTAACTATGATGTTTTCTGTGTGACTAACATCATGGTTTAATTACTCCTTAAGTATCTTTTCCCTTTATCTCCTAAAATAAAATAATTTTTTTTTATAATTTTCGTTTTTAGCAGCCAATAATTATATTTTTCCTGTCCTTTTATGTTCTCCTTTTTTTTTTTTTTTTTGTTATTTAATAACTCATATCGCAGCCTGGTTATTATTTAAAAAAAGCCCCCTTCAATTTGAATAATTTGTATGTATGCTCAAACATACAATTATACTTCGATTGAAAATTGAAAATAATTAGTACGTAATGAAAGATTTTTTTTTTTTTTTTATTATTCCTATTTGTTGTTTCTTCATTCATTATTTATTTATAATGCGCTCTTCTACCAACAAGATTAACCAACCACAAAACAAAAATAAATTTTCAACATATTGCAATATCAACACATTACCAACCACGTAACATATTATGATAAGATACTTTTATTGTGCTTCAGTAGAAAAAAAACTCATATGTTTTAGTTCATTTTCAGTGGTGCTGTGCTTTGTTTTTTTTTTTATAATTTTTTTATTATTTTTTTTATTTATTTATTTTTACATATTTTCTATGGTTTTTTTTATCTTTCGCTCTACTTACGTACTTCCTGATTTTTTTGTTGTTGTTGTACACCTTACCTATTGAAAATCATTAACAATACAAAAAACAACAATAAAAGAAAAACTTTATTTAAAAAAAAAAAGAATAAAAAGCATGTAATCGACCTTTATAAAGTTCTAGTACGTACTGGAGAGTGTTGAAAAATAATACCAATGCCGGAAAAAATTTTACATCAACATAATTTTTGTATTCTAAAAGAAAAATAAAATTAGGGGAAAAAAAATTCTTGTGTTTGGGTTTTTCTCTAACGCGATTATTATGTCTGCCTACTGCTTTGGTACTAGTGCACTTTAATAACTGCCTGTCACCTCGTCACGGAAAACGTGTTGTGTTTATGAAAAATATGTATGGATAATTGACAATCAACGGCGACAAAATGTATGCTCTGTAGTCATGTCAACAGTGAAAAATTTATTTTTCCTTAAATGATTTTCCCTTTTTTATTTATTTATTATTTTTTTTTTTTCATTTCCCCTCATTTTTGTGTCAAAATTTTCGTGAATGCTTTTTTTTTCGCTTTATTTTCGAATTTTCACCATTTGATTTTTTATTTTTCGAAAAAAATATGAGAAAAATTCTGATTTATTTTCTTTTTTGTTTATAATTAACTCAGTTTTGTTTTGTTTTTTTCTTTCTTTCTTTCTTTATTTCAAACATGTTCCTGTGGCTCCTCTAACCTCTTCCAATTTTACAAATCAAACTCTCATTTATTTTTAACTCTTCTCTTCTTAATTTCCCTCTTTTTCTCTTCCGTATGGAAAATTCTATTTAGTGAAAAATCTCTTTATTTTTTCGCTGAGAAAAAAACAACAAAAAAACAATAATAAAATGTACCCTATAAAATAAGTACCATGAAAATACAATAACAACAAAAATATACATTTTCTTGCTTTTCAATTGAGTTCAAGAAAAAAATTTCATTTTTTCAGTTTTAGTGTTCGTTCGGGACGGTTTGTGTTGAATAAAAAAAATTTCTTTTTTTTTTTTCTAAGTTCTGAAGAAAAAATCAAAAAAATTTTTTTTTTTTTAAATTTATACCGTGCGTGAATTTTTCTTTTTATTATCGTTTTTTTTTTTTGTACACAATAAAAACAAAAATTGGTTAAAAATAGCAAACAAACAACAAAAAAAAAGTTATTTTAGAAAATTAAGTTAAAAAAAAAAATAGTTTTTTCGTGGTAAGAAAAATCAAGGAAAATTCCGACAACAACAAAAAAATTATAAAAAGAAAATTTTATTAAATAGAAGAAAGAAAAAAAATCGAATATTAATTAATAGAAAAGAAGAAGGGGAAAATTTTTCTTAACTTAGTTTCTTCAACAGTACAAAAAAAAAATAATAAAATAAAATAAATAAGGAAAAAAAAAACCGATGATTGTGCAAATGTAGTGTGGAATTGATTTGTAATAAAAAAATTAAAAAAATTGAAAAAAAAAAAATGTTTAAAAAGCCAATATAACGCTACATACGAGTAAAAATGAATGAATCGAAGAAAAAAAAATTAAATTAGCAAAGAAGAAAAAAAAAAGTTGTATCTAAAAAGAAAAAAATTAATTAAAAGCAGAAAAAAAAATAAATAAATTAAATACATATATATAAAAATAAAAATAAGGTGATGATACACATGTTATGTATGTTATATATATACGTATGTTATTTCTATATAACGTATGATGATGATCATCATCATCATGTACGTTGAGTAAAATTTATTAGAAACAAAAAAAAAAATAATAATAATAATAAAATTAATTTTAATTTTGGAAGTGTATAGTATACGTAAAAATTAAATTTATTTATAAAGCAAAATTGAAAACAAAAAAAAAAAAAAAAGCACAACAACAAGAAAAATCAGAAGAAAAATTTCACATATATTTTCCAACAAAAAAAAAAACAAAAAAGAAAAGTGTTTGTTTTCTTTTTTTTTTTTTTTTAATTTTTTTTATTTTTGTATTTTTGTATCGATTTAATTTGAATTGCTTTTATTTTTTTTTTTCTATTGTAAGGAGGATAATGTGTGCAAGTGTTTAATTTAAAAGTTTTAACACGAAAAGAAAATTTAATTTAAAAAAAAAAAAAAAATTAAATGAAAATGTAAACTGTGACGTGTGCTTTAATTAATTAATTAATTTTTTTTATTGTTTTTTTTTTGTTTTTCTCTCAAAATCGCGAATCAATTAATTTTTTTGGTTTTTTTTTTTCGCGTATGTGTGTGATTCATTTAATTCAGTTGTGTTTTCAATTATCGCATTATATAATGGGTTTGTTGAAATTTAATGAATGTTGTGACGATTAAAAACGTGTACAGAAAAAAAAAAAAGGGTTTTGTAATCATTAACGAACAAACAAACAAAACAACAACAAAAAACAAAAAAATATCTCTAAATTATTTGTCTTAATGGGGCCCTCTGAGAATTATCTTTATGAGGAAAATTCATTATATCCGCAATACTCAATTCATTCATTAAATTAGAAAAAAAAAAAAAAAAATTTAATTTGATATTTTTTTATTAGTGGTGTGTGAAATCACTTTTTAAAATTAAAAAAGCAACAACAAAAATTAGTTACCGTTTTTCAACTATACATTGAAAATTTGGAATTTTTTTTAAATTTCCAATCTTTTACGGAGATTTTTTTTTTTTTTTTGATATGCAAAATAGCAAGCAAAAAAAAAAAAAAAACAAAAATTAAGCAAATTATTTTCTTTTCATATTTTGCATGTTTTTCTATTGATTTTTTTATTTAAAAAAAAAAAAAAAGAACTTGTATGAGGTCATCAAGTTCAAATGAGTTGTCAACTATTGTAAATGTAAGAACGATGAATAAAAAAACTAACTAACAGAAAATAGAAAAAAAAATAAAAAAATATAAAATGGAATTATACAATACACAATATTAAAATACCATTGTATACGCCAGCCAACCAACCGTAATAATTATTTTTTCCCTTATTGCGCCCATTACCACCCCATTTTTTTCATGTTGTTTTCTCCTCATATTTTTTTTGCTCTATTTTAAAAATGTTCATTTTGTAACTGAATTTGCTTTCCTTTGTACAAGTATATGTAATTTTTTTTTTCGTATCAAAAGAAATTTATTTATTTATTATTTTTTTTTTGTTTTTCATTTTTCTTCTTCTTATTTTTCCCTATATGATTTTTGTTTCCTGCTGATATTTAGTATATTCGGCATTTGGTGCTGCCGCTCATTTACTGTCTTGGTTATGACAATCTCTGTCTAATAAAAAAAAAAGTATCTAACATATGCGGAGAACTATTAGGAGGTGATTCTAAAAACATATTTTTTTTTTCCAATAATTTGCCTTTGTCGCCGCTTATGCCGCCGATATAAAACAAACAAATTTTCTAACAAAAATTGATAATTTTAATACTAATGTAAAATGAGGTCAAAAATATATGTAGAAGATTTGTTTTGCTTTTTTTTGTTTCCTGGAAAAGTCTTTTATCCTTTTGTATGTACTTAGTTTTTTTTTTTTTGTGAAAAATAGGTCTCAGTCTTCAGAAGGTTATTTTTGCTCTCTTTAATCATTCCTCTCTTCTATTATGTCTCTCTTGTTATCGTATTAGTTAGTTAGTCCTTTTGTTTTCCATTTGTTTGTTTTTGTTTTTTTTTTTCTGTTTATTTTTTGTTTAATCAAATATGCGGCGATATTTGTATGTAGTGTGTATGGTTGTGTGTACCGCATGTCCTAGTAATAAACTATATCGAGGCGACATTTTTACTGAAAATCAATAAGCTATGAATCTGATATTAAATCGTTTTATAGGATGTTCTATGAGGTTTTATAAAGAGAAAAATAGAAAATAGGATTAAAAAAAAAAACAACGTAAAAATGGTTTGTATATAGTTAATGTGTTTTTTCTAGCGGTGGTAGTGGTGGTGGTTGATGAGGTTGATGGTTTTAATAAAAGGGACTTTTATTATTTTCATTTAGCATGAAAGAAAATATATAATGTAGGCAACAATATATTTATGATGTCACTATATGTAAACCACATTAAAGATAAAATAAATAGTGGGTGGGTTGGTGATGGTGATGGTGGTATGGTCGACATTGTTATGGGAAAATGTGCACTTTACATTAAACTATCATATTTTGTATGACAAACAAACAAACGAACTAATAAACAACGACAATGTTAACGATTAATTTTTATGAGAAATTTATATGAAATTTATTTTATGTTTTATTTAAACGATAAAAAAAAAAAAAAATAGGATATACATATCTTTTAGAAGAATATGAAGTTAATAGGACATGAGAAGAAAATATTAATATCATTATTATTGAGGTCTTTATCAGAATGATGAAGTCATTTTTTTTTTTTTGCTTTTTCAGTTTTTTTTTTTTTGTGTGGTAAATGGTGAATGAATGTAAAAAATTTATCTAGGACAGTTCGAATTTCGCTTAATGAGTTGTTGTTGTTTTTTTGTAGATGATAAAAGTTTATTAAGTATTGAAAAAGAAAAATAGGATAGTTATTGACCTTGGGAGAATACTATAAAAATAAAAAAAAAAAGCATTTAATTGAAGCAAAATGATATGAGATTTATTTATTTTAATTACATTTTAAAATGTGTTATAAAGCTTAATCATATGTACATATCAGATTTCTTTGTAGGATGAAATGTTTCTAACGACAATATTCTAACATGAGTTTTATGAGCTTATATATATTGTTTCTATACGCTTAAAGACAAGGTTCCCGAACTACGAAGTTCTAGAGGATATAAATTTTTCAAGGAAATTTATTAAATTTTCCATAGAAATTTTAATTTATTGACTTTTTTTTTTTTTTGTAACGTAGAAGTAATAAATAATTTACATGAGATCCTTTTAATGTGCTATATCAAAGACTATATTAATTAAAAATGTTGTTCATTTCGAAAACATTAGAAAATGACTAAGGACAGTGATGTCATTGCCTTATTAAAAAAAGATCTGTTTATACGACTCAATGAATTGACTTTTGTTTCATCCTTCGAATGTTAAAATTTAGGACAACAAAAACGTCATAAAATATGCACACATTGGAAATATTATGTATCACGCACATTCTGAAGTGAACGACCTTGTGTAGAATTTGTTGTTTCTGAACTTTAATCCTTGACAAGTATAGTAACTTCATCTCACGTTTGGCGAGTGTTACACTGTGAAGTACGGTGTAAGTCCCAATTGAAATTATAAAATTAAAATATATGCGATTCGTACACTTTTCTGTGATTAGTCTTTGTGAAGAAGGCAAAATTTTGTCCTGAAAAAAGTTTTTAAAACAACAGATAAAGAACGTGTAGAAACACTTACTTTTCTAGCTCTTTTTTATTTTTGTTTGTTTTCTTGTTCAGATATGGCACTCCAAAGGTAACATTTTTTAAAAAGTTTTTCACAATTTTTTGGAAAATGCTACTGTCATGTGGAATTTTTATCTTTCTGTATATGAATCATTTTTGTAGAGAAGAATTTGGTACATTGAGCGGAAGGGTATGAAGCCAAATCGATATAAAAATGTTGAAAGATCCTTGAAAGCGTTTTAAATTCTTAACTTATACTCCCACCATTTTTTAACTATATGGAACCTTTAACCCTAAAAAATATTTTTAGATAACTTATGAGAAAAATTCCGATTAAATTTAAGTAAAAAAAAAAAACCAAATTAAATAATGCAAAAAATAATAATAAAATTAACAAGAACAAAATGCAAAATTTCATGAAACGTGTTAGAAAAAAGAAAAACTGATAGAATTTTTAATTACGAAAAAGTGAAAATCACGAAAAAAAAAATTCTTTTCGTTTTTTTTTTTTTTTTTTTGTTTTTTGTAACGAGTTTATGAGATGCCAAGTGGAAATAAACCACCAGATTCACTCGAACTAGAAGTATTAGGAGTTCGTAGTGAATCATCAGATGATGATTTTGATAATAATCATCATCATTCAACGAGAAATATTGTAAATAATAATAAAACAGTGCCTGATAAATTAGTAGCAGCAGCAGCAACAACAACAACAGCTGTAACACGTATTAATAATAAATTACGACCATCTTGGTATAATCGTAAAACAACTCGTTCAAAATCCTTGTCATCATCATCATCAATATCATCAAAATTACAAAATCCTTCAAGTTTATATAGTTTATCTGCCTTAACACATCCAAATAGTAATGATGTTCTACAACAACAACAACAACAACAACAACAACAACAAAAACAACAAAGATCCGATTTAAATGTACATTTTGATCATCCTGATCATGTTTCGGTTGTTACAAGAAATCCAACCAATTATTATGAAAATTCTGGTATTTCAAGTAATTGCAGTAGTACATTTCCAATAAATAATAGATTAAGTGGATGTGGGGGTGGTGGTAGTGTTGGTTATGCACCAAAAGCAACTATTGAAAATGTTGATGAATCATTAGAATTAAATTCATTATACAATGAACTTCCGAATGATCAAAACTCCCAACATTTAGGTGATGGTATTATATTAGTTGAAAGTACAGATACATTAGATGATATTTGTAGAACGAATTCTTATAATGATCTACAATCTTCCAATGGTTTTAAAACATCATTATTAAATATCTTAAGTAAATTACAATTTTGGAGAAAAACAACAGCATCATCGACATCATCATCATCAACAACAACAACAGCAGCAACAGCAGCAACAAAAAAAACAACATATCGTAAAGGTAAAAAATCAACAATAAATTTACCTTCATCAGCAGCTGGTGGTGATAAAAGTGCAAATAGTAGACAAACAACAGCAACTGTAACATCAGGACGATCAACAGATGATAATTTAGATGGATTTGGTGGTGGGGATGGTGGTGGTGGTAGTGGTGTTGATAATAATAGTAGTAATAGAGGGGTTGGACGTTCTAGGACAAGAAGTTTTCGTCGTCGTAATTCATATTATTTTTCTGGTAAAAACAATTCCCAAAAATAAAATAAAAAACCAGTAGCTACTAATTTTTTTCTTCACCTTTTTTGTTTACCATTTCAATCTTATCCTTTTTATATGTCCTTTTATTTTTTGTTTCTATTTTTAGTTAATGTGTTTTTTTTTTTAATTATTAATTTGTTAAGAATAGAAACATGTAATTACAACCTTTATTTTTTCTAATTTCTTTTTTTCTTTTTGTTTTTTTTGTTTTTTTTTTTTTTTACAGAAAATGAACGAAGAATACGTGCAAATGATAGAGAATTTAACGCGCAGTTCAAATATGCTGTAAGTATTTGTAAACACCGTCAAAGGATATTTTATATACATATATATATATTTTTTTTTAGAGATTTGATTGATTAGAATTTATTTATAGAAAGGCTGCTAAAAAGTGTTTTTAATTAGTGTGTTCTTAACATTTTTTTCTCTAAAGAAAAAAAAAAAAAAGGCTAAAATAGAGAAAAAATTACAACACATTATTATTTTTATTTTTTTTAAATCCAGAGAACCCATTCTCTGGAGTATCATTCGTCTCATATGTCAGACTGATTATACGTTGTAATTTTTTTTTTTATTCTAATTTTGTCGTATTTTTTTTTCTGTGTAATTATTTTTGTTGAGTGTCAAAAATATTTATTTATGAAGACAGATACTTTTTTTTTTTGACATCGTTCTGTAAGTAAAAAATATTTCAAAATTCAATGAATAATTTAATGACATTTTCTTTAGGGAGTTTCATGGTGTGGGGGGGAGGGGTAAATGTTTTAAATTTCGTATATTTTTCATTTCATTGAATTTAATTTTCAATTTAATCACTTTTCCAGGTCAAAGAAGTTTTTAGAATGTGATTGTTGTTTCTTGAAATTCGATTAAAATTCTGATTATAGAATGAATTCTTGTAAATTATGTCAAATTTTTTAGTTCATTGAACTTTGACATTACTATGATTTTCTCAATGAAGTAACTAACGGTAATCGTGTTTCTAAGTCTCCGAAACTGTCTTGATCGTTTTTTTTTTTTAAAAAAAGAGATAAAAATCGCTTTACTTCCTGTCAAAATAGAAAAATTAGGTCATTCATGTGTGAGTTGCGCTTTCGCATTGTTAAATGCACTTTGACTTTACTTATCATCTTACTTTTTATGATCTCTATGTTGGTCCATACTAATAAGTATTCATTAAATCTAAAGAGAATTTGAAGATTTATGTTACGCTTTTTAAACTGGAAATCTAATAAAATTTTAGAAAAAACAAAACCCATTCATTTTGGTATAAATTTCTTTAAAATTAGACCTATTCACCCTATTTAGTGCCTCAGAAATTTGTTTTTTTTTCAACAAGATACAAGTTTATTTAATTATGTGTTGTTTTTTTTTCGCTCTGCTTTTGTGGTATAAAATATATACTTCAGTGGTTTTTAATAACCTCATCAACACTTTCATACATGAATTCGTCATTTTTATTACATGAAAAAGATACTTCATTTTCAAAAATCTTAACATTAAAAAAAAATCTTTTTTTTTTTGTGTTTTGTTTTTTATGATTTCCTTATTTTTTTTTTACAGTAATCAGGGAAAAAGAAAAAAAAAATCTTATTCGAATGTTGGTTTTTTTTTATTATTGTATGATTGAAAAAATACAAATGTTTAAATGTATGTGTGTTCGCACTTAATTCTTTTTCGTATTAAGTATAAATCTTCATTAATTTAAAAAGTATTTTTTTTCCTCTTTTTTTTTTTTTAAGTGTGCATATATGTATGTGTGTGTGTATCTTAATGACTTTTTAATTAATGATAGATAAAAGAGGAAAAAATTATAAGTTATACACAAGATGTTGTTGGTTGTATAAAATTTTGCAAAAATTGTTGTTATGCGTTTAAAAAAGAATTTCTTCATTGCAATTAATACGAGTACTTCTTTTTTCTCTTACTTTCTTAAACTTCTTTAACTTGAAGAAGAGAAACAAAAAAAGAAAGCGAAAAAACAAAAAAAAGTATCTAAAATGTTGCTATAATTTAACCTTGAAAAATATAATATAAGAATTTTATTAAATTGAATCCATGCATCGTTAGCTTAATTAATGTCAATTACATTCCTATTTTATTGTAAATTTTTTATGCGAAATAATTAGGGCGAAACAGAACGTGCTATAAATTCAAATAACTTTTTTTTTCCATGACCTAGAATTACTATTTTTTTTCTACATACATATGTACATATTTTTTTTTTTTTAAAGATTGAAAGTTGAAAATTTTCGCACTTGTAATTTGAATCTTTCATCAAGTGAAAGTATACTTCCTGGAAAAAAAAAAAAAAGAATTTAAAAGTTAAAAAATTGTTTTCAATTTAAAATTGAGAAAAATTCTTTTGAAAAATGATACTTTTTTTTTTTTAATTATAAAATTGTGTATACCTGTGTTATCCCTTTTAAGGATTGACAATGGTATTCAAAAATTATCAAATTTCTGAAGTAGAAGTATGTTATTTGTTTTTAAAAAATTTAATGAAGGTTGGTACAGAGTAAGTTTTTGAATAACGTGGAAAAACAATTAAAAATTTTTAACAAAGTTTGGAAAGCTTGGTATTTTCTAGGAATGGAAAAAAAAAAAGAGAAAGAAAAGAAAATGAGGAACGTTGTTTACCTTTATTTTCTGCTATTCATATTGGTTTTGTAAAAATCAAGTGGTTCGTGAACTGGTTGAACGCGAGACGGTCTTGAACAAAAAATAAATATGAAAAATTCAAAAATCCCTCTACAAATTTGTCTAAAAGACCTTTGACTCTAATGACTTTTTAGTGAAGACGAAGGGTGTTGCTGATTGAGAATTTCAAATGCGCTAAAAATTTTGAAATTTTGGTGGGTACTGAGTGGTATCCCATCTTGGTGTAAATTCCTATAAAAAATCATGTAGTTGGAAACTAATTATTGATTGTAGGACAGCTCAGAACGAACCACAAAATCTAAGTTCTAATGTATTTATGCCTTGCCTAAAACTCATAGGATTATATTTCACAAAATTCGTCCTTTGAACGTTTCAGCTACTTTCCACCTGAAAAAAAGTCATAATTTCTGTCTTTTTTCAATAAAAAAAAATATTTCATTTTGCTATTCAACGTCATTAAGTGGTTTAATTTTCTCATTTTCCAGAAATTTTCCTATGAAAAAAAATAAAAAATAATAAAATTATAATTGTTTTTTCCTCTTTTGTCACACCCAACACTTAAGAAACTAATTTAATTATTATTATTATTTTTTTTTTTATCAAAATTCTAAAGCAAAATCAATTTACCGTAGGTAATTCGGATAGAATTATTTGTAATTATACATTAAATTTTTCTTTTTCTGGGTTTTTTTTTTTTTCTCTTTCAAAATTAAAATGAAATAAATTTTATTCAACATTGGAAATTTATTAAAGATTTTAAATACGAAAAATTATGAATCATTAATTAAAGTACTTGTTGTACATATTTTTTTTGTGTAAAGTATCTAAAAAAAGAATTCAATTTTCATAATCTAAAAATAAGTACTTAGTGTTCGAACTTATGACATTGAAGATACGATCTTAAATATATTTTTTTTATTATTTTTTATTTTTTTTTTTGTAATTTTTTTTTTCTGTTTAATATCAAATTTCATTTTCTTCGATTTGATACAAATTACATATGAGTAGAATGGATCCTCATGGATTTGTCTAGACAAATACAAAAACAAAAAAAAAAACATATAAATTTCATTTTTTGTTTATTTTTTATTTTTATTTATTCTCAAACCCTTAAAGATTTAAAAATATTTTTTTTTTTTGCTTTATTGGAAAAAAATTTTTATTTTTAGGATTTAATAAAAAATTTACTTTTTCAATAATGAAAATGTCAATAATCTCATTAAAAATATATTTTTTTTTTCTATTTTTTTCTTTCTTTCTTTCTTTTCAGAATAATTATATAAAAACGTCCAAATACTCTTTGCTAACATTTTTGCCATTAAATCTTTTTGAACAATTTCAACGTCTTGCCAATTTCTATTTTTTTTGTTTATTGATTTTACAATTGATTCCAGCAATTTCATCATTAACACCAGTTACAACAGCAATACCATTAATTGGTGTATTAGCATTGACTGCTGTTAAAGATGCCTACGATGATATTGTAAGTACATACATATATACATTTTCATATTCATTTTTTTTTTAATTTTTTTATTTCTTTTTTTTTTTTTCGTTATATTGAATTTTATTATTAGGGTAAAAGGTTCCAATTTCGAATTTTTCTTACAAAATTTACTATTATTTATTCTTTGTTGTCCAAAACTAATAAGATTCGTATAAGAGAAAAATTATTCAAGGATTTGAAAGCTCAAAAATGTTTAATTTAAAAAAAAAAAACGAACAAATTTGAGAAAACGTCTAAGAGTCAAGATGTTTTCAGTTACGTTCCCCCTAGAAAACGAAAATTCTTAAGCCAATTTGTATCTAATATTGACATCCATGTCAGTGAATTAAGACGAGTAAGCGGAATGATCACTAAGTGACTTTCTACTCCCATTGGGAGCTTAGCTTGTTATAAATTTAGCTTAGAAAGTATATTAACGCAGGAATTTCATATCATGTCCTTTTATTAAGAAAACAAAGAAAGGAAGGAGAAGAAGAAAAAAGAAAACATAACTTATTCACTCACGTTTGAGTGGTTTTTCTGGTGACTGTCGTCACTGAATACGACAAAATTCTTCGTTTTACTCAATAGTGAGCTCCATTGCGGTCTCCTAGCTGCAACTTTTCCCTATTATTATCTTCTTTTTTTTTTGTAATAAAAGCTTATAAATTGATTGATATTTCATTATTATCATTTTTATTGAATTTTATATTCTTCATCACGCGAATTACGTTCTTTTTTTTTTTCCTTTTAAATCATTAATGTCAATCGAAACATAAAATTAAGAAAACATTATTTTCGAATTTAATTGCGTGCATATGTACCCGTATTTATAATTTTATTGATTGTTCAAATTTTATTACTTATTTTTCAATTTTTATTATGATTGATTACTTACTTCTGTGTAAGAATAATTTGAATTTTTCAATTAATATTATGCCAAAGTTTCAATTAAAATTTACAAAAATGTTCAAATTATTACTTAATTTCCATGTAACATTTCAAGCATAATTTTTGTAAAAAAATTTTAAACATTAATTCAGAATAATGTGAAATAAATGTGTGTTTTCTTGTCAGAAATATGTAGATTTCGAAATTTTTAAAAAATTTTTATAGATAGTTTTTAAAAAAAAAATATATATATATTTCTGGACTAAAATCCAACAACTTTCAAAAATATTTTGTCGGCTGGTTGGCAGAGCTCGCCAGGTGAAAAATTGGAAGTTTTCGAATTTCATCACTAGAATAATTAGAAGAAAATCAATTCACGCGAATAAATTACAAATTTAAGGCGATAAATTGAACTTTTGTAGAGGCAAATATGAAAAAAAAAAGATTTCGTTATTATCGAAAGCAGTTTTTTTTTGCTTGTTCAATTTTGTCGGCCGAATCATGATATATGTACGTATATTAAGCATGTTTCCGTAGAAATAAATGTTTAAATTTTTCCAATCTTCTTCCTGTAATAAGCTTTTAGTTGTTAATCCTACAAAAGCATGAATTTTTCCATAAGAAAAAATAATGTTTGAACATTTGTAACTCGATTATATTTTCTTAAAAATTGCTTCGAATATCAAATGAAAAAATTTCCTTTTACGATTCGTTTTATTAAAAAAAAACAACTTACTATTGAATAATTTTTATTTAAATTGATTACATATTCATTAATCGGTCTCCAGTAACAAATTAAATTGTTTCAGTTGAGTGAATAATTCGACCAAAAACAGATAAAACAAAAAAATATCCCGCCATGCACAATTTTTGTTTTAAATTTAAACTGAATTATTTTTTTCTTCAATTTGTGAAAGCATTTGTTTCGATACAACAAACAAACAAACAAAAAAAACTGATAATAAAAAAATTTTTAATTAGGTCAAATTGGATGCACTTGTTGCGTTCAAAATAAATGTATACAATACAAATCTACTAGTGTCTTTCACTCTTGATAATAAGAATTTCGTTTTGCTTTTTCATTTATTTGAAAACGTGATTAAAAGTGAAAAATAATTTAATTGAAATTTTCAAATTTGATTAGATTTTTTTCGCGCTTTCTCGTTGTTTGATTTTTACACTTTTAAGTGTTTCTTCAGATGAACGTTCATAGAATTAAAAATTAGCTTGCAACAAACGCCAACTTGTTGTAATTTTAAGTTTTTCTTTTAACCCAAAGGTTTTTAGATTTGATAAAATTGGGAAAAAACTCCAAAGAACTTTCGGAGTGAATAGTTAAAAATTTGAAAAGTTGGATGGAAAAATGAAACACACACTAAGAAACCATATGGGTCCCCTTTTTGTAACGACTAAGGGTAAAAAAAAAAGTAGATCATTTGTCGTGTCGTAGTCTACAATTTTAGAATTATTCAAATGAAATTTTCTTGTATAGGTACGTAAATTGCCTATTATTAAAGTTTCAGGATAATTCTTAGAAAATTATTTTAAAAAGAAAACAACCTTTTTAAAATTTCATGTGAACCTTAATTTTTTGTTTGTTTGTTTGTTTTTTTTTTTTTAAGTTTTAATAATAACCTATAGAAGTCCTTATTTCATAAAAATTTCAATTTTTCTTTATTTTTTTTTATTTTTTTTTTATTTCAACAGCAACGACATATGTCCGATTCACAAGTAAATAATAGAAGATCAAAAACATTTCGTAATGGCAAATTGGTCGATGAAAAATGGTCAGGTGTTCAGGTAATTTTTAACTTTTTTTTTTTTTTAGAATTTTATAGTTTTTTTTTTTTAATCAATTTTTGATAACTTAAAAGCCTTATTTTCTGAAGAAAAAAAATAATCTGTAATTATTGACGTTATAATTCCATGAAATTGTATATATATATTTTTTTTTATAGTATCTTGTGTTGCCACTTAAACATTATTCGATAACATATTAGTCATAAAAAGTTAAAAACACGTGCAGACGTATTTTTATCATTACAAAAAGAATCACTAATTTAAAGGTGATTATATTTTGTGAAGTTTCCGTTCTGGTGTGATACTGATCAATTCGAAAAGATTAAGTTTAAGTAAATTCTACTAAATGTGCTAGATAACTCTGATAATTCTGATTAAAATTTCCTACCACCTCCTTGACACAAACCCATAATCATATTTGAAAAATCCGAAATTAAAGTTAAAAATCAGTTTTTCTTTCTGAAAGTTTCCAAATGAAATCTTTCAACTACAATTCAAATTTTTTGACATAAATGGAATTTTGTCAACAAGTAAATTTCTGTTATCCGTTAATATAATTTTCACTTATTTATCTTAATTTTCGTTTAAATATTTAATTGAATCCACTTAATTCTAATTTTCCACTTACATAACTATTAAAATGGCTTTTAATAAAATTATCCAATTTTATTTTATTTTATTATTTTTTTTTTCACTCTTAATCCTTTTTTTTTTTTGATTTTATTAAAAGGTTGGTGATGTGATACGAATGGATAATAATCAATTTGTAGCTGCTGATATTTTACTATTATCAACAAGTGAACCAAATGGTTTATGTTTTATTGAAACAGCTGAATTAGATGGTGAAACAAATTTAAAATGTAAACAATGTTTACCAGAAACAGCTGAAATGGGACAACGTGATGATTTATTATGGCAATTTAATGGTGAAATAATATGTGAACGTCCAAATAATCTTTTAAATAAATTTGAAGGTAAACCAAAAAAAAAAAAAACTTGGTTTAAATAAAGGAAAATTATATTTAATTTTCTTCTTTTTTTTTTGGAACAGGAACATTAATTTGGAATAATCAAAGGTTTTCATTAGATAATGAACGTGTATTATTAAGAGGATGTGTTTTAAGGAATACACAATGGTGCTATGGTGTTGTTATATTTGCTGGTAAAGATACAAAATTAATGCAAAATTCGGGTAAAACACAATTTAAAAGTACGAGTATTGATAGATTATTAAATTTTATTATTATTGGAGTGAGTATATTAAATTAAAAAAAAAAAATTTATTAAAGTGTCCTTAAATGTAATATTTTCTTCTTCTTTTTTTTCGCTTTCTTTTGCAGATTGTATTTTTTCTTCTTTCAATATGTGCATTTTGTACAGTCGCTTGTGCAATTTGGGAAGGCCTTGTTGGGCAGCATTTTCAAGTAAATTAAAAAAAAAAACATTAAAATTAATTATAGATTCTTAATTTTGAAATTGAAAATGATTTGCTATCACATTTACTCTGTTATAATAACCTTTTAACCCTTCAAAGGTGAAGGTTAGAATGTACCATTTACCTCTAAAAGTATGCATAAATATTCACAATGGCGATTTATCGTTCCTTCATTGGTTGTTATCATTGAATTGTAATTGTTTAAAAATCAAAAGATGAAAATTTTTAATATTTTTGTCTCAAATATCTTTTGAATTTTCTAGGAACTGTTAAAGGGTTATAACATTGTGTGGTTAAAAAAAAGCAAATCACTTTCATTTAAAAATCATTCTTAATTTTGTTTCTGATTTTTTTTTTTTTGTTTTCTTTAATTTTAAAAGGTCTACCTACCATGGGAAAGTATCATACCCAGTGGTGTAATTGAAGGTGCCACTGTTATTGGACTATTAGTATTCTTTTCCTATGCAATTGTTGCAAATACTGTTGTGCCAATATCTCTCTACGTTTCAGTAGAGGTAAGTTAAACAAAAAATTACTAAAAAAGATAGTCATTCTGTTTTGAAAATTACTTAGCATATTTTCATTCGCTTGAGGTTTTTGTTTCTAATTTCCTTTCTTCTCTTGTTCAATTTTCTTTCATTGTGATTTTTTTTTTTTATCTTTATTATTCTAAATTCATGATTTATGACTTTATATAATATATTTTTTTTCTTCTTTTTCTCTCTTTTCGAAGGTTATAAGATTTGCCCAATCATTTTTAATCAATTGGGATGAACAAATGTATTATGAAAAAACAAAAACTCATGCTAAATCTCGAACAACAACATTAAATGAAGAATTAGGACAAATACAATATATATTCTCAGATAAAACTGGTACATTAACACAAAATATTATGACATTTAATAAATGTAGTATAAATGGTCGAACATATGGTGATATTATTGATTTAAGAACTGGAGAAGTTATTGAAATTACAGAAGTAAGTACTTTTTATTATTTTTTTTAAATAAATTTTCTTCTAAAAGAACTCTAAAATTTATTTTACTTAGATTTTTCTTTCATCAATTAGAGTGTAAATTTTGTAAAAAAAACAAAAACAAAAAAAAATAACAATTAAAATTTACTTTTAATTAAAAAAAAAAACAACCCAAAAAAATATATAAATAATCATTTATCATGCACATTTTTGTATTTTAGTTGTTTTATTTTTCACTCATAAAATTATTTGTTTACATAAAATTGAACAAAAAAAAAAAAAAAAATTAATAATTATTATTAAAATTGTGTATTTAATTGGTAATGTATAGCAAAATTTTTAATGTAAAATTGGCAAAATTGCACATATTATATTTACACATACACACATACATATACATACAACATTTATGTACAATAAATTAACAAAAACAAAATTACTAAACAATTTCATCAATCTTTTTCAATCATGAAATTATTTTGAAGTTTTTTTTTATTTCGTTCGTTTGACTCTTTTTCCTCTTTTTTTTTTTCTAAAGCTTTTTTCTAATTGGAAAATATTGGGAATTTAAAATGTAAAAAAAAAAAGAACAAAAACAAAATATTTAAAGCTAAATTGATTTTGTGCAATAAATCTTCAAACTCATAACAGTTAGATTCTAAAAATTTAGAAAAGATTATTAAGTTTTTTTTTTTTTAATTTTTATATTTAAGTAAAATTAGAATTCAAATTAGAAAACTAACATAGAATTGAAATAATTAAAAGAGAAGGAGAAAAATTAAATTTGATTTAAAAAAAAAGTAAGTTGGTGAAAGGATAAAAGAGTATAAATTGAAGTTGAAAGAGTCTGTGATTTAATGGCACATCGTATGAGATTATGTCATAAATATTATTAACGTAGATGACAACAACAACATAAGACTGGAAATGACCTTGACAGACAATAACATACTTCTTCCCAATGCGAAGCTTGATACAACAATAACAGTTTTTCAATCAGTTTAAACCTGAGATAGACTACTGTGAAATATCAAGTCAACAACCGGGCTTAATGCCGCTTATACTTTTTCAGTGTTTTATAAGCGAAATCCATTAATGTAAACAAAATAGTTTCTAACATTCGTTTCTTCTCTTGCAGCTTGTAACATATTGCTCATAAATTTCCCTGTTCTTCTTCATGTTTCAAAGGTGTGTAGTAGGTTTGTGGATGGGGAGGATGCAGGCATCCACGAGCACTAAGACACAATTGTACTCAAAGCTGAAGTTACACTAAAATAAAATTTATTAAATGCCCTATATGACCCTTAATCCCTTCAAGTTTCTCTCAAACTTGTTTAACACGAAATTCATCGAATTATTTTTTTTTCTTGACCTATTTATGAAATATTTAGAGTCTGTTTGTGTCCTCCTAGTTCTTAGGTATCAGGTCACTATAAAGAAATCCTTTAAACGGCAAGCAAGAATGAAATATTCAATCCTTATTTGTTTCTGTTTTGTCGATTTTAAATAATGAAAAACTCATCGAATGGTTGTCGAATCAAAAAAAAAAAAAAAACCATCATGAATTCTTTTCAATTTCACGTTACCATTAACGTTAACTAAGCATATTCGAACATGTACAGGGTGTTTTATTTCTAATATTAATTTAAAAAATTATAATTTTTATAATTTTCTCATCGAATCCATTTAACATATTTTTTTTTCTCAAAAAAAAAAAAATAAATAAATAAATAAATAAATAAAAATAAAAAAAAAATTTCTTCCATGTTTCTTTTTATTTTCCAAAAATTTTGCAATCCTATCCTTTTTTTATTTTTTGTTTGTTTTTATTTTCTTCTGTGTGTGTGTTTTTGTATACATACCTTATGTATATCCTTATTTTTTTTTATTTTTTTTTTTTATTTTTTTTTTTCTACCAATATTTTAAATATTATAGAATAATAAAATTGATACAACAAAAGCAACAACATCATTTTTAATAAATTCATCATCATCATCATCATCTTCTGATAATAATACAACAACGGATGTAAAAAAAACATCTATAATTGTATCAACAACATCAAATTGTTCATCAGATAATACAACAATAATAAATAAAAAATCTCCAATAAAAAATTTATATAATAATAATTGTTGTAGTAATAATATTGATAATAGTAATAAATTATTAAATATAAATAAACGTAATAAACATGTAACATATTATGATGAAAATTTATTAAAACAACAACAACAACAACAAAAACAACAACAACAACAACAACAACAACAAAATCAACAAAAAGAACAAGAACAAGAACAACAAAAACAAACATATACGAATAATAAACATAATATAAATATTAAAGAACATGTAAATTGTTATTTAAAAAATAATTCAAATAATCAAAAATTTCAAATGAAAAATTTATTAAATCAAAAATTTACAAAATTCTTACAAAAAAATTATAATAAAAATAATGACACATTTAATAGCTTCTTACCAACAACATCGAACACTGCTTACACAAATGGAAATAACCATCATCAGAAAGTGCACGTATGCATGAGATTTAAAAAAAAAAAAAACACAAAAATTTTGAATCAAAATTTTGCAATTATTTTTCAAAATTTTAATTGAAAAATAAATAAAAACCAAAAAAAAAAAAATTGCTACAAAAATGAAACAAATTGCTTAAATTGATTATCGTAATTTTTTTTTTTTTTTTGGTTTTGTTTTTTTGTAAGGAATGTGAATGTTGTTTATTTTGGAAAAAAACAAAAAAATTTAGAAAATTCTTTAAGCATGATTTTTAATGCATGATGAATGTGTGTTGTTTTTTGTAATCTTTAAATTATTTCTATTTTCTGTTTAATTTGTTTATATATTCTTCAATTAATTTATTACAAATGTTGTGTTTTTTTTTTCTTCTTTCGAACTAAAACAATAATTTAAATTGGAATTTTATAAATTTTTTCGAATATTTTTTCTTATTTTTCATTTAAATTGAAATTTTTTTTTTTTTTTTTTTAAAAATTCGACATTGAAAGTTGCAATTTCTCTTGAAAAAAAAAAAAAGGAGTATCAATGTCTGTTTATTTTAATTTTACTAATTTAATTTTTTTTTAACCTTAATTACAATATTTTCCTCTTAATTTACAATCATTCGTTTGAACATAGCAGGGCTTGCAACCACTGTAAAATTGGATTCGGTTCAGGTTCGATTTTTTAAAAAAAAATTTCTTTGGTTCAGCATCAACGAAATTTTTTTTTTTTTTTTTCGACACACGTGTCTACACTTGAACCTGAACATATTGAATTTTCCAGTGGGTTCGATTTGAAACCTTCGAAAATAGAAATAATTCTCTTTAAAAAAAAATTACATATTTCTTTTTCACGTTTCCAAAAATCACGTTCTACTTTGTTTTTTAAAACCACAAACAAACCTTCTACACAACAAAAGGCCTTTAGAAACTTTGAAAAAGAAAAGCATGAATGAAATTTCCAACAGATTTCATTCGAATCACTAGTTTTTTTTTTTCAATTTTTTAATTATTTTTAATTTTGTTTTTGTTACAAATAAAATTATTTACAAAAAAACGCTTTTTTACACACATTATTTGCCACTACTTAAATGTGAACACATTGATAGTGACTTGTGATTGCAACAACAGCTTCAATAATTGTTAATCTGTGACAAAAATGCTTCCGTGGAAACGATTGGAATTTGAAAAAACTGTGATTTCCTGTTTCTAATCGTTCCGCTACGAAAAAAGCCAATATAATTTTCGATTTTCGAAACATTGTTGTTCCGTTCAGGACGATATTCTTTGAGGAATGATTGTCAATTGTCGGGCACTTCCTTTTTTCGTTTTGGATTCCAGCTTTAGTCTTTGTGTTGCAGATCATCAGTCACTTCATTGTGATCACAACACTGCGATTTTTTAGCCAAAATTCAACTGTGCTGAAAATTTTATCAATAAATTATTCTTTCTTCAAAGACAGAGAGAGCTCTTTCATACTTTCTATGGCTTAATTTATTTTTATTTTCTCAATGTCTTAATTGAATTTAATGTTTTTCTTTTTTTTTCAATTTAAAAAAAAAATGAAATTCTAAAACAATTGTTCTTTCTTATTTTATAGGCAATTGAACCGATTGATTTTTCATCAAATCCAGAATATGAAACAGATTTTAAATGGTATGATCAAACATTATTGGATGCAGTTAAATCGGATCAACAGCATGTTCATAATTTTTTTCGTTTATTAGCCTTATGTCATACAGTAATGCCAGAGAATTCAAATGGAAGGTAAATGAAAATATTCGAATCTCTTCTTTTGTTTCTTATAACACCATCGTATTTCCTTTCTTATTCTTATAATTAATATCTTCAATTTCAGATTAGAGTATCAAGCACAAAGTCCAGATGAATCAGCATTAGTTTCAGCAGCAAGAAATTTTGGTTTTGTATTTAAATCCCGTACACCAAACAGTATTACAATAGAAGTAATGGGGAAGAGAGAGGTAAGAGTCAAAAATTATGAAACTATTTTAGGGCTCAATTTTGAACTTTATCGGAAACAATTTTCGAACCGAAGTGGTTTGATGATGATTTGAATTATTTTGTCGAAATTACATTTTAATCGCTTTAATTCGAAATTTGATTTCAACAGAAATTCACAATTGAGCTGTTTTACATTTTCGAAATTACAAGCAACTTAATTTTAAATCTCTTTTTCTTTTTTTTCCTTTAAAAAAAAAAAACAGGATTATGAATTGCTTAGCATATTAGATTTTAATAATGTACGAAAACGTATGTCAGTAATTTTAAAAAGAAATAATGATATAATATTATATTGTAAAGGAGCAGATAGTGTGATTTATGATAGATTAAGTTCTAGTCAATATGACATTAAAACAAGAACCCAAGAGCATTTGAATGTAAGTATTTTCGAAGAAGTTTTAGTCCTCAAAAGGCCACTTAAACTTCATTGAGAGTGTGAATCGTTGACATCAACTATAACTACTTAAAATTTAAAAATATAAAAATTTCGAAATTAATTTCGAAAGTAAGGTTACATGGAAAAATATTTAATTTTTTAAATTTCGAATTGTGAATGCTTTTAATGAAGTTTACGGTCCTTGAAATTCTTAATTATTTTCACTTTTTTTCGAAAATTTCAACTTGATTTTTCAAAAACTAAAAGGTTTTTACGTAAAATTTACATTTTTTCCATTGATTTGTTTTAAAAGAAATTTGCTGGTGAAGGTTTACGTACTCTAGTCTTAGCAGAAAGACGATTAGATCAAGGATTTTTTAATGAATGGAGACAAAAACAAATTGAAGCATCATTAGCAATTGATAATCGTGATGATAAATTAGATGCTATTTATGAAGAAATTGAATGTGATATGGAATTAGTTGGTGTAACGGCAATTGAAGATAAATTACAAGATGGTGTACCACAAGCAATTGCTAATTTACAAATGGCTGGAATTAAAATATGGGTGCTAACGGGTGATAAACAAGGTAAAAATCATTTTTTTTAGAGTTTTTAAAGATTCTTCACTAAAAAAAAAACGTTTTCTTTTTTTTGTTTTTGAATATTTCAGAAACAGCAATAAATATAGGATATTCATGTCAACTATTAACTGATGATTTAGTTGATGTATTCGTTGTTGATGGTAGTACATTGGAAGAAGTTGAAAAACAATTAAGAAAATTTAAAGAATCAATTAAAATAGTTAACACATTTCATCCGCCTCGTAAGTAAAATCTACTTAACGTAATTTTAAATAATTTTTTTTTTCTAATTTCTTTTTTTTTTTTTCTTTTTCTTCTAATTTCTTTTTTTCTTATTTTTTCGTAAAGGACAAAATTCATCGAGCATCAATTTAAATGGGTCCAATACACCTGTGATTAATTCATCGACAAGAAATCAAAATGCAGCACCACCAGCAATATCAGTTGTTACATTTAGGTGGGACTCCATTAAAATCAATAGGGGCGAACCAGACAGGTAGAGGGATACCAAAAATTAAAAAAAAAAAAACGAAAAATCAAATATTTTCCTCTTTTATTTTCTAAATTTTTATCTTTTCAAAAATTTCAAAAGTATGATAGATAATATGTAATTTTTCTTCTTCTTAGAAATCCCCCCCTTCAATTTCACCACCCAATTAAACAGTATTTTAGAGAATTTATATAAAAATTTGGTAATGATTTTCAAAAAAAAAAAAAAAAATGTTATTAATGTACCCTTTCCCCTTTAGAAGTATTTTTTTTTTCATATTTCTTTTTTAAATTAAGCTTGAACATTAATTGTATTTAAATCCCCTTTGTCCCCCTTTAAAAAAAAAAAATCGTAAATTAGTTATTAGCTAGAATTATAGTAACTCGTACTTTTTTTTTTTTTTTGTAAATTATTTTCTATTCTTTTTTAAATTTCAAATTGAATTTAAAAAAAAAAAATAATTTAAGAATATTTTCAGGACGATTCTTAGTAACTGACATTCATCATATTTTTCTTTCTTTTTTTTTTTATAGATAAAACCTTCTTGCTTGATTTAATCAATTACACTAAAAATTTCATAATTTTCTTCTCTACTTTATTACTCACTTCTTTTTTAAATACGTAAATCTGTCATGGTTTAAAATTAAACTGAAATCAATTTTTCTCCCAAGCAACAAGTCGATAATTTCAAATTTCAGAATGTTTTTTTTTTTTTTAGGATAGAGCTAGTTTTTCAGCAGTTGTAAATTCTTGAGAATGAAAAAATTTTGAAATTTGAAATTCATTTACAGTTAGGAAATAAAAACGTGAGCATTTTTTCTCACTTTCTTTTTGAATTTTCGAATTTTTCGTAATAGTAATTCAAATTTTTCAATAATTTTCGAAAGGAAATAACGAAATTATAAGTAGATAATTCGAATTTTGTACAAAAAAAAAAGAAGATAATTTTATAATATAAAAAAAATTTTTTGCTAACATTTTCAAAATTCATTTTCACCTCGTAACTAATGACTTTATTTTTGTTAATATAATTTTAAGCTCCATACTTTGCTGAAATGAAAATTTTAACTTTTACTCACTTAACTCACTTCCGTGTGAGGATTCAATGATTTGAGGAAAACTATGAAACTCGAAGACATAAAGACATCTTTTTCACAATTGAAGTTCAAAACGTGGATTGTATGAGATTTTCAAGATTTATTAAGTAATTTTCATATTTTCGAATTTTTCGAAAATCCAGAGAAAATTCCATGAAATTTTTCCTTCTCTAGTTTCACAATTCTATTTTTCACTTATTTTATCTTCGAAACGAATAATTTCAAAATCAAGCACTTGTAATAACTAAAAAATTTGAAGGTTTTAGACACACAAAAATTATTTCCTGTTATTCCGAATTCTATTGGAATTGATTTTTGAATAAATTTGATCATGAAAAATGTTCCGAATATTCGTAGAAATTTGATTTTTGTTTTTTCTTTGCCAAATTCAAAATCACAACTAATTAATAATTTTGATATGAAGTCTCATGAAGAATTTCGAAAAACAATACATAATTTTAAGTCAGGTTAGTGTATACGGAAATTCGAAATTAAAATGTGCTAAAGTGCAAGTGATAAATCAAATTCAATTCCAGCAGAATTCGGAATCAATATGAACAGTACCTAACAAAACAAAAAAAAAAGTTCAACTCCTAAGTCTTTTTTTTTCTGTAAAATTTTCTTTTCTTATGTGAATAACTTTAAATTTAGGCGAAAAAAAAAATGTCTCTTAATTTTTTTTTCTAAATTCTCTTTATTTTGTAAATAAATTTAAAAAAAAAAAAAAAACAAAGTTATAAAATTTCATTATGTATAGCTAAAGGATGCCCTCTATTATGTCATCGCCCGAACGTATGTGTAAAAAAAATAGATTTGTTTTATAATTTTTTCTTAAAATTAATAATTTTTTTTTCTATTATTATAATTATTAATCATCATTCTCACTATTTACACAAAAAAAAAATAGCTCTTCTCTATTTAATGTTTTTTTTTTAATTTTTGTTTTTATTTTTCTATTTTTGGCGAAATGAGATGGTCTATTTTTCCTTTCACATTTATTTTATATGTGCTTGTCTACTACTAAAAAAAAACAGCAACAAAAAATTTTATTTTTAAATTGTACATTTTATTAAGTAAAGGATTTTTTATGTTTTTTTTTTTCGAAATTCAACACTGCATGCCATTGTATAACAAAAAATTTAATATTTATGCATTTTAATCTATAACACAACATATCACATACTCTTTCTATCTATTTATACTATATACTGAATATTTCCTTTTGTAAATGTTCATTTTCGAATTAATATAATTTTATTTGTTGTTTTATAAAATTGTTATCCTTTTGATTTCGTAGTTAGAAAAAAAAAAAAAGAAACCCTGAAGTTTCGAAAAATTCAAAAACAAAATTGTTTTCCTTTTTGTTTTGTAAATTATATATGTTATATATGTTATATGCTCTTTCTTTTATTCAAATTTTATATGTTTTGTATATGTATATCGTCCTTGAAAAGTCAAAAAAAAAAAAAAACAGAATTTTTGTTTCCTTAACAATTTTTATTTATTTATTTTTTTTTTATTTGAAAAAGAATAAAAAAATTTTGGTTGTCGTGATCTTGTATAGTTTTCTTCCTTGTATTGTTTTTCCTTTTTTTGTTTTTTTCTTAGCTTCTCTTTTAGAAATATAATTTTTTAAAAAAAAAAAAAAAAAAAGAAATTAATAACGAAAAAAACGTTTTTAATTTAGTAGTTAATTTTGTTAAATTGTATTTTTGTGGAAAATAAAAACAAAAAAAAACAGGCTATAATAACAAAAAACAAAACAAAATTAATAAACATTTTTAACAAATTAAACAAACTAAAAAAAAAACCATACATTTTAAAAACAAAAACAAACAAAAAAAAAAACACATACAAAATGTGCTTTTTTTTCTCTCTATTTTTTACTATCACTTTTTTTTTATTTAGTTTTTCTTTAATTTTGCATTTATTTTTAATTTCAAAAAAAAAAAATTTTTTTTTTAAAGATAAAATTTAATTTTTTTTTTTTTAAATTGTTTTTTTCTATACACAAAAAAAATAGTGCTGAATGTAATCAATTATTTGATGGAATGGAAAAAGGTTCAAGAGATAATACACCTGTTCATGAGATTGAAGAGCATACTGGTTTTGCGATTGTTATAAATGGTCATTCATTAGTTTATTGTTTAACACCAGAATTAGAAAATCGGTAAATTGAAAAAAATAAAAAATAAAATAAATAAACAAAACTTAGAATTTAGTCTTTTTTTAGATTATAAACAACAGAAAATTCCATGGAAAATTAATTACCCACAAATTGTGAATTTCAGTGAATTCCAGTGAATTAAACTTTTCGAGTGAAATAAATTTATTATCTTTTTCATTTTTACAGCAGTTTAAAACATAGATAGAGTGATAACCTTATAAATTTCATTCGAGAAATATTTTCGGAAAAGATTTACGTTCGAAATTAGCGAGCGCGATTTTCGGATATGTTTCGGTAATTTTTCTATTCAATTTCAACAGAATTTGACAAAAAAAATCCATAAAAATCTGCTAGTTAAAGATATCTAAACGAGTTTTGTAGTTTGGACGTTCGAAAAGGACTTTTTGAACCGTTACGCTGATAATCAATTACTTACATTAATGGTAAGTTCAAATGACAGGAGACTTTGGTTTCCAGATACCAAAAAATGCTATATAGAGACCTTTGGCCTTCTATATTTTTTAGGTCTCTTGACTATTTACACAAGATCTCTTGGTCTCCAGACATCATTTTTTGGTATTTAAAAAACAAGTCTCCTGTCGTGTAAACTTACCATACTGCACACTGGTTGTCTGGATATCTTCACTCTCAGTTGACTCTTACTGAAACCTGTAAACCGATTTCCATAAAACTAAAACCGATTTCCATAAAACTAAAACCGATTTCAGAAATCACTTCACCATTTTTCGAATTAATTTTTTATGGAATATGTTTCAACAACTTCGAAAAAAAAGGAGGAGAGAATACTAATAAAATTTTATAAAATTTTCCAGTTTTTTAGAAATAGCATCACAATGTAAAGCTGTCATTTGTTGTCGTGTAACACCATTACAAAAAGCCTTAGTTGTTGAATTAATAAAACGTGCCAAGAATGCAGTTACACTTTCAATTGGTGATGGTGCAAATGATGTATCAATGATAAAAGGTATGAAAATCGTATTATATTTGAAAGAAAAGATTAAAAAAAAGTCTCCACAATTCTACACTAATTTTTTTTTTAATTTTTAAATTTAATTACAGCTGCACATATCGGTGTTGGAATATCTGGTCAAGAGGGTATGCAAGCAGTACTTGCTAGTGATTATTCAATAGCCCAATTTAAATATTTAGAACGTTTATTATTAGTACATGGCCGTTGGTCATATTATCGTATGTGCAAATTTTTACGATATTTCTTTTATAAAAATTTTGCCTTTACATTATGTCATTTTTGGTTTGCATTCTTTTGTGGTTTCAGTGCACAGGTAATTTTGAAAAAAAAAAAAATTTGTATTTTGATGAAGAAATGAAGTTCCAATAATTTCTATTTTTTTGTTTGTTTCTTGTATCTTTCAGACTGTATTCGATCCAATGTATATATCTGTTTATAATTTATTTTATACATCATTACCGGTATTAGCTTTAGGTATATTTGAACAGGATGTATCAGATAAACATAGTATAGAATATCCAAAATTATATACACCTGGTTTAACAAATGCATTATTTAATACAACTGAATTTGTAAGAAGTGTACTTCATGGAGTATTTAGTTCATTGGTGCTTTTTTTAATACCGTATGGTAAGTTAAATTTTTAAAATGAGTCACTGTTTTTTTAGGATTAAATTTTAAAATCATTTTTTACTGTTTTCCCTTAAAGGTACTTACAAAGATGGAGTTTCACCAGATGGTTACATTTTAAGTGATCACATGACTTTAGGATCGGTAGTGGCAACAATACTTATCCTGGACAACACTGCCCAAGTATGTGATGTTTTCTAGTTATTATTTTTTTTTTTGGGTCGTTTTGTAACTGAAACGCTTTTTCTAAAATTTTGTTTTTTTTTTTTTTGCTTTTCATTTTTAGATTGCACTTGATACGTCTTATTGGACAATATTCAATCATATTATGATATGGGGAAGTTTATTATGTTATTTTATCCTTGATTATTTTTATAATTATGTAATTGGTGGACCATATGTGGGATCATTAACACAAGCAATGAAAGAGGCAACATTTTGGATTACAACTGTTATAACACTGGTAATACTTTCAGTTCCTATATTAGCTTCAAGATTCTATTTTGTTGATGTTTCTCCAAGTTTATCTGATAAGGTAAATGCATGATTTATCCCATTCATTTAATTCTCTTTTATAAATTCATTTAATTAAATTTTCTGTTGTTTTTTTTTTCCCCAACCAAAGATCCGTCTTAAACAACGAGCAGCACAGTTACGTTCAAGACATAGCACCGATGTATTACGAACACCTTCAGCAAGACGAGCACGACGTTCATTACGTTCTGGTTATGCGTTTGCTCATCAAGTACGTAAAATCGTAGTTTTTTTTTTTTTGAATATAAAATCCATTCTAAATTTTTTTTGTTTTAAAATCCTTTTTTTTTTTTAGGAAGGATTTGGCCGTCTTATTACATCTGGTAAAATTATGCGTAAGCTACCTCAGGAATTTGCATTTCCACTTGGTTTAGGCAGTAAAAAATTACAACATTCAACATCAACAACAGATAAAAATTCAACAATTGATACACAACATCATGATAAAAATTATCATTTAAACCGTAATAATTCAAATTCCGTTATACCAAATACAGTTGTTGTGCCTGGAAAAAATAAAAATTCCGATAATGTTGGAAGTGGTGGTGGTGGTGGTGGTGGTGTTAGTGACGATGATAATGTTGTTATTGTTGATGGTGATATAAGTCCAAGAGCGCCTTGTCAAGATTTGGATACAATTAATTTGTAAAATTTGTTAAAAAAAAAAAAAAAACTAGAAAATAAAAAAAAAACTAACCAAACTGAGAAAAAGTGCAAGAAAATAAATTTTTTTTTTTTAATTTAAAAAAAAAAAACGTAAAAAATAGATAAAACTTTTTTTAAAAAAGGAAATTTAAGCGATAAAAACTTTTTGTTTTGTTTTGTTTTTTTCAAAAAAAAACTTAAAAATTTTAATTTAAAATTACAAAAAAAAAGATTGAAAAAGATTAAAGAGCAAAAGGAATATTTATTAAATAAGAAGAAGCTAAACTATTACACTTTAAAGTTAAAAAATAAAAAAAAAATAAAAAATAAATATTTAAAATAGTTTAAAAAAAAAACAAAAGAAACGTTATATTTTTTTGCAGCAACAAAGAATGTGATTTAATTTTAGTTCTTTATTAATTTTATTTTATTTTATTTTTTGTTTGTTTTATTATCGATTTTTTTTTTTTTATGTAGAACATTTTTTCCTATTTTATGGAAAATTAAAAAAAAAAAAAAAACAAAATAATGAGAAACTGTAAAAATCGTATTACTTAAATAGAAAAACTAAATAAAAAACAAAAAAAAAAACAAAAAGAAAATCATTAGAAAATAGAATTTAAAAACTAAAAAAAAAACAAAACAAAAATAAAATTTATTATTATTGTAGAAAATAGAGAACAAACAAAAAAACTATGTATTTTTTGTGTCACAATCAAAAAAAAAAACAAGCAAAAACAAAGAATATGATTTTTAAGTATAAAAACAAAAACAACAACAAAAAACATTTAGTTAAGTGAATTTCAGCCTTTTTTGTTTTTTTAATTTAATTTAATTTTTTTTTTTTTTTTTTGTTATTTAATGTGAGAAAAAAAGAAAGAAAGAAAGAAATAAAAGAAAAAGAAATTGTTTTATTATTTTATTATTTTTTTTTTTAATTTAATTTAATTTTATTTTTTTATTATTATTATTAAAATAACTGTTTTTAAAACAAAGAAATTTTATGAATTTTTATTTTTTTTATTTTATTATTCTGAAGAAATGTTGTATGTTTTTTTCTCAAAAAAAAATTTTTTTTAAGGATAATATTGTGCTAAGATGTGATGCTACACTGATGGTTGCATCCATGATGCTAAATTTGTGATTGAAAAAAGAAGAGTTTTTACATCATTAACTGTAATTTGTATTGTTCTATTTTGCTATAGAGCGCATAGGTAACCTCTAAACGTACGTTTTATGAGTCAAAAATGCACGTTAAGACTCAAAAGAAGTGACATCAAAAACATGTTGATGACAAAATAGTCCTTTTCTTACATTTCTTCAGCCAATCACAAATTTGAGGCACATCTGAACACAATACATCGGTGTTTTCGAAAATGCAGTGATGCTGCTGTGATACATAATTCAGCGTGTAAAGATTTTAAGCTCAATTGTGTATCACGGCAGTATCACTTTATTTTCGAAAACACCGCATCTTTTAAACACAAATTTTAAAAAAAATTAAAACGATTCACAATTTAAAGAAAATTAAAATTTAAAAAAAAAAAACGAGAAAAGATGCAAAATGTACCTAAATCGTTCTCTCTGTTTAAAAAAAAATATTTTAATTGCTTTTTTTAAAGTCGAAATATGTCAGAGGGATGATAAAATTGCAAAGTAAACTACTTAAGAAATAATTGAAGAAAAAACTATTAATTATAAGAAATTCAAAGGAGAATTCCTTGAGGAAGAAAAGTTATTTTTCAAAAAAAGAAAATTAAACTGTAAAAGAGAAAAATTATTTATTCATTATTTTTTTCTTTTTTGAATCTTTCAAATTGATGATCTTAATTTTGAATTGAATGAAAAAGTAGTCCATTCTTTTTGTTTCGGAAGGAATTTATTAAAGGACGTTTCATATTTCGATTATGAGTGAATTTAATAAAGTCAGTCACAATTCATCTACCGAATTTTTAAACAAAATTTAAAGGAAGAAAAATTTTCCAAATCAAATTTTAGCTCAAAGCTACTAAAATTATAAGAAAAGTCCATGTTAATTTGTGTTACCATGGATTTACAACCCATTAAAAGCCTTATTCTTGGATTAATTCGTAAATTCGACAGTAAGATACTTTTTTGAATGTAAAATTAAAAGATGGAACGCGATTTATCAAGTTTTTTTTTTAAATTATAAAAATTTGTTCAAGTGTAATATTGGAACTGACCGTTATTGAAACCTAGGAGGTGGCAACTGGCAGTACCGAATTTGATTCGACTTTAGAGTTTCGGCAGTACATAACTGATGTGTTAAAATTCGAACATCTAGAAAATTCAAGTTAAAATTCCAATCCTTATAATTCCAGTTTCCATTGAATATATTGGAATAATTTGGTTATTTAGTTCAAATTTTCCATAAATTGAGATCATCAATTAAAAAAAGATGAATTTTTCCTTTAAGTTTTGTTTTTAATTTATTTATGATATTTTCTGATTAATTTATTTTCTTATTTATTTTTTAAATATTGACCGTTTTAATTGTTTTGTTGGATTTTATTTTATTTTATGAAAAATTTAAATTAAATTGAAAAAAAAAAGTATTATTTTTTCGTGTTATTTTGAATTTTTAAATTAAAATTAAATAAATAAAAAAAAAATTAAGAAAAAAAAATCCAATTAATTGGATAAAAAAATAAAAATTAACAAAAATAAGCACCCTATGATTAAGCTATTTTCTAATATATATATTTTTTTTCTATTCTATTATTTGTGAAAAAAATTAGCTTTAATATGAAATTATTTCACATTATCACACTTTCTTCACTTACAATTTTTAAATATACTTTTTTTTTAGCGTTTAATTATCAAAAAAAAAAAAACATGAATTTTTTCAAAGAATTTAAAGAAAAGCGATTTAGAAAAAGTAAAAATCTATTATTTTTTTAAAATTCGTGTGTACAATTTCAACCTAAGTCCTATGAATCGATTGACTCAGTTTCCTAAAGGAACTTCATTTTACAAAAGACTCACGACAAACGGTAATTCTTGGCATCCTATCACAATTTTCTTCATTAAATTTAATTTAAAAAAAACTTTAACCAACTGAGTTTTGAATTGTGCTTAGGAATTTAAGTCCATGATTATCCTTTCGATTCAAAATAAAGTCTAGAGAAAAATTTGAAGACGAGTCGACTGAATATAATTATGACTGTCATATGGCTAAAAATTGAAACGGTACATTTTTTATTACAATTTTTGCCGTCATATTCACCAATCAGTCTCATGGCTTACAACAGCGGAACAGCTACAAGTAAATTTTTAATTAATTCAAATTATTACGACAGAGAGGTCAGATACAAGTTCGACTTTATTCAAATCAAACCTCAACCTCAATCTCAACTTCAAACTTCAATCTTCAATCTTATTGCGACGTATCGTATGGACCGTTGTGAGTTATGAAATTAATTACGGTGGCTTATCTTTTTTTTTTTTGTTTTTAAATGAAAGTGGTTTATTTTTCGAAAATGGCCGGCCTATAATACGTGTTATGAAAATTTAAAAAAAAATCAAATTTAAAAAGGAAAGTACATGCTTAACATTTTATTTTCTTGTTAATTTTCAAAAATTCGAAATTTGGTATTTTGAACTGTTAAGTAATTTCGAAATTCGAATTTTATTTATTTGTTCTCTCTTTTTTGTTGTAATTTTTTTTCAAAATATGTACTTCGAATACGTGCCTATAAAAAGCAATAAATAGTTCGTTATTAAAATAATATTTAAATATTTAGATTTTTTGCTTTGTAAATGAATAATTTAGCTATACATTGATTTCCGTTATTTCGAAAGTATGTGGAGAAATATTTCAATTTTGGATTGAAAATGAATTTTTCCTGAAATTATTTTCAATGGAAATTTCGAGATAGTTATTAAGCTATTTGCAGACTAAGCAAATTAAAGTGAACGAACGACATGAGCAAACAAATGTGTGATTTTAAGAAGATTTGTGCCTTAATGGCATGTTTTGCTTTAATTATTTTATTCACATGGATCAAATAGCGAAAATTCGAAAATTGATCATGATAGCTACCATAATAGGAAAAAGTAAATCTACCATATTTCATTATTCACCAATTACAAAACTAACCAGTTACCATATTGGAATATTTACCTTTCCGGTATAGGTTATGTTACCACATTGATCAAATTTTTTCAATGGTTGCTTTGTTTACTTACCACATTGGTTATAGCTTACCATATGGTAGCAGCATCAAAGTGATGCTTACCCATGGTGAATTTTCGAATTTCTCCATACATTCGATTGTCTGCTTTTGTTCGCTTGGTCTGCTATTAACCTTACAAAGCTTTAAAAAAAAATGCGAATGTAAATGCAAGAAAACAAAAGTGAATATAAATAAAAATGCCAATTATGCTATACCTGCTAAAAAAAATAATTAAAATGAAAAAAAAAATTAAGAAAATTTTTACAATGAAAAATTTAACAAAAAAAATAAAGAAAAAGAAAATTAAAATTAGATAAAGTTTGTTGTTTTTTTGTTTTCTATTTTTATCGTCTGTTGAAAAATGAAATATGTATGAAAAAAATTTAAAAAATAAAAAAAAAACAATTAAAACACAATAAAAAAAATTTATTATAATTAATTATTTTATAATTAAAAACAATTTTTGAAAATATATTTTTGTAACAAAAAAAAAGAAAAAAAAAATTAAAGAAAAAACAATTATGACGACGGCATGAAGTAAAAATAATGATTGTTATGGAAGTGGATGGCGGGCAAAAAAAAGCTTAAAGGGCTTAAAGGGAGATAAAAAGTTAAAACTCGAAAAGAAAATGAATGCCGTAAGAAAATATTCAAACAATGCAAAACTTGTTAAAAAAAACAAAAAGATTAATTAATAAAAAACAAAATAATTAGAAATACAGAAAAAAAAAAAATAGAAAAAATTGAAAATAATTTTTAATTTTAAGGAAAAAAAAAACACAACAAAAATAAATTAAAAACAAAATAAAGGAAAATAGAAAAAAAGTAAAAAAAAATTCATTTAAAATTAAATTTAAAAAATTTTGTTAAAAAGAAAAACTGAAATTCTAGAAAAAAGAGAAAAGAAAAAAAAATTTTATAAAGTTTTTGCATTCTATTTTAAAGTTTATTTTAATCTCTTCACTTTATCCTCATTCCTTTTCCTTTTTTTTCATTTTCGTATTCAAGGTGTGTTAAAAATTTGGGCTGGCAAATAAAAATCTTCACAAAATCTGTTGAACAAGGTTGATCAAGGTAAACGGATTTCTTTAGACTACTGGAAGATATAAATTGAACTGGATGTGGAATGTGCGGGCCTAAAATTAGTTTTTTTTTGAGAATTTCAAAATTTTTTCAACAGATTCCACTCATTTCTTTTTTTCAAGATTTCATCTTTGATTCCAAATTTCTCGTTTAATTCAGTCGAATCAAAAATATCTTTAGTAATAAGTATTAAAAATTCGAAATGATACCGGATTAATATCAGGACATACATTTGAAAGGTAGTACTTCAGGTGCTTCTTTAGCAACCCACCTGTTCAAGATCAGCCGTACTTCCAAAATGTTTTCACTTAGAAATGTCTCACAGTTTTAATTGTTTGAACATACTATAGATACCTCTTATCCATTGTTCTATTCATCTTTTTTCTTTTACATAGAAGAAAACTTGGCATGGTAGAGAAAAATTAATAGGAAGAGTTAAATTTGTTTCAATTTGAGGAATTAGAGGCAGGTTGTTTTTTGTTTTTTTTTGGTCCAAAGTTTTTGGGAAAAGTTGACTTAAATAAATTCAGCACGTAAATTGTACAAAAATCAATGAAAATTGAAACTTTATTATTATTCTAAATTTTTTTTTTTTTTATAAAACGTAAACAAAATAAATTATGCAATCTTAAAAATAAAAAAGTGAATTTTTCTTCTTTTTTAAAATTGTAATTTTTTAGCTAAAGATACACTACTAGCACCACTACCTTCCATTGCATCAACTAATTTACGTTTTAAACTTGGTTTCTCTTCAGCAATTTTATCTTTTAATGATGTTGGCATTGGTAATTTATTACCAATTGTTGGTGCTGGTTTATTTGAAAAATATGACATTTTTAATGCTTCCGTTGCTGTACAACGATTTAATGGGCATAAATTTAACATTTTTTTAGCAACTTGTATTAAATCATCTGGTGCTGCTGTAAATATATGTTCTAATGGTGTACCAGGAAATATTGTAAAATTCATATAATCTGGTAATAATTTTAAACCAGGCCATGTTTCTTCAGTTGGTGTACCTAATGCTTGAAATATTTTTGTTAATTGATCTAAATCACTATCACCTGGTAAAAATGGTACACGTAATAATAATTCAGCTAATATACAACCAACAGCCCATATATCGACACCAGTACCATAATAACGTGCACCAAATAATAATTCTGGTGCACGATACCATCTAGTTACAACTTGATGTGTATTTATACGTGATGGTTCACCATAAAATTTAGCTAAACCAAAATCACCAATTTTTAAAATTCCAACACTATTAACAAGTAAATTATTTGGTTTTAAATCTCTATGAAGTATCCAATTTGTATGTAAATATTCAAGACCTAAAAATTTAAACAAAAATTTATTTAGAAAGGGGTGCTCTTTCATTTCATGAATTTTTTTTTTACCTTTTAAAGTCATTATCATGTAAGCTTTTATATTTGCTGGACTTAAAACAATTTTTGAATCTTTTATAATTATTTCTAAATCGGTATCCATGTAATCAAAAACCAATGACACGTTCGATTTATGACCAAAAACATCAAGTAAACCAATGACATTTTCATGTTGTAATTCATGCAATAATTTTATTTCACGTAATGCAGTTCGATTGATACCATCTTGTGCTTCTTTACGACTACCAATTTTTATTTTTTTAACAGCAACTATTTGATTTGTAAGATTATCTCGAGCCTTGTACACAGTGGCAAACTATTCAAGCAAAAAAAAAAAAAACATTTCGGGAAATATTTAATCAAGTAAAAATTAATATTGAATTTCAAAGTATTTTTACCTGTCCTTCACCTAAAAAATCTATTTTTTCATATCGATTTAATTTTGTATCCATATTACTCATTTGATTCTAGAATATTTTTCAAATTTTGTATAACGATCACCTGTACGTTCACTCCACGAGCACGTTTTGTTGTTTTTGTTTTATTTACTAACAACAATATGAAAAATGTCAATTTGACATTTCTGACTTCAAGGGTTGTCTAAATTATATTTAGAACATAGTGGATAATTCACATTGCATTGTTTAAGATGTTTTGAAAAAAGTGAAATATTGAAGATACACAGGGTGGTCAATATTCTGTGTGTTTTTGCTATATAGTTTTTTCTTACATAATAAGGTATTTTAGTAGATTGTAAATGTCATATTAACTGGAAAAATCCATGGTTTTTTCTAAACAACTGGGTGGAGAATTACAGAATTTTAATTTTGAACCTAAATAACTTTTGAGGTAACGGGATTATCATTATCATATTACTACTATAAGGCTGAAACTTATAATTTGCTACAGGGTAATGTGTGTGAAAAATATAGGGGTGTTTTATAAAAAAAAAGAGCCAATATTGAATTTAAAATTTACAAGTATGTTGAATATCCAATCCAATATCCAAGGGTTAACGGGGCACCATCATAAAAAAGTGGGAAAGACGGCCCTTTCTTAGTGCAATCAGGTATACAGAAAATTAGAAAGTAACAGAAAAAAGGACCATATTGGACTACAACAACATCAACAATATATTTTGTTTTTTATTACCTTTCATTCAACCCCCTTTCACTCCCTATATATTGCCTTTTATATGAACCAACGCTGTGCTCATAAATAATGTGCAGAAAAGGGAAATTTCATAAAAATTTTTGGTTTCAACTTTGAATTTCGAAAATTCTATTACTTCGTTCGATCTAATTCGAGAGTCTTAATAAAGTTTTGATTATTTTCAGTTTTAAGTACTAAAATTTGTCGGAAAAATACACTTCTTATTTGTAAATTAAAAAATACGATTTATATGTCCAATATCTCAACTTTTAGGATTATTTTGTTAACTTAAAGGTTCCAAATTTACAGGAAATTTTTACATTCTAATAACATTCTCCTACTTTGGAAAGTCAAATCGCCCAAATCATGTGAAGATTTCAGAAAGATTATGACATTTAAAATTTCGGAATGCCTTAAGCCTTCGTAAAATTTTTTTAATTGGCTGGTCTTTCTTACTCATTCAGGACTTTACAAGGTTTACAAGGATATGGAAATTGTTTAAAAATAAAATTACCATGATGTTTTTTTTTTTTTAGGAATATATTATATTTATGTACCCTAATACCATATAATTTGGTGTACTGCTACATAGGAATGATTTTTTTTTTCTATAATTGTTTTTTTAAATTAAACTTTCTTCTTTGACAATGTTGTTTTTTTTTTTTAATTAAGTATTTATTTATATTAATTTTATTTTATTTTATTTTTTCTTGTCTTTTGTCATAAATAATTCATCATAATAAATAAATAATAGTAGTATAATTTCATATTTAATAATCATTATACATTTAAAAATTATGAATTTAATTAAAAATTAATTAATTAAAATTAATAAATAATTTTTTTTTTAAATTAAATTTTTATTTTATTATTGCGTACAATATATAATTAATTATGTTTGTATACAATTTAGTATTAGTTTTTGTTGTTGTTTATGTGTATGTTTGAGTGTGTATTGTGTGTGTGTGTGTGTGGAAAAAAACATGCATATATCCTTTTTTTTGTTATTTTATTGAAAATTTTATATTTTAATTAATTTTTTTTTTCAGATTAAATTAAAATCCTGAAAATGTGAGGAAAAACCATTTTATAGAAAAGATAAAGAGATAAATAATTTAAAGAAGAAAAAAAAAAGGATATATGCACGATTAGAATAAAAATAGATACAAAATTTTTTTAAATTTTTTAAATTTAAAATTTTTTAAATTTTTTTAAATTTATTTTTTTTTTATAAATTAATTAATTAATTTTTTTTGTTTTGTTTAAATTTTTTCCTTTATTTACATGAAACCTACAAAACTATTCGTATTATCTTTTTTTTTTTTTGTTTTTCAATTTAAATTTTCGACATTTTTTTGTTTTGCTTATTATTATTATTTTTTTTTTTTTTGTCTAACATAAATTTACAATTAATTAATTAAATTAAATTTTATTTTTAATTAATTAATTTTTGTTTTGTTGTTGTTGTTTTTCTTTTATGTTATCCTATGGATAACATTTTACATAATATATAATATTCACATGGGATATACATTTTTATATGTATCCTTATATTTTTCTCTGATTAATTAATTAATTAATTATAATTAAACAATATAATGATGTACATAGTTTAAATTATGTATGTGTGTGTACAGTGTTGTGTGAACATGTATGTGTGTGTGTGTTTTTTTATTATATATAATACGATGTATAAACGATTATATATAATTTTTAATTAATTATTTATTATTCATTTTTTTTTTTTTTTGGTTGTTAACATAGAAATATAATTTTTAATTTAAAGTTGTTTTTTTTTTAAATTTTTTTAAATTTTATTGTTTGTTTTTTTTTATTTTAATTTTTTTTTTTTAGAATATCTCATAATTCTAAATTTATCATTATTTGCATTGATGGCATTGTACCTCTTCTAAAAAAAGAAAACAGTGTAAATTTAAACACTTTTTCTAAATTTATAAAAAATCTTGTTAAAAACGAAAAAACAAAAAAAAAAAAACATTGATATTTTTTTATTTTTTTTTCAGTGGACAATTTGAAACTGTGAACAAGATTTTCGACTTTTGATATTAATTTCTGAATTATAATTTAATTTACGAGTTCTAACGACAACATAAGGTCAAAGGTCAACAGGCTGAGAAAATTACAAAAAGCCACTCAATTAAAAAAAGTCGGGCTTGTTCGAAAAAATTATCAATGATCACAGTTTCTCGAACAAAAACAAAAAAAAAAATTAATAAGTAAATTATAGTCTTTTCAAACCACACCACAATCCATTTACTTTTCGATCTCATACTTTTTTCTCTCTTTCTTTCTCTCCATACAAGTAATCATTTCGAACTTATTTTTTACTTTAATCATCCAATAATCGCTCATATCCGTAGCGCACATTCAATCCATTTAAAATCATTACAAATCATTTATTTTTTCTGGCAGGTTTTTACAAATAATGAACATGAATAATTTCTTAATTAAACCCCAGACAAAACTTATTCGAAAAACATCATAAATAATATTGCACTTTCGAAATTATAAAAATAATTTAAAAAAAAAAAAAAACAACAAAAATAAAAAACAAACTCTTCGATTGCACATTTACAATAATTACGAAAATATTCGAAAATTTCTTATACAATATAACGAACATTTTATGTATGTAAAAAAAAGGATAATTGTTATTTCGACATTTAATTACATATAACTGGAATAATTATCCATCTAAAGAAGGATTAAACCTTAAAATCTTAATAGAAGTACAAATTTTCGAATAAAAAAAAACCCATTTTCGAAAATTCGAAAATGAAAAAAATTTTTTTTAAAAATTTTTATTGTTGGCTAAAGCTTTTTTTTTTTAAATAAAATATATTACAATTAAAAGGACGCAAAATTTATCAATAAAAATAAACGAGTATCCAAGAGTATCTGAGACAAAAAAAAAAACAAATAAGTAACATTTATCCTTTTTCATAAATTCAAAAAAAAAAAAAATAATAATAATGTTCGTTAATTTGACTTTTTTTTCTTCTTCTTAAATCTAAATAATGAGATCTACGTATTGCTGATGTGTACATACATACATATTACATAATATGTAAAATTGTAACATGTTTTTTTTTTTTGTTAAATAGAATTTTTTTTACAGATTATGCTTAATTAGTTTTTTTTTTTTTTACAAAAAATATGTATTTTTTTTTATTATTATTTTAATTTTTCTGTTTTTCTTTTTTTTTTTTTTTGTATTTTTAATTATTGTTTACTGTTTATTTAAATTTTTGTTGTTGTTGTTGTTTTCATGTAAAAATATCAAAGAAAATACATATATAGATAATAAAGAAGTTAAAATATGTAATATGCACTTTCTATGTAATTTTTTTATTTTTTTATTTCTTTGTATAAAGCGACAGAGATTAAGTAAATGTTAATTTTTCTTTATATTTTTTTTTTTTGTTTTTGTATTCTATTTCTAATTTCTAAAATTTATCCTGTATGCTACAAATTTCTAAAATATAATTACACTTTTTGTTTTTTGTTTTTGTTTTTTTTTTTTTCAAATTTTATTTTTATTTATTTTTTTTATTTTTTTTCCTTATAATTTTAAGAGTATCTTAAACTGTGGGGAAAAAAAAATGTTTAACATTTTATTATGTTTTTTTGTTGTTGTTTATTTTATGTTTGTTTTTTTTCCTATTGCACTTTATTTCTATTGCTATTATTTTGTGACAAAAAATATATAATCCTTTTTTTTTGTTTTTATTATTTACTATAACACTATAAAATTATTGAATAATTTAAAGAAATTTACAAACATTTAAATTTGATGATTATGAGTTTTGTTTTTTTTTTTTTTTCTCTTTTCTGAAAACAGGTGTGTTATCCTGTTTTTTTAATGATTTTTTTATTTCTCAATAAATTTTTTTTCTGATAATGAATTTCGAAGAATTAAATTTTCAAATGGAATTCGAAAACATTAAACGTTATGAGTATACTGCGAAAAATTTCACTGAGAGAATAAAGAAAGTAGAGAGTGGAAAATTGAATAAAAACGGAACATGACATGAAAATAAAATTAATCTCATCCTTTATATTTTTGTTTGCACTGTAAGAAAACTGTACAGTATTTTCTACGAATATCCCTCTGCATATCAAAAGAAATTCTGCAGAGCGTATCTTGAGAATTTTTCACAACTTTGACATATTTTCCTTTGAACTTCTTCCGTATAAAATTCAAAGGATATTTATATTCTCTGTGGACTTTCGGTTTCTTCTCCTAAAAATTTATTGCTAAGAGCAACGGATCACTTTTTTATGATTGATTAAATCTTTCTCAAGTTTCAATTATGATTTACTTATATTTCGAAATTGAATGATTTACCGTTATCTTTATTCATAAAAAAAAAAAAAGATGACAACATACAAACGTAAATTAAATTCCTGTCCTGTTCCAATTCAATTTATTTCCAGATTTTATTTTAAAATTAAAATAATTTTTTTATTATTCAATTTTCGAAAATTAATTCTGTCAAAATTCAAAATCAGAAAAAAAATTGATTTTTCTATGAAAAATTTTCAAAATTTTTTACTAAATTTTTTGAAAATACACGACAATCATTTTTTTTTTCTATTTTTTTTATTTCATTTCTGTGGCAGTTTTCTAGATTATCTATTATCTAATTTTTTTAAATCATTTTTTAATTATGTATTTTCTTTTAATTTTTATTTTTTTGTTGTTGTAATAAATAAGTAATTTTATTATTTTTGTAATTTTAAATTATTCATCATTTATTTCTATATCTACATTTTCACATATATACTTATTTTTTTTTTTTAATGGTAAAATATCTCTTTGAGAGCTTTAAAAGCATTTTATCATAATTTTGTTTTTTCATTATTTTTTTTTTCTTTTTAAATATATATTTTTTTTTAATTAGTATTTTTATTTATTTACTTGTTTTTTTATTTAATTTATTATTTAAAGTATTTGTATATTTTTTTTTATTTTCATGGAAGAGTATTGTCAAAATGAGTTTTAATTACAAAATAACATGAATTTTTTTTTTTTTTTTTTTCAAGGACGTAAAAAAGAACGTATGTAATTCAAGAAAAGGATTTTTGAAAAAAAAAACAAATAAAAAGGACTTTTTAAAGAATTACTTGTACAGTTAAAATTAATGACAAAAAACTAAAAAAAAAAAAAGATAAATAAATAAAAATTCGAAAAACATTTTTTCTCAATACGAAAAAAAAAAAAAGAAAGAAATATTTAAAATCCTTCTAGAAATTGTTCATTTGTCCTGTAGAATTTTTTAAAAATTTTCCATTCAAACTCAAGCGAAAAAAAAAAAGTAAAAAATTAATAAAAAAAAAAAAAATGAAATTGAATAAAAAGTAGATAATTTGTAAGGAAACCGTTAAATTTCGATAAATAAGTATCACCTATGCCTGCTACAAAAATTATCGTCATATGAATTGTCATTCGTTGAACAGAGTTCTCTGGACGACCAAAACGACTAAGTATTAGCCAAAACTATTCAGGTTCGGAAATGATCTATGTTAAGCACAGAACACATCCGATTTTTCATCTGGAGCGACATTAGAACCGAAAAGAGATAGTTTTGATGTGTGCAAAGTTTAGTTTTTGACTTAATTTTTGATGAGAGAACCTACGGCAATAGTGCAATTTAACAATTCTCAAGAGAACGACAATTAATGCCCTAATTAATTAAAATAATTGCTAAAGTTTGTTCACAAACAAAATACTTAAAAAACAAATAAAAATCTTACGTAGAACAAATCAAACCGAAACTTCTTGAATTTGAATGAAAATTTTTCAAAAACTTCTCTTTTAATTGAAGAAAAATCTAAATCATCTAATTAATATATTTTTTATTTTTTCATTTTCTACACAACAACTAAATCAATAAAATTGTTGCTTAGATGTAATTTATTTTTTTTTTTATCTACAAGAAGAATGATGTGTGTGTGTTTTTTTTGTTTTTGTATATATCTTGTTTTTTTTTCTACATGTGTGGGAGGTATCTTTAATATGTGACTACTTCCACATATTCCTACAAAAAAAAAAAATCTTATCACTAAAATGATATTTTTTTTTTTTTGTTTTCTCTCTCTAAAATTTCATTTCTATTTCAATATAATATCTTTTTGTATTTTCTTCTTCTTCTTCCTTTTTTTTTTTTTTGATATTTCATTTATTTTGTTTTTCTTTTTTTGGCAAAATCATTGCAAACATTTTTTGTAATATCTTTTAAATTAATTTTTATAGTAATTGAGCAATAACCGGATCTAATAGGCACATATGCTCAGCTCCACGTACTGGTAAACGATTTAAACAAAAATGTTTTATCATTTCTGGTATGGATTCAAATGGCCGGCTAAATTGTCCCAATATATATTGTCCTGAGTCATTTCTTTGTATTCTCATATGCATAAAACCTTTAGCGCTTCTAAAAAACAAAAAAACCAAAAAAAAAAAACAAAAATTGAAAAAATTTTTATAAATTTAATTTTTAAAACAAAAGATATAAAAAAACACACTCAAATACTAACTTTAAAGATAATGAATAATCCTGTTTCGTTGATTCACAATTTCTAACCAAAAAGCTACCTTCAGTTAAAGGACGTAATGTACTTTCAGCTTCTATTCGTGTTATTGCACCATGATACCACCTACAACAACAAGAACAACAATAAAATTTTCAATTTCAATTTTTATTCTTCTTGTTGTTGGAAAAAAATGCTTGTGAAATATTTTCAACTTACCCTTGCCTCTCTAATGGAACAGTAACATCAATTAAATCAACGGCCGATGAACCGAATCCACTAGCAACTAAATTCAAATTTAAACCTTTCGATGATGCACCTTTCAAATCTAAACTACCAAATTTAGCAGCTGGTTTTGCTTCATTTAAATTTAATGTTAAATTTTGACGATATAAACCAGGTTCACCTGTAAAATGAGAAATTTCGAAAAAAATTTATTAAGATGTAGAAAAAATGAAACAATGGACATGAGTCTTGGATAATTCGAAAATGGGAGGAGGAAATTTAATGAAAAAGTCTTAGATAAGCAGAACATAGCTGCCAGATTTCTAGAAGAATAACTGATCTTTTTAAGGAATACTCAAAAAAAAAAAAAAACGAAGTGCCAGATAAAATGAAAAAGATGCTAAAGACATTAGAGTCTACCCTAACCTTCATTTGAGTCTTAAGTTCTTAAATCTACCATTTTGGCTTCACCTTAAAAATTTGCTTTTATCCTTTCGATTTTAAACTATCATTTTTCAATAAACCCTTCTCATCACTACAAATCTCTTCCACTACTCAAACATCCTGGTACAGAATGAAATGAGTGTATTATTTCCCAAGTTAATAATTCTGCATACAACATCATGATGAGTGTACTGTTTCATTCATTAATCAGATTCTTGACTAATTAATTAGCTCGAAATACAAAAACAACAAAAACAACAAAATCAATGAACAAAACTCATACATTGTCCTGTGGTTTTTTCATCATCATCACACGTAAAACACATGAATTATTCATTTGAATATTTAAGCTTTGTGGTATACAGTACATAACATGATCAGAAAAACATCACGTTCAATTTCTCATATTAAAAATTTAAAATCCTGTTAATTCATGTACAATAACACACAGGTAAAAAGGACATTAAAATCCTTCAATCCTAAAAATCCCTTTAAAAATTATTTCAATTTCAAATGTTACATTAAATTTTATCCTTTTTCTTTTCATTGTTTTAGAATATTTTTGTTTTCCACAAAAAAAAAAAAAAACATAAAAGGGAAAGAAGAAAGGATAATGATGACCGGATATCTTTTTCTATGATTTCTGATTCCAAAAAAAAAAAAATAATAGACATAAGCGAAATTTCAGATTTGATAGGCGAAATGGATAGAATATTAAAATCATTAAATATCATTACATTCATGTACAATCAGGACACAATATCTCCCATGTGTAAAATTCATGAGAACATACATATAATAGGACATAACATACAACAGGACATTTAATTTTGATTACACTCTATATAAACTAAAATACAATCATGTTGAATTTGATGACTATAATGATTATGATGCCTTTTTAAATGTATAATGTGGCAGTTTTCCCTATCAAAATCTTTGTATTTCATGTTATCTTTCCATTATGTGCTGTTGGGGATATTTTTACTTCTTCTTCTTCTTGTTTTTTTGCTTCTATGTATCCTTTTTTTTATATAGTTTTTTTTGGTCCATTCAAATAATAATGTCCATTTGATTGCATATGCGTGCCTACATAAAGATTTTGTTATATACACGTATTTATTATCCTCGGAAAATTGCATGATGAAAATAGAAAATATACAAGAAAAAAGATGACAATTTAATGTGGTCAACTATAGTCTAGTATACAGTTACATTTTGGGTGAAGAGGGGGCTGGTTAATACTAATGACAGATATGAACAGAAAATGCAGTCAAATCAATTCATTATTGTGGTTCACAAAAGAGGGAAGACGATATAGTGGAAGCTATAGAAACTTGAATTTTTGCTAAATTAAAAAAAAAAATTCCCTTTTCGCTGTATCCTTTTTATAAATGAGGCAAAAAAATCTCATCTCTGTTGGTAACATGTGTTTGCTATATGTGCAATTAAATGAATTTTCATGTTCAGTGCACAAATTTATTTTTGTTGTCTTGACTTTTTACATACGCACAGATGATGCCATTGTGTGTTGCTCCTGGTATGTACGCAGAATAGAAAGTATCTACTTTTACTATTTATTTTTTTTCTGTTTTTTTGGTTTATATTTTTTTTTTTGGACCGAGTTTTATGCTTGTCATCAAATATTGTGTTACGTACGTACGATTGATTTATGATGTTTTTTTAAAAAAATATTTTTGTTGTTTTGTGAAAGGAATTCGAATGAATTTTAGAGAAAAAAACAAAAAAAAAATTAAATAAACTCACCCACTACGCCTGGTTTATTTTCATCACGGACCGAATGACTAGAAGATGCTTGTGATATTCCACTAGATTCGGCACTATGAATTAATAATGTTGTTTGTGGTTGACGTAAACGTCTTCTAAGTTTTGGCATATCAAATGGAAGATCACCTAAATCAACAGAAGTTGCACTTCCTGATGTACAAACATCCTGTTTAACGGTAAAAATAATTTAAAATTTTAGTGAGAAATTTCTAAAAAAAAAAAGTTTCAAATGTTTGGGGTTACCTGTTGTAAAAGAACTTTTCTTCGTCTTAATTTTGGCATATCAAAAGGTAAATCTCTAAGATCCTGAGGCAATCCTGATGTGCTTATAACATTACAATCAATATTCTCTGGTGGAAAACTAAGTTTCGGTAGTGTAAATTTATGAAATGCACTCTGATGTGATTTACCATCTTCACCACGTGAATGCAATGAAATTCCACTATCTGAGCCTAACATTTCATCTGTTAAATGTAAAAGTATTTTATTTGGAAGAGTTCGTCGTTTCTGTTGTTTCTGTTGAGAAGCATCCATGGTCGTTGTTACTGATGCTGTGGTTTGTTCCTCTGATGGATGATTTGTTCCTGTTCCTGATTGTATTTTATGAATTGTATCATCAGGTGATACTTTCTGTGAGTTATTGTTACGATTATTCACTTCTGAAGTTTCAGATGCCGGTTCCTGAGATGATTTATCCGATATTGGACTTAAAATATGTAATTTTGCATGAAGTGCAACTGGTGCACGTATAGGGAATGCCATACTATGACCAGAATCAGAACTATGTGAACTTAATGAAGTTGAATGTCGAGATTCGGAACTAGTTGTACTTCGGTTGCCTTCACTTGTACTAGATCGAAGCGATTCCATACTACCACCACTACTTGATGTTGCCATACTTTCTGTAGAAGAGTAATTATGACCGCTACGTCCATGATGATGACTTTTTCTTAATTCTAAAACACGACCAGATTCCAAAACAACAGAACGTGGCCTATCACGACGATGAGAACTTCTTGGAGGAGGATTATATGAGGTATCTAGAGTACTGCCATCACTACCGGTTGGCACTTCATGCTGTTGATGTCTAATCGATGATTGTATTGGAAGACGTAAATCTTTAAGCCGCGGATGAGCTGGATTCGATGATGGTAGATTTGGTGCACTCTTAATACTATTCATAAAGAAACGATCATGTTTACCAGGGAATTTAACTGGTAATGGGGCCGTAGACGGTGGTGATGGAGTATAACCGCGTGTTGGAAGCTGTGATGTTGTATTTGCATTGTTAATATTATCCAAATTATTTTCTAAATGAACACTTTCTAATTCTTGTGACAGTGTTGATACACTTCCATCTTGTATTGCTTGATTTTTAGAATTTTTTAAACGTTTCACTTCAATTCGATTCCCAGATTTACTACTAGATCTGTTCCTTTCGTTGCCATGTGATTGTTGCTGTTGTTGTTGTTGTTGTTGTTGCTGATTATTTACATTATTTCCATTATTTGTAATTTGTAATAAAACGGAATGATTTGTTATACGATCAACATCATCTAAATCATCATCCGATGGTGCAACTTTACAATCGAATGCCGTCTCATAAATTTGCCTTCTACGACTACCACTTGACATATCGTCGTCTTGTAAGTCAATTGTTGTATTATTTGATTTATCACTTCCTAAATTCGTTGTTGTTGCTATTGAACAATCAGCACATTCATGTGCACCTTGTTGGTGCACATAAAAAATGCTACGTGGTCTAAAGAATTCATCTATATCATCTCCAACAGCTGGAGCAGCACAAGCACATACTGCTGGACCTAATATTCTATGCGGAGGCATTGAAGTATTATTTTGCTGATGTGAATCAATATTGTTGCCAATTCCACAACTGCCAATAAAACCAATTCCAACAGGTTCTAGACCTGTTACACCACTAACACGTACACCAATTGGTAGAGGATGTTGTTGATGTTGCTGCTGCTGTTGCTGTTGTTGTTGTTGATTTATGCCAATTTGTTGATGATAATGTATTCCAGCAATATTGCACGTTTGGCGCACTAGCGCCAGTGCTTTAGCATGCCATTCACGACGTTTCTGACATTCACTACAATCTGAATCATCAGATGTTGTTGTTGATGGTGAATTACAACGGATTATACGTACTCCATCTTCGGTAATTGAATAACGTTTAGGTTGTAAATGTTGCTGTTGTTGTTGATGTTGTAGTTCACGTTCAATTTCTGGTACATCTAAACTAACGCTTTTTTTATATTGCGGTGGTGGTATACCAGATAATGATGATGATGTTGTAAATAATTGTGGTGGTTCTGAAGCAGTTGATTGACGTAAACGTGATTTTTTATCTTTATTATGTTGTTGATGTTTTTGATGTTGTTGTTCAGGATCTTTAGGTTTTAATAAATCTGAATAATAATATGGAGACGGATTTCTTTTACATGTATCTGGTGGTCCAGTTGTTAATTTCTTTGGACTTTTATGAGATTGTAATGGTCTTATTAAATCTTCAGAAATACTATCTGGTGAATTTAATTCTGGTACTTTTATTGATTGATTGTCTTCATCAGCTGATGATTTTGGTGCAGAAGAATCTGAAAATACGAAAAAAAAAAACGATTTAATAAAAGTTTTTTGAAAGATTGGAATTTAATTTTTTAAACCAAAGAACAATACAATAAATCAAACCATCAAAACAAGAAGATTGAAAAATGAACAAAAATAAGGAGAATTTCTGTTTTGATGGTTCGTCAGTTTATAATGACCGGAAATCCTGAACTTATGCGGCAATTTTACTTTTATTTTACTTTTATTTTTTGGTTTTTTATTATTCTCACACATACCTAAATGTGTTATGGAAAAAAAAAAAAGAAAGGGAAAATCTCATAAGTTGAAAGTCAATAAACTTTCTTAAGGATATCACACTCACACTCTCATAAAAATCTTATATGATTGTGTCATTACCACAAAATGAAAATCCTTAAAAAGATTTTGTTTTTATTTTTCTAAATATCCCTATCTTTTTTTTTTTTTTGATTTTTTTTTTTTTTTTATTTTTCATATTCGAATTGAGTAAAATGGTTTTATGACAGACAAAATCAAAAGTTTTATCATCACACACATATTCTCATCATCGTTGTCATTATCATCAAAAATATATCTTTAAAAAGAAAAACGAAAGAAAAAAATAATAATAAGAGAAAATCCTTATACATACGTAAAAATGTGTGTGTTTTCTTGAATGTATCTAATATTGTATGTATGATATGACATGGAAAACTTTCATAAAAGGCCATTAGACATAAAACTGAATATGAGAAAGAAAACATGTAAAAGGAAGAAAAATTCCGAATACAGTTTTTAGTTAGATTTTTTATTACCTAATTTTTTTTTTTTTTTTTTTCTTTTCGTCCTTATTTTGTATGCTTCAAGTTTTGATAATATTGCAGACAAAAATGAATATTCTTTTTATTATTATTACATTTTATATTATGAGATTTTGTTTTTTTTTTTTTGGGTGTGATATGAGATACAACACAGAAATTTATGAAATATAATGACGGTAAATGTGTGTATAATAAATATGGTACAGATCAATAGATAAAAATAAAAAAAATAATAATAATAAAGAAAATTGTGTAACAGTAAAAATTATTGTTGAAATTTTTATTATGAAATTAAATTTTTTTTTTTGTTTTTTTTTGTTAAGATTTTCTTTTGAATTTAATTAATTTCCCATTATTTTCAGAATAAATTGCTTTTTAGTGATTTCATTGGGATTCTTAATTTCACACAAAAATCATGAAAATCATGATACAGAAGGTGGTGGAAGGATATTTTCGTCGGTTATTTTAGATGGAAATTATGAATTAAAAAAATTTTTAAAGCAAACTTGCAATCTTTATCGCTTTGATAAAATCAAAGAAGTCAAAGGACATCATATTATAGTGAAAATAATAAAAGTTGAGGTTTCGTATTATACTAGAAAAACATGCGCAGGAAAAAAGATACTTACACACATGCGTTTTTGTTGTTGTAACATGTTTCTTCTTTCGTATATGGTATATCTACACAAAAAAGATCACTACGCCATGTAAAACATGCGAAAAAAAACCTCAACTTTTATTATTTTGAATATAATCATTTTTCTTCAAAACTTACACTGAAAAATTCTGTGGAAAAGGACAATATAGAAACACTATCACCCTGATTAGTAACGTTATTCGACTTCACTCCTATTATTAAAATGGAACAAATTTTGCTGTCAGTCAGATTTGTTTTTTTTTTTTTTTTTGCAGTATGCTGGAACAGAGTTTCATGTGTTTGAAAGGGTTTGTTTGATAGTTAGAGTTTGCAAATGGTAAATGAGCAAAATTTGAACAAATCAACAGGGGAATTAAGAACAATTGTTAATTCGATGTGAATTCGATTATTGACCACAAAATTAGTGCAATAATAGATTTACGTAAATAAATTTCAAAAGATTCTACCACATCGTGAAAAAATAAAAAAAACACCAATTTATCATTAAATTTCGATAATTTTTAATTTATTTGTTATCCTTTTCTTTTTTTTGAACGTACCCACAACAATAATTACGCAAAAATCAATCAAATTCTTTTTTGAAAATCAATAAAACCGCATGTTCTTCACATATTTTTTTTTTTTAAATTCATGCTAAATTCGAAAATTTCTAAAAAAAAAAAAATGTAATTTAAAAGCAATTTCCGTAATTTACAGCAAAAAAAAAAACAAAAAACAAAAATTTGTAATAAATCGGAACAAGAACAAAAAATTTGTGTATCAAAACAATTAATTACTCATATATGTATGTAAAATCCACTAAAATTACAAAAAAAAAAAAAAAAAAAAAAAATTACAAGTATTTTACAATAAAATTTAATTATAATCGTTTAAATTTCAAAACAACATTTAAATTGAAAAAAAAAAAATGTTTATTCAATGCACGATTATAATGGTTATTTGTGCATTTTTTTTCCTCCTTTTTATATCCTTTTTTTAAATTTTGTTGTTTTATTTTTTTTTAGTTGTTTATTGTTCATAAATTGAATGATAAAATGCATGTAAAAACAACAAAAAAAAGAACACAAAATGATAACATGAACCTGAACTTTTACATTCTACATTTTTTTTTCTTCCTTTTTTTTTCCTTTTTTTTCCTTTTTTTTTTCTTCAAAACGTAAATTGTACCTATGTTTAATATATATATTTTTTTTCCTATTTAAATCTAAAATGTAATAACAATAATAAATAAAAATAAAATTGAAAATAAGAAAAAAGGGTTGTAAAACAATAGAAAAATGAAAAAATTATATGTATACACATACATAACGGCACTCATACATGACTTCAGAGAAAGAATCTATGTATGTATGATAAAAAAAAAAAAATAAGCCATATTCATCATGATAATGTAAATGTCGATAACATTCACAATTCACCCACTTTTTATCATTTCATTTCGTTTTTTGTTTTTTTTCAATTCTCGTAAAAGATATACAAAAAAAAAAAAAAAGATTTATTGAAATAAAACAAAAGGACAAACATATTAAAACAAAAAAAAAATAAATAAATAATTCAAAATAAAGGATAAAATCCTGCTAAATGTTTATGAAGGGTAACAATTTGACAAAAAAAAAAAAAAAAAATACAAAAGAAATAACAACAACAATAATAATCATTTTTACATACGTAAATATCAATGATAAATCGAATACAAAAATAAAATAAAATAAATAACGGGATATTTTATATATCATATAAGTAATTGACTACCGATAGGTATCATGTGGCAATATTTCGTACGTAAAATTTCAAAATAAAAAATAAAAAAATTGAATAGAAGTCTGTAAGTAGAACAAAAAAAAAAAAGTTTACAAAATCAAAAAGGACAAAAATGTGAAAATTATCTGGACAGGACATGAAAAATAAAATCAACAATATATCACCCTATTGGGGATCCAGAATAGAACAGAACAGAATCATGTTCGTTTGTTTTGCTTTTATATCACGTACATTTTGCGAAAAATATTCCATCCAAAAGATATACAGAAAATACATAGAAATCAAAGCTGAGTATGCAAAGTGATTAAATTTGAATTTGAGACGTGCGGAATAAAGAAGAAGAGAGGTTTGTTTTTCAATATAATTATCGTGTATCCCATATATGTGTAATGTGATTTTATACATGTATTAACTTAAAAAATTCAATGAAAAACAAAAAAAAAACAGGAGGGGAACGGGGTTTGAAAAGTATAGGGGGAAAGGGACTTTTTTCATATTGATACTGATAGATGATATTAATTAGAATCCTTTTTTGAAAATAATTATAATCATTATTTCGGAGTTTTTGATTGAAAAATAAAACAACAATTTTAATTTGTGTTTTTTTTTGTTGATAAAAATTCAGTTATCAAAAAATATAAAATAATAAATGAACATCAAAAATTGAAAAAAAAGGATACAGGACATTGTAATGATTGATGTTTTTGATATGTGATGATGGGCTATTTATACAACAAATTGACGGTTATTAATTACTCAAAGTCATCGAAGAGTTCATTTAACAATGGAAACTTTCATCTCTTCATAAATGAAATAAATAGGGAAGTCCATTAATTTTGGTTCGTATGGAGCGAAATTATGAAATTTTAAAAAACAGCTACTTTTATGGTATATCCATTTAAAATACATAATAACGCGGGAATTAGAAGGTATAGTTTCCAAGTCTAAGTTAGATGGAGCTATTCAGCGTAACCGATATCGTTCAGAAAGGACATCTTCTGTACACATTTCACTTTTAATTCCTTAGAATGTGGCATGGTTAAGAGGAACATTATTTTAATAGAAGGCTCAGGTTACAACATAAAAAAAATTGTTTTTTAAATATGAGAAAAAGTCCTTGAAAAATTCCGTTATACTATTTTTTTTTTTTAAAGATTTCAAGATTTAATTACTTTTTATCAAATGGCCCGCATAAAACAATTTTTTTAATGATACCTATTTTTTTTTGTTTTTTCAAATCACAGAATCCTTTTTTTTAATTAATTTAATTTTTTTCATTTTCTTTTGTTTGTCAAGCAAAAGAGGATATAAATAAAATTTTTCAATAATAAAATGTCGTTTATACAAAAATTTTTTAAAACAAAAAAAATGAAAATTTTCGCCTCATTAAACATAAAACAATTGATAATTGTCATTTGTTGTGCCATCCACAAAAAAAAACACTAAAAAGGAAGAAAAAAAAAATTTTTTTTTCATTTCCATTTTCCTATGAAATGATCTGAAAAATTACATAAAATGGCGAATATAATTACATTCTCTGCCTAAACACGAGGGGGATGAGATGTACGTTTTTTCTATTACCATTTTAGAAATATTGTTTAAACTTGAACTCTTACTCTTCACCGAAAATTCACATAAATATATAGAGAAAACGAATTACATATAAAAAAAAAATATGTACAATTAGGAGAAAGGAAAATTACTATTATAATAAAAACAAAAAATCCTTTCGAAAAAGCTTTTGTTTTGGAATTTTTTTTCTTCATTTTTTTCCTTATTTTTTCTTTTTTTTTTTCAACTCATTATCCTTTAACTTTTTTTTTTAATGATGTACATAGATTTTTAGTTTTTTTTTTGTGAATTTTTTTTTTTCATTCGAAGGATAAAAGTTTTTGTATTAGCATAATGACAATGAATAGAGAAAATTATCATGGGTTTGATTTTTTTTTTTTTTAGTATAAAAATGAAAAAAATAGAAATTGTGTAATGGAATGAGAATTATGGTGAAATTATGAAAGAAAGTCTAGTCATAATTTACCATGAACAACATTGCATATGAAATTCATTGCCATTAACAGATATGATAGGGTCCTGATAGTGGATATGATGATGATGACAAAATAATAATGATGAGGATGTTGATGAAAGTTAGAAAATTTATTATTATTATTTTTTTGTTTTTATTGTAAATTTGTGGTAAAAGTTTTACTATACGAGTATTATAATTTTTCTTTTTTTTTTTTTTTGTTAATTTTCTCGTAGAAAAATTTTAAATTTACGAAAAATTAAATTTAAGTAAAAAAAATTGTATAAAATGGTTAAGAAATTTTGAGTTGTCTTCGTGAGTTCGAAAGTTTTCTACAGGATTATACAAATTTTTTGAAGGATAAAGAGATTTTACAGGATAAACAGTAAATTAAGCGGATGATAACACATAAAAACTTAAAACAGATTAATATTTTAATGGTTTCGAAATTAGTTCTCTACAGATGCCAATTCTAATCAATGTTGCCAGATTGAAATTCAAACAAGAGACGAGTAATTTTGTAGAAAAGTATAAGACAGAGCCCCCACCAGCTGAAACGTCTTTTGAAGGTGAATGGTAACAGTTTTTCTCTACTCACTTTAACGACACCCTTCAAGTGTCACATTTCAATTGATGTAATTATTTAAGGACTCTTCTTCCGGAAAATCAGGTATCATCAAATTAAGAATCAGTATAGGATGTTTATTTTTTTAGAGAATAAAAAAAAAACATGTAGAATGTCGGTACTAATTGGTAGAGGTGGCAACAAAGTGGTTCTATCAATTTGAAAAACCATCATAATTTCATGATCCTTCCCTTGAACAATTAAAATAATGATATTACACTGAACATGATCCTTTTTTTTTGTCTTTCATGAAAGAAGAAAGTGTCCAATAAAAACTCATATATAAAAATAAATTTTTATCACTTTTACGGTACAAAATTTTCTATCTGTAAACAACAACAACAACAACAACAACAAGTTAAAGTAACTGTACATATAGCCAATTCATTTAATCGACAATGTAGCTATACCATTTAATATCCTTTATATACAATTTTTCTATATAATAGTACGTCGTTCACATCATAAAGTCAAGTCAAACGTATATGAAGTCTATTTAACTACGTGTATCTGTATATCAGCTTTATTATCACTACCGCATATGCGACAATACACTAACGAATCCTCCACCTACTAAATACACATTCTTCCTAAATTTTCATTTAATCTACTAACTCTACCGGAAAGACAGATAATGATAACTTTAAGCTTTGAAAAAAAGGATTACATTTTTTTTTGTTTTTCTTATTTTTTTTTTAGTTTAAAAATTTGCACGTTTCTACTTTTAGATAAGATAAAATCCTTTATACATACTCATTCTTGTTAAATTTACACAACAACAACAACAACACACAATTATATGAAAAAGGAAAAATGAAAGTTTAGAAAATTTCTTTTAGAAAAACAGGAAAAAGGATGAAAAATTCATGAGTTCAACGTTATTACAAAGTATAAATATACACAGGATAATATTGATGCGATATACGAATTTTGTGTATATGAGAAGAACGCAACTTGATGTGGGACGCAAAGTACCATGACGAGTAAAGAAGGAAAATTCTCTATATTTTTAGTAAATTTTATATAAAATTTTTGTTTTCTTAAAAAGGATAATAACGTTAAAAAACAAAATGTAATAATAGTTGTGAAGGATAATAGCTATAAAACAAAAAAAAAAGAAGAAGAAGTAGATGAAAATTAACAATAGCAATTATCATGTCGACGTTTATTCACCCGAAAATATTTTAATTGAATTCTAATTAAGATTTTTCCACTGTGTGTGTGTGTTACATGAGATACATACACACACACAGTATAACTTTGATTGTTTTGTCGCTAAAGAGGAGAAAAAAAAACAAAAAAGAAAAATAGGATGTAAAAACTAACAAGTTAATTTAATGTTCTGTGATGCGTTACTTATTTAGAAAAAACATCATATTTATTTTGTCATATTAATTTATCTAAGAAAATTCGCGACCATAATAAACAAAACACATCACAAATTAAAGATAAATACATCAGAAGAGATACATACATCTCAAATTAAATTTTTGTTAGGCACCTCCCACCCTGTCACCTATCTACAACCACCCTTCTCCATCCTTCCACACATTCACACACATTACGATGATGGATTCATTTAAAAATGATCCTGATGTTGTCTAAAATTAAACTTACATTAATTAGATAATATGTGAAATTTTAGATATGTGTGCGATATGTATTTGCATTGAAAAAGCTTATTATGTGCGTATAATATTTATATTAAGATAAATAAGGTAAATATACTAAATAAATGTTGATACATATGAAGTTCATTATGTGTATGTATGTGTACTTTTATTTAAATTAATGTGTTTTTGTTAGAGGATGAAGAAAATTTTGGGTGGTTTATGTGGAATTACACAAATGATGAGAATTAATTCATATAAATTACAAACAGGTAAATAAATGAAAATTTAATTTGATTTATTCGACAGAGAATATTTGAAATTAATTTTGATTATAAAGAGTGAGATTTAAAAAAAAAAAAAAAAAGAATGTAAGATATGATATACGGTATTTTTGACGTAAGAACAAGGATATGTGTAATGTTTAAGTTTGTTATAATGATTAATTAATAAATTTATAAATTGGTATGTATATGATTTCATATAGTGAAATTGAAAACTACATTCTTGGGAGGAGAGGAAATAATGTTCATTAAATTATCATTGAATATTTATTAGCTTTGTTAAGTAATAGGATAAAATTCTAAGGAATTTAAAAGGATTCTTTGTATAACTGTCGTAGTTAAAATTAATGAAACAAAAATTTTAGAAAGATAAGTTTAAAATAAAAAATCCTTCCAAGTTTTAAAGGACAATTTGAAAAATCCACGAAAATAAAGCAATTTTGTTCTGAAGAAGTTTGCACTCCGTTATACAAAAATAAAGGAAATTTTTCTCCCAAAACTGCTTACTGCACTTCTGTAATTGTTCTTTTGTATCTAAAATACAGCGTTCACACTTCAATCTATTACCAGTGGTTGGATCTATAACACACATCTTAAATTTAGAAAAAGTGGCCTTGGACTACAATCTCAAAGGCTAGTGAATTATAGACCATTCTCGGAAGAAGACGAACCACTATTCAGAAGTTAAATTAGAAAAAAAAAGGGGAGAAAGCGGAGTAAATTGATAGTAAATTCTTTTAAAAGATTGAGAAAAAAAGCCAAATCATTTCTTAATCGTGTCCTTAAAAGCTAACACGTAACAGTAAAAATTTTCCGTACACACAGTTTCCTTTAATTGCTGTCACACAATCCAAACACTAACTTACAATAGCTTGAACCCTTATTTATAACATTTTCTTTTTTTTTCATTTTCCACATTGCAACACTATAGGACTATTTCGGTGTGGAACGTAAAATGCATTAAGTAATAATTTTAATTACTTTTTTTTTGTCCAAATATTCGACAATAAAAATCACTTAACCAAATTAATTTTGCAAAAACATTCTATAGATTTACGAACTCATTAAAAATCTATTCTGCACCGTTCGACTTGTGAAAAAAAAAGTATTTCAATGCAAGGATAGAAAATTGAAGGAAAATATTTTTACTTATTTTTAATTTCAAAAAAAAAAAAAAAAAATCTCATTGTAAAAGAAAACTTTTTTTCCCTTAGATATTTTATCGTTTCTGAAAAATTCATGTACATATAAAATTTTTCAATAACTTTTAGAAGGATTTTTTTTTTTCAAATAATAAAAATATTAGTACAAAAAATCCTTCTTTTATTCTCTCTCATTTTTTTTTTCTCTAATAAATTTTTTTTCCAATCAATATTCAACCTAAAAGGATTTTAATCATCAGAATAAAATAATTTCTCTCTCTTTTTTTGTTTTCAATTTACCATCTTTAATCCTTTTCAATCATTTTCGATATATCCTTTCATCATAAATCCATCATTAATAAAATATAACTTTGTTCTTTATAGACATTACACAATGCATTTACATTAAAATCATCTTAATAAATTGTACAAGGAAGAAGAAGAAGAAGAATAGAAACAAGGAAAGTAAAAAAAAAAAAATGAAATAGTCCATCAATCATCGTTTAATCAGAAACCAAAATACTCGATAATCCTTTTCTAACAGAAAAAAAAAAAAAAAAACAATTTTGTAAATGTGTGCTATACATGGTCAGAAATGAAAAAAAGAAAGAAAAATCCTTTTTTTTTTTTCTCATTTTTATTTTTTCCTGATATTAATAAATAATTTTCTTTTCAGGATATCAATAAATACATATTTATTATACGTTTGTAAAAGGATATGTACATATTTTTTTTTATGTATTATTTTTTGTTGTTTGTAATGTGTGCGTTCTCATGTAAAAGTGTATAAAAAGTTGGAAATATGTGTTCAATTGATTGGGCAATATTCTTTTGTGTGTCTTTATTATTTGTTTTTTGTTTTTTTTTTTTTAATTTTAGAAAGATTTTAATAAATACAGGGTTCAGAGAAAGTTACGTACGTGCTATAGTTTTTTTTTTGGATAAATTTCAAATTAAAAATATCGTAATTTTTGTGTAATTTTAATTTAAAACAAGTTTTTTTTTCCTATTTTAATTAAATTTAAAACTCCATTTCGATAGGTTCACTTTGACATTGTAAGGAAGCTTTCAGCTTGATACTTAAGGGGTCTTAGATGTTAGTACGGTTAATGGAATAGAGAATATTAATCTCTCTTAAATTTTGCATAAATCACCTAGATTTGGTTGATCTTGGCAGCTTGATGTCTTTTAGCAACATTTATTTATTATCAGCTAAGAATCGAGAGTGTAAAACGCTTTAACGAAGCTGGCATTAGTCGGCTGGTAAAATATATGTATAATGACACTCTATGGAGATTTGTGTTTTTTAGTTGGTAATGGTAGAATTTTATAAGATTTGTTGATTGATTAGTTGATTAATTTGGAAATATGTATCTATTGAAACTAACTGTACACGAAGATGAGTCTTTTTGATTTTATAGCTAAGAAAAATACTTAAAAATTTCCTGGAAAAAATGTAGATTTTTCGAAAAGAAAAAAAGAACTCTTTTGTTTATAAATATTAGTACAGTTTTATTTAATTACCTTGACATAACAAAATTAAGACAATAAATTTCATGGAAAAAAAAAAAATAATTATTTTAGTTGATTAACAAAAATTTAAACAAAATTCCAACTCTATAAGTACTCGTATTGATTTTAATTTCCTCCTCATTCTATTTTTTTTCTTCTGGTTAACCCTTTTCAATTTGATTGAAAGCCAAGCTAACTAACCATGATCTAAATTTTATTTTAAATAAATATCTCAAATGTGATGCTCATATACTATATTTTCATATTTAACAAATCTATGTAGATATATATGAAAGTCATATAAACTAACATACAAAGACCATATGACTTGACTATAACAATAGTTGAATTATTGAAATGAATTGAAATTGAAAATGAAATGAGAAATTCAATTATGAATTCATTTTGAAGTATCATTTGGTATCGGGATTTAAAGAATAATAATATTCAATAAAACACAATATAATGAAACGGTAACATATGTCATTATTGTATTGTTTGTGTATCCTGATCCTGAATACGTAAATAGTTATGAATATATGTATACAAAATGTATACATACATATTTATTAATCAATGATTACTAATTGAAAATTATTAAAATTAAATCCTTATGCAATATGTGTTCCAAAATTTAAATTAATTTTGTATTTTACGTACGTGAATGAATATTTATTTGCGTATAAATTTCAAGGTTAGAGTAAAAGAAAAATAATAATTATGCTAAAATGATTTTATTATGATAATATGAATAAATTTTTAGAAAGAAGATGATTTTATTCAAATTTTTTTCGAAATATAAATAATTCATTATTTTGACAGAAAATCAATAAGCGTTGGATAATACGTTGTGCAAAGCGAGTAGATACAAAAATATAATAAAAAAAAATAAAAATATTTTCCTAAATATTGAATTTATGTCGAAATTTTAGCAAAAATAAACAAAAAATATGGAAAATTTCAAAAAATATTGGAATTTATTAAATTTAAAAAAAAAATCTAATGCCTGGTTTCATACTGCAAGTTTGAACTTAATTTCACTCTCGCAACTGAATCTTAAGTTGACGTGGTTTCAAATTCTTAAAATTCTTTAATGAATAGAGGTAACTTTTTGAAACACCTTAAGTCTAAGTCTACAATCTAAGTCTAAAGTCGAAGTCTAAACTCCAATATTACCTTCGTCACAGACAGACTTAAATATTCTAACAATTGAAGCCAATTGTTAGACTCGACTTAAAGTGTGAATTCGCATTTTAAAACAGAAACATTTTTATGGGTGGCTAACAGTAACAAGTCCACTAGAAGACCTGGAAGCCCAAACATTTCTCTAACTTAATTTCGAACTTCAGATTGAATTTAAGATCTCACTGTGAAACCAACCGTAAAGAAATTTTTTTAATCACAAAAAAAAATACAGACTCACCTGAATCGTAATTACTTCTTTTATCCTTACGACTTTTACGATGATGTATTTTTATTAATTTTCTTGAATCTTTTGGATCTGAATAGCCTTCAACTATTTTAACTGGTTGCGTTTGAATTGGATGAATTATTGTTGGTGGATCTAGAAAAGATACCTGTAAATAAAATATATTTTTTAAAAAAGTTAAATAAATAGAAAAAACCCTTTTTTGTCTATAAAAAAAAAAAAAAAAAAAAAAAACAAAACAGTGACAAATTCTTGAGAAAATGAAAAATTTGATAGCAAAAAAGGACACACGTGTTTAAATATTTTTTGTTTAAAATTTAAAAGAACCTTTTTTTTTTACCTTTAAACAAAAACTATTTTAAATAATTTCATGAAACATAAAAATTAAAAAGAAAAAGGATTATGATATCCTTTTTTTTTTATTGTCTCAATTTTTCAATTTATTTATTTTCGTTTGACCCTTTTTAGTTCATTTATTAAGTGAATTTAGTTATTGATAGTATGAACAATTTTTTTTTTGTTCACATCATGTCCACAACAGATGTATGTGAAAGGATTTTTCTAACTTTGAATTCCTTTTCTACTGTAATGTTCTATTTTTAAGAAAATTCCATTGTCATGGAGACTGTAGAAAGAGAAAAAAAAATAAAAGCATTCATTTTTCTTCTAGATTTTTCTCTATTTTAAAATTGAATTTAACTTATTCACTGACATTGACAGGAAATTGTAAGACCGGAAAAGATGTGATGAACTTTTATGAGATCTTTTTTTTTTTTTGACTTTTTTAAGAATTCACCTGTAGAATTTAAGTCTGAAACAAAGGAACAGATACAATTAACTTTTTTAAAAAGGAAAGAAATTTTTTTTTCTGTTTTGTTTTGACAATTTAATCTATGATTCTTTGATAGGGGGGTAATTTTAATCCTTTTTGTTTGTTTTTTAATTATGATATTCTCGAAAGAAGAATTTAAAAAGATATTGAGACGAATTTAAAGCAATAATTTTAAATTTACAGGACGAAAAGGATTTTTCAGTATTATCAAGCAACTTTTTCTAAAAAGAGAAATAAGTACTTGAAAAATAAATAAAAAATCGGAATTAAATATCTATAGATGTACCACTCTCGCAATCAGAGTAAAGATAATTAAAAAATGTTTTTCATTCGACAACTTTTTAATTTCGATCTAATTAATCGGATTTTAAGGGTGTATGGGTGGTAGCTAATAATCCATTTAAAGTACATTTGCAGCATTGTATATAGTTAATTAAAAAATGTTTCATTGACCAGATGGTTACCAGTATATATTATGGAACTGTTGGTGAGCGATTATCATTGAATTCACACACACGCACATATAAATTCACGTATGCATTAAGTATTTAATGGGAAAAAAAATAAGTGAAAAAAAAACTATAGAAAATAAAATAAGGTAATTCTTTTGAGCACTTCTAATAGGATTGTTGGGTGTTATTTTGCAAATCATCATGTACCTATCTGATTTTAATTTAGTACAACACGTTACATTGTAAGAATAAAAATACAAAAAGGTAGCAAGAAGCATTTCTTTTTTTGTTTCTTGTTTCTATTTTTTTTTTAAATTAAATTCAGGGTTGCGTTATTGTTCGCATTAGAAAAAGCAAAAACAAAAAAAAAAAACAGTCAATGGAATAATTTCAAGTCATTACTGGTTTTATTTTTAACAGTTGATAAGAAAAGTCAAAAGGTCATCATCATGATTAGGTGTTTTTTTTTTTTGTCGAAATGTAACATTTGGAAAGTCAATGACTTTGATATTGTTTCGATGATCTTATCAGATTTTCTGTAGGGTTGTCACTCTAATAATTTTTTTTGAATTTATTTTTGAAGACTTACGAATTCATTAAAATTGAATTTAGGTGAAAAAAAAAACGTTACGAAACTGTAAAAAATTACTGCTATAGAATTTAGTCCTTCTATGACCTTAAAAGATGTGAAATCCAAGGTTAGAGTGAATAACCTCAGTCCTTGAAAAAAAAAAAAAAAGATAAAGAAAATCATTGATTTGTAGCACCCAATATTAAATTTATTGGTATTTTACTGGTGAATTTTCTTTATTAAAAAATTCGTGAAATTTGAAATAAAAATTTAAAAAAACTAAATAAAATAAAAAAAAATCCTTAATTTATAAACAAAAACCATTTGATTGATTAATTTCGATTTGATTGAATATTTTTTGCAACTTTTATTTTATTTATTTAAAAAAGTGTCTCATAAATTTTGTTATTCACTGTTACATTGAAAATTTCAATTCATTCATTTTTAATGAAAATCATTTTTTAAATTAATTTTACCTTTTATCAAACAAAATCCTTTTTTTTTTAAATTTATTTAATAGAGTTCATTTTTTGAATTGAAAGACTTTCGAAAATAAATTTTAATAATGTCACACATAATTTTAATAAAAAAAAAAGAAAAAAACAAAAAACAAACTTATTTAAAAATGAAAATATAACAAACAAGGTTAATTGAAAGCTCTTGATGACTTTTTATAATTTTAACTTTTTAATGAATGAAAGTTTATAAAAATGACAAGGTAAATGAATGACAATTTTTTCGGTCGAAATTTAAATATTCTCATTCACAGACAAAAAAACTTTTCGACCTAAAAAAAAATTAGAATTTTTAATGAAAAAAATCAATGTCACTTTTACATGTTTCTCGAAGCTGCCATTTAAATTTAAAGTTGAAGATTTCAGACCAATTCTTTTTTGTGAAGAAGTAGAGTTTCTGATTAAAAAGATAGAATAAACCGTTGACTGCAATATTACAACGCTTTGAACACAATTCCATCTCATACTTTTCAACTACTGCACTGTATCGGAATAATTTACTTAAAAGAAAATATGGATTTTTTGTGAGGTTAAGTAAGTAAGCTTTTTTTCTATTTAATGAGATACTGTCTTTTAGATTCTTCTGTCTTTGATATCACCAAAGATAAAAGGACAAAAAAAATTTTTATTCAATGTTCATGTTGCCTAATTAGTGTTCTTTTTCTCTTGGACGTAAAGTCGTATGTTCTTTCATTTTGCATCTGTTCAATTTTTCAAAACTAAAATCGACTTTAAAAGTACCTTTACAATAAATTCTTTCTAATCCTGTATTTATTTTCAATATTTCAATTATTAATTTTAAAAAAATATACCCTAAATTTTTTTTTTCTTTATATTTTTTTTTTTTACTTATTTTATTAACATTATTATTTTCATAACAGAAATTCTTGTTTAATTTTCAAAATTAATAAGTAAACTTCCTGATATGATACCTATAAATATTTCTTCCCTTCCTGTTTCTTTTTTTTTTTTTTTTTTTAAATATAAAATTACATGTTTAATACTTTGCCCTAAAAACAAAATATTTTCTTGTATTTCTCTAGGCAATATTTATCATAATATAAGGATAATTCAAATACGCGTACATACACCCACACACGCACAAAAAACAAAAAAAATGTAGGAAAAAACAAATACAAAAATTACGGTCAAATTATAAACTGAAAAAGTTTAAAGTAAAAAAAAAAAATAAATTGTTTACAAATATGTACTTTAACTTTAGGGCATTATTTTCGATAGTCGTTCCTTTTTAGACTTTCTCCTTCTATACATACACTGTAACATATACAACAAGAATGAATTTGATAAGTTCCAGACTTGCGTTCACAACAACAACAAAAACAACAGAAATAATCAAGATTTTTTTTTTTTTTAAAATAAAAATCCTTAAAATCCTTGTACACCATATATTCCCTTCTCATTCATTTTATTTAATGTATGTAAGTAGAATTTTTGATATACATACATATATAGTACATATGTATGTACAAAAAATGCGTATAGTGATTACTCCCTTTGTCTATTCCTTAAATACTTTTAATTCATGAAAAGGATATAACTCATACGAGTATATAAAATTTGGTAAAATATTTCAATATGATGATTTCATTGGATTTTTTTTTTGGTGAAAGTGTATACTTGTACGTATTTACTGTTTATATGTAGGATGCAATTATATGTAGAAAAATGACTTCTTTTTTTTTTTACTATACATAAGTATGTATACGTACACACGTGACCTTTTATATTCAAAAATATTCAAATAATGACAAGTATGCCTTTAAGGAATTTTGTTTTTTCATTTCTTCCACATTTACATACACACACACACACACATACTTAAAAAATGATTTTTAATCCCTCATCATCCTGCTGTTATTAATTTTTACTTCTCTATATTAATGTTATCCTGTTAACAGGAATGGTATTTTGTTTTTTTTTTAAATGAAAATACAAAAAAAAAAAGAAAAACATTTTTTATGATGTTATCCTTATAAACTGCTTTATATATGAAAATTTTTATAATACAGATTTATGTAAGTGAAAATCATGGCATAATAAAAATTAGGGACACAATAAAGAGTAATAAAAAAATATATGTATATATTTTTTTATTTTCTAAAAAAAAAAAAAAAAAATTAGAAAATAAAAATACTTGAAAAAAAAAAAACAAGAAAATGAAAATAAAAATTATTGTTGAAAATTGTTTTTTAGAAAGTTTAAATTAAAAAAAAAAAGAAAGTTGAAAAATTTATTATGATGTTTTTTTTTTTTTTTTTTTTTTTTTTTTTTTTTTTTTTTTTTTTTTTTTTTTTTTTAGATTAAAAACAAAGAAGAAGAAAAAAAATCGATTATGACCAAAAATTGTTTGTAAACAATTTTGTTTTTTTTTTTCGTTTTTTTCAAGTGAATATGCAAAGGAATTTTTATAAGGATATCCAGAGAGGATAATAAATTTTTTTAATAAAAAAAATTTTCTTGAACAAAAAAACAAAATTTTTTACATGGAAAAAAATTCCAAAATTAAATTTCATTTTAGGCTTATTTTTGAAAAAAAAAAAACAGTTTTTGTTTTACAAAAATTCTTTAAAATTTCATGATGGAAATTTGTGCTTCCGATTGAAAAGATTGATTTTAAATTTTTCTAAAAAATTCTTCATGTCATTCCTTTAAAGTACAACTCAGAAAAAAATCCCATGTGAAATTGCTTTAATTTCAAGACAAACAAAAAATGAGACTCCAGACGCAAAGTAGACGCCAAGTGTGTAAGTTGCAAAAACAGTGGTTAAAATAGTGATTTAAAATAGCAGTGATTAAACAGTGAAAGTAGATTTTGTTTTTAAACAAAGTTCCAAAATTTTTTCTTTTTTTTCTTTTTCAATTCAATTAATCAAACTACTAAACAAACTTCATAAAATTTAAATTTTGTTTTTCCAAAATAAACAATTAAAAGTTAATTAAATATAAAACTCTTAGTGTTTTAAAAAAAAAAAAAAAAAAAGAAAACAACAGCAACAACAAATGACCTCAATTCAACCTTCGGAACCTCCTGACAAAACAACAGGTAGGTTAGAAAATGAAAATAAACTAACTAACAACATGCCAGGACCAAAATTCCTAAAAATGGAAAGAATAGATAAGGATAAAACACTCACAAATGTATCACCCTTTCTAATCCAAAAAATCATTGACAGCAAAATAAAAGGCAAATTGGATATATGTAAAAAGTTAAGAAACGGCACAATTCTCATAAAAACAAAAAACAGTGAACAAGCATATGAATTAATAAAACTAACATCACTAACACCAGATATAAACATAAAAATTTCAGAACACGAAACATTAAACATCTCAAAAGGAGTTATTTATAACATCGATTTATTATACATAGATGATAAAGAAATATTAGAAGAACTCAAACACCAAAACGTAATTGCAATTAAAAGAATAAAAAAACGCATAGATAACATTGAAAAAGACACGGGTTTATTTATATTAACTTTTTCAAAAATCACAATTCCGGAATATATTAATGTAGGATACGAAAGAATATCAGTAAGGCATTATATCCCCCAACCTCTCCGGTGCAAAAATTGTTTACATTTCGAACACAAAGAAACAGAATGCAAAAAACCAAAAATGTGTTTAAACTGCAATAAAGAATATCATCTTGACCTTGAAAAAAAAACCAGAAGAAAAATGCAACGAAAAAACACAATGTACAAATTGCAACTCTGAACAACACAATTCACTAAGCAAGAAATGTCCAGTATACATTAAACAAAAAGAAATTACAAAAATCAAAACAATAGAAAAAATAGATATAAAAACAGCAAAACAAATTTACAACCAAAGAAACCCAACAATACTCAAAAATTCTTTCACATCATTATTTCACACAAAAAATGCTATAAAAATCAACGCCAGTACACAAACAACAGAAAACAACAATAATACTCCTACAACATCAAAAACTAAAGAATCATACAAAAACACAAAAGAAACATTCGAAAAAACAAACGAAATTAACAAAACCACTAACAATATAAGTACATATGATGTAGAAAATACAAATTTAAAAAACTCAAATCTTAACGCCAATAAATATGCAACAGAATCATTAAGTGAATCGGAGGAGGGTTACCTAATACAACCCGATTCAGAAAAGAAAAAACAAAAACGAGGTAGACCAAGAAGAGACCCAAATAGTCCAGTCAAAAAGAAAACTAAAGATTAAAAAAAAAAAAAAAAAAACACACACACACACACAATATATACAATATCTAAACATAAATAAAATAATGCAAACAGAGATAACGTACACAAATATCATCCAATGGAACTGCCATGGCCTAAAACATCATTTTAACGACATACAAATTCTAAAACAGAAATACCCAAACACAATTCTTTGTCTTCAAGAAACAAAACTTAAAGACAATGATAAACCAAATTTAAAACATTTCAAAACATTTTACAAAAACAAAGAATCAAATACAATAGCACACGGAGGAGTCGCTATACTAGTCGATAGCACTATAACCTGCAAAGAAATAAATATACAAACAAATTTACAAGCAAATGCAATTGAAATATACCACCCAATAAAGATAACAATAATAAATATATATTCAGAGAAATCGTTAAAATGTTGCGACCTACAAAATATTATAAAACAAGTAAAACAACCTTATATAATTCTAGGAGATTTTAACGCCCATAACCCTCTCTGGGGATCAAACAAAAAGGACAACAAAGGCAAAGAAATAGAAAAATTTATACAACATCACTCACTAAATATAATGAACAACAAACAACCAACACATTTAAACTTTACATCCAAAACATTCAGCTCAATAGACATCACAATATGTTCACCTATCATACAACAATACTTCAATTGGAAAATAGAAGAAGATTTACACAGAAGCGATCACTTTCCCATAATCATATCAGCACAAACGCAAACATCTCCTAAAAAAAGGAAAACTTTCAACACAAAAACAGCAAAATGGAATGTATTCAAGGAAGAAATCAAATTTAACAAACCTATATCAAGCTTTGACAATAACGAAACACTAAACGATTATATAACTACACAAATAATACAAGCAGCAAAAAAATCAATGTCAATGACAAACATAAAAAATCACAAAAAACAAGTACCATGGTGGAACGAAGAAATTTCGAACGCTATAAAAACCAAAAAAAGATTGCTTAGAAAGTACAAAAGAACAATGAATAATACAGACTTTATAAACTTCATTAAAATGAGAAGACATGTAAGAAAACTAATCACTCATTACAAAAAAGAAACATGGGAAAAATATATATCTAACATAACATCCAATACATCTAGTAAAGAAATTTTCCAAAAATTAAAAGCCATAGATAACAAAAATAATTACCATAACATAACATCAATTAAAACAAACGACAATAATATAATAACAAATCCAAAACAAATTGCAAACGAACTCGTACATTATTTTAGTGAAATATCTAGCGATAAAAACTATAACCAAGAATTTTTAAATTTCAAAAATAAAATAGAACTAGAACCTATTAATAACACTGAAATTACAAATCAAGATTACAATTCTGAATTAACAATGAAAGAACTCGAACACGTACTTAAAGAATGCAAAGGATCTTCTCCAGGAAGTGATTTAATTCATTATGAAATGATCAAAAACCTAACAAAAACTCAAAAAACATATCTACTAGAATTTTATAACATAATATGGAAAACAGGAAAAATACCAAAAGAATGGAAAAAAGCTATACTAATACCATTACTAAAACACCAAAAAAATGCAGAAAAATTAGACAGTTATAGACCCATATCTCTTACTAGCTGCCTATGTAAAGTGTTAGAACGGATAGTCAATAAACGCATAATATGGTTCTTAGAAACTAACCACAAAATAAATAAGTACCAATTCGGTTTTCGAAAGCAACGTGGAACTCAAGACGCACTAGCCTATCTTGAGAGCAAAATAACAGAAGCATTTAATGAAAATGAATACGTTCTAACAGTATTTTTCGACATAGAAAAAGCATACGATAGAATATGGAGAAGAGACGTCCTTGAAGAATTAAAAAACAATGATATAAAAGGTAATATGTTTAATTTTATCAAAAACTTCCTAGAAAACAGAACTTGTCAAGTACAAATAGGTGATACATATTCAAATATAGAACACATAAAAAATGGTATACCCCAAGGATCAGTATTAAGCACAACATTATTTCTAATAACAATTAATAATATCAAAAATGAAATACAATCACCAACCAAACACATCATTTACGCAGATGATTTAATTATTTTCACATCTAACAAAAATCTAGAAAATGCAAGAATAGCAACACAGAATACTATAACTCATCTTACAAAATGGGCACAAAAAAAAGGCATAAAATTCTCAAACACTAAAACAAAAGCAATGATATTCACACGAAAAAGAAAACCATACCAAAATCCTACATTAATAATCCAAGATACACAAATAAACTACGTCAACGAACAAAAATATCTAGGACTGATATTCGACAAAAAACTAACGTGGCAAAATCATCTAAATTACATAAAAACAAAAACTACAAGGAACATGAACATAATAAAAATCTTAAGCAACACAAATTATGGTTCAAGCAGAAAGGCACTAATCACAGTACACAACGCAATTATACAATCAATAATAGATTATGGCAGTCACATTTATGCATCATCCAATAAAACAAACTTAAAGTCAATAGATTCAATACAACTTACAAGTATAAGATTATGCACTGGTGCATATAGAACCAGCCCAAAAAACAGCATATTAATCGATGCAGGACAAATACCAAATAACTTACATAGGCAAAAAAAAGAAATGAAATTAACACTCAAAATTCTAAACAACCAACAACATCCATTAAACCACAAATTACAATCAGCCGATAATGAAAACTACACTCAAAAATATAAATACAAACCATTTTACAAAAGAGCAATAGAATCATTAAAATCACATAATATAATAACTAATAAAGAAATTAATAACAAAAGATACACAATATACCCACCATGGCGCATAAACAACTTAGAATTCGACACAGAACTAACAAAATACAAAAAAGAAGAAACACCACCAGTCACATACAAGCAAATTATCCAAGAAAAGTTCAACACAAAATATAAAAATCATACTAAAATATTCACAGACGGATCCAAATCAAATAACAACACAGGATGTGCATATTTCACCAAAACATATAACCAAAAATATAAAATAAATAATAGATCTTCCATACATACTGCAGAATTATACGCTATCCAAAAAGCAATAGAAGAAATTAATAACAAAATAAACATAGTAATATGTGTCGACTCAACCAGTGCAATCTCTACCATAGAACAACTATATCCAGATAACCCAATAGCTATAAACATAAAAGAATCCATCTACAAAAACCAAAACACAAAATATACTTTCCTTTGGATACCCAGCCACATCGGTATCAAAGAAAATGAAATCGCAGATAACCTGGCAAAAGCAGCAACAGCAGAAGAAGAAGAAGAAAACATATCATTTAAAATATTATCCCGAGATTTACACAAACTAATCAAAGATCAAATACAAAAAAAATGGAAAGAAATATATGAAAATGAAAACAGCAAACTAAAAGAAATTAAACACAATATAGATCCATGGACGAACATCAACCAATTACCAAGAAAAGACAGTGTCATATTAACAAGACTCAGGATCGGACACACAAAATTAACCCATGAACATCACCTGAAACAAAACAGCCCTCCATACTGTAAATGCAAGGAACCACTGACTATCAAACACATCTTCAACACCTGCCCATACTACAAACAACAAAAAGAAAAAAACAACATTCGCAATATACAAATTCTAGCAAGTGAAAAAAAACAGGACATCGACAACATAATAAAATTTATAAAAGACATTAAAGCATATAATAAAATTTAAACATATATAGATGTATACATATTACAAATAGTTATAGATAAATTGTATCAGATAGATATAAGTAAAATCATCTCATATTTATATTCAAAACACACTGTATTGTATTTCAACATAAAAGTTACATACTTATAATACATTCTTTAGCATTCAAATTGTAATATAAAATCAAAACATTTATAGCATATGTAAAATTATCTCAATGATTCACAACACAAGTTTAAACAAAGTTGAATCAGAATTAAAACATCCTTGAGATAATTACAAATTAAGGCCTGATATGACAGCAACGCTGTTGGTAGGCCAAAAAAAAAAAAAAAAAAAAAAAAAAAAAAAAAAAAAAAAATGAGACAGAATTAAAGTCCAATTAAAGGATCAAAAATCAACGCTTGGCTGCCACAAGCCAGTTATCCCTATTGTAACTTTTCTGATAACTCTTGTTAAAAACTCTTTAAATCAAAAAGGATCGATAGGCCGAGCTTTTGCTGTCTATGTGTGTACTGAACACCGATATCAAGTCAGCATTTGCCCTTTTGCTCTATGTGTGGTTTCTGTCCGTACTGAGCTGAACTTGGAACACCTCCTTTATTATTTGAGAGCTGATGTACCGCCAAATTAAAGTCCAAGTCCAATTTAATTTTCCTTATCATTGAAAACCCACAATGTTATTTTTCATAATTTGGAAATTTTTATTTAAAAAATTCATAAATGATTTCCATCTTATCAAATATTTTACTAAACAAACATAATTTAATTATGATTTTCACAAACATAAACAATACATTTTTTTTCTCTTTTTGTTATAATTAAAACAACAACAAAAACAAAACTAATTAAATATACAGGAAATATTAAAAATAAAACTGATATAAAATTCATAATAATTATAAAATTACTACTTATTAAGCAAATTTTCAATTTACATTTTATTATCGACATTATCGTTCGAAATATTTTCTTGAATATACATCAGAATAACACACAAAAATTACAATTTTCACTTAACTTGTAAGGATTTAAGGATGTTTCTATGTTCAAAAAAAAAACAACTTTATTTAAAAAAAAAACAAAAGTCCCTTTTATTAAGTTACATACTTCCACAACACACAATTCATACAAACTTATAATTCTGTATATCCTTTTCGTTGTTGTCGTTGTTGTTGTTGGTGGTGGTGGTGGTATATTGTGTTGCTGTAGAAAGTGTGAAATTTTCATTTTGTATAAACAAAGAAACTTATAGCATATCACATTTTGTCATTTTCATTTTAGTAATTTTAACGTTAAATACATTTCTATATACATAGTAGACAACAACACAGACGACATAAAGGATATATACAAATCCTTTTTGTTTTTTAGCATATACATAAAAACAACAAGATATAAAATACGAATTGTAAAATTTTATTCTTCTTCTTATTGTTCACTCCTTGAAACAATAATACAAAAAAAAAAATACTGTAAAACGGAAATGGCAAAGGATAATGGAAAATAATGAAATAAAAGTGATTTGAATATTGTGTACGCGAGAAAGAACATTCAAATTGAACAAAAAAGAACTTGTACTTAAGTTTTTTTTTTTATTTCTATTATTATTTTCATTAATGAATCATTAATTTAGAACTTGTACGTGAAAAGTGAAAATTTTTATGTTACGAGTATACGAATGCCGCCCACTTTTTCTTTTTCTTTTAGAAAAATTATAATATTGCAGACAGGACTTTTCTATTAAATTTTCTTATTTTATTTTTTTTATTTTCTCAAAAAAATGCGTTACCACTAGAACTAGAACGAATTAAGTCCTCTTAATAAAAAAGTCCTCTTGATAAAGCCAGAGAGAGAGAGAGTGTGGTTGTGTGTGTGTGTATAAGTATGCAGAAAAAGAAAAGGGTGTTTATTTAAAAGTTGCTTAAAGCAATAACAAAACATTTTCTCCTTATGATAATTATGTGAACTTAAGAAATTTATCTTTAAATAATATTTCATTTGATTTTCATAAACGAAATCTTTATAGAATACCATCACCAGTATACCAACAACTATGAGGGGGTGTTGTGAACCTCATACCGCTTCCATTCAAACCAAAAAAAAAAATAAATACCCGTTACATTAAATTAAAATTCAAAAATACTTATGTATATATAAATTTAAATTCACTTTTCATATTGTGTATGCAAAAGTATTCTTGAAAACAGGAAATTATATAAAAATCGTCCTTCAAGTGGAAATTGTATGAATGCCATACAAACACATACATACATATACACAAATTAATTTACTTCTGTACATAAATTGTATTATAGCAAAAGATAAGATTGTAATAAATAGTAAAATTGGAAACAGAAGTCAATGCTAAAAAATATATTTCTGGCAATTAAACTTAACATAATTCATTTTAAAAGTCGATCCTTAAATGTCCTTAGGGGATTTTTATGATATACCAGGAAACGCAGATATATATATACAAATTTTTTTTTCCATTGTGATTATGATGATGATGATAAAGGTATATGTAAATGTATATAAACTACCACTCAGTCACTCAGGTAGAATAGAATTTTTAATAATAATTAAACGAACTTTATTTAATGCAATTTTAATTTAATTTTCTTCATTGATGGACTGTGAGGATGTGTGTGTTTGTGTGTTTGTGTGAGTTTATACTGTTGAGAGTTAAAGTTAATTGAAATAATTTGTTAAATAAAGTTTTCATAAAATTTTATACACTTTCATGATTTTTGTAATTATTTTAAATCTTTTTTTTGTTTTTTTTTTTTTTACTTTTTTTCGACGGATAAAATTTTAAAGCGAAATTAATGGAGACAAATTTTGTTTTTTTTTAAAGTCGATCTGAAATAAATTAAAATCTAATTTAATTTAAAGACCATTAAAGGGAAATTTTTAAAGTTTTAAAGGATGTTTTCAATACAAAACTTGATTTAAAAAGAATTTAATTACAAGGAGAAAAAAATTTCGTGGATTTGTTAATGACTTGGTTTTACAGAAAACTCTTTAAAAAATCTGTTAGATCAATAAAGAATTAAAAGCGTGGTTGAAAACAATCCCCCTAAGAAAACAGTAAGCTCGAGGCGAAAAATCAACAAATCACAACAGGTCTTAACAGGAATGATTTGAAAGATATTGTGAAGGAAGCTTTAGTTCTGAAAGGACCGTGATCCAAAAAAAGATGTAGTCCTACCTACCTACCAGACCCTGAACAGATGAAGGAACTATAAATCCTTCAACAAGGATCTATAATACTGCACTAAACACACAATTATGTGAAAATTTATTTTATCTATACATGATGCAAATATGTATGTAACATTTAACCATTTTTTATACCATCCTCTGTCTTCTGTATCCAAATTGCATCTATTTTCTAAAATCTACACAAACTTTTTATCCAACAAATTCATGTAAAATAAGTCAATTGTCAAGTACTTATTTCACATGTTACGTAAATGGACTATAAAATCTTCAACATATTGAAATGATATCCACTTTAAAAGGATAAAATAAAATGAACAATCAAGTAAGAATGAGAAATTTTGTAACAAACTACATACATACATACAAAATTATATTTCGTAGACAAATGAATACAAAATAAAGGACATGCATGAAAAGAATATATGCATGACTTGAGTTTGAGCATCATATCATTCCCATAATCATCATCATCATGATTATCAAAGGTGTATAAAATTTTATACACATACACATACACATTCATAAATTATATATTATATCACACATACATATAAAATATTTCAAATAGTATATTTCTTTGTTTAAGGAATTAAAATATATTCGTTCAATGTGGCGATTTGATATTATTAAAGTCGTAAATTATGCCATTAATTTTATGAATTTTTTTGTTGTTGTTTTGTTTTGCAAGAGAATGAAAGATTATAATGGAAGTGTGAATGATATGTATACACAGTAGAAATACTCATATATCCTTATTTAATTCAACAATATAATAATTTTATTACACATATGTGTAATACAAACAACTTTTGTGAAAAGACCATTATTATTTTATTTTTTTGTAGAAAAAGGGACACTTTTATTATTTATATATATTAAATGAAAACTTAGAAAGATTAATTATGTACAACAGAAGCCCAGTTTTATGTACATATATGTATGTATACATTAATAACCATAACAAATAAAATTAATTTAAGTGTTGTAATCATACGTAAAAGGAATTATCTGTAAGGTATTATAATCACATTGAAAAAGGTGAATTATATAAGAATTAATTTATAATGGATACAGCAAATTATTTTATTTGAATTATTTTTCAAGATTATTTTTTTAAATGGAATTTAATAAATTTAAGAACGTTTTATTGTTAATTTTACGATGAAAAATGAATTTCTAAAGAAATACAAGCATTTTTCACCTCATTTGCTTTCATTTTAAAAAGTAATCCACAAGGTTCTAGTTTAGGACCAATATTATTCTTCACTTCAAAATTTTTCAAATTCCTTGAATTATATTTAGTGGTTCGGATATGTGATAGCCTATTAAACGGATAGAACATAAACCATAATAAAATTGAAGGACATTAGACCTGCTAGAACAATTTTTGATACCTGCTCCAGAAAAAAAAGGACTTAAAGATCCAGAAAATGATAAATAATTCAAGAATGTAAAACAAGAATTATTCAATTTCGGGATCAAATTTTGAAAATAAAAGAAAAAAAACATAGAAGATTGAACGGAAGTTGTCAAGAAGACCAAAAAGTTCTGTAAGGGGTCAAAACGACATTGGTGATGACCCCTAAAAAAATGTTTTTTTTTTTTTTAAAAAAAAAGTAAAAAAAAAATTCCACTTACATGTTCCGATAGTGGACTTGGTGCTGCCCAATTATCTGGTATCGTTTCTGCCAAACATGGATCAAAACTGGACGGTCGTTTTTTTACAAAATCAATTGGCAGGCTATAGTCATCACAGACAGATATCTGAAACATAAATAAAACAATATGTTAAAGAATTTTTTCAATATTAAAAAATAACACAGACAAATATGCAATATATACATACTTGAAAGAAATAAAAAAAGGATATAAAAATGAACATAAACAAGAACAACAAAAATACACGAAATATTTTCAATTCAAAATTGTTCCAGCGAGGACAATCTGATTATTATTTTTATGTTTATTATTTTTTTTTCAATATTCATAACTTGTGGTTTCTTTTCATATTTTTTTTTTGTCTCTCTCTTGTACATTTTATCACCCGTTTTCGTATTTTTTTTTTTTTTATATTATTTTATTATTTACGATATTCATCGCTATTTTTTTTTCCTTCTTCATTATTTAAAAAAAAAAATATTATGAAGAAAAAAAAAATTTTATGGAGAAAAAAAAAATTTTTTTTTTTTTATAATGTGAACTGAAATTACACCATCCACCCCCATTAAACAAGGAAGAGTTTAGAGCATTTAAAATGAAAAAAAAAATTTTTTTTAATATTTTTTTTATTTTTTTTATTATGAAAAAAAAAAGCCTATGTTTGTAAATATGTTTTTTTTTTTGTCAAATATATTTTGTGTCTGTGTTCTTTATTTCTTTGTTGGATTTATTATTTGGTGATGTTGTTGTTGTTGTTATTTTGCAAGAAAAAGCACATAAGTTTATGTTTTTTTTTTAAGTAAAATGAACGGCGTCATCTTTCATTATCATTCTGAGAAAATTCACAAGGATTTTTTTTTTTCGAATATGAGGCAAAAAAAATGAAAATATGAAGGAAAACTTTTTTTTTATTTTCAAATCTCGCGAAAGAGGCAATTTTCGAAAAAGCAAAAAAAAAAGAAAAAAAGAGAGAGAAGAATGAGAAATAAAAATATGTGAAAAAAAGAATAAAGAATGAATGAAATATTTAAAGGATGTGATAATGGTAAATGGTGGCAAAATATAATATGTAGAACAGTACAGTGGTTCGGGAAAATGACTATGATGATGATGATGATGATGATTAAGATGGCTCTATTGTTATATTAGCCAACTTAAAAGATGTAATGGCGCGGGAAAAATTTTACTACTGCTGCTATAGAAAATTGAAAAAAAAAAAAAATGAAAAAAATAAAAAAAAAATAAATAATAAAGGGGCGAATGACTTATATTCTTATAAGGAATATTTATTGTGTCATTGTCGCGTATATGTATGTGCCTAGCCTACACATTATTTCATTTTCTTTTTTATTTAATTCAAAATATTATTATTTTGCAGTATTTTTTAAATAAAGGACTAAATTTCTATGTTGCTTCAAGGAAGAAGAGTTATTTCGTTATTGTTGTTGCTGTTGTGTAGGTTTGGATATTCTAATGAATATGTCATCTGTAAAAGAAATAAAACTGAAAGGACTATAAGAATTGTTAGAGAAGAATAAGAAGAAAGTTTCTTATTGCATTCCTCATGCCACAGTAATATATCTATAATAATGAAGCAGTCCTTTTATTTTATTTATGTTTTTTTTTTTTTTTTGCTTTGCTCCTTTTCAATGTTTTTTTCGTGCCATAAATGGATATTATCTATGAGCTGTTTAAGCTTTTAAATTGATGTTTTTTTTTCTTTTCTTCTTCTTCTTTTATTTTCTTTTCATGTGGAAATGAGTGAGTGTAAATCGTCCTTTTCACACTCCTCTTTTTCGAAAAATTGTATTTAATATCAGAAAAAGGCGTTAAAAGCAAAAATAATAAAATAGAAAATTAAATAAAATCGTAAATTTCATGCAGTGTGAGGAATTTATGTCGTTTGAAATCTTTTTCTTTTCGAATTTAACTATTTTTTTTTCTTAAATTTTTTCCTTGTCTTTAAAGGAACGCGACAACAAAGAATAAGATTTATTTTTTTTTTTTGGACAAGAATTAACAGAAAAACTTTTAAATCACATTTTTTTCATTTTTTTTCATTTTTTTTTTTTCTCCAAAAAGACAGACAATAAATGATTTACTCTCAAAAGAAGCTAGAAAAACAATCTTTAACTTATTCTAAAAACTTTTACATTAATTCAAAATATTAAAAAAAAAAAAATTGCATTTTTTTTTCCAAATTTTTATTATAAAAAAAATTTTTTGAAGTCTATTTAAAATTCAAATTTTCTATTTTTTTTTATTTCTGTTTTTTTTTTCTACTTACGATTCTTTATTCCTTTATGGAATCTCGTAAATAATATTTTGTGAAAAGCGTAAAATAAAATGTCTCAAAAGAAGAAGAAGAAGTAGAAAAAAAAGGAAAAACTATAAAAATGTGATAAATGTACACAACTTCAGACATTTTTCATGTTGCTGCTTCAAGGAATGCAGTTTTTTTTTTCTTTCTCTTATGCATTTAAATTTTTCTGACATGTTTCTTTTTTTTTTTTTTTGATATAAAATTTTTCATTATTTCATTTTTTTTATTTATTTTTTGTGTTGCGTTTAATCTTTTGTAATAGTGAAAATAACACAAGGATTGCATTGGACTACAAAAGATGCAGAAAAACAAAACAATAACAACAACAAAAAAAAGTGTAATATAATCGAGAAAATGTCCTGAGGAAAAGATGTAAGTATAATTTTAGTTTTTTTTTTTTGATGATGGTCCTGATAGACTTTAGAAAAATCCTTTTAAAAAATATATATTACAAGGTATAATGTTGTGTATAGTAAACATTATATAAACTAAAAATGGCATCCAGGTGTATTTAATTGACGAACTTTAAAAAAAAAAAAGGACAAAGGAGCTTATCAGACTTTTTTTTAAACAAAAAAAGGATACATTTACATGACATGACAGGATGATTATTTACAATAATATTTTTCAAGGAGTAAAAGAAAAAACAATGAAAAGTGTCATGTTTTCGTAAATGAAATTCAAATTTTTTTTTTGCAAAGTAATTTTTATTTTGTCTTTTTTTTTTTTCCTTAGGAGGGACTTGACAGAATTTTCTTTATGATCGTTTATAGACAAGGAAACAATAAATTCCAGACAGTGTATCTAATTGAAAGAAAGTGGTAAGTTCAGCTCTGAAATGGTGGACTCTGAGTATAGGACTTGCATGCAAAATTACACTAACACTTCTTATTTTTTTTCTATCACTATATTTTCTTCTATCCTTTTTTACTTTTACATATATGTACATATGTACCATTCCTGTTAAATAAAAGGATATTCTTACAGACTAGCTCATCAAGAACAATTTTTTTCATAAAGCACTAAAATACACATCCTTTTGAAATTTGTTCTTTAACAATTTATCTCAAAAATTTTGTTTTTTAAATTTTAACTCCTTTTTATCCTTTTTTTTTTTGTTTGTTTACAATTTCTCATTAAATTTATTTTCTGTATAAATATTGACATTTAATTTAATTTATTTGGCGTCCATAATACGATTCCTTTGACCTTCATATTTTTATTCGAAAACTTCCATATTATTCTTTATTTTTTTCACTTACTTCCTTTGAAGTTTTGTGACTAATATTTTTTTCATATTTTCTTGGAAAATTTACAAAAACTTCACATACACTCGTATTTCACATTTTTCTCAATTCATTTTTCTGTGTGACATTGAAAAATAAACGAAAATTCATAAATTCAATTTTTTTCAAAAAATGTAGGAAAAGGACAAAAAAAAAAAAAATTTCAAATCCAATTTTTACAAAATTTCAATAATTTATTTATTTTTCCCTAAATTATTTGTTAATTAAAAAAAAAAAAGAAGAAAAATAACACCAAATCAAAAAAATAATTTAAGTCCTTTTTTAAACAAATTACAAAAAAAAAAAAAACAACATTAAAACATTTTGTGTCTTTTTTTGTTAAATTATATTTTCTCTCTTTAATATTCGGTTTGATTTTCATAACCAATGTGTTTAATAAAATTTTACTAAAGGATATTTTTTTTATATGTTAAATTATAATTTACCTCAAAAAATAATTGAATTCGAAATAAATCCTTACAAATATCACAAAGCCATTCAATTGTATTGGATTTTAATTGAAATTGTGGTACAAATTCATCCAATATATTTGCACATTTTGGATGAAATGGTGCTTCACATGGACCACAACAAATTATTATTGAATCTGTTTCTTTGAAATTTACCCAACATTTTTTACAAAACATTTTTTTTGTTTGTTTTTTTTTTTTTTCAATTATGACGCGTTTATTTTACAGAAAAATATCCTTTTTTACAAATTCTTATTGAATTTTATATTGAATTTTCACTTTATGGACTTTTTAAAGTCCTTTTTTTACTTCGTAAAGTGATTTTTCTTTACTGTTACAAAATACAAAATCTGAAAAAATCAGAAAAAAACCAGCTCTTTAATACTTCATCGATTTGATGTTATCCATGCACTAGCTATTGCTTTACTGCATTTCATCAATGCAACCAAAAAAACAAAAAAACATAAAATCTTAAATTTTTGTTTATTTTAGAAAATTTGAAAAGTTTTATGTTTTATTTTTGAATTTCAATTTCGAAAATAAAAACAATAGGAACAACAAAAAAAAATAAAAGCTACAAACTTTTAAATAAAATTTCTTGTATCCCCATAAGACTCATTCAATGTAACAAAAAAAAAAAAAAAAAAACAACAACAATTTGTCCCCCGGATGTTGTGTAACCCTTTTTGTATTTTTGTTCTTTCTTTTATATTTTCTTACATATTAAATATTATCCCTTTTTGCATATATGTACATTATATGAATGCAATGAAAAATTCCATTTAATGACAGTAAACACTGACTAAATAGATACAATACATAAAAAACAAAAAAGAGAATATTATGTTTTTTGCAAAAGAAAAAACAAAAAACCTAAAGGATAAATTTATTTATGGTTTGGTGAATCCTTCTTTTTTTTTTTCGTTTTCGTTTCTTGCACCCCAAATGATAACACTTCAACCTTGTAAATAATTAATAACTTACAATCAACACAACAACAGTTATATATCGTTGGTTTTTGGGCGGTTCTGCAATATATAAATAATTTCAACATTTGGAGTGGGGTTTGTTGTTTTTTTTTAGATGGATATAATACCATTTTCAATTTAATTCACCTTAAACATGGGGACAAAACATTTTATATAATTTTTGGTTTTGAGTTGATAGAAAATAAAATCTTTATATTTACACATACAGAAAATTTTTCTCATACTGCACTTATCCTTACACAGTAGTAGGTATAGATGTAGATATTGATTGTTGTGTTGCAGAAAGGAGGAAAAACCGAATGATGGTGGTGAGTGGTTAAACGCCTTCTGGCAAGGGGTCAGTGAAACAAGAAATGGAATGTAATTGTATGCATTATCTTCTATATTTTTTTTTATGCTGTTATAATGTAGAAAATTAATGAAAATCCATAAAAATAAATAAGTATAATGTTTACTGTATCCTAAGGATATTTTTTTTATTATTTGTTTGCTATACTGCGATTTAATATAACAAAAAATCAACATTCATCAACATGCAACAATAACAAAAAAAAAAAAAAAGAAGAAATCAAAATCATCATGAGAGATGCATGTGTGACGTAAATCAAATACCAAAAAATAATACAGGAGCTTTACTTTCAATTTTTGTAACTATGTTATCCTTATTTTATTTTGTTTATTAATTTTTCATATTTTTTTTTTTTGTTTTATTTTTTAAGAAATAGCCTTGAAAATAAAATTGAATATAGAAACGATGAGTATAGGACATCATTTTGAGTATACGGTTGTATTCATGACCATCGATGTCTTAAGTTACTATGACCAGAGTATAAAGTGGATGAAGCCCAACAAGGGCACAAAAAAATAATATGGCTTGAACGTACGTGTTGAAGAATGATCCTGAAAGAAACTATAAACAAGGGGTCCAGAGTAGAACAGTTATGATTTTATTTAAAAGGTTTTTAATTTTATATTTTCTATGAATTTTGGCTTCTCTCTCTATCTTATTGATACCCTTCGCATTTGGTGTCCAATTTATCAGACCGAAAATAACCATATAATTCTCTCCCACATTCCTCTAAGTTTTCTACTTTTAAAAAAAATTTTAATTGAAGGATCTTTTAATTGCCCTGTAGTTTATGATGATGATTTTATTGAAAAATCAAAGTATCCTAGAATTTAAGAAGAGAAGCACACAAATTACAAGATTTTAGAAATCAAAAAAATAATTTAAAAACCTTCGAAAACTATCGAATACTCTGTCGTGAACGAATTAAATGGAAAAAAGATCCTTAAAAAAATGTGTTTTGTGTTTGTATTTTCTTCTGTTTTCATTTTTTTTTTTTAAATTGAATAATAAAATATTCAGTAAAAAGCAATAAAATTTATTAAATTTTGTAAATGAAAAATATGCAACTAGGGCAATGATAAATGAGTCAAATAAAATCTGAAAAATCACATATACAATTTCAAAAACAACAACAAAAACAAAATGTATCCTTTTTATCACATTCAACAAAAAAACACGCATGTAAAAATATCTAAGTATATAAAAAATTCATTTTCAATTACACTTCCTTTTTTTTTCTCTTATATTATTCAATTTTTTTTTTTTCGACTTTTGTTTTTGTGCTTACTACTGCAATTTAACATGTGTGTAAAACAATAATAAAATTGAATAATAAACAAAATAAGGAATAAGGACAAAAAGAAAAAAAGAAAACATTTGAACACAATAAAAAAATAAAACAGAGTATCATAATTCAGTTCATAAAAATGATGTCTTCAGCACTCTTTAGGGAGAAATGAAGAAGAAGAAGAAGAAGAAGAAAAAGAGGCAAGGATACCACATATACCTACAATAAAATGTGTTGAATTCTTATTTCTTACGTGACAAAAAAAAAATAATAAAGTATAGAAAAAGTATCTTTACCACGAAAAAGTTTCAAGTTATTCTATTAAAAAAATTTCTCTTTTTTTTTCCATCATTTTTTAATTTTATTTTATCATTTTTTTACTTTTATTTTTATTTTTCTCCTTGAATATTGTTTACATAATAAAATAGGTTGAATTCTACTTTCTTTTCTGCTTTTTCTTCTTCTTCTTCTTTGTATACAAGAAAGAAAAAAGAAGAAAAAAAGCATATGTGCAATGCAGTTGAAATGAAATTTATTATCGTAATAAATTCTATCCCTTACAACAACACAAAAAAAAAAAAGTGTAACAACAACAACGCATAGTTACCTATATATAACGGTTTTTATAGTATAGTAATGGTAGTGGGGTAATAGTATTTAAAATTCACCCTTATTCAAATTTTTAACTTTTCCTTTTACATGAAAGCAAAAAAAAAAAATTACCGTAATTTTTCAATGTTCGACCATAATTTTCAGGTGTATTAAAAGGAATAAAGGAAAAATTCGGTGTTTTTTATATTTTTTTTTTGCTTCAAAAGTTTGTGTAAATCTTTAAAGCTTTTTTTTTTTTTGATTAAATTTTTTTTATTTTGGGAATATTTTTTCTTTTCACTTTTATATTTCCATATCCTTGAAAAGAAGAAGAGAAAAAAAAATGTTTTTTAGTGTAAGTACGCCAGATAATATTTTAAGAAGAGAATGTTAATGGATGTACCTAATGTACGGTTGTTTATCATTATGAATTGTAATATAAATCATCAAAAGAAATTTGAAAGAAATAAAGTAAAAAAAAAAAGGATATAAAAACGAAATAATAGGTAGAAGAAATGTTTGATGGAATAAAAAAGTTGAATAAAAAATGGCAAAATTATTTTAGTAAAAAATGTTTGTAAAAAGTTTTGGAAACTACCTACTCTAATATTATTCAAAGAAAAAAAAAAAAGCAAAAAATAATAATTATGTATTTAAATCAAAAAAATTTTTTTAATATACCACGTTTCTAATGAATTTCTGAATCTAGTAGGCTAGATTATTTAGAATCCTAATCTAATTAAGTAAAAAAAATAAATCGAACTGCATTGTCGATAGTGCAATAAATAGTTTACCTACGAAAATATAACGAACGGACAGAGCTAAAAATCAATTTCTGAATTCCACCCGAAATGACAGATAAGAAAGCGACCTAATAAAAATGTTTTAAAATATGAAAGACACTCTATTTTTAACGTAAAAGTTCTGAAATCTGAAATTTGAAAATACCGACTATAGAATACAGTACCGAAATTTAAACGATGAACATCGGTCATCAAACAACATTATTGTCGAGTATTGATGTGTTCATCGTTTTTAACGTTTATTTTCACAAGCTGTCAAATTCAAAAATTTCTGTTAAAATTTCTAAATGATGGTTACAATGACGGATGCTTTTCGGAACGAAGTATCGATATCTCATTACTAAATTCTTGCAAAATACCGCCTAATGGACGATATTTCGAGCATTTGCTTTTTTATTTGTCATCCCTGAAATAAAACAGAGCACAACTTAACTACTACTAAGAAAGTTATTTTACAAGTAACTACGAAAAGTATTCCGAATTCTATGGTAATTTCGTTCGAAAAAAAATTTATTACCTAATAATCTGGCAACACTGATTGCGAAAGAACAAAATTGCACATCGTATGATGAACATGAAGATGACTTAACAATTTCTTTTCTTTTTTTTTCATGCTTAGCAGTAGCAGTCAGCTTAAATTCAAATTAAATCCATATTCTTTGGACTGGTAAGTTATTAAAATTTCTGTAGATTTTAGAAAAATTGAAATAAATTTCAAGTTTTTCATCGAAATTACAGTATTAGTTATATTTCAACTCGAGATTTAACGAAAGTATAATTTTTCTAAACGTTTTTTTGAATTTTGATTTATTCAAAGTTAAATTTTGCTCGTTTGCACGTTTCAAATTTCATTCCAATAAGTAAGTTGCGCAAAAAGTTACTTTTCGGTTTTTCAAAATCGTAATCATTGAAAAATTGGACAAAAAATAAAAAGTATAAAAACTGAAAAAATCAGTCAAAATCACTAAGGGCGAATACTGAGAACAAGAAGAATAACATCAATTGAATAAAGTGATAAAAGGTATGCGAAAAAACTGTAAAGAAAATTAGTTTAAAATATGAATGTATTTTATTTTTTTAGTGAGCACAGAGTGTTTAAAAAATAATAAAATGCTCCGTTGGAAGAAAATTAATGCAAGTGGACCACGGCCAAATCAAAGGTATAGTCATAGAGCTGTTGGTATTAAAGAAAAAATGATAGTTTTTGTTGGAGATAGTAATACTGCCGTTTTCAATAAAATACACGTTTTTAGTGCAAATACAAATAAGTGGTATGTACCTGTTGTAAAAGGTGATTTACCACAGTTTCGTTTTTCATGCGGTTTAGCTGTACATGATGCACGTGTTTTTTTGTTTGGTGGTATGAATTCATCGGGTACTTTATCAAATGATTTATATGAACTCAATACAATTGATTGGACTTGGCTTAAATTAAAACCAAGATCATTATCAAACGATTTATTACCACCAAGCCCACGTAATGGTCATAGTTTCACAGTGATCGATAATAAAATTTATGTATTTGGTGGTTTAACAAACGAATCCAAAATTGTTAATGACTTGTATGCCTTGGAAATTCAGAGGAATATTCAAATATGGAAAGAATTATCAACATTTGGTAAGAAACCTTTACCAAGAGAATCACATACTGCAATTGTTTATCAGTTTAAACAATCTGGAGAATTATGTTTAGTAATTTATGGTGGAATGAACGAATGTCATTTAGATGATTTATGGCTTCTTAATATAAATTCAATGACATGGACAAGACCAAAAATTCATGGTGTATTACCATTTCCAAGATCATTACATAGTTCAATATTAATTGGTCATCGAATGTATGTTATCGGTGGTTGTAATACAATTGATCTAATGAATGAATATTCGACAAATCTAAAATTATGTAAGAATTTATTGGAATGTCTAAATTTGGAAACGATGAAATGGGAGAATTTAAAAATTGATAATAGTAACGTACCAATTATTCGTGTCGGTCATAGTGCTGTGGTAATTCATAATCGTATACATATTTTATCTGGTCTTGGATGCTACAAAAATAATATGTTTAAAGATCTTTGGTGTTTAGAAAAATATGTACCATCAAGCATTACAAAAACTTTACAAACAAAAACTACCATTGAACTATTATCATGGGAAGAATTACCAATGAAATCAGCTGAACAACAACAATTATCAAAACTTGTTAACTGTTATGAAACACCGACAAATGATGTATCCCATACAAAATCAATTTCAGAAAATACAACAAAAAAATCAATTTTAGCTAAAGTGATTGATTTAATAACACCATCAGATATTGGTAACAATATAATCTCAATAAGTAATTCAAATCTTGTTGAAATTGTTAAAGTTGAAAGTAAAACTGGAAATTCGGTACTTGTGAAATATGTACAACCAATAGTCATAAATCAACAAGCCAATATTGTACCAAAAATAACAACAAATAACAATGATGTATTATTTAATGATAATTACTACTTTTATTTAACTTCAACAACATTTGGTACATTAATTGAATTCACCACACCACAAACCTATTTTAAAGTTCGTAACTGTACTGAAAAGCTAATACGTGTAATATTTTCACCTAATTCACCAGATAAAAATACAATGACATGCATACAATTGCCTGAAACAATAGTAACTTATACAGGGACCAAAATACTAGATATTTTTATAACTGTATCATCATTATCTAATGTCGAAAATAAATTTAATGATACAACAACGTTTAAGAATTTAGCAACAATTGATGATGATTATAGGAGTGGTGAAGATAATGGAAATAAAAGTAAGAGTCGCTGGAAAGTAATGTTTACCACAAAGAAAACAAATAATTTAATACCAAAACAAATGATTTTACCACGTTATTGTAAATTGGGATTATTCGGAGGTTCCCCATTAAATGCAGCACTACCACCACCATCCGAAGGAGAAAAAATGAATGATAACGGTGACGCAAACTTTGATGAACAGGACCGTTTGCAACCAGAACAACACCAATCATATTCGGGTAATAAAATTCATTAACAAATTATTGTTCAAATTATTACTAAATAATTTATTTTAGGATCATCCCAACAATTTGATACACTTCAAGCATCATCAAGCAACACTTCAAAGTTTGGACCGTCACGATCACCATTTACGATTGATACAAATTCTGAAACATATCATGGCTATATACCAAATAAATCTGAACCATCATCAACATCACAATCATCATCATCAAAAAATCAAACTGCATCTGATTCAAATGACAATTGGCATATAGTTGGAATTTTTGATGGTTCAACACACTCACACACTGTTAAAAATTATATAGATTACAGTGAATTTAATTCATCAATGCTTGAAGGTCTTACATCGAATAATATACCAGATTTATCAAAATATAAAAGAATTAATTTAGAACCTGGAACTACATATAGATTTCGTTTATCTGCTATAAATAGTGTTGGTCGTGGTGAATGTGGAGAACCATCCAGTTTTAGAACTGTTCTTTCTGGTTATCCTGGAGCACCATCATCAATAAAAATTTCCAAAACATTAGTTGGTGTAATTATTAAATGGGAACCACCTATAATTGAAATTGGAGATAATGAAATATCAGAATATTCAATTTATTTAAGTATTAAATCAGAAAATAATGAAATACTTAAGTTTGTACGTATTTATTGTGGCCCACATAATCATTGCCTTCTTGAAAATGAAACATTATCAAATGCTTATATCGATTATTCAAATGTAGCAAAACCATCAATTATTTTTCGTATTGCAGCATGTAATGAAAAAGGTTATGGACCAGCAACACAAGTAAGATGGGTATGTCCTGAAATTTCAGAAAAATTACCAATAAAACGTGATACTACTAATGAATATGAAAATACTGCTCTTGGAAATCTTGAAGGTCCAAGTAAACCAAAACGTAAAAAAAAATAGTGCTTAAATAGCAACTACTATCAAAAACGATAACATTAAGGGTGAATAACATTTATACTACATAAATTTCATCTAACAAAATCCTTAGAATATATGTTAAAAGAATAAATATCGAAAATTTGAAAAATTTATAAAATGGAAAAATGTTTACGGTAATTTTAATAAATTTTATTTTTTCATGACATTTTTATTTGTATAATATGAAATAATCTTATATTAACTTTGTTTTGATATTTAAAAAGAATAAAAATCACACTTTTTCTGTGTCAAAAAGTTCTATACTTTTCAATTTTATAAATTTGATAAAAATTTTTGAATAGAAAGTATGTTCTAAAGTACTGTGTGTAAATATTTTATAAAATTTACCGTTTAATTTTCAACCGTATAAGAATCGAGAAATAATTAAAAGATTTCGATTTGGTCGATAAAATTGTCGATTTTTATCGATTTGTCGTCGTAAAATTAAAAATTTCGAATTTTTCAAAGGCGTGATTTCAACATTGTTAACAAATCATATTGAATTTGTGGAAATATTTCTGTGCCTGATCTCTTAACATTTCATTTGTCTTTTTTCTTTTTTCGTATCCTTGTAGCGATGAATTTTCTATTTTTCATATGAAAATTATTTTAATTTCCACAAAAAATTTGAAGTCAAATTAAGTCCTACTCTTATGCTTGTTACACACTCTCATCATATAATTACTCTGAGGTGAGTTCATGTGAGGTGAATAGGTTTATTTCATATTATATTAGTTTTATAGAAAGTGAATTACAAACAATTAATGAATTGTACAGTGTTGATAAGCACCTATTATGTGAACCGATCTTTTGCATTACTCAAACAATATTGTGAAGTAAGCATTAGAGATTTATTAAAGCAAATGTCTGATGAGATAACAGTTTTATTCAAGTCTTATTAGTTGATTATGGTCAAAAATTGTAATCAAATTATAACAACAGAGCTAAAACTCGTAAGTTCTCATCCGAAAATTCATTAATTCATTTCGATTCAACGCTCACGTACATGTACAAAACAATGAATTAATTGGTAACGTAGATGTATAATAATTGATAATAATTTTAATGTTCCAAATCACGTCTTTGTTTACACAAGTTTCTATACATCTACCACTCCTTCACTTCTCTTATATATCACACGACCCCCCCTCCTCTCCCTTCTCTGTTTTTCTTATGTTTTTACTTCTAAAATTCATTTTATTTATCAGCACAACATTAACAACAGTAATAATCGAATTATTTTTTACCCTTCAAAAAATGTCCTGTTGATTTTTTTTTTTCTATTTCTTATTTTTAGTGCAGAAACAGCAAATAATAGGTAGTACGCACTAAATAAGAAAAAAGGTGTGATAACTCTGTATCCAAACACATCAATTGAATGTAATCAGTCAGGTTCAATTTCGATTGTTCGTTCATTAATCAATTTTTGTTTCTTTTTTTTTTTTTTTTTTTTGTCGAAAGGAAAATTTTTATCCTTAATTTTTGTTGCAATATTTTATTTTTTTTCTTCTATTTCTGAATTGTTTATATTGTTATACGCAGATACATACAAAAATCATAGAAAAATATATGTCTCGTATTTCATAGAAAATAAAGGATATATAAGGATAATATATCAATAATTCTTGTAGTCAAGGAAATTATTTGATTTTTTTTTTTTTTTGTATACCGAAAATATGTAATCATTCGATTCAATTAGTTCAAATAGATACGTGTTTACAATATTTTTAACTAAAAGATATCTATGCGCTTACAGAAATACACACAAACACACACACATGTATACAAAATAAAAATCTAAACGTTATTGATTACAATTCTTAGTTTTTCAATAAATAACCGGAAAATTTATGGTATAAATTTTACCAATAACTAACAATAGAATATTTTCAACACCTCCTACTTTCTTTGCTTTGCTTTTCTTCACAGTACAAGAAATCATTTAACAGTGTCTAACTAACAATTTCTTAACACGATCCTTAAGCTAATAAGTAAGTAAATTGCTATATGTATGACCTGTATTCAATTTCTTTTCATGGATATCCTTTTTGCTTTTTCATTTAAAAAAAAAAAAAAATAAGAAGAAGACAGAGAACAGGAATAACGAATTTATGGGTTAAAAAGAAAGTGTTGTCGCGACAAATTGAGTTTATTGAAATACTTATTCTATCACGGGAAAAATAGTGTGTTGGTGATGATGATGATGATGATGATAAGGATGAAAAAAGTTTTTGGTTTATATCATTGTCGAACCAATTTAACCTTTGTGTTGAACTCTTGTTGTTGTAGCAAATTCTGAAAATTGTTTGTTAAATTCCAAGGAACTACTGCGTTGTGCAAAAAAAAAACAATATTGCTGAATTTTAGGACAAGTTTTTATATGGCAAGGACTTGAAAAGATTTTTTTGGGAAAAAAGAATTTGTATACATTTTCAAAATTGAGTTCTACTAAAAATTATTTGTGGACGCTTCCGAAAAGAATCTTTCGGATTGAGGTAAATATTTGAAGGCATATAAAGGTAAAATTCAATTTTTTAAGCCCTTGAAGCACTAAATTGTTTGTTTTTTAGTTCTTGATCCTTTGCAGTTAAGTCAGAGTGAGTACCTACATATTTTGAGCTTAAGAAAATTTGGCATACGTAAAATTTTTGAAGTTATAGGTACTGAAAATAAACGTTGTCTTTTCGAAGCTCTCGAACTTTATACTTTTACTTTTACTTTTATTTGTTGGAAAGGATAACTTCTTTAACACAATCTAAGTAACCAATTTATAATATCCTTCTCCATTTTTCTTCTTCTTCGACAATTATTTTTCATCTTTAATTTTTTTCATTTAATCAAGTCATGCAGTAAAATATGTCCTTTTTTCTTGTTTTTCTCTTACTTCCTTTTACCTTGTTAACAAAGATGAACTGATTTGTTACCCGCACTATAGAACAAAAAACAAAAATTCTTCTCTTTGCTAAAGACAAACTTGGAAAATAAACGACAAAAAAAAAGGAAATGCATTTATTTTGATTTTGTCTTTTTTTTCCCACATCAAAAAACAAAAAAAAAATGATGAAAAAGTATCCTTTTTTATTATACGTTTTTTTTTTTTAGTGAATATGTGACAGTAGCAATAATGTGGGTTGAACCCAAAGATATTTTTTTTATTTTCATTCGTTTCCTTGGCATTTTTGTTGTTTTATCCTTTCAATATAAAAAAAAAAAATGATTATAAGTAATTTGTCGCTTTAATGCGCTTATATTATATAGGTACTTCAATTTCTTGGCAACAAGCAGAAAAAGACAAAAAGAGAACAAATACATAGAAAATATGTAATTTATTTGATGATATTAAACGCAACTTTTTCGAGGACCAAACTAAAAAAAAAAAAATGAAAACAAAAAAGAACTGAAAAGTTTCAGACTTACAAATCACAGATCACAATTTAAGGAGAAGTAGTAGTAGCAGTAAGAAAAGTGAAAAAAAGGATATATGTACATATTTATCAATTACTTACCCTTTCGATTCAAGAAAAAGAAAAACTACCCCCCCATAGATAGAAAATAATACATGAAAAATCAATTTCCATGGAGAATTTCATTTAATTTTGAAATTCCAAAAAAAAAGGACATTCATTATTTTGATTGCAAATTTGAACAAAAAAAAAAAATCACCGAAGAAAACAAATTAAAATTATAGACCAATTATTTTTCACCTTCTTCTCTTGGTTTTCCCATTCTTCTATTCGTTTTCTTGTAAAATTTTCAATTCGACTCATGTCCTTTCTATATGCAGTGAAAATTTATTTCAAATTCTTTTAAATTAAAACAATTTCGAAATAATCAGAATTCTTTCGTAGTGGAAACAAGAAAACACAAATTTATTTATTTGCAATAAATTTTCAATTTACACACAAATTAAATAAAAATTTATCTACATTGAACCAAAACAAAATCAGGACATTTTATCGTATAAATTCAGTAAAGTTTACTTGTAAACACATAAAATTCAATTCAGAAAGAGAGAGATAGAGATAACAGAAACAAAAAATTATTTGATTTCATGATTTTAATGTGTGAAAAGCAGAGAATTTATATTTGTAAACATAAACCGATGATTTTCATAGTTTTCACATGAAAAAATCTTTTATTTAACAATTTTCAAAAATGAAATAATTCTTGAATTATTCCTAAAAAATGAGAGAAAAATTTTGGGTAAATGACGAAATTTTCATATGTAAAATTAGGTCATACAAACAAAATTACATAATGTAGTAAAATTTCATTAAAATTTTGTGAAAGATTAAAAATATTTACATAATCTTCGCTAACTGTGTGTGGATCCGAATATTTTGTGAATAAAATATAGAAAAAATAACATAGTAAGTGTATTTTATTAGTTTTAAAATAATAATTACATTTTCAGTATGTAAACAAATAAAATAATGAATAAGTTCTGTAAATTGTATTCTCTGATGTTTTAGTTAGTGCTGTGGTGTAAAGTCTAATGTGATGAGTAGATAGATTTCAATGGAAATTTTTAGAATACAAACATAAATAATAAGGATAAATGGGATAAAATATTTGTATGAATTGCATTAAATGAATTTAAAATACATAAATGAAATTATGTAAAGTTTGTGCGAATTAAATTTTGAATGTGAGCATATAAACTTTCATAATTAATTATTAAAATTTAGTGTATTTAATTTATAATTCAAAATTAATTTATTCCATTTATTATTCTGTTTATCGTCTTATGAAAACGAAAAAGAAAATAATAAAAACGCCTAAAAGTATGCTCGAAGTATGTAAAATTTATGTATAATTCTTTCGGGAGAAAAAAAAAGTATTTGTGTCCTTGGGGGATTTTTGAGCATTTGTGCTCTAGTTCTCATGTTGTGTATTTTTCCCAAAAAAAAGAAAAAGAAAAAAATAACAGCCTATAAATATGCTCAAAATATGCAAAGCGTTATTTATCTGAAAAATGATTTTTGGAAAAATTGAAAAAAATTAGTCATTTGTTTTAACGATGAATGAAGAGTCTTTATTTCTTTGACACAAGACACCTAATCCTGGAAGGATACTTAAATTGTGCAACATGTAACTTTGACAGTGAATCTTAAAAAAGAGAAAAACCTTTCTCCAACTTGAAAAATCAAATTAACAAAAAAAAAAAAAATAAAATTGGATTTATTTTCATGACATTTTCAATCGAAAGCAATTTTAAATAAAAAGAATGCAATTATCGTCGGTAAAAAAAAAAACTCCTTAAAGCGAACACCTAAATCGAAGTAGATAATAAAAGAATGTCTGACTTGTCAATGGGTATTATTTTTTTTTCTTTTCTTTTCTTTTCTTAATTTAATTCTATTATTTGATATTCAATACACGTATACAAGGAAATATGAAACCGAAAAAACAACAATTTTCATTTTGAAATTTCTTGTCTCTATACCATAGACATAAAATTGATAATACACGTTAATCTAATTTAAAATTGGCATCCATTTAGCACTTTTCTGTACTCTCTCTCTCTCTCTTTTAAACCAAATTGAAAAAGACAATAAAACACTAGAAAAAAAATTGTCAAGAGAAAGAAAAGAAATAAGGTGGTTTTTAAACTTTTTAACCTCTTCTTTAAATGAAAATTACCACTTAGAATTTGTTCTAATGGCATGAATTCATATTTTTTCACACCTTTAAACACACAAACACACACACACACACACACAAAAAAGTGGAAAAAAATAAGGTGTATCACACCTCTTGTCTAGTCTGTTTTAGTGTTGTAATGTAACATGTAATTTAATAACAAACAACCTTACAAAAACAACAACAACTAAGCAACAATAAAACAATTATTGTACATTGCACTCATTTTTTCTTTTCACTTTTACTTTCTTTTTTTCCTTTTTTATTTTGTTTTTTTTTTTTTGTATTTTTGTGATATTTAAACATAATTTTTACCTGGATGTTTTACAGCACAAACAAGAATGTATAGTATTACACCTTTTCCAAGAAAAAAAAAAAAACCCTGCTTGTTGTAAATTAACGGTGCGATGATGTTAATGGTAGGTTATGGTATCACCATCATGAATGAGTTCGTGTTAATTGAATTAAAGTGAGTGTCCAGGTGAGTTTTTCATAAATGACTGTTTTTTTTTTTTTTTTTTTTTTTTGTGAAAAACACAAATGAATCATCTCAAGGGCGTCAAAAAAAAACCAAAAGAAAAATCATATTTTTTTTTGTGGTCTTATTTCATTTTTTCAATTAATTTGTTTAAAAAAAAAACGAAAATGATTTATGAAATGACGTCGACCTGATGATGAGAACAATAACATAAAAAAGAATATGGGAAAAAAAAAGTGAAATACATGGAAAAAAAATTATGTAATTTAAAAAAAAAAAAAAACATTACTTAACGTTAATTAGATTTTTCTTTTGTGAAAGTGATGAAGGTTAATTTTTTATTTTAATAAATAAAAAAAAAAACAAAGAACTTTACACAGTTTCAATGCAGGTAAGCTTTAAATTAAATTAAATTTTTTTCAACTTGCTTATTTTTTTTTTGTACAATCTTTTAAAAATGTGTTTTCTTTGATTAAAAAAAAAAAAAAATAAAATGTGATTTATTTTCACATTAAAACTTTTATCTTGAAAAAAAAATAAAAATATTCATGAAAAAGTCAACAAGGTGCGGTATGCTAGAATCCTTTTTTTTTGTCCTCAGACTCATACATATTTTCATTCATCATTCATCAAAAAATTATGCAAATCCAACAAAAAAAAAAAAAAAAATGCGGCGACAAGTACTTAACTTAAAATAAATTTTATTCCCCATCTTTCCTTTTTTTTTTTCATTTTGAAATGTAACGTTCCTATGAACTTTCACAGACGTAAACATTGCTGTCGAATTTTCCATATTTTTTTTTCGATTTTTCTTCTTTTCAAATTATTATCTGCCTTGAAAAAAGCAAAATAGAAAAAAAGAAAAAAATTACACTTTCTATTTAGATATAAAAATGGATTTTTCGAATTATTATTATTATATGTTGACTTTACCCTAAGGATAATGGTAATGATGTACTCATGATGCTGTTTTACACAAACACACACACACAAAGTGAAGAAGAAAAGGAATATAACGAAAATTTATAATAATACATTGAATCTGTACAATATTTTTGAATGAAAGATGTCATCTTATCTTGTCATTTATATGATGCCACCCTGATGTTTTATTATACTATACTGATTCGTGAGTGTTTATAATCCTTCAAGAAGAGAAACAAACACAAAAAAAAAAAAAAAAGAAGAAAAGAAAAAGGAACCTTCAACATATGACAAACACAATGTTACTTTAATGTTTTTACATTTTCTGTTTTTATTTTTTTTTTTTATTTTTTAGATGCAGTTTGTTTATTTGTTTATGTTTACGATTAGAAAAATGAAAATATTGAGAATTTGAGAGTCCTTCGGGAATTAAATGAAATGACAAGAAAAAAAAACAAATGAGGGTTGAATGCAAGGAGAAAAAAAAGGAGATTAGAGGAAAAAATTTACATGGTTTAAAATTAAGTTTCTGGGATAAAAAATTAAAAAAAAAAAAAATTACCTACTGAAAAAAAAACCAATTAAAAATGTTAAAATTTTCTAGTGGAAAAAAAACAAGGAAAGCCTAAAAGTATGCTCAATATATGCAATATTTTTTTAAAAATAAAATGAGAAATTCACTTTATAGGCTTCTGAACATTTTTTAAAGCTCATTTTTTCATCTAGATTGACTAACTCATTTAATATTCAACAAACTTTGATCTTGATAAGAAATGAAGGATCAAAAATGTATTTCAAAAAGGAAAAATTATAAAGGATATCAAATGTCATCGTAAGGATTCATTTTTCTTCTTCTTTAAAAAAAAAATAAATTACCATTTCATTCTTTTCTTGTGTGTTCTATAAAGTTCGTGGCTTCCAACCTCATTCATTTTCACTTTATAAAATAAATTTGATCACATCAATTTTATCCTTTTTCCTTTTGTGTTTATGTTTGTATGTATAAGTTATCTTGTACCTGATATTTGTTATATATTCACTCAAATTTTCCCTTAAGTAATTTAAAAGATCTTTTACATCCCAAAAGGATGTTATTTTGATATGCAATAAATGTATAGTATTATATGTTGCTTTTCACTTCACTTCATTAAAAAAAAAAAAAAGGAAGGTACGAACGAAGGTGTTGTGTTTATATGTGAGTGTTTACTTGTTTTGGATTGTATGATTTCAATCTATTGTAAACATGAAAATAAAATATCAAATTACATTATTATTTCACCATAAAGATAGTTTTTTTTTTAAAAACCCTTAGTACGACTTTTTTTAGTTTTTGGTCAGGTAAACGAAGTTAGATAAAAATTAGTTTGAGTTTTTAAGGTTTTTCAGATGCTAATTTTTAATATTCAATTTTGTTTTTTCAAAATAAGGAGTGAATTGAACGAAAGGTAACAAAGTAATTTCTCAGAATCTCAGACTACACAGTCACTGTCTCTTTTTCCATGGCGCTATGCCGCATCCAATTCAGGGTTCCCGAATCCGGAATTACTTTCTTCCAACGGGTGTGGGTTTTGTTTTTTTTCATTCAGGTCACGTCACAATTTTTTTTTTCTTTGGTCTTCCAGTTTGTTTTTCGTCTTCAGGTCTCATACAGACACTCACATTTGACAGAAATTTTTTTTAAATGACAGACGAATGTTAGAATAATCGCACTTAGTTCGATAATTTTGTTTCTTTACAGTTTTCAGTTCTTTTGAGACAGATTTTTCTGCCTCCACCCTTTTACCATCCCTTGACACTGTTTTTTCTAAATCATATCTTCAATCAGTTTCAAATTAGTCAAAAAGCTTTCATTTTACTTTTTCAATTATCAATTTTAGTGTTCCGCCTGAACAAATTCAAACACCTTCCTAATATTGTACCTCCTCTTCCACTTCAACTCTTTGTTCATGCATTTTCTTTCTCAATAAAATCACAAATAAAAGTAATTAAAAATTACAGAATCTTATTAATTTATCAAATAAATTTCAAATTATTAAATTTTCAATCCAAAAAATAAATTGTATTTACAGAAATTAGACAAATATATACACAAGAAACCCATACAATTTCCACAAAATTCACATTAAATATTTGCAAACAATTAAAATCTGATTTTTGGTTACATATACGTTTTTTGTTTTTTTCTTCGGTTTTTCTATCTCTCCATCATCAGAAATTTATCTGATTCCTTGCATTTACTAATAATTTTTCTCGTAAATCATTTTGAACCAACTGGCAGATTGTATGATTGTGTATCTGATCTTTTTTTAAGTATTCGAATACATACCTCATTTAAACATTTTGTATATTTATTCAACCTAAAGACAAATAATATATCTTGAATATTGTAAATTGTAAGGGGTTACTTTTGAATCGTAAATTGCATTTCTATATATCTTCTTTTGATTTTTATCCTTTCAACCCCTTCAATTTCCTTTTTCGACTTAGGTTTGTACAGTAATTTGAAACTAAATAAAAATTGTTGGTTTTTTTTCTTTTTCTATTTACCTTATTGTACTTGTGAAATAAATCCGTATTTGTTTTTTTTCATATTATGAATAAATTGTTATAACTACATAATATGTATATATTTGTCATACAAACAAGAAGGATTACGTACACACACACACACACAAAAGTTAGTTATATTCTGATTAAATATTAACCGTCTACAGTTCCATAAAAAAAAAAAAAACAAAAAAATATATAAAAAAATCCAATCAATTTCTGTTTGCTATTGTCTCTTGAGAATCAATTGTCTTTCAGATACTTTTTTTTTTGTTTTTTTTTTTTTGCTTTGGGGTGTGTGGGAGTAATCAATTGAAAGGTTAAGCATGAATACATTACAAAAGAATAAATATTAAGAAGAAGAAGATTAGAAAAAAAAACAAATTCGAAATAAAAGAAAATATGATGAAAATAGAAATCTCAGATTTATTAAAAAAAAAAAAAACAAAAAAACGAAAAAAAAAAAGAAAAAAAAAACCAAGATATTTTTCTTTAGTAAAGTATTTATTATTCGAATCATTAAAGATACTTATAAATAATAATAAAAAAAAAAAAATAAAAAAAAAAGAGAAAGTGTTCAATTGGAATTTATTATGATTCGATTTAATAATTCAAAAGGCATAAAAACGTGAAATTTTTCTCGGTAATTTTCAAAGATTATGACGCAAATATTAAGTATATATACAAAAAAAAAGATGGATAATATAATCAAAGAAAATTAGCTATAAAAATTTTATGATATCTTCAAGGATATTTATACATGGTTTATTGGGAAATAAAAATTGGGAATTGTATGCGATTGAGAAATAATAAAAAGGATATTCTTGAAGAGCATCGGTCTAAAGAAATGTTTGCGGAACAAAAAAACAAAGAAACGCAATTAAATTTAAGCTTTTAAAGGATTTTTGATTTAATTTTTTTTCTTCTTCGAAGTAGTAAAATTCAGTAGCCTTTTATTCCATATAAGCACAGAGCAGATACTACAGAGTTACAAATATTAAAATTTCTTAAATTTCTGTTAAAATTTTCTATGTATTGTATGGAAAATAGATAGAAAAGAGAATATATTTTAAAAAAGTGAGAAATTAAGAAACTTAAACAGCTTAAACAGCTTTTATATTGGAGGCCAAACTTTGAGATTGGAGGTTAACTATTTCAATATATCGCAATAATTAGTCTGTTATAGAATTTATATTGTCATTGATATAAGGATGTGTCATCACTTGCTTACGTCGAGTCTTTCAAAGCTTTTACCTTGTGTCCTTTTTTAATATTAATGTATAATTTGTACGGACTAAGGGACAAAATGAGCCAAAAATACCATTTCGTAAATTTAGAGGATGCAAATTATCGTTTCGTATTAATTTTTTTAATTTTCGTCAAACTATTTTTGGTTTAGAAAAAGGAACTGAAAGTCTTTTCCTTTTAGTCTTCTGGATTCAAAACACAATTTCCGTAAGATAACTTTCGTAAGCTCTATCGAAGATAGATTTTTTTCCTTGATTTCCTACTTCTATTTATTAAAAACAATCGCAAAAACTACACTTCTTTCGAGAAAACAAAAAAAAAAAATCATTCTCCTGTTTTATTTTCATTTTGATCCTTTACTTAAAACGCATAAAAAAAATTTAATATCCTTATTTACATGTTAAATCTTCTTATAAAACTGCCAATATTTTCATATTTTTCCATTTATCATGTTTTTTTTTTCCATGAATAATTCAAAAAAAAAAAAAAATCCAAAATACTTTACGATTATTATGATACAATAAGTAAAAATAAAAATCCTTGAAAATAATAAAAAAAAAATCCTTTTCTGTATCTTTGTTTTTTTTTCTTTCTTTTTCTATAAATATCTTTTAATCTTAAATTATACATTTGAATTTTTCGGTGTTATATTTTAATACACTTTTTTTTTTCTCTTTACTTTGTAATTCAAAAAAAAAAAAAAGTAAAAAAAAAGAAACTTTGGATTTGTGGCATATATTAAGGATAAAAGAAAGAACACACACAAACAAAAAAAGTATACGATGAAGAAATGATTGTACAAGAGATTCTGAGAAAAATTTTTAAAATATATGAGTAGGAGTAGGTGTATCTGAATTCTGAATATGTAATTATATGACATATGTGTCATATATTACATATATAGTACATATACACTGACATGCAAAAAAACTGCCGCACTTTGAAAATTTCATATTTTCTCAATAAAAAGTCCTTTTTTGTCGGATTTAGTAATTTAAATTGTGGTAATTGAACGTGATTATTAAAAATGGATCATTTTCAACCGATAACCATTTAATTACCACAATTTAACTTACTAAATCCGACAAAAAAAGGACTTTTTATTGAGAAAATATGAAATTTTCAAAGTGCGGCAGTTTTTTTGCATGTCAGTGTATGTACCTAATAATACATATGGGCACATATGTTCATATATTGAAATGTTTTAAACTTTGACATTTTCTCTCTGTATCTTTTTTTTTTTTAATTTAAAATAAAATTCTTATATTTCTATTATGGCAGTTAAATTTAAGATAAAGAAATTTTGAAAAAAAAAAAAGAAATTATATTCATCTAGGGAATCTTGAATGTGTTGAGTATCTTGAAGATTGTTTTTGTATGTGTAAAATGTAAAAAAAAAAAAATTACAAAAAAAAGACTGAATTGTATCTTTAAAAAATGCTAGTAATTGTGTCTAAGACACATTATTAAAGAAAAATAGCATATAAAGAAAATTTTTACACAGACAAGAAAAATAGGAGAAAAAAAATTTTTTTTTTTAATTATTTTGAAGAATAGAAAGACAATATTACACATATGCGAAAATCTTTTGAAATCCTTTTAAAATTTGACACATATTTTTTGAAATATTTTTTTTTCTACTGCCTTTCTTTTTTCTCTAACTTTTTTGAGAAGTTCTTTGAAGAACTGAATTTCATTGTAAATTATTTTTATTTTTATTTTTTCTCAATTTGTGTAATGACGCATGTATGTACGTATACTACATTTACCACCACCCACAATAAAAAAATGGGTTTTCTACTTATATTTTTTTTATTGCTGATTTTATTTTAAAATTTTTATAGTGTAATTTTTTTAATGTATACGACATTTTCACAAGGAAAAGAAATTTTTTTTTATTTCATTTGCATTTTACTTTGTTTTTTTTTTTATTATTATTTTTTTTTTTTATGGAAAATTTAGAGAAAAAAAAAAAGAAATATATGCGCTTAAAAAAGTCAAAGCTTTGAAAATTTTAACAAAAACCAAACTAGAAAAAGTCCTTTGAGCGTTTCCATCTTTTTTTTTTTGTTTATGAAATATTTTTTTTTTTTTTTTTTGAATGTATTTACAAAGTGCTTTTGTATTTCAATTTTTAAATTAAAAATGCAAAAAAAAAAAAAAAACAGAAAAAAAAGAAAATAACAAATTTTTGAAATTAAAATAAATAATTACAAGAGCTTTCGAATGTGTTATAAATTAAGTTAAATTAAAAAAAAAAAGCAAAAACATGAAAAAGAAGCACTTTTAATTACATAGTTTTAATGACATTGAAAATTATATCCTTTTTTTTTTTTCTTGCTTTTTGTTCATTCGTTCGTTTAAAAATAAAAATAAAAATAGGAGTATTTAATTTATGTGCAATTTATGAAAATGTTAAAATTACGGAGAAAAAATAATTAACAATTGTTTTTTTTTTTTTCGAAAAATAAACAGATTATTATGCAAATTACAAAGGATATTATTTACAAATTGTGTAATTCATAAACCACCACCACGGCATAATGAATCTGAAATAATAACATTTAAAAATGCGCTCATTATCAGTAAATAAAACTATTATTAAATTTACAGGAAAAGAAAGCTTTTAAAAATAAAAACATGAAAGTTCACTTTGAAATTACATTTTCCGCTTTATTGTAATTTTAATTACTTTTTTGTGTTCTTCAAAGCTAATTCAGGTCAACGACTTTAAGCAGTTGTTGGCTCTAGGGTCATAAGTGTTTTTTATCAAAGGCAGGTTGCTAGCCTCACCTTTGAACCTTTCTCCTTTATCCGGGCTTGAAACCGGCAGGGAGAGATGTTGAGCTACTCAATCGACCCAACATATTGGTAAACACAGGACCCAGTCCTGACGTAAAAAGAAGATGAAGAAAAAAACTTTTAGCAGAAATTATATTCATACTTTTTTTTTTTTGTTGAACTGACGAACTACGAAGAAAACTCATATCCTTGAATTTTCAAAGTTTCTAAGACTACTATAAACTCTCACATTTGTCTTTTAAAAATCCATGTTCTTTTTTTTTTCAAAAATTCAAAGATGAATAGAAAGTAGAGATTCTTCCCTTTATTTCGAGGTCACATCCATGCAAAACAAAACATCAGAAGGTCCTTTTTTGAACAAAATTTCAATCAGAATGCCCAGTTTCATGAAAAATAGAAAGCTGAAATGGAATATTTTTCATAATTTGAGAAATATTTAGAATATCGAAAAAAGGATACAATTCAAATCTATAAAAAAACCAATTTTAGCTTATTTATTTGTGAACAAAAAAAAAACTGTTAGCCCAGAAAATCGTCAAGGCTTATAAGGCTTTTTCTCAAAAATTCATCGGACTTTTTTTTAATACTTAGTTCAGTTTAGTGATGGAACATAATAATTCGGGATGTTCTTATTTAAAATTTGCAAAGGATTCTGCTACAGGACTCTTAGTTTTTGAGATAGAGCTTTAAGTCATAATAATGACTTTAAGTTTGTGTACTGGTCCAAAATCCAGTTTAAATTAAAATTTCCTGTTTGCAAGAGCTTTATTTTCATTTTGTATGTATTTGTAAATGAAAATAATTTTCCCTGAATTAATTCCATAATACTTTCCATCACTATAAATAAATTATGATTGAAAAAAAAAAAGAAATAAAACAAAAAAAAAAATCAAAAGAAGAGAAAACGCATAGAAAAATAATTACCGAATGATATTATGTACACGTGTTCTCATACCTTTGATCCTTGATTTATTGAATAATATGCGCACCTGCCATGTATACGAATAAATACAGGAGCGAAATTCAAGATTAAATGAAAAAAAAAAAGTGTATAATAATTACAAAACATGAATTTCTAATTGCTTTGGCACACTTGAAAAAAAAAAAAAAGAATGCTTTCGATTTTCATGATACGAAAGGAGAATTCTTGTTTTTTTTTTTTGTTTTTTAAATCCTGTATAAATTTTAAAAGCAATTTTTTATTTCTCTTTTTTTAAATTATACATAAACTTTTTTTTTTCTGTTGCATTTTTTTAATATTTTTTTTTATACACGCCATGAAAAGTAGAAAAATTTCCCTTTTTGTTTTTTCAAATTTTTCACATATTTTTCATAAAAATAATTATTTTGAAATAAAAAAAAAAAAAACGGATAACGGAAACATCATGAAACTTGGAAGCGCTAATTACATTTTTTTTTTGGTCCCTTTCCAAGCACACTTTGAAAAAAAAAAATTAAAAAACAATTTTTATAAAGGACTTTTCAAGAATTTATTATAGAACTGTAACATGCAACAAAATATAATCAGGATATATGCATATACTCGTATGCATTCCATATGTTACTTTTACTTGTTTATACCACATACATCCTTTAACCAGCACTGACTCATAATATATTATTTTCCATTCCTGCACTGAATGGCAGCCTCAAATGTTGTAATTTACTGATGCATACACAAAATCAGCATCATCATCATCATCGTAACGCATATATGCATTCCACCCACCATCTTAAAATACCTATCCTTGTTCCTTTTTTTTTATTTTTATTTAATAAACATCAGCTGTTGTTGCTGTTAGTCTTTCAAGGGTTGTAAATATTGAAGAAGAGAAAACTAGAATTTACTTTTCAGTAAAAAAAAAAAATAAAATAAATGATGAAAAACACCATCAACACAGAAAGAACGGCTTGTAACGGAATCATCCCTTATTTTAATTTCTTCTTCCTCATTTTTTTGACTTCGATTGAAGTACATATAATGTGAAATCTTCATGTGATCGGAATTAAAGTCTATGTGGTTCGTTGGTGTCCTTCCTTTGTAAATAATTTGGTAAACGAGTAAGCGTGCATCACATGGGAGAAGTACAGAACAAAAAAAAAAAAAATACCGAACAAGACGAGCAGCAGGATACTAAAGGACATACAGGCATAATATTACATATATAACTTTTGGCATTTACACGTGTGTGATTTTTCATTTCATATATATACGTAAAATATCCTAGCATTAAAGTCAAATTATAATAACAATGTAACAGGACGAGACAGTGTATAGTAAAAGGACTATAACGCAGGATAGCAAAAAAAAAAAAAGCACCCTCTTTGATTTTTTGGCACTCTTACAAAATTTATTATGACGTAATAAGTCATTTAAACACATGTATGAAGGGAAAACACAACAAACAAACAAAAAGGATACTTAATTTTATCGCCTCAATAGATTGCAGTCATCCCAAGTGAGGGCAGATTGAACCCTTCTTATTACTTTGTTTTTTTTATTTTTTATTTTTTTTCATTTCTTAAATCCTTAAGCCTTACGCAATTTCATCTTGATTTTGTGTTCAATAATGATTTCATTAATATTTGAGATTGGTGTAAATCAACAAGGGCTTTATGTCAATCTCTTTGGCTCCAAATTGCAGAAAAATAAAAAGAAAAAAAAAAAATAAAGGACTTTCATGTACAGAATAGTCCTTTTTGATGAATCTTTTTAATTTTGTACCTTTTTTCCTTTAATCATTTAATCAATTTGTTGACTGTAACATTTTATTGGATATTCTTTGTCGGTTCTCAAACATATTTTTATTTCAATCAACACAAGAATACTATAATCAGTAAACAAGTAAATGTAAACAGGATACTTTACAGGACATTTTTTTCACTTACAAAAAAAAAAAAAAATATTCCAGACTTTAATAATATGTTTAATAAAACTTTCATTATCACCAACCAAACATTATAATCAACAAAATTGTAAGGATTACTATTATCCTTGTTAAATCTTTGTTTTTTTTTTTTTTTTTTTTTTTTTTGCTTAATAAACTTGCTGTGTAATTTTACAAATTACACAAAAATCTAAACTTTCACTCATTGATAACATCGCTACAATGCATATTCTAGTTAGTTTTTTTATGTTTTCGTCCTTATTATCTCTTAAAAAAAAAATAAAAAAAAAGGATACACAAAATAATAATTTATGCAATGATGATTTTATGTGTATAGTCAAACACGACAAAAGAAAGACATCATCAGACTATTACGATAATGACACAATTTTTTTTTTTTTATATTTCAAAGTGCTAAAAAAAATATTCAACGAATTAGAAAAAAAAAATAATAATGCGACGAGTGGGTGATAAATTAGAGTGGGTGGTTGGTTAATTAAAAATGGATGCATTTTTTCATATATATAAAAAATTTCATATTTTTTTTTTCTACTATGCGCCTAATATGTCGTTCTGATTTTTTTTTCGTTTGTTTGTTTGTTTTTTTTGTTGTGTACAACTTTTTAGACACATGAATTAAACAAAAGGAAAAGTAATTTTCCAGGCTGAAATTTTTTAGTCTAACATCCTAAATAAAATAAAACAGCATTACAACAACGATTTATTAACGATAAAGTAACTGTTTTCTTTTTTTATCCTTTTACTAGAATATTGTAAAAATTTTCAAAAACACAGACAAAAAGGATTTTTTTTTGTTTTTGAAAATTTCTAAAAGGGAAAATGAAAAGAAAAGCCAAGTTTTATCTGCAATATCATCCCTTTTTCTACATGTTTTATCCTCCGCCACCTTCGTCATAAGAAGAGGTGTATGTGGAGGGGGGTCATAGTATATATAAAACCAGTCAGTCGATTGTAAACATGTACAATAAAGTTGTTGTTGTTTACTATTTTGTTTTTTTTTTTTTTCATCATTTTCATTTTCTTTACTTACGTTATTTGACGAATGAAATGCGTAACTTTTTCAACATCCATACACATTCTATTTTTGAATCCTGATGCAGCAGACGTACTACAATTTTCATTTTTTGTTTTTTTGTTTTTCATTCTATTTTCATTTTATATTCTATTTTTTTTTTTTTTTTACTAAAGGATTTTGAATGTAAACTACGTATGATTTGAGTATCTCTCTGTGTAATACATATACTGACTGCAGGATTTTAGAAAAGGGATGTTAATCTAAAAATTCATAGGATAAAAAAAAATATATATACATACATTGGCTGAACCATTACCATAACTACCAGATCCTGCTGTGTGGTATTCCTATTTAATAAAAATTCTCTTTTTTGTTGTTGTTGTTGTTAGGATAAAAAAAAAGTATAAAAAGGAAGAAAATTTAATGGAATGCGTAGAATGAGATTGTGAAGGTGGAAGATTAGAAGGTGGATTTTTAATGTTGTTTTATTTTTAGGTTTTTTTTTCTTCCTTATTTCAAATTGTATTAATATAGAAATGAACTGAAATTGTTGTATATTGCGTTATCCTTAAAATTCATTTTTATTGTAATTCGATGAAATTGTTGAAAATAAAAATACGCTCCATAAAAAAAAGGGGGGATTATCGAGAAGTTTTTTTCATTTTTATTCTTCAATATTGCTTTTTTTTTCTTCTGAATGTCATTGTTGAAGAAAATAAAAAATTTTAAATAAAAGGACTTTCACAAAAATTTAAGTAGACGTGGTCAAGAAGTCTATAAAAAGCTAATTTATTTCAATATAATTCAAATTAGTTATTAAAAAATTAAATATAAAAAAAACTTTGCATATTCTTAGCATACTTTCAGGATTCTAGTGATTTTTTTAAGTTCCGATTTTTTTTTCTTTAAAATTCTTATAATTTATTGACTGTTTTTGTAATTTAAATTTTTTGAATAGAAAACTTTTAAAGGACTCTATTGTTATGAAAATTATTTAGATGCAATTAAATTTATATTGCTTCACTTTACCGTTATTTTAAACTACAATTAATTAATTATTTAAAAAACAACTATTGTCATAAGAAAAAAGAGAAAAAGAGAAAAAGTAAATAAACTACAAACTCTTAATGCTACCAAGCATATTTATTCTGTACTCAATTTACAAGCAATTAAAAAACTGTGCGTACTTAATAAATAACGAAACCTCACAATTTATTCTATTAAAAAATTTTAAAAAATAAAAAAGAAGAAAAAAAATCTATAGAACATTTTTTTTCATTGTTGTGCAATATTTATTTTCTTTTTAATTGTTTTTCTTTTACTTACGTTTTTCTAAATAAATGCAATTTTTATTTAAATGAGGAAAAAAAAAAAATAGTTTTTATTTACGCCATAGAAAATTGAGTGTCCTTCATATCGACCGTTTTCATCCGCTTCTTCACTTTTCTATATTTTGCTTTGCAACAAATTTTAAAGTTTTTATGGAAATCTGCATTGAAGTGAGGAATATGAAATATGTAATTTTCAACTAAACAACAATTTTTCATGAAATGCTCTCGAAATCAAAATAAACGTAATTTGAAACGAAACACAGACGGAATAAAAAATTATAGATTTTAGCCTGGAACAAAAAATTGTACATTCGCGTCGATGAAAAATTAATAAAAAATTTAGAAATCTCCATTTTTAATTCACCACCTTTTCTATTAAAAATATAGAAAATAATCCGTTTTTTGACAAACGAATTAAAAACGAATACGAAACGCAAACGGAAAATTTTCCTTATTGTTTTGAATGACAAGTAGTTCATGTCCAGGCTTTGTTTGTAAAATTACTTTAAATGATAACTCAAAAATAAATTTAATAAAATTTAAAAAAAGGATCAACCAATAAGGATTAATTTTTTTATTTTATTTTTAAATTTTCAATAAAAGCCACAACACTTTAAAAACTTTTTTAATTTCATATGAACCACCGCCCCCATAGACTTCATATCACATAAATGGACATAAAATACATAATCGAACATTGTATGTAGTTTATCAAATTTTGATCCTAAATAAATATTTTATTAGATAATACAAGCAAAAAATAACATATTCAGGATGTCATTGCTTTTAAAAATTATATATACAATAGTCAATTCACATTATTGACCAATAAAAATTGATGAAACGTTAAATATTAAAAAAGATAAAATTGTACATAAAGTAATGCTTTCATCCTTTCCACCCTCAACACAAACTGAATATGTGTGTGTTATACTTGTCCTTTGAGAAAGAAATACAAATTGATGATTGATTGTTATTTTACTGAACTTTTGAATATTCTTTAAAATTTTTCGATATGTGAAAAGATAAAAAATGTCCTTAAACACTTCTCACTAGTTCATTTTTTTTTTTTTTTAAAGTAACTTTTTTGACATTTTCACTTACACAATGAAATGTACTATTATGGATTTTATAATGTGATGAACACAGAGACAAATTGATGATGATTTATATCCTTCTATTTTGAAAATTTTATGTTAGAATTCAAGCAAGTATAGGAAGATAGTTTTTAATTATGTCTGTGCTATTTTAAGGATAAATTAATTCATTTTTCTATTTTTAACAAAATAAACAAAAATCAAAGTCAGACAGATAACTGACAGAAATTAGTGTGTGTTTCGTTTGTCTGAATAAATGTATCTTACTAGGACATCGACAATATGGAATATGTGTTTCTCTAAAGAAATTAAAAAAATTTTTGTTAAAAAAATATAAAGTCCTAGATTTCTTTTTTCCCAGGATAGCACAAGAAAACAAATTTAAATTGTATGTTTGCTCATTTGAGATTTTATTTATTTTCTTCATTCTTTTTCTAGAGAATGAAATTAATTCAGAGAATTTTTTAAGGACGACACAGGAAAACAAATCTATTTTCTTTTTCACTGAACATCACAACAGTGAAATGTTTTTTTAAAAAAATTTTGTTCGTGTTTCTTTTTACCCATACTCATTTTTATTTTAATTGAGAATGTGTTATTATTTCTCTAAGGACATTTGTTTTTTTTTTTTTTGAAAGGAAAAAATTTATTTTGAAATTAAATTCTGTTTTTTTTTTCTTTCTTTTTACTCATTTTTTCAAAAGAAATTATTTTCTTTTCTGAATTTTCAGGAATTTACTTATTTTTACATCCACGTCCTTTTTTCTTTAGTAACTTTGTTTTATATTTTTAAAGTTTTTAAATAAAAACTTAAAGGACATGTACGAGTACATAAATTTTTAAGTTTAATTATACTTGATATTTGTTGTTTTTTTTTTCTAAGAAAGTTTTTGTTGTTGCAAAGAAAAAATCCTTTTTTATGCAACAAAGTACTTTCTTATACAACAAAAAATATAAAACTTTAGTTCCCAAAAAGGAATTTTTAATTTTGTAGGACGTCTTTTTCTCAGTTAATTTAGTTTTTTTATTTTCTTTAAATTCTTTTGGAACAAGAAAATTTTTGTCAACTAATTTGAATTTTTAACTGTTCTCTTTTTGTTTGTGTAAAAGAGAAAAAAAAGAGGGTTTAGCCAAATTAAACTTTGTCAGTTGCTCTCTTTATGAACTTCAAAAGACTTAAACTTATCAAAAGGATTTTGAATTTTGTGCATAAATAAAAAACAAGGATAAATTTTAAAAGTTATGTTACTTTGGAGAAAAATCTTTGAATTTTTATGTACTTAAAGTTGAAATTGAAAATACAGAAAATTGTTGTAAAGAAAAAAAAAAGGTTTGAAAACGTCAAAGGACTATTTTATTGAAATTTTGTAAATATTTTGTAAAAGATTGAAACATCATAGTTTAGTCAGTTTAATTGGACTTGAGAGAAGAAAGAATGGGGCATTTAAAGGAAAATTTATCAGGACTAGATTGATTATTTTTAATGAGACATTTCAGTACCTAAATAATGTCCTTGGTCTATTGAACACAATTTTGAATTCCAAAAAAATTCAACTGGCAATTAATTCTAAAACCAAAATAATTTTTAGTAGCTTGAAACAGGCACTGAAGTGCCCTCGATGAAGGATATACCAGATAAAGTGAATTCTGATAGAATGCACAAAGTAATGTATATTTATGTCACAGTAGAGTGAGCTAAAAGGATTTCTTTTCATTTTACTGCTTTGTACCTTCGCGTTCACCATTTCATAGTCTTTCCCAGTTCACTCTATGAGACTTTCACTATGCAAAGTTTTACTTCCAAGGACATTAGCTCACCTAGAAATATTCTATAAATTACAATTTTCTAAGTCCTTCTAAAACCATTTAAAATCAATTTAAATAATGTGATGAAATCAATCCAATTTACCACAAAAAAAAAATCAAAAACAATTTTTACTTTCAGGATTTACTTTTTCATTTCAATCTCAAAAAATTCAATTTTTCATCTACTTACACCTATACCAGCAGCCAACATTTTTTATTCAATTTTCTTATAAATTTTTTAGATACACAAATCCAAAAATTTAATAACACCAAAAAAAGCATACTTTTCGATTTCATAAAAAAAAAACAAATCCTTATATCAATTCTCTTCTTCTGACATATGTAAAGATTATGCATCCTACTGAGATATATATTTTCTTATTTACAAGAACAGATATACACACACACACAAACAATTTACACATACTCGTTCCATTCGAAATTGCAATAAAAGTCAAGGTAACGAATAAAATATAGCAAAATTTGTGTGTGTGTGTGTTTGTTTTCTATCAATTTTTTCACAAATTCACATATTTGAAACTTTTCATATTTTAACGACATTGATCCTGAATTTTTACAAAACAGCAACAACAACAACAAGAACAGGAAACTTTAAACATATTATTCACCTTAAAAAACCATGTTCAATTTTATCAAAAAAGAGAAAAAGAAGAAAAACACAACATTGACAGATTTGAAATTTGGATTTTGTGTTGAATTGATAGCGGTCGACGGTTAAATTTAGTTTAGCTACCAAGGATAAACCAAAATCTAAGAAGAAAAAAAAAAAACCAAGAACAAAATAAAAAAGGAATTTACACAAATTTTGATATTTGAGTGGATTTTTTTTTTCTTTCAAAACAAGCAAAATAGCGAAGAAAAAAAAAAAGGAAAAAAATGCTACGGAATAAAATTGGATCTGTTGCGAGGATAACAATAATAACGTAAATAAAAAATATTATATTGGATTTCCTTAAGGCATTTAATATGGATATACCATTTTCATGTATGAATATATATTCTTGGAAGTGCACTTAAACGTTTTCTGAGGGGTGGTGGCCTTCAACTTAAATCGAATGAAATTCCAACGAATTTCGATTTAATTTTTGTTTTTTTTGTTTTTTTGTTTTGTGATTCACGAATATCGAAGACAATGTTGTAAAAGAATTTATTTTCATTTCTAAGAAAACACACATGCTCTTATGAATTCATATGTGCTTCAATTATAGGGAGAATATTTTAGAATCATATACACTTTCGTCCCACCCACACACATTCACATCACAATAATCTAAAGAATTCCTTCAGGGCGCGGTGTCTTTACAAAGATGACATGAGACAAATAAGAAAATCATTTGGAGTGCGATTTAAAAAAAACAACAACAACAAAAAGTATTCTAAAGTAGATACACACATGTTGGTATATTAGATATCAAGGATCAAGGATATATGTATGTTTATGTATAAAATTGCATGGAGGATGAAATCATAATCAAAAATATGACATTATCATCAATTTAATGAGAAATTACACATTACAATGAATTTTTTTTACTCATTTTTTTTTCAAAGGACATACGTACATAGACACAGTCGTTATGTGAGGAAAAATTGTAAAAGATTTACGTTAAAGTGTATTTTAATGCTTTAATATCCTTAAATATTGGATAAATGTGATGCTTAAGAGGATAAATAATATGAAAAATAAATTTAAAAAAAATATATAAGAAAAATTACATTTTCGAAGGATGGAATACATAATTCGAAAACTTGATAAGGTATTTGAATTAATATTTGAATAAATTCACTTAATTTTTTCCTCTTACTTTTTTAAGGAAAAAAAAAAGAAATTTTGTAAAAAAAAATGAAAAAGTCTAATCACGTACACATGTATGCTAAACACCTTATTTTTTTCTATGTCCTTATCCTATCCTAAACCTCCTCAAAATTTTGTTTACTTAGGACGACTTAATATGTGTGTTTTTTTTTTTTTTTTGTTACTTCCGATTTCGAATTTTTATTTTTTTTATTTTTAAATTCCACAAAATTTTTCACAAGGATTAAGGTTTATTGTGTTCGTCGCTTTTTTTTTTTCTATTCTCTCGCTATTTTGTGATCTAGAAAATTAATTATTTCCTTTTTTTTTCTTAGAGAATACATAAACAAAAAAAAAAAACAAAAAATATTCCTAAGACAAAAAATTTGCTTAAATTATTCGAAGGACATTTATTTTTTCTATTTGTGAAGTGTATTTTCTTCTTCATCTTCCTTCTTTTCACTTTTAATGAAATTAATTTTTTTTTTAAATACAATAAATGTGGAAGTGAAAAAAAAAAACTTCTGAAGGATAAATAAGAGTTTTGTTAACCTTGAGAGGCTTGCGATGAAAATTTTAGTATTATTATTTTTTTGTTGTTTTTGTTCTTGAAGTTAAAGCACGTTAAAAAGAATGCAAATTAGAAAATAGCTTGCTGGGAAAAAATCTAGTATTTTTGAAAGTTTCGAATGATTTTTTTTTTCGCACAAATTCTTTTTAAAATTTCTTCAATTACCATACAAATCTTCCAGAAAAAAAAAGGACACAAACACAAATCAAAATGATAAATTATTATCACAAATGAATGATGCCCCCCCCCCCCAAAAAAAAAAAAAAAACTGAAATAGAACAAAATTGTAAATGATGTTGTCTTTAAGGATCTTTCTTTAGCAGCTCAACTCATCTGGCATTATCTATTGTTGAAAAAAAAAAATAAGAGATAAAAAAGTGAATGTAGATTTCTGGATGATAAAAAATATTTTGAATGTGAAAAGAAAGTACAAATGAGTACACACATCATGAATTTACTAAAAAAAACACAAACAAAAAGTGAAAATAATGTGGGTTTTTGTTAATGTATTAATTTTTTTCTATGGTTTTCTATTTTATATTATTTTCCTGTTATCATGAAGTAATTTACTTTTTTTTTTTTTTGTTCTTTCTGATTTTCTTTGTTCTCACATTCCCTTATTTGTTTGTTTGTTTATTTATTATTATCCATTATGAATCCAAATCGAAAAAAAAAGGGATGTGTCTTTGACGATCTGGAAAGATAATGTTAATGTCTGGTAATTTTCTTCTTTAAAAAGAAAATAGAGAAAGAAAGGTAAAGGAAAAATTAATGAAAAATCGAGAAAAATGATATTTCAGGATGTGATAATAAAAATCACAGAATTATGATAGTGTGCGGTTTTTTTTTTTTTTCAATATCTTTTCTACAATTTTTACCTTCTTGCTTTTGGCTTTTTATTGTTACGTTAATTAAAAAAACATTTTCTTCTTCTTTTCTAATTTATGATTATTAAAATTGTGAATTTTCAATACAAAGAAAAACAAAAACAGAAAATGAAATTTTCATTGTTGAAAGAAAACAATTTCATTGAGAAGTCTAGACAATCGTGGAAAAGAATCTTAAAAAACGTAAAATAAGGAAAATAAAAGCTACATTGTGCACCTAAAAAGAAGGTTCATATAAAATGTCAATTCAAGTTTAATTTTCTTCTATTCGAAATTAAATTTCGAAGTCCTTATTTAAATTTCACGAATTTCTGTACATTAAATTTTTAAAAGCATCACGCACGAAATTCATTTTCAAAACACGCATTCAGAGAAAGTAAATTTTAATGGCAATCAAAAAAGAAAAAAAAAATCAACAAAATAAAAAGTGATTCAAGCTATACGCTTTTAAGGCACTTCATGAAATTTCTGATTTGTAACTCGCTTAATTTTTTTTTTTTTTTAATTTTTTGTTGTTTATAAAATAACAAACTATCAGATGTTTTTTTTCCCTAAATAAAGCAAAAAACTGGAAAAGGAGAAGAAAAAAACTATAAAATCGAAAATAACAACACAAACTGTTGTCAAACAAAACAAAAAAAAAAAAAAAACATACATAAAATTATGTATGTACTACCAGCACGCATTCATTGATGCGAAAATGTGCTTAAGACGTTACATGAATTTCAATCAACTTCAAAAACCACGATATATGTTTTACATCGAATACCCTTCCTTTCTACAGAACCTTCAAAAATATATGTATGTATATCATTCCGAAACAACAATAATGTGTATCCATACACCACATCACCTTCATCCTTCTTTTTGCTTCCTATATAATCCGTCTATTTTCGTTGCTACATATATGTACCGATGGAATAAATGCCCATACATAATGTACACATTCAAAAAAAAAAACAAAAAAAAACACTAAATACATCAATAAAAGCTGTACATACAGGAGAATAATGTGTGGATTTCGAAAGTCAATCATACACAAAAAAAAAAAAAATCTGAAGAAGGCTCCATTCTGCAAGCACAGAATCACCACACAATCTGAGAAATTGGAAAGACTTTCTTTCCAAAAAAAGAAAAATAAAAAAACCCTATAAATAAAACATGTTTTTCGAAGGAACAAAATCCTTAAATTTGCATATTACGCTTTTTTAAAAACCATCCATATTTTTTTTCTGTTTTTGCAGTGTTTTTTTTTCGAAATCGAATTTTCACAAAATTTCAAATGACAATAAATAAAATTTATTTGGAAGAAAAAAAATGGTACCAGTAAAACATTGTTGTTTTTTTTATTCTACAACTTAACAAAATTTAAATATTTTTTTTTTATGTTTTTGCAAATCATCAATTTTTATACAACAGTACCACCCACACCACCCATTCTCCCCATTTATAAAAAAAAAAATTCAAAAAAATGTGAAAAAAAAAAATGTTCAGCCATATGATGAATGTTCAAAGTGTATCGAAATATATCTGTGATCGAAAACAAGAAAAAAAAAAGGACTCTAATATTCCATATCCGCAAATCGCATTATCAAGAAGAAGAAAAAAAATGATACAGATTTGGACAAATTCCACATACTTATAATAATACACACGGTACCACTCCCTTTGAAAAAAAAAAAAAAAAATGGTTCAAACATGTGTTACCTAATCGAAAATTATATATTCACCCCTATTGACGCAATATGTGTTCAATTTTGTGGTATTTTTCTTTAATTTTTTTTCTTGATAAGTTTTTTTTCTTTTTTTTTTTTGCACCAGAAAACACATGACTTCGAGTCGATTTTCAAGAAAAACTGCTAAAAAAAAATCACATACTCAAATTTTCTTCCTTTTTTTTTTAATATGTTTTTTGGTTCACTTTTGCTTGAAATAATTTTGAAAAAAATTTCAACCAGTTCATAGTTGAAAACACATCATGGACAAAAAAAATTTAAAAAAATTATATGCACCCTCAATGGTGGAAATTTATGTGTCAGGATATTCGGAATATAATTTCTATCGTAGAAATAGTAAAAGTTTTTCTGCAAAACAAAAAAAAAAAACTCGCATTATGAAATTTTTAAATTATCCTTGTACATAATTTTTTTCATGCACACAAACACACATGCTTCTTGGATGTCTACAGGTGTTGAATGTTAAATGTATATATTTTTTATTTGTTATTCGATGATGACTTTTTTGAATGTTTTGCAAAATGGAAAAAAAAAAGTAGGTAACTGAAGTGAAAAGTTTTTTGCATGTGAGAATTTGTAAATTATTTTTAAATTGATATACAATTATTGTTCGAACAAATTGTAGAGGAAAAAAAAGTTAGAATTATTTCAAGTTTAACGATGTTTGAATAGTTTTAAAATCCTGAACTTTGAACTTTCAACATTTCTATAGCAATTTCAAAGTTAAAACACGTAATAAATAAAAAGAAATGAAATTTTTAATGAGTTCTAGAATGTTAGAAACAACTGGAAAAATTCCATTTGAGAACAAAATATTCAGCACATTATTCTGTGGGACATTGCAATGAACTTTGACCCAAAAATAAATATTCAAGAGGAAAACCAAAAAGAAATTTTCTTTATTTTTCACAAAATTTTTACTTTCAATTCGAAAATTCAGTCTGCTCGATAAATGCAGAAAATTTTTCAAAATGAGAAAAAATTAAGTCATACGTTCGAAATTTTCCTTTACCAAAAAAAAACATCCTGACTGTGAAAATCAACAAAAATTCAACCCCAAAAAACTCTTTCACAGACCCACTTTTATCGAATCTTACCAAAAAGAATTAATATGAAGAAGAAAAAAATCCTAAAGAAACAATAAAAGCTTCCTTAGCATTCTAAAAATGGTAGGCACCAAAAGGACAAAACAAATCCAAATTCAAAGAAAAAAGTCACCACAAATATTTACAAAAAAATCTTTTTTTTTTGTGTTTTCCCAAATATTGACCAATAATTTAATTTATATTTAAATGCCTTAACAAATAATTACCCAGAAACAAAAAAATCCTTTTTTTTTCCGATAAGACAAATAATTTACGTGATTTATGAAACCAAACATGACAATAACAAAAAAAAAAAAAAAGGACTCAATAAAAATTAATACAAATCAAAAATCCAATCTTTCCAAACTTCAAATTAAATACTAAATGAGGAAGTGGTTTTTATCCTTATTTTTGTTTTCTAACACAGGAAATCAATTACAACATTGAGTATAAACACAGAAAACGCCTTTAAGCGTTTCAATGAGAAATATAAAAAAAATAAAATTCAGGACATCTTCTGTCTTTTATGATGATGAACATAATAATTATTACACGTATTCGATAAAAAAAAGGACATAAAATCGTATATAATTTCTCCCTTAATTTTTTTTTTTTTTTTAGTATCCTTTATCTTTCTTTGTACATGTGTGTGCATGTGTCCGTATATGTGTTGGTAAACTGTCAAAGATTTTATTTTCATTATCCCGGAAATTATCTTTGTATATCCATCATCAATCAATATTAAATGTTAATAAATAGAAAATGTGTGAGGTGTGGGTGGTATATGTATGAGGTGTATGTGTTTCAATGAAGATTTGATACAAAAATAAGGGAGAAATGCATCAGTGTTTACTATTTTTTTTTAAAGTGCACGTTTGTTTTTTGTTTTTTTCTTTCTTTCTTTTAATACAACTTCAGAATAGATATTTCAATCCTGATGAACAAATAAGGGACAAATGAAAATGATATTTAATGAGTTTTTGAATTAAATTGAAGAAGATTTCTTTGGTATTAAGGTAAATATTTTTCTAATTGATCTTTGCAAAATAGGGTAGAGAATATGGGTGGTTTTAATGAATAGTTCATTTCTATTTAATTAAGGGTAGTTTTTCAGATAGTGAAACTTTAAGTTTTTCCCTTAGAAAGAAGTTTAACTAGAGTGAATTCAATAATAAATATAAATTCTGCCATAAGGTGGTCACATTCACTCAACATTCTTTGACACATTCGAGGCCTGTTTACGTCATTTTTTGCCCAATTGTGTGATTATAAAGTAACCCATGTTTCGAAACATTGACGTCGTTATAACGTCGTAATGTCAAAAATAAGTGTCTAGACACATTCAGGCACAGATTTTTAGTTGGGTGGTAAGAACACTTTATTTTTAAATTGGAGGTTTGAAGCTTAAATTATGCCATCCGTTTACTTAATTTCGAATAAGTGTCAACGGTGGATAAGCTGTATGAAAATTGTAACAAAAAAACATCAGTTCGGGTACTGAATTTTATTTTACGTAAAATGTAAAGTAAGCAGAGGTCAAAGGTCAACCAAAAGTCTGCCTAAATTTATTTTCTACATTCACGTTTTATATTTGGAAAAAAATTATATTTGAATAAATGACAGTATAAAAAGGTTAAAGGTCAAATAATTATAGTCTACCTAAATTCTACAGAATTCTCCAATTACAAAGAAGTAACTAAAAATCAATTTTTCACTCTCAATAAATTTTCACATTCCATGATTTTCTCTTATAGAAATTTTTCAAATCCTTGGTTAGCACAAATTTCAATCGAACCAAAACGAAAAAAAAAAATTTCAAATAATGAAAATTTAATTAAAATCTATTCAAAAGCATATTTTTTTTTCGCATTAAATGCTATCTGTGCATTTAACATATAAATCAATTGGCTGTCTGTGTGTGTTTAAGTGTGTGTGTATACTTTTTTACCTGATTTGGTGAAAGATTTCATTAAATTCATTTTACACATTCCTTTTTTTCTTGTTTTTCCTCATTGATTTCACTCTCGTTAATCTTCATTACTTAGCAGAGAAATAAATTTAAATTGAGAAAAAAAAAATAGAAAAAAATCAAATAAAAAAAAGAAACATAGATGAAGTCGAATGAAAAAGAAAATAAAAAATGTTGCAGATACTTTGTTTTTTTTTCTTTTTGGTTGATAAAATTTGTAAAAGAGAAAAATCAATAAAATAAAACTTTTTTTTAAAAAAAATGCAATCCAAAATACCGCAGTACCTTTGACACCAATTAAAATGTGACATAAAAAGATACATATATGTTCTCATGTATGTTGTTGAAATAATTATGTATTTTTGTAGAGATCTAAGTGAATTTAGTACAATTGTAAAGTATTTCATCGTATGAAAGCCTTGAACTTTTTATAAGTTGACAAATCAAGTATGTTTTTTAATTTTTCTCTTGGGAGAAAGAAAAACTAAAAATACACCATATGAAATTTTCTGAAAGAACTTTAAAAATAATTTTAAAAAAAAGCATTTACTTAAAATATGTCTAAAGACGCGTTTCCACTAAGGTGACCGTATTGTATACTCACAGAAATTCAAAAAAAAAGGAATTCAAACGCACTGTGACCGCACGTTTTTTTATGTGTTTCCATAAAAAAATATGTTTTTCATGTTTCTCAAAATTAAAGGATACATTCTGTGCATTGTGCGCGTACGGTAACCACATAGTGACATCTACTATTTTAGATGTAGACTAGATTATTTCATTTTTGTACGGTTACTGTGCGCGCACATATTTTTTGGTGAAAACGCACATTAAAATTAGCTTTATACTGTTGTTATCGAACGTTTATAAGCATTCAAAACGCTGATAATCGCAACTAATATCATCATTTCTAACAGTGTAAACTATAAACGATACCTAATAATCAAATCATCGAAGAAAAAAAAAGAATAAAAAAAACCATGGTAGATAATTTATTTTTTTACAAAATTAAATTACCACCTTTCATCGTATATTATTTTCTTCAAAATAACAGAGCACATCAAAACAAATTGAACAATTTTCCAGGCAAAAATAATGATGAATTTGAAAAGGAAAAAGGAAAAAAAAAAACTATAATTTAACCACAAATACGAAATTTTTCACTTTATCTCAAATAAACATTCAACGTACCGAACACAATATAAACTAATAAACTTCTAACGCCTACTAAATCTAGGACTTTATTATTATTTTTCCAATTTTTTTTTCCCATATAAATTTTTCCTGTTTCTCAAATCATATAGATCCTATAAAATAAAATAAACTTCAATTGCTTTTCATCTTCTTCCTTTTTCCTTGTTTTTTTGTTTTCCTCTCTAAAAAAATTACACTTTGTGCCTTTTTTATTTAATGTACCTGGTTGCATATACCTTAAGGGCATATAGAGATAAAATCTGTGACTTGAAAATAAAGAAATACAGCGAAAAAAAAATATACACATAACGCAATAATCATAAAGGAGCGCAAACAGACAAAAAAAAGGATGCTTTTAGCTGTGAAATGCAAAAGAAAATGAAGATGATATTATGATGGTGTATTATTGTGACAAAGCTAAAGGAGATGATGATGATGGCTTTATTTTATTATGTGAATTATCACACCATCCACATTATAATTTGATTCAATTTTCTTCTAACTTGTAATTTTTTTCTTTACGCCTTTTTGCGTTTTTTTCATTCTTTCTTTCGTTTTTTTTTTTTTCATAATCAAATAAATTGTTGACAAGTTCTTTACAATCACCCATCACACCACCACCACCACCCTCAAAAAAAAAATCATCCCATCAAAAAATGAAAATCACATATAATTTTATTTTTATCTAAATTTTTTTTTGCCTTCATTATAATATCCTTTAAGACTTTCAATTTACCATAGAAAATTAATAAGAAAAAAAAAAAACTGTAAAAGAAAAATAACCAGAAAAAATTAGAAGCAAAAAAAAAAAACATAAAAGATAACAAAAATCTCATTGATGCGCTGGTGTCGAATGGCCCAGAATTTTATGTTTTCTCTACAAAATATTATTTTTTTTTTTTATTTTTGTTTCACTTGAGTGGTTTCAAAGTAGTAAAACAAAACCAAAACCAAAAAAAAAAAATGAATTTGTAGTGAAATAAAGAACGAAAGTACTAGGACAAATGAGGACGAAAAAAAAAATTTAGTGAATAGCTTTTAAAGTTTCCTATATTTGAGGCTTTTTTTTTTCTCCTATAAACAGAACAAAATGAGTACATCGCGATTGTGTAGGAAAAAAAAAACATAATAAGGAAAAAAAAATTCACTATAAATGAATTGAAAGGAAGAAAAAAAAGGATATATTAGATAGTAAGGCTCAATATACTTCTAGGTAATAAAATCATGGGAAAAAAACTGAAAAATTAGAAAAATAGGAAGTAAAAAAGTGTGAAAAAACAAAAACACGGTCGATAAGTAAATTACACCGTTAGATATGGTGTTCTATTTTCTATTGCTTATATTTTTTTTTCTCATCATTTTCTTCCTTTTTCTCTATCACATCATTTCCACACTTTTCTTTTTTTTTTTTGCTTTGCTTTATTTATTTTTCCTGAGAAAAAAAAAAAATCATGTGTGTAAATTTTTATTTTAACCACAAATCCTGCATTCCTAGAAAATCAGGTCTTTTTTGAAAATTGTAAAATAAAAAAAAAAAGGTTTCAATTTGTTTCGTTTTTTTTTCTCTCTTAATTGAGAATAAAGGACTCACAGACTATGTAAAAATACATTATATGGAAAGCAAGCAAGCAAAGCTAATTTTAAGAAAATTTATGCAAAAATAAATTTAACGAAACGTTCAAAAATCATCGCATTAAAATGAATTATGATTTTATCAACGTTTTACACGTATCATAAAATTTAACAATGAAAATTTAATAAGACAATTGTGCATCTTTTTATCGTTATTTCAACCATTCTGTTTTTTTTTCTTCTGCTTTTTCATTTGTCCATAATCATAATAGAAAGGACGAAGGATAACAAAATTCTATTTCAAATAATTTAATTTTAAGCTTGAAAGCATTATTTTATTATTTTAATTTCATTCAAGACAACTTGACGTATAAATAAATCGAAAAAAACAAAAAAAAATAATCGATTCTAATTGACCTGTTATTCGTCCTTTTAGAGGAAAGTAAAAAAAATAACATGATTATTTCATTAGAGTTATTAGACTGTGAAAATTTTCTATTAATTAAAATCGATTTAAAAATCTCTATTTTGTCCTTTATTGAATTTTTTTTTTAACTCTTAAAGATATTTTTCTGGGAAAATTTTAATATCTTTGTTCTTTTTGATTCGTCTTTCTTCAGATTTGTTTAAAAGATCCTAGTTATCGCCCTAAAAAACATTTTTTTTTAAACAAATAATATGAGTTTATTATTTGTTTTTTTTTTTGTTGTCTTAACTCCAAATAATAACATTTTCGATTGTGAAGGATTCATTTTTTTCTCATTTTTGTGATTTTCTTCCAAAAGGTAGAAGCCTTTCTAACCTAATCTAAATGTTTAATCCTCGTCACGTTGCTAATACCAACCTTTAATCAATCTTTGCTTGATAAAATTCCATTGGAAACCATGCATCGCAAGCAATTTTTTTTTCTCTATAAAATAATTGAATAAAAACAAATTAAAAATATGTGACGTCAAACGTTAAAAATATGATTCTAAAATGCTTATTCATGTTTTTTATTGCAATTTTTAACTTGTCACTCCTCCTCTTTAACTTCTAACATACGAGTCATTCCTTTTCTTTCGTATAAGTGCAATTTTTCAAGTACCTACTCAAGCAGTTAAAATTTACAAAATAATAATTAAAAAATTTTCAAGCGATAAAATTTTATTTTTTTTTTTTCTCTATTTCTAAACATGAAAGATAACAAATTATGATAATGAACTCATATGTTGTTAAATTCATAAAAGATACACATAAAAAAATATCTCTAAAAAATAATAAAATGCTTGGGTTAAGAATACAATCAAGTTTTTAAGAATTGACTTAAAAGACTTACGTGCATCCAGAATTGCCGTTTTAAGTCATCATCTGCCTACACTAAACATGTACAATATGATTTTTATTTTAAAAAGATATAAATTCTCTACAAAACAACAATAATTCAGAACTTGAATGACACATATTTAACATATTAAATATTCAATATGAATAGCATGTACAATATGGGGGTATAGCTCAGTGGTAGAGCATTCGACTGCAGATCGAGAGGTCCCCGGTTCAAACCCGGGTGCCCCCTTATTTTTTTGAGATAAGCAATTTGACATTTTTTTCATCTTTTTTTTTTCACTTTTTATTTTATCAATAAATTAATTTTTTGTTAAATGAGTTGAAAAAAAGTTCTCTTCTTTTTTATTTTCTTGTATAAAAAAAAATTTTTTTTCTGGAGGTATGTATTTTTTAATTTTCACTTTGTGAACACCATGTTTAAATGTAACATATAAAAAAGTTTAATTACCATACACAAAGTAGTTCCCTATTGACAAAATATTTATTTGTATTTTAGTAGCAAAAGCCAATAAAAAAAAAACAGGAAATAAAAATTTACTGTCACTATGAAAATAATATAAAAAATCAAATTTAGGTCATTCAGTCTATAAAAAGGAAAAGGAGATGAGAAATATTGTTGATATAGATAGTGGCACAAAACAAAAAAGGAAAAAGAGGGGAAAAAAAAATAATAATAATATTGTTGATGATTTGTGCCTGTAATAAGTAGTTTATCGCGATGCAGTTGTTCTAGTTTTGCAATAAAATTTTTTTATTCACATATAGTCAAAAGCTCATTAGGAAGGAAAATTTATTGACTTTAAAAAAGTATTGAAATTCATACAAGAAAAAAAATTGAAAAAAAAAATAGGTAGATCTGTAAAAAAGTAGACAAAACAGAATTTAATGATGTGTGCCAAATGAAAGTTCTCATATATGCTGTGTTCCTTTTAGGCAAGTGCATCTACTCTGTCATAGTTTGGCGTAGTTTGTAAATGGAACGACATGTAAATGCTAAATTAAAAAACTGTAGTTTTTTTTTCAGAATTTTCAGTTCTGAATGAAAACTTGATTCCAAGGGACTACTTTTTGTTTGATGAAAAACAGAGAAAAAAGTGAGAAGTCCGAAACCCTAAAAAGAACCATAATCCTAAATTCTTATTTTTATTAAACGAGAATAGCTCCTATGGAAATTTTTACTACAAAAAAACGACAATTGTGCATAAATCAAAATGAATTTTTTAACGGAAATAAAAACAAAACCGCAAATCACAAAATTTTCCAATCACAAAAACCTTTCATCTTTCATTTTAATTAAATTTGCAAAAAATCCAAAAATAAAAACAAAAAAGACAAAAAACAAAAAACCACGTAAACAAAAATTTAAAAAAATTTCCGATGATGATTCCAATAAATATTCCTTTTTTCTGATACTCACTTTCACCACCTCCTAAAAATTCATCATTTCTCTTCTTTTTTTTTTTTTTTATCTTTATTCAACAGTCAGCATATTTTCCATGCCAAAAGAAAAAAAATTTCCATTTAAATCGAATTCGAATATTTCAAAAAAAATTAATTTTCTCTTTTATTCGAAAATTCAAAAACTTTATCATTTTGAATATAAATTTTTGTGACTATACTAATAATTCACTTCCATTTAAAATTGTGGAAAAAAAAAAAACACATTTCAATTTGAATAAAATAAATTAAATTAATATTCACCTGAAAAACCGTTCAACCGTGAATTTTTCGCAAACATTGATAAAACTTCAAAAATAGTCGAAAATTTTCAATAAAATTCAACCTTTTTTTCACTGTGCAATAGCCTAACATAAGCTTTTGAAAAAGTCATAATACAGTCAATAATCCTGTCGATTCTAATATTCTTTAGCTAGTTTTCACTAATACTATCATAAATAATGAACAATTAAATTCAGGAAATTAACTTCAATAAATCTTTTCCGAATAAAAAAAAAACAGTGGAACAACATCATCAATAGTATGAACAATCACAGTCAGTGTGTGTTTGTGTGTTTTAAATGGCAAAAACTTTATCATTTTTGTAATTTACGCAACGAAAATTTTAATGAATTCACATAATTTTTAAATAAACGATTACTGGCACCGCGGCCAGACCACCCTCTGTTTGTGTCCTTTTCTAACTGGTAATAATACTCACCAGTCCGCTTAAACATAAATAATAACCGTACATACATAAAAAACGTAAATCATAAAATTTTTTTCCTTCTGTCATCAGGACGCAACATTTTAATCTTTTGTTTAGTCCTCGATGGGATCCTTTTTTTTTTTTGTTTCTATTCTTAAATTCTAATCATCAAATGAATTGACTTTTAAATGAAATTGCATTCAATTTTTTACGCTACTTTTTTTTTTTTTTTTTTTTTTTAGAAAAAATTACACATTTTTTGTTGTTGTTGTTTGAGAAAAAACAAAAGGAAATTATACTGAGCTTTAAAACAAGAAGGGCAAACGCATAATTTTGACATTTTATACGAATTGTAAATAATTTTTCAACATTATTTTGCATCATTACAATACCAATTACTAACGCCTGAATTTAATATTTTTTTTTTCATCCATCCCCTTAACAACAAAACACAAATAAAAAATAAAAAAAAGAATTAAACGGCCGAACTTCTTAAAGCCTGGTAAATGCCATACTCATTTGACTTGTGTCACTAATTTAGATGACGTATACATCAGTTACTTGCAACTATAATCACTGTCATTTGTCATTTTGTTTCGGTGTTTCTGCTAAGAATTTTATCCTGAAAACATTGTGTATCATAATGTCCTTTTGTCTTTTCTTGCTACAAACAAAAAAAAGGAGGGTTTGACTTCCCACGAAAAAGAAATTTTTTTTTTTTTTGCCGAAGGAACTGTTGTCCGCTCATTACTTTTCTTGAATACAAAACATTAAAATGAATAATTGGGACCTTAATGATCTTTCACTTTTATTTTTCTCTTTCAAAAGCTAAAAAGGACATTATTGTATTTCCGGAAGCAAATTCAGCAAAATTTTCATCAGGTATCACAGAACAAAAAAAAAAAATTACAAAACAAATGATTTTAATTGCAAACTTTAATTTCGAATTTATTGTCATCAACTCAAATGGTTCGTAAAAATGTTTGTTGGGTTTTTTTGCACATTTTGCAAAATTTTTTATACAATTTTTTGTGAATGTGTCATCAAAAATTTGACTAAATTATGTAGAAAGTCGATAAAATTTTTGCTAGCTTTACGAATTGTCTGGGATAAACTAACATAAACAAACACTTGACCGTTGTATCATAAAACGAGAAAAAAACATTTAGCGTTTTTTTTTTCTTCTTGTGTTTCGTCCTTGCTCTCGAAAAAAATTATTTTTTAAAGGTTGTGTGTTTTTGCTGAATTTTAGTCATAACAATACTCAACAAAAATGACAAGAAGTAGGACTCTTGAAAGAAAAAAAAAAAGCTTGGTAGCGGATGATGACGATGATAATGATGATGATGGTAATCTGGGTGTCATGTTGTTGTAGAAAAGTAGCACGAAAGGTTAGATAAAATTTTTTTCCTTTCTGTGTGTTCTTTTTTAGTGGTAACGAACAGAAAAAAAGGACAAAAATAAAAGTTTCCGTTGATGCACAACAAAACGAAAATTTTTGTTCTCATTTTTTTTGTTGTTTTTTTTTGTATATCGTACAAATCCACTTTTAAACTGAAAAAAAAAACACACACACACACACCCAAAAAAAAAACGAAAATTTTTTTAAGGATATTTTATTTGTCATAAATTCACATAAAATGTACGTTAAACGTGTATATGATTTTTTTTTTCGTTGTTGTGTTCCCTTGTACATTTTTCTTTTTTTTTGTTTTCTTTCATTTTTGGAATCCCGCCAACTTTCTGTACGAAAACACAAAACTAAAACAAAATATAAAACAACAGTTTAGTCAGTCGGTTGTATAGCAGAATAAAAGGACATAAATCACATAATCACAGGTTTGAGTTTGTTTTTATGTAAGCTTCTTTTTTTTTTGTTTCTCCGAAAATAAGACTAAAACACAAAAATTTTTATTTTTTCGAACATAAAGGACTTATATTATCTCAATATAAAATTATTTTCTAGATAACTGTTCACAAAAAAAAAAACAACAAAATTCATAACTATAATTTAGGGTCCTATACATAAAAAGGATTTCATATGCACACATACACAAATACACACAAAACATTCAATGTTGATTTATAAAATTGAGGGGTTAAAAGATAGTCAAAAATGATATGAATTTATGACTCTTTATGGAAAGTATTAAAAAGGATATTGAAAAATGGTATAATTTTTTTTCTTTGTGTGTGTGTGTGTACGACATTACAATTTCGAAGTGATTATTTTTAATAAACAAAAGAAAAACAAAAACACGTTTGTTTTCAATTTTTTTTTGTCCTGTGTTTTTTTGTTTTATTCGTTTTTAAGAACCTTTAAACTACTCTCGATGGAAAGCCAATCAAGTTATTATCCTGTGGGATCTACTTTTACTTTTATATAAAAAAAAAACAAGTTAAATACACAAAAAACTCTTCCTTCTAATTCTTACATATTCTGAAGAAAGCTTATATATGAAAAAATTTATTCTTCATTTCATATGAATTAAGTGAAAATCATGTGTATAATGTGCGTCCTTTTTAGAATAAACATTTGAAATGAGATAAACATATTATTTTTTACTTGTACATACATTATGTATGTGTGTGTATAAAACATTAGTAATGTCAGTAACAGAATATGAAAAAATTGCAACATTCATGCTAAAAAGGATACTTGAGAATCCCTTTTATAACCATTTATGTGTTTATGGTAAACATTCTCAATTGTTATGGTAATGGAATTAGAGGGCAATGAAACGCTAAAAACCACCTGAGACTTGAGAAAAAAATATAAAAAAAAAAATTAAATACACACATTCACCTGATGGACAAAAAGAAAAAAAAGTATGAGAAGGATATATTACACCTTTTCGTATAAGTTGTGTTGATTGTTCGAAAAAGTGTGTGTTGATAAAATCTTTTTGAAAAGAAGATCGAAAACGTGTATTATATTGAGTAACTTTTTTAATACCATTAACTTGTAAAAGTTAAGTGAATATAAAAATAAAGGATAAAAAGAAAATGAATCCTTGATAATGTGTTATTGTCAGGTAAATGAATTTTTCAATTTTATTGTTATGAACAACAATAAAATACAACAAAATTTTTTTAAGGGTCTTCGAAAAAGTGTTATAATGATCCATTACAGGTGTTGAAAAATAAGAATGAATCGTCCTTTTTCATATAAAAAAAAGAAAAGATTTTTTTTTTTTTAATTTTAAAATTATTAAAAAAGAATTTTTTTTCTATTTTGAAAAAAAAAAAATCAATTAAAAATCAAATAGAAAACACAAATTGGGTTAAGTATATGAAAAACGTTTCTGGAAAACTTGTAAAAAAAAAGATAACAGTTATTTTTAAAAAAAAAGGATACAATAGCACCACAAAAAAAAAAAAGCTATAAATAATGTAATTTTGTTTTTGTAGTAATTTTTTATACTTAACCTAAAAACTATTTTATACAAAATTGCGTTTTATTTGAAAAAAAAAGAAAGCAATAATAAAAACCCAATTCCTTTTTTTTTTCCTTTAAATTTTTTTCATTATAAAATTCGCGAGATGACTATGTAAATATTTTTCCTATGTAGAAAAGGATACCAACCGTGAATAAATTATGTTTAACACAGGCACAAAACAAAAAAATAATAATTCTTAAAAATATGATACTTTTTGAGAAGAAAAAAAAATTATAAATTCTCTCTGTGATCCTTTATGATAATAATATCCTTTTTTATGCGTTTTTTTTTTTGCTGCTTTTTTTTGTTGTATTTTTGCATTTTTTTCATGTAACAAAAAAATCATTATTTCTTTCTTTTTTTTTTTTTTTTTTGAAAAGCACAGAAAGTTTTACTTTTCAGTATGAATCCTTTCTTTTTTTTCAACTTTGAGTTTTTTTGTAATGGTTTCTGTTTATCCTTTTTTTTCTTTTTACATATTTAATGCACATTTTTTCTTCTTTAGCATGTGAAAATTGTTTTTACTTTGAGAAATGAAAAAAAAAAAACAACAAATAATTTTTCTAATATTGCAACAACGTAAAAAATGGATACGTGTAAGCAATGAATATGTCCTGTTTTTGTTTTTTCTGATTTTACTTTTATCTTTTGTATCCTGTTTTTGTTATAAAGAAATCATTTATCAAATGGTTTTTATTTTGCAAAAAAAAAAGAACAAAAAAGTGAAAAATAGACGTTTTTTGTTTGTGTGTGTGTATGTGTGTATGTGAACTAGATTTACAGATACAAAAACTGATTAAATAATATATCTGAAATACTTGTATGCCTTACATTTTAAAGGGGTGTTCGATTTGAAGATATTTGAAAAAATTGTTTCAAAGAGATCCTTTTTGGTAATTTAAGGAGTTGAAATTTCATGTCAACGAAGACAACAGAATCTTCTAAAAATCTTATATTTTAATAGTAAATTTTGCTTAGTTATTTTCTGCCAACCATCCTGAATCCATCCACTCTAAAAAGTTTTAAGAAAGTTCGAAACTCTGTATAACCCAAGACATGAAAGGAATATCCTTCTTTAAAATTTTCCTTTTCCTCTGTCATCGTATTCACACAATAAAGTTCATACTCCGCAGTCCAAATTGGTCAAGATTAGTAACCGACTCAGTCAACATTGCCACCAGCAAGGATTTAAACCATTCCAATATCAGCTTAGGTTCAAATCTGTGAAGTGAATCCCATCTTTTTTTAATCGATCTCTGAAAAAAATTCAGAACAAACTACCCTGTTCCAGATCATATTGCAAACAAAAAAAAAACACAGTAATCTTTTAAGACGCTTCCTCGCTATGTACAACAGTAAACATTTAGACAAGCAAGGCAAACAGAATAAATTATGCTTTAATGAACATATGATTTAAGGATGAGCAAAAAAGACGTTTGAATCCTTACTTATTTTCACAAATACACACATGCTTATATGTTTTGAAGGTCGTTATATAGAATCAATGTGCGTTTTTCAAATTATTATTATAACTACACAATGTACACATTATCCTGATTACAACGATGATGATTATAAAAGATATGCAAATCTAAGGTACACACATCACATACGCGTATACCACAAAACACAGGTGATTATTTATAACAAAAAAATTTGCATAATAATACATTTTTTTTTTCTCTACCACGAAATTAATTAATGATGTTAGGTTTTTCCATCGAAAAAATAATAAAAAAAAAAAAAAATTCATACATTTTAATAATAATAATAAAAAAAGGATTTTGCTTGTTTAAAAATTGTAATACAAATGCGTATAAGGATTAGTGTATGAGTGTGTTCACGTATTAAACGTATTAATAAATTATGGGTTTTATGAAATAATATTCAACATTTTTTTTCTTGTTGTAATTTTTATGAACGCAAAAGAAAAAGAAAAAAAGTTAAAGAAAATAAAAATAATAATTGTTAAAAGGTTTATAACATTGTTTTGACCTTTACATGCTCTTTTTTTTTTACAACACACGTTTTGCACGAAGGTTGATTTGGGGGTAAATTTAGGTGAATGATATGATTCTGTTGAAGGTTTCAAGTAATAATTTTCATGATTATTTCTCATCCTCTAAAAAACAAAAACAAAAAAAAAAAACAAAAAAAATTGAATAAATAAATAAAGCGTTCAAAAAGCACTCCTTGTTTGTTTTGAAACAAGGTAATTACTGTATGAAATTTCAATCAGATGAGAATTTTATTTTTTATTTTTGAGAAAAAAAAAACAAATCCGCATATACACCTGTTTTTCATAATGTATTAATTAATTTAATCTCTCTAACAATAATACAGTCTCACCTTACAAATAACAACAACAATAATTCCCTCGATTAAAATAAATCTTTTAATTTTGTTTTCAATTAACAACTCTTTCATACCTCATTAAACTCAAGTATCACATGTGAAAAAAAAATATAAATAAAAAGAAATCAAAAATATTTGAAAATTACATACTTAAATTTATTAAATTCAGACTGTAATTACATACTTGCCAAAAAATGATGGTCAAAAACCCAATAATTATTTTTTTTTTGTGTTTGAGTTATTTAAAAAATCCACAACCTAAAATTATTTTGATGGTCGCAATTAAATGTCAAAAAAAAAAAAAAAAAAAAAAAAAAAATTAAATTTTTCTATAGAAAAGATACAAGATAACAAAAGTATCTAAACAAATAAAAAAAACGTGCAAAAAAAAAGGTAAAATAAAAAAAAAACAAAACAAAAATTGTGTGCTAGTATTTTGTTTTATTCATTTTTTTTTTTGCTTCGTGTGGAATATTTATTTTAGAAAATTACGAAAAAAAAAAAACAAGAAAAACAAATCCTTGTTGTGAATTATTTAACAAAAACAAAAAAACTTAATCGATTTATTGAATTTTTCTAAACATAATTTATATGTACTCCTTCTTTTTTCCTATTCGTACATGCATGAACTCTCTTACATAAAAATCAAATCAAATCACAAGCAAAAAAAAAAAAATGAAAAATCTTCTTTATATCCTTGCTATTGAAAAAATAAATAAGAGATCCTTATACGTACGAGAAAAATCCTTAGAATAAATTTTTTTTTTTTAAAAAAAAAAAAGCACTTTCTTTTTGTATTTAAAAAAAAAAATCTAAAATCCATAAGCAATACAATAAGAAAAAAATAAATCGATTTTCTACATCAACTAGAAGAGTTCCTCATCATTCAGGATATCTAATACATCAGAAAAAAAAAAACAACAGCAACAAAAAAAATAAAGAAAAAAAAATCTAAAAAGGTATTTGAATTTTTAATTATGCATTCATTCAAATTTTTTTTTCTTGTTCTGTTTTTTTTCATCCTTATTTCTGCCTACTCCTTTCCTTTTTCTTACTCTTTTTTTTTGTCTTGCTATGAGTATACATATTTTAAAATTCTAAGCACAAATCTTATGAAAAGATTAGAAAATGTTAAAGAAAAAAAAAATTTTATACAAGATGAACGAAAGCAACTACAAAAAAAGGAAGAAGAAGAAAATGAGAAAAAGCTTCATCATTTATCATGTACATCATCAACGTGAAAAAAAAAAAACAAAATATAAGAAAAAAAATCATTCCTTGATATCCTTACATAATTACAACAACAAAAATTTACAGAAAAAAAAAATAAGAACAAAAAATTAATTTACACTAAAGTTTTTAGAGCATAACGCGGTGTTTTGTTAATGCAACGCATCTTAGCGATTTTCTTAAGCTTGAAGTTTAGAAATTAAAAATCAAAAAAATTGAAATTAATTTTTATTTTAACGAAATTTTAAGAATGGTATCATTGGAAAAATTATTAAGAGGGGTATTCCATTCCATAAATTTTTTTTTTTTCTGTATTTTCCCAAAGAACGCTGTCCAAAGCAGTTGAATGTCAAAGGAAACAGACATTATTCTTAACGGTTCTCTTAAGGGCTTGAGTATATGCCAGGTCAGATACTTTTAATAGGTCAAGATAAACGAACACCCTGTATATAATTTGATTTCTAAATTTTCAAAACGTTAATGTCATTCGTTCAGGAGAAATAAAGGTATTTTCTGAAATGTTAGGATATTGAAAAAGCTCAACTCGGTTCAGAAATTAGCTTTTTCAAACACATCTCTTAAATTCTAAAAATTTATTAGATTCTAACGATATCAAAAAAGGACACTAAAATCAACGGGACAATTTCAATTCTTCTTCAAATTTTTTCAAATTTTTAGTTTTCCTGGTTTAGCATAGTCCACCCTCTTAAAATTTGTATCACGATTAACAAGGTGTAATCTAAAAAATTTTAAATATTATTTTTTACGAGTATTTTTTTTTTCCTTCATTTTCAAAGGACGGTTTCATAATTAGTGACTATCTCTATTTTTCTCTTGAATACAAATTAAAATTATACACCATTAAAATAAACTGTAAAATAAAAATTAAACAAAACAAACAAAACAAAAAAAAAAAAAAAGGATTCAAAAATATCAAAATTTATTAAAAATAATGTCCTTTATTCATGACGTACTATGTACATAGGTAGTACACGAGTATAGAGAATGTAAAGAAAGAGTTCAAAATTCATGTCACAATTTCATTTTTTATTTCATTTTAGTAACACACACAACCTTTCTGTAAATTATGATTCATAATTCTCTCTTCATTTTCCCTTCTACCATAAATACATACTTTTTGAATCCTTGTTTTTTATGTATGTATCATGAAAAAAATACTTTCACTTTAATTAAGATTGTTTTTGTTTGCTGAAAAGAAAAAAAAGAAGAAAATGGTGTATGTACATATATTTTCATTTTAAAGATGATTTTTTATGCAAACAAACGAAATTTTAAATGAAATTTGTGTGGGTGTGTTAAAATGTAACAACAACAAAAGAAAAAAACAAATAAAAATGAATTAAAACACAGGTAAAACACATGTAAAATTATACAAAATATGATATATGTCCCATGGGAAATATGAAAGAAAAAATATTTAAATAATAACTTTTTGAGCATGAAAAAAAAAACCAAAACTACATAAAATTTTCATAATAAATAAAATGAATACGATGAAATAAAGGATAAAGGATAAATACTCGTACATGTAATAGCAAAATGTGACGTCGATGATGATGATGATGACTAAATTTTAATGTTAAAAATGAGAAAAGTTTATTATTAGGTTGCTTGACATGACGTATATAAACAATATGTCCTTTTTTTTCACTAATAATTTTCATATTCATTTATTGTGGGCGTTACGGTACTTTAACTTCATATATGTATAAGTATAATTTTTTTTGGAAAAAAGGATATAACTTAAGGTTTTTGTATTGTTAATTAAAGTGGAATTATTAATTTGTTATAATTTTATGGTTTTTTTTTTTTTTTTTTGGGGTAGATTATATCTCATTTTTACCGTTATAATATCTGTATGAACGTAATTAAAAGAATCTACCTTTTTTTTTTTTAAATATTCACTTTAGACCAATTAAAAAATTTAATTTGTTGATTAGATGAAAAGATATTTTATACGTAAATGAAATTGGGTTGACGGGAAAAAAAAAGTGAAAGGACTTTGAAACCTAACAGAAAATGACAAAAGAAAAAAATCCTTGTGGTAATTTTAAAAAGCCCTTTTCAGAGCAGTAAGCTAAATTATGAATTTTTAACAAAATTTTGGTCGAAAAACAAAAATGAGACAATTATTGGTCCCATGTGCTTTAACCATCTTCTGAAATGCAAAAAAAAAAAAAAATTAACTTTAACTTGTTGACTTCAAAGCAACAAGAAATAATTAAATTTTAATTTAATGACCTTCCAAATTTTTTTTTTTTCAGGATATTTTTCCTTCAATTCCGATAGAAAGGATAAAAATGTGACACCTCATTTTGATTTCAAGGCAAAACTTCTACCGGTTTTTTTATTTTTTTTATTTTTAAATTTATAAGTATAAAGCCACTTAGTACAAAATAAGTGGGATTCATGAGAAAAATAAAAATAGAAAAGGAAATTCAAAAAGTCAAGGCGTAGTCTGTGATGTAGAGAAAGTTAATATTTTCTACTTTCATTCAAAATATGCTTGAATTAATTCACAAATTCATTCAACTGTGCTCGTACGTATAAAAACCTACAACACAATTTTTATGCATAATAATTATCTAAAAGCACTCATCCTTGTTCAAAACCAACCGTAATGAAGAGTAAAACATCAAGTCAAATACTCGTATTATCCTCTTTACTTAATCAATATCAAATCTTACTCATATCCTTAAAAATAAAACTTATTTAATAAATGCAAAAAAAAAAAAAAGGCGAAATAAGTATAAAGTATGACGCAATTTCAAAATGCCAAGGTCGAATATTCACACACACACACACACACAAAAAAAAAAAAAAAAGTAGAAAATACAAAAATACAAAAATAAATAAATTTATTACTGAAAATTTATCCTGTGCAAAAAATAACTTTAACAATGACTTAAATCACGCTAAAGCTGTAACGCTGATTCATAAAAACGAAGTAATAAAGCATAATTTTTCATTTTACGTTTTACACTTTTCATTATATTTACAGAAAGAAAATGAAATAAATTTTCATATTTTTCTCTTTTAACAGGAAAAAAATATATGCGAAGGTCAAAGTGTATTTAAAATGGATTAATGAAAACATTGTGTGTAAAAAAAATTCATAATTTATTTTTAGCCTTTAAATATCGTATTTTCCTTTTTAAAACGTGCTGAGAAAACCTTCGATGAAATTTTTGCAAAATAAGTTTCAAAACCAAAAAAAAAAAAAAACCACAACAACAAAAATATCCCTTTCAAATTCAGTAGAACTTTATTCAACTTTATTTTATTATTATCCTTTTTTTTTCCTTCTCTCTTTTTTGTATTTCGTCCTTTTTTTTTTTTGAATAAAAATATGAAATTTATTGTAGGAAAACAATTTCATTATTTTAGAAAAAAAAAAAATAGGCGGAAAAAATCAAAGGACATTCAAAAAAAAAACAAGGAAAAGAAACAAAAAAGAAAAAATAATTTTTATTTTATTTCCATTATACATACATATATCCTTCCTTCCTACGATGATGATTCACCGTAAAAAATATCAATGAATGATATTGAAAAAAAAAAATTCTTACGTTTGTCATAAAAAAAATTTTGTTTCACTCCTTTTTTCTTCGATAAAATAAATAAGTCAGTAACGTTATTTCTTGTGTTTTTGTTGTTGTTTGGAAATAAACATAAACATGCAAATAAAACACCCGAAATAAAAGGAGTTGGTAGCTCAAAGAATCTAGGATATTGTGTGGTTTGAACTAGAAAATAATTTCCTTTTTCTATATTTTTTTTTTTTCTAGCTTTGTTTACCTTTCTTCTTAGCAACCATTCTAATATCCTTTGAATATTTTTCAAAAACAAAACAAAACATATTTTTTACCCTTCCTTCTTTTTTTTACTGTTAGTTTTATCGTAATCTTACAACCCTCCACCTGCCTGTATATATTACCACTATGTCACATTTTTTTTATGAATGAGAAAATTTTATTTTTATCTAACCCTTTAATTTTGGTCATAAATGCTAATTTAAAGCGTTTGAAAGTGTTTTTAAAGGAAATATCATTGGTTAGAGGATTCAATTACGATTTTAATAAGGAATCTTTGTCTTCGAAGTATGTGGATGGTTTGGTTTTGCCAAATTTCACCAGAAATCAGAAATTGGTGAAAAGAAAACATCCTGATATTTCATGATTCCAATTTGTCAAGTGTCAAGTGGCTTAAGTTTTGCAAGTAAACTAAACGGAATTTACCACCAAATGTACTGAGTCTTACACGTATGAAAAATTTTGCCATAATCTGACAAAAACTACAGGATTTTCTATTTCTAAACGTTGTCCATTTTTTCATTATTAAATTAAACCACCCCAGAAGTTTGTATGAATATTTTTAGACTTACAAACCCCTTTTTCTAATCATCTTACTACCGCCTACTCACCTAAGACTTATACTTCCTTGTCAGCCTTTCGTAAACGTAATTTTATTAGGAAACATTTCAAGTTACACCATCTAAACTAAAACTTAACTATTATGTCATTCAATTTCAATTATTGTATCTTATTTGGAAAATAAGTAATAATTCAATTTAACGACAACAAAATCTAAAATTAGTACTTGTTATGCTTTCTTCTATGATTCATATACGTCGTAGACTGTATGGTTACATCGTTGTTACACGTTAAATCTTATTTAATAATAAAAGAAAGTTTATATAATATCTTGAACGATACTTATATACATATCTGTATCAGTTGTAACCTGTAAAGTCGAAAAAAGAAAAGTAAAAAAAACACACCCACACACAGAATTGTCATATTCATGTAAATAACGTACATCTAAGTTTTCTGCCACCCACCAATGTCATCATAATTCTTATGTATAGTGTTATTCTGCTGCTTCTTTACTTCAAGAAGTACCTACTTAAATTTAGCCACTTACGTTATAGAACAAGCAAAAAATAAAAATAAAATAAAGAAATTATAAAATGTGACTCTTTAGCAACAACAACAACAAAATTATTATCATTTCGATATGTACACACATACAAGTCACAATTTTATATTTCATGTACTTAATACATAAAAATAACAACAACAACTAAAATAGAAAATAATAAAACAACCAAAAAAACAGAAAATACGAAAAAAATAAAACAACTTTTCATTGAGTAAGAGTGGGGTGATTTTCTACCTATTCTGCAAAGCTATTTTTACTTTTGATGGACTACAAAAATTTTTCCTACAATTTTTTTTTTTTTTTTGCTTATTTCTGGTATACAAAAATTCCGTCACCAAAAACCAAACCTATAAACTAAACGCCCAAAACATCATCCCATATATGGGTGGTTTGGCGAAAATATATCTACATATATGAATATGATTGTGGTAACTAAGTACATATGTATATAAACTCATCATAATCCGGAACATGGATGAGTCATGAAGGTCATGACATCGACAAATTTCTGTACACACAAAAAGGGTTTCCCCATATATTTAAAGCTATATTTTTTTTATTTATTTCTTTTTTTAACGCAAAATAATTTTTTCTTACCTTACTTGTATATTTTTCTGGTGCTTTGAGCTTATACGTATCTTAGATAAAATTTTTTACAGTTTTATTTGCACTTTTTTTTTCTTTCTTAAATTTTATTTTTAAAAATTTATTTTTATATTTTTTCTACAAAAAAAAAAAAAAAAAAAAAAAAAACTAACAACTCTTAAATTTTCTCATGAGTAAAAACCATGTGCTTTTTTTTTTTCCTAGTTGAAATGTTTTTATGACACAAAACACAAAATATAAAAATACAACAGTTTTTCTATTTTTATTTTTTGATTTGCTTTTTTTCCTTTTGTTTTTATTTTTGCAAAAAAAATTTCCCCTTTTACTTTACTATTGAAAAAAAAATAAAGGGGTTGTATTTTATTTTTTTTTAAATTTTATTATTTTTTTTTAAGGTTTTTCTTCGGTATTTTTCTGTATTTTAACGATTTTTTTCAAGTAAAATGTCAAAAAAAAAAAACGTATTACGGGCGGATAATTTTTTTATTTCATTATTAATTATACTAAATTTAAAAGGACATAAAAATAAATTTCCAAATAAAACTAAATATTTTACAAAAATGTTTCGGAAACAAAAAAATAAAGTGGAAATTTTAAAATTTTCATACACAATCGAATAAATTTCCCTCTGTTTTTTGACACAGGAGAAAATATTGAAGAAAAAAAAAATGACTCAACTTTTAAAGCACTATCGAGAAAAAAACTTGATTTCAAAATAAAGGAATTCCTTCAGAAAAAAAAAAATATACTTTTACGTAGAATCTTTTTTTCATGTAAATTAAATTTTTATTGCACAAAAAATTTCACTTAAAAATTAAAAAATTTAAAAAAAAACAGGACTAGTTTTTATTTAATCACAAAAATTCTAAAAGTTAAAATCATTAAAAAAATAATATATTAAACACTTTAGCACCACTGAAAAAAAAAAGGATATAAACTTTGAAAAAAGTTAAACGTTCATTCACTTCATAAAAAAAAGGATAATTTATTAATTAAAAGTTTTTGTTTTTTTTTTTGTTTTTTTGTGAATTGTAATTTTTCACTAAAAAAATTCTATTTGGTTTTTGTTTATGATTTTTTTTTTTGTGTTCTTTAGAAAATTGTTTAAGTTCGTCCTGTTTTTTTTTTCTGCTTGTACAATTTATTTTTTAGTTCAATTCACGTTTACGGTTTCAAAAGTACTGCAGAAATTTAACTAAAAATCAACCCTTAATGATGTCACATTTTGTATAAATTCTGTTGTTATTTTTTTTTCTCTCATGTATGTTCAGATGCGGTCTAAAAATGATACAAATTTTCTAAAGCACAAAGTACAAAAAAAAAAAAAAAATGAAATAAGGGTGGAAATTTTAGTGGTGGTAAAAAAGAAAAATTTTTTTTTATATGAAAAATAGAGACAGACACAAATACATAGAAAAAAAAACACATGTATGTAATATTTGTTACGGTATTTTAAAGCTTTTTCTTTTTTGTGTTCATTGTGTGATGTTACGAAACAAATTATGAAAATGAAATTGCAGAAAAACAGGAGGAATTATAAAAGAGGGAAATTTTTGTACACGACGTTACCAGGAATACCAGAAAAGAAAATTCAAATTTTGTAATTCACTTTTATAACTCAGCTTTCTCAAAAGCTTCTGTAATAAAATTGAAAAGTGGCTTGTAAGAAATTCGACATTTAGAAGTGAAAATTTAAAATTTCATCATACTTATGTGAGATTAGGTTTTGAACTGTCAAAAATGTCAAAATCGATTTTTGTTATGAATTTCAAAGTAATTAAGAGACCAACTAAATAAATGAGAAATCTTTTTTCTTTTGGCTTTTCTTATTCGCCTACGCTTTGTATATTGAATAAAATGTTTGGAACTTTTCAAGAGCCAGGAAGCCTTTCTTTTTTACTTACTTGACATATGCGTCCAAAAAATGTTCCTCATGGCACAGTGAAAGATTATGATCCTATTAAGGTTAATTTATCAACGTTAACGGCATAGCTGTTGCATTTTTGAAATCTGCCAAAATCTCAAAATGGCAATACCCAACATTTTAAAAAACATTATTCAAAATTTCTTTACAGCAATAATTTCGAAATCATCGAACAATAATTTTAAACACCAATTCTCATATTTAAAATCATTTTATTACTCCACTAAATAATCCTGTACATACACTTACATAAAAAATTCACTAGGGAATTTCAATGAAAAATAAATATCCCTTATCAAGTGGTGGAATGTTTTAAAAAGGATATAGTACATAAATAAAAAAATAAGAAAACATACAGTACATATCACACCGCCATAGATTTATTTGTTTTGTAAATCGCTATACAAATCGGTTCAAATCATTTGAAATAAGCTTAGGAAAAAAAATTTCCCTTACTTTAAAAACCACCAATTAATTTTTCTATGTATAGATATGATATTGCGCAAAATAAAAATTCCTAAATAACTGACAGATATATTAAAATGATATGGTCTTCTGGGAAATGTCAAAATATGTATACAAATTTTTTTTTTTTTAGTTTTTTTGTCCATTGCGCATGTTAACAGTAAAAAGAGGAGACACAGAAAAAAGCTTTTGATGACTCATCATCATAATATTTAAAGGATACCTAAAAGTGGAAAATTGTTGTAAAGAAAAAAAAATTAAAAAAAATAAGAATTTTGTTTATAAAAAGAACTTTTGTAGGGTTAATGTACCAGAATACTCTCATCCGTTCACTTGCAAAAAAAAAAAAACAAAGTTTAGAAAAGTTGATTGATGATGTGATGAGGATGTAATGAGAAAGAAGAAAAGAAAAAATAACAATATGCTGTCGATAAACTTTATAAATCTTAAGAATTAAGGATTAGCAAATAAAGCTCACATATGTTAAATATGATGAAAAGTTTTTCGGAGTTTTTGTTTACTTATTTTTTTTTTCTTTTTGTGAAAATGTACATGCTTAAGCTTTTAATTTACTTAATAAATTTATTCATGAATTAAAGATTCATAACAAAAAAAAAAAATAAAACTAATAAAATTTAAGTCATTTTTGTCCTTGAATGGTCATTCCACTCAGTCAAAAGAATGAAAAATATTAAAAACTTTTTTATCGTAATTTTAAACTTTGAATAAATTGAATTTTAATAGAAATAAGGACTTTAGAGAGATTTTTATTACATTTTTTTTTTTTTGAATTTATTAAAGTTATAACTACGTTTTTAAATTGATAATTCTAATCCTTTTTGAGATCTTTTTGGACATAGGTCGAGTCCTTTTTTCATCGCAGGGTAGTCCCTTCATCTTTTGGAAATAATCGAAAGTCAGGAATATGAAAACTATATTCTTAATATCTGAATCGTGTATTTACAGGTTCAATTAGTTTATACCTACTATCTTTGTTCAAGGACATGAATCGTAAATTAATAATTTTCACTCAATCGTAGCTAAATGATTTTTTGTTCATATTCGGTCGTCATTAATTTCAAAAGAAATTTCACACCCTTTAAGAACATTTTTAAAGTTAGATTGTCTCCACCTGGGCATATCCTTTGAAAAAGGATACAAAACAACTTAATCTTCAAAACATTCTCAGAGATACAAAAATCTTTTGAAAAGTGAATAAAAAAATTCAAAACCTAACAAACTGAATTTTCTTCTTTAAAGAAAGCCTAAATAAAAACATTTTCCTTTAAAATCCTTGAAGTCTCCTAACACAGAACTCAAACTTTCCCTAAAAATTTTCACTCTATTAAAATTCAATCAAAACTTCAAAAATTCCCAAAATTTCATTCAAAAACTACTAAAAAAAAAAGTTATTACTCAAAAAAACAAAAAAAAAACATTAATTCTCAGGATAATTTTTATCATAAAAAATCTCAAATATTAGTTAAACAATAAATTTTCAAAATTCATAAAACTTTCCTCAAGCGTATTATGCATGCATTGTGGAAATTGAAAAAAAAAACAATCTACAATCTAAATCTTTAAAATTTCGATAAAACTTTATCTTCACCTATAAAATATGCAATGCATCGACTCTACACACACACTCTACTAACACATACAGAAATATTCCTTAAATCCTTATACATAATCTATTGCATAAATTTCACTTTTATGCATATTATATTCGAATACTATAGTCATCATCTTATATCCTTTCATATCCTTCCGTTTTAACAATCATCACCTATTCAATTTGAATTTAAGAGTATATACCATACAAAAGATATTTTAAATAAATTATTATTCTTCTTCTTCTATTTTTTTTTTTTGTTGGTTTTTTTTTTATATAGAACGATTTTAATCGAATTGATTTGTCGACAACGTATATGAAAACTAGGGTACCAATATCACAACTTTACACATATTTAAAAACAGTTAAGGATAAGGATAATATGTGGTTGAAGACTTGTATGAAAAATTGATTTTTTTTTTTTTTTTTTTGAATTTTCAATATTTCGTATCGTTTTTAAGGATCTATATTCAAAGTGTATCCTGCTTGTATACCAACAAAAAAAATATGCATTTTAATTTTTTTTTTTTTCTATTTTTCACTTTAATGGCCCGTGGGGCACTTTAAATAAATATTTGAAGAAGAAGAAGAAGAAGAAGAAGAAGAGAAAAAAAAGGATGCAATATAACGAAGAATGCAGTAAAAACAAGGAAGTTTTTTTATTGAATCCATTATGCATGGAAAATTATTTTGTTTTTGGTTTTTTTTTTTTGAGTTTTTCTTTTTTAATAATTATTTTATATTTTCCTCATTGAACATGGTAACAGCAATTTATATTTTTTTTTTTAATAAAAACAAAAAATAGAAAAGAAAGTGCATATACTTTAAAAACATGGCACAATGATGTGCTGAATATGAAAAATACATTTATTTTTTTATTTTTTATTTTTTTTTTAAAAAAAAGGTTTGTTTTGAATTTTTGCCAACCACAAATGAATCTATGAAATTTAATTTGTTTTCTTTTGATGGTGAATATCCTTATTTTTTTTTTTCATATATTCTTCCTATCTCATAAGGTGTATAGAAAATTTGATCTCATTAAATTTTTTATTTTCTCTAACAAAAAACCAAAAAAAAAAAAAAAAATTGATGGTGAAACTGAGGAACAAAACAAAACGTACATGAAAAGAAAAAGTTTTTTTTGCAATATTTTTTTTTCATCATTATTAAAATTCATGTTTTGAACTTTTTTATCCTTTTTGTTTTTCTTTTTTTGCCCATCAAAAATTATAACTTAGAACTCAATTATCAAAAAACCTGCAATTACTTTTCAAATATATTTTATTTTCTATAATTCTGCCTTTTTTTTTTTGGTTTTTTGTTTTTTTTTTTTTTTTCCTTTTCAATTTTCAAAAGGAAAAAAATTATTCTGGCGACCGAAAAATTATATATTTTGCTACTTTAATTTTTTGTTTTTTTTTTTTTTGTTTTTGTATTTTGTAGAAAATGATGAAGGATAATAATGTAAACTTAATGTGAACTTTTTAAATAAAGATTATATTTTCGTTATTTTCTTTTTTTTTTCTTTTTTTCTTCTGTTTTTTTTTTTTTGTTGTTTTACTTGTGTTGGTAAAGAAAACTCAGGTTGATACAAAAAACATGTTAGTTTTTTTTTTTGTGTTTTTTTACTATAAAGAATGTCTTGGCAACATGTTGAATGCAAAAATGTGTCTTCATAAATGTCGTATAGCACAAAAATATGAAGAAAACAAAAACTTATTTCTTTGGTTTAACCAATATCTTGGAAATTATCCAATTTTGAAATTTTGTACAGGATGTTCTTAAATTTATGTTTTGTTTTTAAAAGAGTAAAAGTTTTCTTATTCTTGGAAAAGCAGAACCGACAACTCCTTTAATTATAGTAACGTATTTTTCGAAGATATCATCAGATGAGAATTACTCATATTGAAGTCTCACTGAAAAACAATTTCACTAATTTTTTTTTTTTTCATCGAACCAGCGCCAGTGTCCAAAGTTATGAGAACAATTGCAAAGAGAAATTTGGAGAATCAAACTAAAATTTGTATTCTCCTGTTTCCACACTTTTATTGTCAGTGAAACTGTTTTCAATCCCTGTTTTTTTCACTTTAACTAGGACTTTCCAAAAAAACTAGAAACTGTGAAAACGGTGATATGAGAAAAGAATTCAGGAATACTTCATCAAGACACTTTCTTCTTTCATGCCAATTTTGAGAAAATTATAATTTAAATCATTGCACATCCTAGACACCCTTTAAACAACTTTTCAAGAAATACTGAAAATATGACTAAAAAAAAAAAAAAATCAAAAAGTTACAGTACATTTATAACAAACAGTTTACAATTGTATTATTTTGTACTCTCAGTTCATAATTTAAAACAATATGTTTAGTCTATGAATTTTAAATAAAATGCCAAATGCATAAAAGCATAATTTTTGGCACATCATAACAGCAAATTTTCCAAAAAAAAAAAAAAAAAAAAAAAAAAGAAACATATGTGTGTTTTAGTTGAATTACCACCTCACATTCTCATTCTTTTTGAAAAATTACACACCATCTTTTTATATATTCCTGAATAAAAACAAGAACATAAAATCACAATGTCATGCACCTTTTTTGTATGATTTATTTTTTTTATTTTCTTCAACTTTTTTTGGCAAACAAAAATGAAAATTTCCCAAACCATAAAAGATGACTAATTTTTTATTCTTAAAAAAATTTGTCTAAATAATAAAAATCTTAAGTTTATTTTCAATCTCTTAAGTGTTTTTTTTACATAACTTTCAAGTATATTTGCGAAATTTAATCCTTTTTTAACAAATTCATCAAATCCATAACAATAAAAAAAAAATCCTTAATGCACTTATTTACTGGGAAACAAAAAAAAAATTTCCAATTTTGAAAATTGAAACTAAAAGAAAATTGTAATTGCTTGTTGATTTTTCGCAAAATAAACAATTATGAAAAAAGTCATTCAACACCCCCATTCAAATTGAAAAATCAACAAATAATTTAATCCTTGCAAAATTTTTTGTATTTTTATTATTTTATTTATTTTTTTTTTTAAATCCTGATCCAGACAATTTTGAATGCGCTTTTCAGTCTCTATTTTGTCTCATTTTGAACAGAAATCGGATAATGTTTGCTGCTTACTTAACTCATGTGTGTGTATGTGGTTTTTTTTCTTCTTCTTTTTTTTGCAATTTTAATATCAGCAAAAATTTTCAAAATAACAGCATAGAAACAACAACACAAACTTCATGAAGATGTCAAAAAAATTTTTAAAAATAATATGTTCTTTAAGCTAAATTGACAAAAAAAAAAAAAAAAAAAAAAAAAAAAAAAAGTATAAAAGAAATGAAACAAGAAAGCTTTTAAAAGACAAAAACAACAAAAAAAAAAAAAAAAAACATTAAATAAACGATTTGGCGTCTACTTTAACATCACCCCTCTACCCTTTCTTTCACTTATTCCTATCATCTCCTTGAAAATAAATCAAAAATCATTGACTATAAAACATTTACTCTCATACTTTAGAATCCCCCCGTCCATTCCCTTTTCTAATTCATTTCACATGAATTTTTTTTTTTGTTTCTTGTTTCTCTTATCAAGTTTTCTATGTTACTTGCGTTGTCTGCTTTTTTTTTTTTAGTCCTTTAGACTTCTACTTTCATAATTCTTCTTCTGTATTGTTTTTTTTTCGTCTTTTTTGTTCTTTTTTCTTCTTGATTTGTTTCTTCTTAAGCAACAATAAAAATGTTATAAATTATTAAAAATGATTTTGTGTTCAAGGATTTTGAGTATTTTGTTATTCATTTATTTTTTTTTTTTTTGTCTTGTTCGTTATTTGTATTATGTTCTCATTTCTACTTTATAATTTCCGTCATATTTTTGAAGGATTTATGCTTTTCTATAACTAAAACAAAGCAACAAACATAAAAACAATAAGGAAAACTCTTTAACGATATGATTAAGCAACAATTATTAAGTACAAGGATGTTTAGTTGTTTTCTTTTTCTTCTTCTTCTTCGTTTTAAGGAGCTTGAGAAAATTGAAAAGACACCTACCTCACCTCAGACACAGAACAAACAAAATTTATTATCGCGTAAAGAAACCTTTTTTCATGAAAAACGATTCAGAATTCCAAAAGAAGGGAAAGAGAATTAGAAAGAGAGAGAAAAAAAATTATCATCACGTGCCGGCAATTGATAAGGATCACATGAGAAAAAAAAAAAAAATAAAAATAATAGTGGAAAAACTGATTAAGTTATTGAGAACATTTTCATATTTTTCATGTTTCTAACATGCGATTATCACGTCAAATGATTTATGATTCTTAAAATGCAAAAAGAATGATTTATGATAAATGAACCCCTAATTAAACTATACAGCCCTCATCATCATCATCATAGATTCAGTTTCAGTATCATTATCCACACACAAACGCACACACACACACATAACTTCATCATCAATTTTTGACATCATTATCGATTAAGACATCTTTTATACGGAAAAAATTTTTTTTTAAACATTAGGGTGTGTTCACATGTGTGAGTTCTTACATAATAAGGAAGTAGATTGTTTGATCAAAACATTTTTCTCGTACAGATTGCACGTTGGTGCTTACTCTGCTGTGTTTTGGTTGTGAAGACATAAGGCGTAGAGAACACAATGATTATGGACTACATCATATGGATTAAAGAATTCAACGCCTAGTAAAGAACGGAAGGGGAAGTAAAGAATGTGCTTATGTACTTTTGTGAACCTAAGGAATTCAGAATGAGAAAAAAAGTCCAAATCAAAAGTCAAAACCCAAGAAGACTGAGCACACGTGAATACAAAACGAGAAAAATCCACATCCAAAACTTTCATGAGATCTTAGCCTTATAATTGAACAATTTTGAACATTAAAGTGTTTCTTTTTATATTCTGACACCGAACAGAAGCAAAAAAAATGCTATTAAACTTTAACACCTTTCAGTTATTTAAAAAAAAAAAATTGAATCAAAAAAAGTAAAATAAATTATGCAATCGAATTTTCTACATGTTTTTCAATTTTATTATTCCGTTAGAAAAGTAAGGTCTTTTTCGGGGTTTACAAAAAAAAACAAAATTTAAAAAAATAAATCAAATTCAATTCAGGGCTTTTTCACATGTACAATAATTTTTGCTAAAATTTTGATTATAAATCAACTCCAACAAAAAAAAAAAAAATTAGGCAAAAAATTAGCAAAAATATTGCAATGCTATTCAAAAAGAAATAAAATAAATCACATGCAGTCAAATTAGTCTCATATAACCAAAAAAATACGATGCTACTTTTAACCTTTACCAAATTTTTTTCTTCTTCTTCTAAATTTCATTGAAGAAAAAAAAAAAAAAAAGATTAATTTGAATTCAAATTTCTTACACAAAATCCAATTATAAAATTTATAATTTTTTTTTTTTCATACTATTTTGCTCATTTTAACAATTTGAAAAAAAAAAATAAAATCCATTTAAATCGAAAATCTTTAAAAAAAAAAACATTCAATATTTTGTTAAAAGAGAAAAAAAAAATATGAAATGCCCACCCACTCATCAAAAAAAAAAAAAAAAAAAAAGAAATATATATTACAGAAGAAATAAATCAGTTAAAGAAGTGTCGAATGACATTTTATGAGATTTATTCATTTTTTTTTTTTTTTTTTTTGAAAATGGCAATAAAAATTAAGTATTTTTTTTTTTCATTTTGTGTGCGCTTTATTGTGCAAAAATCTCAAATTTCAAGTATGTACTACACACCAAAAAAAAAAAAAAAATTCTTTTTTTTTCTTTCGCTTTTTTGGATGAATAAAGAAAATGGTGTAAAAAATATTTAAGAGGTTATTAAAGAAAATAGCAAAAAAAAAAAAAAAAAAAAAAAAAATACCAGAAGCAAAAAAAATTAAGTATGGCTTTTAGCATACTTGTACAGAAAAATGTACAAAAGACAAGAGGAACAAAAAAAAAAACATAGTAGAAAATATCTACGAAAAAAATAAAACGAAAAATCAAATAAAATTTTTGGTAATAATGATGAATTGCATTGAAGGCATTGAGATTGGTCATGGATCATTATTATTATACACGATTTTTTTTCCATGTTATTTAAAGTTTAATTTTACATTTCTATAAAATATTTTTTTTTCTTCTTCTTCTTCTTCTTCTTCTCCAAAAAAAAGTATCATTTTGTATCTGTGTACATTAATAACACAGATACTTTACCTGGTTGATACTTTTTTTTTTCTTCTCTTTAAACGTTTTTTTGTTTTTTATTGTTTTTTTTTTTGTGTTCAATTATATACGGGCACATATCATTACGACCTTGCCCTTGTCTTTTTAAACCACCATAATAATTGACTCTAAAAACATCATATTTTTTTTTTTCCCCATTTACTATATGAATGATTTTTCTTATTTGAAAAAAAAAAATAAAACCAATTTTCTGTAATTATTGTTCCTAATTGCTTGGTCATTAAATTAATAATATAATTGAACTTTAGAAAAAATTATAGAAAATGAAAAAGCTTTTAGGCAAAATATTACAAGAAATCTCAAAGATACAACCAAAAAAAAAAAAAAACAAAAAATTGAATTAAATTGAAAAAATTACAACAAGTTAGTTAAATCACATTAATTAATTTTGTTGTTGTTGTTGTTGTTATTGTGGAATTCCAATTATGTATATGATTTAATTTTCTAATAAAAATTAAAGTTTTTTTTTTTTTTGTTAAATTAAAAGCTGAACCATTAAAAAGACAAAAAAGTTTGTACAAAAAAAAAACAAAACAAATCTAAAAATAATTTTTCTGTGTCTTGTTAAAAGGTTTTTTTTTTTTTGAATTTTGTGTACAATTTAATTTTTAAAGAAAAAGAAAACATGAGGTCCAAGAAATGAAAAAAAAATAAACTAGATGTATCTAATATTTTGAAAAAGCCTTAACTCAAAGTTGAAATTTAAGAGGAAACACCCAAACATGTCAACACCAAAAGATAAATCTTCGATAGAGTTTTTTCCTTTTTCCTTTTTTTTTTGAAAAGTCAAAAACGCATGTTCTCTGAATTTTAATCTTTGACTTAAACCTTCATGCTTTTACCAAAAAAAAGAAAACAGTATTGTCCAATTTACTGGAAATAGCTTCTATTTTAAGAAGTGTATTCAATTTAGCTGCACAAGATATCTCAATATAACAAAATAATGTCACAGGTAGATTTCGCTAAGTCAAGCAAAAACTCATATAAGGAAATTTTCAACATTTTTTTTTTTTTTCACTAAAAACTAAAACAATAAAAAGTGTGAAGAAAAAATGATTAATTTAATTTTAAATATCTGCTGGCAGAGCCAAAAAAAAAAAGTAAAAATTAGCACTATTCATGCTGTCATCAGGAACATTATCATCTGAATGCGATGTTCATTTATTTTTTTTTACGATATTTTTTATTTAATCATGGCTTAAAAATTTATAAACCTTGCAAATCTATTTTTAGAATTTTTGCAAAATATCAAAAAAAAGATAGTTTAACAGTGTATAAAAATTTCAAAAATAAAATGTAATTTTTATTTTCAAATTTGATTGCCTGGCTAAATACCCCAACTAAAACCCCAAAAATCCTAACATTCGTACAAATATCCTACAGGCGCTCTAAACATTCAGACGACATGAACGCTTTGCTAAATCCCTTCAGGACTAAAATTGGTTTCATTTCAGAAAATGTTACTTTTTTGTAAATTTTAAGAAAAAACACTCCATTACCTTGAGTATCTCAATTTAAAAAAAAAAAAGTACTACCAAATTATTAATTTCAATTATGCCCTATTATCGGATTTTTTGTTATCTTCCTAATTTTCTTTAAATTTTTAATTTCCCATTTAAAAAAAAAGTGTTTGCAAAAAAAAAACATTTTTGTGTTGAAAACCAATTATCCATAACCTCCACGAACACAAAAAAGAAAAATAAAAATTTAAAATGGTAAAAAATATCAATAATTTCGTACCTACAAAAAAAACAACAAATTTGTTAAAAATTAATTAAAAATAAAATTAAGTCAAAAAAAAAAAAAAAAAAATTGTGCAAAAAAAAAAATGCCTAAAAACGTTAATTCACATGAAAAACACTCGCTCATAAAAACTGAGGCAATTGAAAAATATCTACTTTTCAATTTAAAAATAAATACGTTATAAACGTTTAATGTGTATTACCCTCTTCAAATTTACAAATAATTTGCATCTTTTTGACACACAAAATGTATGTAAAAAAAAAACCAACAACAACAACAAAAATTATACATATTATGTTTATTTAGTGTTCCCCACATACATTAACATAAAAATGAACTAAATTACTTTTCGCAATAGTTTTTCAACATTTTTTCGCTTAATCATTTTGAAAATTTGAACATATTTAAAGAAGAAGAAGAAGAAAAAAAAAACTATCAACAAAATAACCTTCGTTTTCATTGTAATTATTATCTGCATCTTCTTCTTCTTTTTTTTTTTTTTTTTTTTCTTATTTCAGAATTATAAACCTGAAAGTTTGTTTTTTTTTTTTACGAAGATTTAAAATTTATTATAATTTAACTAATAAACTATGATTTGATACATAAACACATCATTTAAATCATTTGACGGGGAGAAAAATCAAGCAAACAAACAAACACAAACAAAAAAAAATTAATTAAATGGTAGGTTGTGTGTTTTTTTCTTCTTTTTGAATTTGACTTTTACGAGTTCCAATGCAGCTTAGTGCTTCAAATTTGAAAAAATAAACAAAAAAAAAAAATCTATCTTCATCATCAAAAGAATTAATAGAAATAAACCATTTAAATTGTGAGGAAAAATGAAAAAAAAAAAAAAAAAAAAGATTATAGATACAAGATACAAGATATTTCTTTCATAACACATTCAGCAAAAGATCAACGTCATTATCATCATCATCATCATCATCATTGGTAACAAAACACGTGAAGGTGTAAACACATATGAAAAATAATAATGTTAAATAATTGTTAGGTTTAAAACTTTAGATACTTTTTTTTTTAAACAACAACAATTCTTCGTGTTAATGACAGTGTCTTATGATAGTCAAGTGCAACAACAACGGAAAAAAAGAATAAATATGATCTATGAGATGCGTGTACTTATACTTACACGAAATATACGCCAAAGAATTTAACATTTTTTTTTTTTTAAGTTACAGATGAATTATGATGATGACTTTTAACTGTGTTTTTGTACCTGATATGCATATACGCATGGCAAAAGATATTTTTTAGAAAAAAAAAAAAAATTGTCCCTATAATACCATAACATCACATAACACAAAGTTATCATAAAATCATCCATCATCAGGATCATTGTTATCAGATCATTGCAGATTCTCGCATGCACAAAATCCATATGTGTATCTTTTACACACATGCTTTAAACGTGAAAAATATATCTTTTTCAGGTAAAAAAAAAAAATATACACATTTTCTTCATTTCATATTTCATACAAAAAAAAAAATTATACTCATTCTCATAAATTTTATTTGTTACACTGAACATTTCTAGATTTGTGCACTATACTCACACATATCAGATCATTTATCTAAAAAAAGTAAAAATAATAATAAAAAAAAAAAAATGACTATGATGGACGTTATGGTTGACTAAATATACATATTTCTCATAAAAATTCTACGTACAGAAAAAAAAAACATTTTTTGTTTTTTTATAAATACCTTCAACGACCTTGCAATTAAAAACATCTCACCATCATCGGATACGTGAAAAAACACTTCATTTTTTTTTTTCATCTTCATCTTCTTTGTCTCTCTGTGTACATCTTCACAGCATCACAGTTTATTCAAAATAATTTTTTTTTTTACATAATAATTTCATGAAAATGCATTAAAGAACTAGGTTGAAGGTAAAAAAAAAAATACACACAAAATAAAAATATTTTGCATCTTTTTTCATTTTTTTCTTCTACCTTACTTAACAAAAAGTAACAAAAATTAAATGTATCTTTGCAGATCGTTTTTTTTTTTTTTTGGTTTGTGTTTACAACAAAATCATCATTTCCGTGATAAATTGGAGCTCTTGAATTTATTTTTGATAATTGCGAAAAAAAAAAAAACAAAAACAAACTCATTAAAAATAAAAGACAACAACAAAAACAAAAACCCACAAAAAAACAAAACAAAAGAAAAAACTAAATTAAGGTAAATATTTTTGAAGTATGTACGGAGATTTTTAAATTAATTAATTAAAGTCAAATAATTAAAAATTAATGTTTTCAAAAATTTAAAATTAATTGATTTTTTTTTTTTTTTTTGAAATGGATTCATCTGAATTTGCATAGAAAAAAAAAAACTCATTTAATATTCAAGAATTTGCATTCTATTTGAAATGATTTAATGTTTTGTGTCAAGGGTTCATTTTTAGATGAGTTTTATTTTTTTTTTTCGGTTTTTTGGTGTCAATTAAAAAATAAATTTAGAAAGGAATAAGAAAAAAAAACACTCGAAGACTGAAGGGTTTGTTTTTTCTTTCACGTAAAAAAACAAAAAAAAACAAATCTACTCTTAATTGAAAATTTGTCATTGTGTTGTGAAGATTTTTCAATAATTGCGAAAGATCTTGGAAAAATAGAGAAAATAAGAAGTGGAAAGTGTAATTTGAAATATGAAAATGAAGGACAAAAAAGTAAAAAAAAAAAAACGAAAGGAAAAAAAAAATGAGAATTAAAAGTAAAAAAAAACATTTCAGCATAAAATTTTTTTAAAAAAGTACCCACGTGTGCTTAAACGGTTTTTATTTGTTTGTAAAAGTTTTAAAAATTCCAAAAAACAAAGCCAAAAGAAAACAACAATATGATTTTCGATGAAATTAATTTTACACACATTTCATATTTGAAAAGTTTAACATTTTCAACTTTTAATATGCTTTTTTAAGCAAAATTTTCTGCTATTTTCCTGAACTAACACTTTGAAAATTGATTTGTAAAAGTGCTCAACGTTGGTCAATTTTCAATAAAAACAAAATGAACATGTGAAAATGTGAAATATTCAAGCATACATTAACCCCTGACAACTAAGATCAATACAAAGAAGACGGTGCAATTGCATCATCATAATTTTTTTTTTCCAAAGATTTCTCTATAAAAAATTTAACACTTTGGACACCATCCAGTTACTGGGCACCACAGTAGTAAAGATTAAAGTAGATTAAAGACGTTCTATTTCAAAAGTCAGAATTGCTGAATTCTATACAAAATTTTAAGGAGTTACAGAGTAACGAAATGCCAAGCTCTACAATAAATTTCACTAAGTATGGGAGAAAAGTGTCTTCTGGCTGTTTGGGAAGACAGGAAAGACCTTACGTTGTACAAATTTCAACTGAATTTTGTCTCTTGATCTTCTCCTCTTCCACGATTTTTGTCAAAGCTGTGGGAACGATGAGAAAACCATCTCTCGTCTCCTCTAGTGTTTCTGTCCTGCCCTATACAAAAGTAGAAAGGACTACCATAGTTCACACTTTTTTAAAAGCCTCGTAATCGAGTTCATGCTTAGAAATTTTGATCTGTTGGTTTTCCTCAGAAAGTTGCAGTAGTTTAAAATAAAAGCGAATTCAATTTCTTCTATGAAAACTTTGTCCACATTTTTGAATTCAGCTTCATCTGGACAATTTCTCCGAGTTAGATATGCGTTGGAGAAAACTGTATCACAGTCGATGAATTATACCGAAAAACATTAAAGCAAATAAAAATCTACAACATACGCATAACCCTTCTCTTATTCCGATCGTGGATTATTTAGAGCACAAACGGGTTAAAAAAATTTAATTAAAAAATTTTTCCTTTTTTTTTTTATTTTTAATGTGAAAAAAATTAATTATCTAAATTACATAATCCATAAAAATTTCAAATTGAATTCATTACATAAATTCTTCATAAATCACACAATTTCCATGAACTTTTAATCTCTGAATCATCTTTACTTTCCTTTTTTCTTATTTTTTTTTTTTATTTTCAAAAAATAAAATTTAAAAAACTTTAAAAAATCAATAAACTCAAATTATTCAAAGTTATCATATTTTTATATCATATTTTTGTGTTCTATTAAATCGGCCAGAGAGAAAAAAAAACAAAAAAACAAAAACAAAAAACAAGTACAACATTACAATTTTTTTTTTTTTCATTACCATTGAAAATTATCAATTTTTCTTTGAAATTAACATCATCATCATCTCATATAACGTTCATACATCTCTTTTTCTGTATTCATAAAATATAATCATTTTTAAAAATAATAATAAATAATATTTATCATAAATCATTTGTATTTGTTGTTGTAATTAAAAAATAAAAAAAAAAAAAAAAAACAATTATACGCATTCAAACACACATATCGCACATTCATAAAATGATTTTTTGTTTTTGTATCTCATCCTCCAAACTTGGCCTAAATCTTGCTATTTTATTTGAAAACAAAAAAAAAAAAAATCAATTATTATTTTTTTTTTTTCGCTTAAATTAAATTTTGCCAACTTCTGAAGAAAATTGAAAAAAAAAAAAAAAAAACAAAAAATTTATTTTAATTTAATTTATTTCGAAGGTTGAAATAAAAAAAATATCGTTTAACAGTAAATTAGATTACATTACTGAGAAAAATCTAAATACTTTACTTTTAATTTATCTTAAACAAAAACAACAACAACAAGAACAACAAAAATCGTGCATACTCTAAAAACGTCCAAAAAAATCAATCAAATTATTTCACGAAATATCATTGAACTTGAAATAGAAAGAGAGAGAGAGAGAGAGAGCCTAGAAGATCTTTATAGCACTTTCAATGTGCCATCTTAAAGCTAACCAAAAAAAAAACACAAAGTATCTGAAATGACCTATCAGATTCCAACTGTGTTCTCTTTTTAAGTGAAAAATCATTTTTCAAAAAATTAAAAACCAAAAACAAAAAAAAAACAAATGAAATCAACTTTAGATTCGATTTATCGAATTAACCTGATGTTGATGCACCAAGAAGAAGAAGAGGAAACAAAAAAAATAGGGTTTGGCTAGTTTTTGGGGCCACATAAAATTATGATATTTTTCTGACAGAAAGCACATAATCATAATTCAGTTTTTTTTTCTATTTTTTTGGGTGTAAAAAACTTAAACAAATCAGTTTTATTGTTTCAAATGTATTGGATGCTTGCGTTTTTAGATTTGAACCAAAATCTTAAAAAATCACTTTAAAAATCTTTTTTTTTTTCCTTAAAAAAAAAAAACCTGTAAATTTCAAAGTATCTGACTGGCTAGTTTGTATTCGAGTATCTTTTCTTTTTTAATTACATTTTTTTTCTTTTTTTGGAAAAACGTGAACTATGTATCTTTTAGATTTGTATATATTGTCTATTATCACAATAACAAATAAATTCATTTTTATTACAACAACAACACAGCAACAGCATTTCAAAAAAAAGCAAAAAAAAAAAAAAATTAAATAAAACATAAAAGATGATTTTTAAGATGCAACTAATTTCATTTGAGTATTATGTAATTTGACAGAGCTTAAATATTTTATATTTGAAAAATAAGAAACAAATTGTGTAATAGATTTTTTTTTTTTTTAAATTTCAGAAAATAAATTTTCAAAAGATTATGATTTTTCTTTCTGCAAAAATTTATAATTAATCTGTTTGAGTTTAAATTGAAATTAATTAACAACAATGAAATAGATATTTTTCGTTTAAAATTTTAAAATTTGAAAAAAAAAAAAAAAGCATGTATCTTTATGGTTTTTTCGTGATTTTAAGATTTTTTTGTTGTTGTTATTTTTGTCATTTTTAGAAAAAAAAAAGATAATAATTTGTGTTTATTAGTACCACCCACCATTTAGTAAAACATTACTTAACTAGTTGAAGATTATTATTTATTTTTTTCGTCTTAAATGACGAAAAAAAAAATAGTGATTTTATTAATTGGATCGATCGATTTAATTGATTAAATTTACGAAATGAGATTTAATTAATTTTCAAAAGAGAATTAATTGATTTTCAATGAAATGTTTAGTGAAGTGATTGCAGTTTAAAGGTGAAATTGAAATGATTTATCATTCTGATTTTCACTAATATTACGCGAATAGCATTCAAGGATGGTGATATATTACGTATATGTTGGTTCCTGATATAATTTATTTTGAAGATATTCCATAAATCATATTCGTAGCTTCCAAAAATGCCTCTCGGTATGATTAAGAATAATTCACAAGGTAAAAAAAAAAACATACTTGCTTTCAACTCAGATGAACTAGATTTCATCAGCGGATATTTTTGAATTTTTAACACATTATTTTGCCGATCATTGGCTAAATTCAGAATTAGAATTTTATTGATGTTTAATTTTTCTTTAATTTCGAAAAATTTTAGAGAATTTTTAGGTGTTAACTCTTCATCTCTCTCTCTATCATTCTCTCTCTCTCTCTCTTACTGATTTTTTGCTTTTTTTCTAAATATTTTAAAGTGTAGTGTGTAGTTATTCGCGTTTTCCGAGAAGCAATATCGTTTAAATCCATTTTTTAAACTTCTAATTACAGTCAAAAGAGAAACAAACGATATATTAGTGCTGCCAGACCTCTTCAAAGGAAGAGAAAAAACTATCATCAGCAAAAAATTAATAAAAATTCATTCGAAATGTGATGATTCGAACGGAATGAACTCACGTTGAAATCCAAAAACAAAAGTTTTGATAATAAAGAGGACTTGATAAAAAGGACATGCAGATTCGAATTCGATACCTTCAGCATCAGAAACCACCACTCTACCACTTCGGTCACTGTCCGCCTTTCCATCTCGATTTAATTACAAAAAAAAAAACAAATTTCAAAAATAATTTTCCATCATTTCTTCAAAATCTTCCTATAAACAATATTCTTGAAAATTTGCTCTTGAACTCATAAAAAAAAAAAAAGTAACATAATTAATTTTCTAAATTTTCCTCAATATTTTACTTTTGTTTTCATTTTTTTTTTCTTTTTCAATTTTCCATCAAATTCAACCACAATTTGTTCTCTTTACATTTGTAAATTGTAAACAAACCACACAAACAATATTGTTTTTTTTTGTTTTTGTTTTTGTTTTTAAATTTTTCTTGAAATTTTTTGCCATTTAATGAAAACAATAGTAAATATTTCCTAACAATTATCATGTACAATGTCTATTTGCAATAATTTATTTTCATATTTTTTCCATCATTTTTTTTTTTTTATTAAGTATTTAAATTGAACGTTAAAATCCAAGGAAATTCTTTAATGACCTCTTTTATAAATATTATGTTCTTCTAAGTTATAAGTATGACCAAAATTTTTGAAAAGATAAATTTTTTTTTACTAAAAGATACATTTAATAAAAGATAGAAAAATAATACGAAGAGAGAACAAAAAAAAAAAAAAAAAACAAAACAAAACTTCCAACAACAACATTTAACTATTTTAAACAATAATAATTAGTTTGAACTGTCTTCCATCAATCCATCAAAATAAAATGGACATAATCAGCTTATAGATTGTATCTTATTAGATATATAAATTTTAAAAAATTCTAAAATGAACATTATTATTATTGAACTAAACAACAAGATACTTATTATCTATTGAAAAAAAAAAAACAAAAAAAAAAAAATATATACAAACTACTCCGTACAATACAGGTAGCACACAACTTTTTAACTGTTGTTTATTGTTTTCTTCTGACAATTTAAAAAAAAAAAAAAAATACAAACAGAGAATATATGTGGGTGGATTGTCAATTTTTGAAGTATGTACAAGCCAAACTACCCTCTTATAAACTCTCTCATATAATTTTATCTTTTACACACAATTTTTATGTAAATTTGATGAATTCAAAGTATTTTTCTTTAAAAAAAAACAACATGTTAAGTAATACTTAATATACTTATAAAGAATTTAAACAACAGGTATGCACACACATAGGTGATTTTATTGAATAAATGATTTTTTTGTTGTTGTTGTTGTTGTCTTTTTCAAGTATGTGCACCCTCAATATTAATTTTTTGAAGGCTATTAAAAATGACCACATATCACAATTCAATGATAAAATAATGATGATGACCGTAACAATTATTTAAAAAAAATAAATAAATAAGGGCCACTTAATATATAACTTCACCTGTACTGTATGTATGTATGTACATATGTGTGTAGCATATACGCAAAAATATTTTTCATTATTATGAGACGACGAATTGTGTTCATTCTTCCATGTTATGAATGCACTTTTTTTTTTTTTCATCAAAAAAAGATATTTGTTGTTGTTGTTATTATTATTGAATTTAGATTGCAATTTATGCATAATTTTAGTTATATCCGACGTCGGTGGTCTTTTTTTTTTTTTTTGTTTTTGTTTTTGTAAGAAATCAAATTGAAAGAGAAAAAACAAAAAACAAAAAAACAAAAAACAAAAATGCATTCAATTTTTAATGTAAAAATGCATAATTAATTGATGTGAATAAATACTTAAAAAATTATGAAGTATATTACTACTAGTATGATTACTTAATAAATTTAAAATATCTGATGGTTATGCGGGATTGTTTATTATTATTTTTATTTTTTTTATTTTTCGTTTTGTTTTCTAAAGATACTTTTTTTTTTGTTGTTGTTCATATATGTATCTTTATTTTTAAATCTAATATATAAATTCTATGTTCATAAAAAAAAAGAGAAAAAAACGAACAATTTGAAATGTTTTATTTTCTGCAGTTTTACAGTTAAAAAGAAGAAGTGTACAAATCAAAAAGATACTTTAAGAAAAAATGAATTTTCTTGCAGTTTGTTTTTTTGTTTTTTTTTTTTTTTTGCTTTTTGGTATCTTTAAGATGTTTATGTTTTTAAGAAACATTCAAATATTTCTTGTAATGTGGTCTAAGATCTCAACACCATTAAAACGTAAACTTATATGACACACTCTTTAGATAAACCAGATATTTGGATTTTCTTGTGATTTTATCATCACGATGAATCACTTACGGATCTTAGGTTATCTAAACGAGTTTCTGTATCTCGTAATTGTATAGTTAACTAAAATTGAATCAGGAGATTGTTTTACTCCAATCAGATTATTTATCAATCACCAAGGTTTATCTCTGTCATATGTCATAGTAGGTTTCAGGTTTGTTTAATAAATCTACTATAGAACACAAGTTGTGAATTTTGATCACATTACTTCCCAAGGATATAAAAACAACTGAATCCTTACCATGAGGATTGTGTGGTAATTAAAGGAAGAAACAAGGTTTTGTCAAAGAATTTTTCAGTGTAATCCTTGTAAACCTCAAAAACTTAAAAATATCTTCGCCCTTCAATAGCTCCACAACCTATCCACTCTTGATGTTTTCTAAATGCTTGAAGTTCGACGTTCGTGATTTGTTTTCTAAATAATCATTTAGGTTTTCGCTCAATCAGAGGATTGTTTTAGAACTTCAGCAGAAACAAGTTCAAGCTTAATCCCTCAAATATCCTGCAGGCATGCTAAAACTAAAAATAAGAATCTTTTCTGAGAGTCAATAATAGCCTTTCTTTCTTCTGTGGTGCTACAATCCTGGATGAGTTTTGGCCTCCCCCAGGAAAGAGTTTAAAAAATTAGAAAATGATCTAGGTTTCTCATGAGTGACACAAATATATCTTTGTTTACTCATATTTCGTAATTTCAAGTATTTTACACATGTGAACATGACTTTACACAGCAAAATCTTCAAAATCAGAACCATAAAATACTTTAGTCTTCATTTGAAAGTTGAAAGAACAATTTACTTATTTTTTTTTTGTCCTTCTTCTTATATCTTAAAACATCACATCATTTCAATTGAAATTTCCGTATTTTCCATACCTTTAACAATCAACAACAACAGAAAATCCAATTCATTTTTAACACCCCAAAAAATTTAATTTCCTTTCTCTTTATCATTTGAAGGTTAAAACTGTGATAAATTTTATTACACACACGTCATTTTAAATCAATTCATATTACAAAAAATAAAAATAAAATAAAATATAACATAAAAGATTTCCCTTTCGCTAATTTCCACAAGAGAAGAAGAAAAAAAAAAAACAGACACACACACACACACACAAACACAACAAATAAAACTTTTATATTAATCGCATATTTTTTTTTTTCATTTTAAATAAATAAATTTCAAAATCTAGAATTCCATTTAATTTGAAAAAAAAAGATCAAATAATGTCAGAATAATTAAAAATCATTTCAACTGTGAAATAAAAAAAAAAACCAAATTACATATGTACATACTAAGATTGAATAAATAGATACAAATAGTTTAAGATGACAACATCAATACATCATTTAAGAACAATTAAAACATCTTTTGTAAAATATTTGAAAAGAAAAAAACTAACATTCATTACCGCATTTCTATTAATTTTTATAAAAGTTTATTCATTCAAATACAAAAAAAAAAAAAAAAAAAAAAAAAAACATTTTATTAGATTTAATTGTAAAATATATTTTTAATCTAGATGAGTTCTCCTTGAGAAATTCAGAAAAAGTAACTATAGCTAACCTAAGTAAGCAACTATGTAGCCATTATAGCCAGAGAGATACAATGTATGTACATACATATACGTGAATCACATTTGAATGAATCTGAAAAATATGTATGTATATTATGAGGTGGTATTCATCTCATAAATTAAAATTAGTAATTAAATAAAATTAAAAACCATAATAAAAATGTATTATTTGCAAAATTAAAATTAAGATTTCTGATTACGCGATCATTTAAATTGAAATAAATTTCAATAAAAAAAACATTTTTTTTTTTTTTTTTGAAGTTCAAGTTTACTTGTTGTGTGTTCACAATAATCACCACAAACAATCGTTCAATTAGTTCTCTTTACTTTTTAAATTAATTATTATGTAACATACATATACATACATACATACACATAAAGTAATTTAGATAAATTATTATGTATTTATCTGTCTTTTATAATTGACAATAAGAAAAATTGCAATTTTACATTCATTTGTTTTTTTTTTTATACGAGTATTTCCTTTTATTTTCTTAGTATCTTTTGAAAAAGTATCTTTTTTTGTTAATCTTTCTATGAAAACATCGATCACAAATTAAACACTTGTTCCATTCAATATATTCTTGATCATTACACGTAATTAAAGTATATAAGTAATAATAATTAAAATTTTTAATGTTATTAAAATCATAAATACTCGTAAACCATACAAAATTATTTTTAAATAAGAAAAAAAAAACAAAGATACATTGACCATTAAAATTGTGGTCATTATGTCATAGTTTACGGAACTTCAAATATATTCAGGCAAAAAAAAAAAAAAATACCAAAAAAATCTAATAAATATCAATTGTCATGGAAACTCATCAAATTCGTCAAATAAATGAGCGGAAAAAAAAAATAAAAACAATGAAAAAAAAACAAAGTATCTACCGAATTAAAATTTTGTAATGATGTTTTTTTTTTTAATAAAAAGAAAATTAAAAGTCAGCTAAGAATGAGCGCATCATATTTTCTGGATTTTTTAACAGCATATCCGTTTTATTATCTAATCAATAAAAAAAAAAAAAACAACAAAATTACATCATTTTCTCAAAATGATTATATGTGCATATATTCTCCCAACATCACAATGATATTTATCTGAAAATTAGAAAATGTATAAATCACGTTTATCTTTTCTTTTCGAATTTTTAAATTTCAAAATTTTACATAAATTGAAAAAAAAAAAAAACAAAAAAAAATTGTGTTGTGCTCTTATAACCTTGAACTTCTTTTTTTTCGTCGTTTTTTCTATCTAACACCTTATAATAGAGTAAGTGGGTGTTGAAAAAAAAAATAATAATTCAAAAATTAACAATTTCATAGATTTCATGTAAAGATACAATTTTGATATTTTTCGTTTATTTAATTTTTTTTTTCTTTAATTTCGAAAAAAAAAGTTTTAAATTATTAAAATTTGTGCATATTTATTTTTTCTTTCTTATAAAGGTAAAAAAAAAACTGTTATTTGCACATACATCAGACCGTATGAGAATATGAATGTAAGAAAAGATACATATTACAAAATCTAGGCTTTTTTTTTGTAATAAAAAAAAAAATAAGACTATCCCATCAAAAACTGACAATCCGTGTCAGTCAAACACGATTTAATTTTTATCTTGAAATGAAAATTGTATCTTAAATGATTCATATCTTCTTCATTTTTTGTGTGTGTGTGTGTTAAATTTAACAGATTTATTTTTTTTTTTTTAGGATTTTGTAAAACAAAAATATAATTGTTTGAATAATTTGCAATTTTTTTTTTTTTAAATATAGATTATACAGTCTAGTGATTGCATATTACTATTATCTATTACTATTTTCCCTTTTCTTAATTTTTTTATTTTTTTTTTACATCATATCGCATCCATCTAACGCGATATATAGGTGAATTTCATGTAAGAGTAATATACGCACTCACGCATAACAAATGTAACAAGTCAATTTTATTTAAACAGAAAATCTTAAATCTGATTGCGATAGATATATATTTTTTTTCTTTTACTTAAATGAAAAAAAAAAATAGGAAAATCTGAGAGAAAAATCAAAATCGCTAATAAGTGAGTTCATAACCGCGTAAACGGATACTTAGACGTGTTCTTATTGAGCTTTGTTGATGTCTTTAAAGTTCCACTTTTATTTAACACGCAGCTCTAGGACGCCAAGAAAAAAAAGATAACAACACTAAGACACTGAAAAAAAGTTATAGAACTGACATTGAAGACTCTTTCGTGAAATATAAAGCAAAAACCACTGCAGGATAACATTCGAGGATACCAGTCGAAAGTTATATTAATTCTGTAATTAATTTCTTGTACATTCTTAAACAAATAAGGTTTTTTGTGTGTGGCAAAAAATACACCATAATCAGCAAATAGATCTGGCTAGTAAGTCTGGGATTTCAGTTCTCAAGAGAAATCCTGGAAGATTTCAACATAATTTGGAGAAAAAATGATTTCAAAATTTCAGAACAATAGAAGATAGAAGAAATTTTCATTCTAGAATGCACAAAATGCATTTCCACCCGATTTTCCCACACCGTAACCACTTCTCTTGGTTATACATACTAACGTTCAGATTTCTATGTGTTTATTTCTATGATAAAGACTTTATCCGCAAAAGATTACTATTACACAATCATCAACAACAAAAAAAAAATAGTTACTTAAAGAAAAAAAAAATTAAATCTTACGAGAAAAAAAAAATGTATCTTTTCCTATTTTTTCTATATTTTTTTATATTTTTTTCTGTTTTGTAAAGAGTATTGAATTTCAATGTTGCTACAGAATTTTTACATACATACAAAAAAAAAACAATAAAAGAAAAAAAAAAAACTAAAACATGAAAAATGAAAAGCAATCATCATTTAATGAGAGTTAACTATAGTTATTTATTTCAATATTTCGCATACATTTTTGTTGTTGTTGTTTTTTTTTTTCTCACCATATAGATTTCTAGATTTCTTCTAGATTTTTGTAGAAAAAAGTGAATGGAACCAAACCATATTAGCAAATACCTTGTAATTCGTAACAAACGAACAAAAAAAAAAAACAATCTTCCAACACAGAAAAAAAAAACAAAAATATTTTTGCTCTTATTTATGAAAAGTTCAAATCCTGAATGCTACTTCTCAAAAAAAAAAAAACAACAACAATATTTTTTTTTTCATTTTCGTTTTCTTGCCATTTAAAAAAACAATAAAAGAATTTTGATATTTCAATTTTTCATTAGATTGCAAAAAAAAAATAAACACAACAACAACAAGAAAAGAAAACGTTTGTTTTATTGTTCGAAAGACGGAACAAAAAACAGAAAAAAAAATAAAAATAACTATTATTTAACCAAATTTACCTTTTAAGAATCTCTGTTACAATTTTTATAATTCAGGTAACACTACAAAAAAAATGTTTTTGAGTAATTTTTTTTTTTTATTTTTTACATATATTCTAAAATTTTGCAAGATTTCTTTTTTGTTTGTGTTGAAGGTTCATTTTTAGCGATAAAAAAAAAAAAAAATACAAAAATACAAAAATTTGGTGTACAAAAGAGTAAAAGGTATAAATTGTGCGATATTGTTATTTTGATGATGGTCATCAATTTTGAAAAAAATACATAAATTTTTTTTTTTTTGTTTCAAGTAAAGGGCCTTACTTTATTACATTCACTTTTTAAAAAAAAAAAAAAAAAAAAAAAAATCGCGTACTTAAGCAAAATTAATGTAGTGAAACAGAATTACGAGTATTTTTTTTTTTTTAAAATGACATTTTTTTAAGATCATAAACTACAAAAAAAAAAAGTAAAAAACAATAACAAAATTGAAATATATATTTTTTTTTTATTGTGTTCGAATTAAATTTTATGTGAAAATTATTCATTTTGAAAATTTATTAATTTTTTTTTTTAATATTGAAATAATAATGGCTTTTAATTGTGGGTCTTTCGTAAGAATTTTTCAAAATTTAATAAGTTGCTGGATTTTAAGGATATCTTTTTTTACTTCCGATGGTAGAGATAGATATAGAATAGAGAGTAGTCAGTGATAGAGAAAAGAAGAACCAGTACCTAGGATACTTAAAACTATTTTCACAAGGACATCATTAAATTTTTTAATTTTCCACGAATATCTTCCATAGCCTGTGATCTGCACAACGGCCCTTTTAAATCCCGTTTAAAAGTACCAATCTATACTTTTTTTATCAAAAAAACCTTATCATCAGAAAAAAAGAAGGTTGCGTAATAATTAAGAAAAAAATTATCCAAAAATCCAAAATTTCGACTCACTAAGAAAAACAGGGATAAAGAAAGGCATTCAACCTTGTTTCAACTTTGTTCGAAACAAAAAATTGAAACAAATTACGTGCTTCCACTCTTTATTCTACTATTGAAACAGTTGAATTTGAGACAAATAAAGAAAAGAGATGTAGGAGATTTGAGTATTCTTCATGAATGATTACGTAATAACTAAGAACATTGAGCGACATAGCATCCGATAGTTTAATTGGTAGAACAGTGTCCAGGCAAGGCAAAGGTTCGAATCCCAATCTGATCGAATGTCGTTTTCTTGCTTTTAGTTTACTACTAAAGAAAATGCCCTTTATTATGATTTTAGGAAATTTTTTACTCAACAACCTATGACTCTTGAACTTCTTAGTGAATTAAATCTTCAAATAAAAACATAACACGTTGTAAACCCTTCATAAAAATCAAGATTACTGTTGTATTTAGATTCTTTACCGGAGTTCTGCATATATGTAAATATGTGACGGGTTCATATAATAAATCCTAGGAAACCGATAGCTAATATGGCATAAATTATTCCTAGTGTTCCAAATCTTTCATTTTTTCCACATTCTTGGTTAATAATATGGGAAATAATTCCAAATACTGGAAGAATTAAAATATAAACTTAAGGATGTCCAAAGAATTAGAATTAGTGTTGGTGTCTTATAAATTTTTCTCTTTTATCTTAAGAACTTTTTTTTTCCAACTGGGTCGATGTAAAGTATATTTCTACAGAAAAATCTCCATATTATCTTTTAAAAGAAAAAAAAATTCTTTTTTTTTAAAAAAAAAGTCATTTTTAACCACATTACGTTGGCTTTTTCGGTACTTACAACGCGATAACATCAACTCAATGCCTAAACACGTTCTCGAAGTACTTTGTAAACATAAAAGAAACCCAAAATAAAACAAACAAAATAAAAAATACATAAAAGATTAAAATCTGCTACCATAAATTCTCATTAGAATAAACCCATAATGAAAAAAAATGAAAAAAAAAAAAAATTCCCCCATTCTAGAAATTCTTAATTCCCAAACAATAAATAAACCACAAAATATATTCCACTTACAAAAAATTTTTTATTTTTTTATTTTCATTTAAAATGCAACTTGCAAAATCTTTTATTTTGACCTTTATCTGCGAAATATGAAATTCACATTAAAAAAAAAAATTGTACACAAACCAAAAAGAGGCCAAAAATCTTTAAAAAAAAATATTTTTTTTTTCCTTAAACAAAAAAACAAAAATTGCAAATATTAAAATACAATCAGAATTCATGATAACCATGATTTTGTTATTTTTTTTTTTTGGTTTTTTAATTTTCATGACAATCATAAAATTGCGTATTGTAAGATGATTTTTTTTTTTACAGTTGTCTTACAAAATATTAAAACTACCCTTTTTCAATTTCTCAACATGAATTAAACTTGAAAAAAATGAATCTTAAATAAGAAAAAAAAATTTGTTTGTTTGGTACCAAATGCAAACCGCATACAAAAACAAAACAGAAAAAAAAAACCAAATTATACAACCTAAATCTTTTGTGCAAGTGCAAAAATTCAAAAAAAAAAAAAATAAAAAGGCCACATTTAATGCATCAAATACAATTTTTTTTCTCTTCTACTTAGTAATTATTTTTTTCACATTAAAAAAAAAAAAATTGTAATAAAAAAAAGATTGAATAAATAAAATCACCTTTGATAAATGATTTTAATAATATTTTATGAACTATGAGCGCAAAACAAAGCAAAGCAAAGCAAAAAAAAAAAAACAATATTTATATTTATTATGGAATTTTGATTAGTATCTGTCGATCAAACTACTCATAGAAAAAGTATTTATATGCAAAAACAAAAGTATCTCAATTTGTATCTTTGCAACAAAAACAACAATAACAACAACAAAAACAACAACAAAAATAATAATAATTAGTTGAAAAACATTTAAAGATAATGTACATTAGGTAAAAATTAGCAATAGAGCGTTATCATAACATTTTGCAAACCGCTTCAAGGTCGAATTTAAATTTTTTTTTTTTTTTTTTTTTTTTAAGAAGCAAAAGTTCAGTAAAACGTAAAAGTACATTTAGTATCTATATAATGGCATAATGTGAAAAATTTTTCGATGATTTTTGATTGAAAACCTTTTACTTTTTTGTATTTATAGACTTCACCCTTTTTTTTTTTTTCTTCTTCTTCATCATCATAAAAAAATTGATTATTGAGATCAATTTGCATTCTCGTATTTTATTATCGTTAAACATTCTCTTCATTGAATATCATCGAACGCAATTTGATAGCAAAAAATAAATAAAAATAAAAACTAAACGCGAAAAAAATATGATAGATGATGCATCCATAATTTCATACAAGTAAAAGGTTTACACTTATTTAAGTTCACATAACAGCATCATGTACCAAATATAATATTGATGATGATGATGAATATATGTACTAAATAGTTATGATTAGATACTTTCGGATGCTCTCACTTTGACCTAGAAATGATATATACTTACCTAAAAATTGACCGATCATCATCCATTAAATAATTTCATGTATCTTTACTTATATGTATTTTTTTTTTTTTTGGTTTTTTTTTTTTGTGATTATGCGATCTTTACAACTTACTTTTTTTTTTCTCTCTAGTTATTTTCATCTTTGAATATCTTAGACCGTGACTTCTTCTTTTTAGTCAAAAAGATACTATGCCAATAGAAAAAGATACACTTTTTCTTTTTTAGATATTTTTTTTTTTCATTGTTTTTTTTTTTTTGTTTTTTTTTGTTTACTACTGATCATCACCATCAGTGCCAAAACATTAAATAACAATTGCACATAGGATACAAATTGTGGCAAAAAAAAAAAAAAAAAAAAAAAAGTGCACATAGGGACCCATCTATATACAACGATACATAAAACGATTACTCTTCTCTCTATCTTGTTCACCTAAAGCCCCATAATAATAATCATCATCATGATAATCATTCTCAAAGTATGTATGTATCTCCTCCCCCTTCTTTATAAATATATTTTTTATTTAGATTAATTGTGTATACTATGATTGTATGTATGTATGTATACATTGAAATAACGGAGAGTGTGTAATATGAATTTTTTTGCTGCTATTTTTGCAATACAATATACTCCCCTCGAAAAATATCTTTTTTTTTTAATGTGAATACAGTTTTGTATTATTATTACTTTTTTTTTTTTTTTTCTTAAACTTTTAATTGACTTTGAAGTAAACCGAATCTCTTTTAAATATGAAATATGAAATATATGAAAAGGAGACAAAAACAAAAAAATACAAAGATTCTTGAACATCATCATCAAACTGGCTCAGCATATATAAACATCAAGATCATCATTGTAGAAGCATCAGTTCAATTCTTGCAATCCAACAAGTAATAACATAAAAATATATAATATTTTTTTTTTGTTTACTTGAAGTAAAAAAAAAAAATTTAAATAATAGATATCGCACATTAACGGCAACAAAAACAACAAAAACAACAAAATTACCTACAATTTTCTCATCTAAGAAATTTAAAAAAAAAAATCACTAATTACGCGGAAAAGTTATTTTTCTTTTATTAAATTTTCTGTAATTTAAAAAAAACGTATTTTTTTTCTCAAATAAAACATGAAATTGGTGAGTGAAAAATTGAAGAAAAAAAAAACGAACAGAAAAAAATTTGAAAATAAAAAAAAAAATTGTAAAGTGCTTGTGGCGAAATTTTAAAGTTCAAAAGTGATTAATACTTGAAATTTGTTATGTTTTTTTTTTGTTTTGTTTTGTTTTTCCAATAGTTTTTGGTCACACTTTGTATTGGAATTGCTAGTTCAGCAAAATTACCAAGTAATAATTATTTACCACCACCAAGTGGTGCAATAGGATCAGGTGGACATGGTGGAATATTACAATCACCAGCATCACGTCCTGGTGGACAATATTTACCACCAACAACTGGTGGTTCAGGAGTTTTAGGACATGGATCATTTGGTGGTGGTAGCGGATATGGTGGTGCTGGTGGACATAGCGGTGCTGGTGGATTTGGTAGTGCTGGTGGATTCGGTGGTGCTGGTGGATTCGGTGGTGGTGGTGGTGCAGGACATGGTGCTGGACATGGTGCTGGTTCTGGTGCAGGTTCAGGATATGGTGGTGGTTCTGGTGCAGGATATGGTGCTTCAGGATATGGTAGTGGTGCTGGAGGATATTATAAACCAAGTGGGCAACAAATACCAATTTTAAAATATGAAAATGTTAATAACGGTGATGGAAGCTATCATTTCGAGTAAGTTATTTGCATGGAGTCGTTAAAAAGGATTTTTTTTTTAAAAATCTATTTTACTATCTTTAATCCTTTTCTCTGATTTTCAACCGAAAAAAAAATTTTTTTTTAATCCCACACAGATACGCAACTGGTAATGGTATTTCACAAACTGAACAAGGATATTTAAATCATCCCGATGAACAAGTTGTACAAGGTACATACTCATACACTGGTGATGATGGACATGTTTATACAGTCCATTACAAAGCTGATTCAAATGGTTTCCAAGCAACTGGTGATCATTTACCAACACCACCACCAATTCCAGATGCAATTCAAAAGTAAGATAGAATAAAAATAAAAAAACTTCAAGTGTTTTTTTTTACATTTTATCTTCTCAAACTCTCCTTTTTTCTTTCTATTTTTCTTCCTCTCTCTCTCTAAATTCTTAGATCATTAATATACAATGCTCAACATGCTCAAAGTGCTGGAGGTTATGAAGATGGACAATATCATGGTGAAGGTGCTGGTGCTGGTTCTGGTTCTATTACTAGACCACAAGGACAATATCTTCCACCATCACGTCCTTCATATACATCAAATGCAGGATATCATTACTAAGAGATAACAAAAAAAAAAAACAGTGCTATTTTTTTTTTTTTTGTTGTTGTAAGTAATGAAAAATCGAAAATAATGTATTACAGGAGATAATTGACAGCTGGACTGATTTTTTGACAAATGAAAGATATGAGAAAGAAAATAATGAATAAAAAATAAAAATAAAAATAAAAATTTATAGTATATAGAAAAAAAAATATTTAATTGACAATCATAAAATGTGTAATAAAAAAAATTTTTTTTTGTTCTCTTAAGAAAAAAAAAAAACGCAAATCAAATGTGATGAATTTGACATAGAAAAAAAGTGAAAAAAAAAATATATAATAAATTGTATCTATTTATATTATAAAAATTTTTTTGTAAATAAATTAAAGTATGAAAAATAAATAAAAAATTTGAAAAAAAAAAAATAAAATAAATGATTTTTACTTGAAATTTACAGTTAAAACCTCCCTCTTCAGCTCAACAGAAACTAGGTCTCAAAAAGAAAAAAACAAATAACTGTAAATAAGCATTAAGGAAACTCTAGTTTATTAATTTAATCCCTTGAATATTGTCCAAATATTAAAATGAAAAATGAAAATGTTGGAAAATGGGATACAAGAATTGAAAACAAAAATATTAGTTCACCACTTTTTCTTCATTTTTAATTCATTTTAATTCCGTGAAAGAGGATTAAAGGCTTAAAAATTACACACACACAAACACACAAAAAAATAAAGAATGTGGTTTTTACCTGAAATATGTACCAGCAAAAAAAAAATACAATATTTAATTTTAACAAGAAGGGCAAAATTTATTTAAAAAAAAAAACCAAACAGTCAACGACAACAAAAATTTTCAAACTACTTTACTAAGTACTCTTTGAAAATTGTTTTTTTTTTTCTTCCAAAAATAACAACAACAAAAATTGTTTTTTTTTTTTTTTATTTGGATTCTCTGTCATAATTTTAATTATATTATTTCCCTTTCAACACAAAAATATTTACGCGATGACTTATAATTCAATTTTTTTTTTTTTTTCAAGTAAAAACTTTTCAACAGTAAGTAATTTTTTTTATTTTTTGTGTACTCGAAAAAACAAAACAAGTCCTTGTGTTTACTCATAAACAATTTTCCTTTCTTTTAATATTATTTATTTTTTTTTTTCAACTACAATTTTTCAAAGTCGATAAAATGTTAAAGGTAAATAAATTTTTTTTATAAAATCTATTTAACCTTTTTGTAACTCTTTCCAATTATCATACACCACAATTTTACCCCTTTCCTTTTCCCATTTTTTTTTTATATTTTTTTTTTTTTTAATTTCTAGAAAAACGTTTCTCTCTTTAAAGGGTCAAAACTTAAAATACACTTTATGTTTTTTTTTTGTTTTTTTTTTTTTTTGTTTTTTACTTCCTATTACGTTCTACTGTTATTTTTCATTATAAATATTATGTGTACTATACACCATAATGTTCAAGTAAACAACATAATAACATATTTTAAAGAAATGTCAAAAGGAAAATATTTAAACGCCTTCATAACATAACCACCCATTCATTCACTAACATACACACACACACACACATACACCACCATGGCCCACTTAAAAGCCTATGCAAAATTTAATTCAAGTATTTCTTCAAGTTTTTATGTTTTCAAGTGAATATTGTATTTTTTTCTGTATGTGTGTGTGTATGTGTGATGTTGTTGATATAAAGATGCAAAATATGATGAAAACGATGATGATGACGATGTGGTGAAAATGAAGTGGTTTTTTGTATAATTGTTATAACGGTAAATGTATATATGTAGAGAATTCATATTGCCACATAAATCTTATCTTTAATACTTAAAGGCTTTAAATTTTGAAACTGAAACAAGAATAATTTCTGCACAATGAAAAGTATCTTATCCCAATACTTTTTCTTCATACAAATTTAATACCATATAAGCACACAGCACACACACACAATCACACATACACTGTTTTCCTTTTTAAAAAGCCACCAAAGTTGTTGTTTCAAGAAATTTTATAAATGATGATCAGGATTTTAATTATTTAAATTTGTTGTGTGCATGGTGTGATACGGATGATGATGATAATGATGATGAAAAATAAGGAAGACGAAGAACAAGAAGAAAAAGAATGTAATACAAAAAAAAGTATTAAAAAAGGGATAAAGGACATAACTAGACATTAAAGAGATGAGTTATTAGAGTGCTAAAGGATCACAAATAATAATAATTGTATTTTATCGTTTACAAGGATGCTCACACATACTCACACAAATAAAAGCACAATTCATTCGTTTATTTTGAAAATTCTAAAGTATGTAAGATTAAGATGTGTGAAAAATAATTTTTAAATAGATTTTCCTTGTCCCTTGAGTTTTGATTAATTATGTTTTTCTTATATCCTCCCACATTCATATATTTACACGACATACGCAATCATCTAACTGTGTTTTGTATATACATAGTTTCAAGATTTTATGCCTAGAAGTAACAGACACTTTTGGAAAAATTTTATTATAAAAAAAAAACAGGAGGACTGAGGAGTAAATTGTTAAAATGCCTTAAAGTAATTATAAAGGAGTGTTTTTTTTTTTCCTTTTTTTGTTTATTTTTCGTATTGAAAATTCCATGGGACAAGGAGGAAAAGAAGTAATGACGTAAACGTTTCTTCACACTTAACAAGAAACAAGGACTTTTTTTTTTAATTAAACAATGCAACTTAACATTGAATTTAAATGTTTCATATAATTATACGATAAAATTAAAAAGGTCCTTTGAGAATGTGTTTACTTGAGAATTTAAGACAAAAAAAAAACTACCTATGAATTTTAATACATTTTTCGTGTATTTGAAGTTTCGTCGTTTTGTGAAGAGGACGTTTAATTTACGTCACAATGGAATTCTGTGAAACAAAAATATATTTGACTGTAAATCGAAGGATACAAAACGTTATTTGGAAACTCACTAGGATAAATAGCGCTGCTAAAATTCGAATTTGAGTGTTTTTGTTTTGCTATAGTCAATGGTGCACTTAGAGAAATTTTGTGAGTTATTTGAACATGTCCTTGGAACTTCCTAAGACTTTGTTAGATTTGTCTTTGAACTGTTTTTCTATTTGCATGAAAATTTTTAATCATCATAAAAACACAAGGGCACTTTGATCCCAAATGGGCAAACTTTAATCAATTTGTAGTTTGACTTCCACTGAAGCAACGATATTTTTGCTTCTATTGGCACACTTTAAGTGGACATAGTCACTTTAACATTTATTTAGGTTGGAAAGGGCTTTTTCTCTCCCACTCACATGCTTTTAATAAAAACGCATCTTTACACAAGGTCGAACCTATCCTTAAGGATTTCTGTTAACAGAAATTTTTCGTTTTAGAAATTCCAAAATGTGAAGTACTTTAAAAATTTCAATTTTTTTACTCGAGACATTTTTTCATTCTTGAGACCGACCACTCCTCTCATAAATCGATTCTTCAAGGTACTTCCGAACGATAATTTTTATTCGCCATTTCCTTCTTTATTTTCGAAAATTTTCTCATACATTTTTTTTTCCAATTTCTAATTAAAATTTTAAGAAAAACACAAAAATCACATTGAATTATATGATCCTGCAAGCCATTAAAAATGTTCCATTTAGGGCATTATACTTAAACCATACAATATAATTCTCATTAATTTAATTTTAAATTGGAATTTTTTTTTCTCTCTCTTACTCTCCCATAAAATCATATAATATTTAAATCCTTTTCATTATAATTACACATACATACATATTTCATACGTTGTACATGAAAAACATATTGTGTAGCACATTGTAGTTGCTCTATTTTTTTTTTTTTTCTATTTTTCTTTTTTTTTTTCATCTAAATTATTTCCTGAAGCTTACCAAATGACGTGTATAATTATGTAAAATATTAAAAATTATTATTATTCACTTTTTTTTTTTTTAGTAGAAGCTTGTTTTTTTTTTTTTTTTTTCTTGGTTGCATTTTATATCTCGCACTTAATGTACATAATGTGTACGAACATTAAAAACAAAAATAAAAGGATTAAAAGTATGCCACATAAAAAATTATCTTCGTAAATAGAAAAAAAAAATCATACAAGTAAAAAAAAAAAACGGTTCTTTCTATCTAAAAAAAAAAAACACGAATGAATGTACAAGCTTTCATAATAATAATAATTTTTTTTTTTCTTATCGGTATTCAAATAAAATTTACAATGTAACATTTTCACTTTAAATTTTCTTCTTTTTTTTACATAATAGAAAATTTTCCACATATTCTAAATATATAACAACAACAACAACAATAACAACAATAAAAACACATATAAATAGATTCTTGATTGCTTTTAAGAATTTTATGGGACATGAAAATTGTTAATATCCTTTAAAAAAAAGTAACAAGAAGAAGAAAATAAATATAAAATGAAAAAATAAGAAGAAGAAAAAAAAAGAATAAAAACGTGCCAGAACATTTTCAAGAGAAATTGCTATTAAACGACTTTTTTTTTTTACTTTTTTCTTGCCTTTTTTTTTTTTTTTTGTAATTTGGGATTATTATAACTTAAAAAAATATATATTAACATTTCCTGAAGAAAAATTATAAGTAAGAAAAGAAAAAAATGAAAATAACGTGAAAATAAATAAGAAGAATTTTCAATGAAAAATTTCTATTGAACGTGCATATAATATTTTTGCGTGCCAAAATAGAATCAATAAAAATCTCATGTCAACTGTTTTTGTAAAGGAAAACTAATAAAACAGGTGAATTTTTCTATATATACACTTTTTTTTCTTCTTATTCTTCAATTTAAGTAAATATATGCATGTTGATTCTCGGAGTCAAGGTAATAAAAACAAAATGAATTTCAGTACAACACACTGTGTTTGTCTTTAGCGTTCAGCAATATATTTTCTCTTATAAAAATGGCGAAATAATAAAAAGTATGAAACAATTTAACAAACTCACAGAATCCATTTAAAACTTCAGGAAGTTTCAAACCAATTTTATTCATATTTCTAAGGAATCAATAAACACAAATCAACATCATTTCTCTGCGTGTGTAAGTGTGTGCATGCACGATCTATACAACATACATATATTTTCAACAAAACAAATTCCTAATTTACGATGAAAAAGAAAGAAAAAAAAAAGGATTTTATTGAAAAAGAAATGTAAAATATACATAAACATGCTTCTGATATCCTGTCTGTTGATATTCTCATTAAAAATTGAATACACGCTACATGAATACTGAGAAAAAATTTGTATTTCTATGGAAAATAATTGCTAAAAATTTGTATTTTTTAAGGAAATTCCATTAGTGAAAAATTTTATTTTTGTGCTAATTAAGATCGACTCTTTACAAAATCCTTACAAAATTAATGCTAAATATTACGAGAAAAAAAAAAAAAACATGAAAAAAATTCCTTCATTTTATTCTAAAATCCTTTAAAGCATTGAAAAACAAACTAACCAGACAAAGTGACGACAGATGCATTTCAAATTCAAAAATATTTACGAAAACCTCCTTCCTTCTTTGAATCTTCAAAAATGTCTGAAGAATCAAAATATCCTTGTTTTTCCAATATTTCTTTGCTGTCCACATCGAAAATATTTTTAAATTTTAATCAAATTTCGAGTGAGAATGAGACTATCTGAAAACAAACAACAACAACAAAAAAATGAAAAAATTCAAAAAGTAAAGTATCATGACCCTCATTTAATTTAATGATAATTCCAATGTGTCTCCTTATACACAAAAATTTTTTCTTTGATTTTCTAATGATGTCTCCTGCCGTCCGTACGATTTTGTACTGTCATTCTTTTTCATATCAATTTAGTTAATTTCTGTTAAGAAATTTTATCTGCATTCAATTTTAACAAATACGTGACAAAAATCTCTAAGATTATAAAAATAAAGGACTGAAGAAAAAAAATCGAAAAAGCAAAAGGAAAGAAAAATCATTTTTAAAAATAAATTCGAAGTGATTTCTTGAATGGAAAAAAAGAAAGATTGAAATTTGCATTTTTCATTAGTTAATGGTATAAGAACACAGACATCAAGAACAGTGCCGTAGATGGAAAAGTTTGGAAGAAGAGTTCTGACCCACATTGATAAAAGAGATATCGACATAAAAACAATATTTTTTTTAATATTATAAAAATTTTTCACGACTAAATCAAATTTTGAACATTCGAAAATGATTTGACACTTAATTTTCGAATGTGTCAAAACTTAAAAAAGAATAATTTTACTTTAAAAACAATTCCAGCTATACAAAAACCCTTCAAAAAATTATAAAATCCTTCCTGTTTCTTTCTGTTTGACGCTTTCTTTTTTATATTCGTTTTATGCTTATATTTATTCTGTCATCACTAAAAGCCCCTCCTTTTCCAGATTCTTCCTACGTCAATGCATAAAACGCATTATTTATATTATATTTCAAATTCAAGACATTGAAAATGAAAAATAAGAAAATGAAAAAAAAAATCAAATTTAATGCAATTTAACAAAAACAAAAAAATAACGAAAGGATTTATCATGTTCAGAACAAAAATATGCTATCAAAAATGAAATTATCATCTCAGGATCCTTTTCAGAGTTTTATTAAATTAAAAAACAAACCAGCAAATAATATCTGAAATGAAATTTTCATGAATGTTTTCAAAATGAAATTCTTTAACTGAATGCATTACTTTCTCTCTCTTTGAATCTTTTTTTAAAAATTTTTCAAAATAAATATTAAATATTTCAATGAAAATCCTTAATAATCTATGAATCATAAATTGTAATAGGAGTCCTTGCAATGAGAACGACGCATTCACAATTTCACTTTCTAATAATGTTTTCATTTCTTTTGTCTGGAAACTTTCTCCAAAATTTTAAGAATTTTTGATTTTATGAATTTCTCTTGAAAATCTAATAAAATTATTAAAATTATTCAGAAATTGTGAATTCATGAAATTTTTTTAATTCTTTTACAAAACACTCAAAAAAAAAATGAAAAACAAATAAATTTTCTATTCAAAATGAATTTTTGCAACTCCTTTCTCAAGTCTGTTGATTTATCTGGAATCATTTTTTTCAGAAAAGAAAGTACATAAAATAAGGATTTTCTTTTTATTATTATTTTCCTCTTTCTCAAGTATCAATTCAATTTATTATGTTTTTTTTTTTTTTTGTATTTTCTTGATTAACAACGTAAACAAACAATTTCACCCTTTCCTTTTTTTTTGCCTATTTATTTTCTTTTATTTTTATTTTTTTCATCTTTATTTTTCTATTTTTTTTTCTCCATTTTAATTCATGTAACATGAATTTGATTTTGATTATTAAATTAAGATTGAAGTATATTTTTTTTGTTTTTCGTCTCGTATTTAAAAGAAACATCATATGAATTTTATACATCACAGAAAGAAAAAAAAACAAGCAAAAATTCAAAACAAAATTACACAATTCTCTTTTTTTTTTTTTTTTTTTTTTTTTTTGATTTTTGTTTATATTTTATGTTGTCTAAGCAAAAATTCATCATTAAGGATAATTTAAGTATGAGAATCATAAGATAATCAAAACAAGATATTTATTTATTTTTTATTTTTTGTTTTTCCTTCTTATTGTCTTAAGAATTCAATAATTATTTGTGCTAACATAACAGAAAAAACAAAATGTAGCTAAAAGGAATATGACAACAACAAAAATAATGGCGACAACGACGACGACGACAATAATGACAAGAAAAATATAATTAAAATAAAAAATAAAAAACATAAATAATTAAATTAAATTTTAGTTTGAGAATAAACAATGCACACAAAAAACAACAAACACAATAGAGACAAAAGAAAACAGTAAGAAAAATGCATTTATCCACACACGTGTAATAAAATTATGAAAATTTTTTAGTAAGAAAAATACAAGAAAATTTTCTATTTGTTCAAAAATAAAAAATAGAAAACATGGAAAATTCTATCTATCGTTATTTTAACCTTGAAATCATCACGTCTGCTTAGAATGGAAAAATAATGAAAAACAAATACCGCATAGAAATATGAGTGTAAAATAGAATAGAATATTTTCAAGGACTTTTCAAAGAATAATTTAAGTTTAAGATATCATGAACATTAAGATTTAGAATTTGTAATACGTGAGCTGACGAATTTTATGTCAAAATCTATAAAACTTGAAATTCCCAAAAATCATTCAAAATAATTCAATGAGTGTACAGCTCAAAACGAAAGTTAGAAGACATTCAAGGACATCCTACCGAAAAAATATGTCAACTTCGGAGTTCGTAGAATCGCTATTCGCACTTATTGCAGGGAAATGAAGAAAGACCTCATAAATCACTAAAAAACATCACAAAAGATGGAACACTTCCAACGAAAGTAATTGGAGGTAATTAGTGGAGTATGACGCCAAAATTACAAAAAACAAAAGATATATCTAAAAAGAATGACAATTCTTGAAGAAGACCTCTGCAGAATATGCCTTAAAGATACTCAGACAGCAGTACACATTCTGTACCAAAGTTCAGCATTGTCAAGCAGAAGAGCCTGTTGCAATCTTCAAACAGATGTTCGAAATCACTAGTTTGAAGGACGAAAATTTTTAAAAATTTCTTAGACTTTCTTAATTTTTTGCATCTTAAAGTTCAAAGGCTCACTTTTCTTTTACATCTCCAAAAGTAACCAAAGAAGAAAACACGACAGATATGTAAGGAAATTTTCCTCTTCTAAAATTTGAAGTCTCCTTGTGTCAAAATGACATTCAACTCATCAAATTTTTTTTTTGTTCAACTCCCTCTTTTTTTACAAACAAAAAACAATATTGAAGAGAAAAAAAAAAAGAACTGTAACTGGCTCACAATACGTATTCCATTTTAAAATAATTATTTTCATGAAAAGTCTCTAATTAACACCGTCATTTTTAAAAGACTTGCATTTCACCATTTTTCTATTTCCTACGTCAATGACATAAAATTACAGGTTTCATCTTTTCACTTTGTCAAAATTTTTTTTTAAAGAAACAAATTCTCTCCCTTCTATCTTCCACCTTCCACTTAGTTTTCAAAACACTTCCAAATGACTCCTCAAAAAAATTCCTTAATACCACAAAATCACATCTCTAACAAAAAACATCCTAAAAAAAAAAATAACAAAAATGATAAAAAAAAAAAATTAATCAAACAAAAAAACGACATCTTCTTAACTTTCTTAACAAATTACACACACATGAAAATTTTTTAAAATTGCTTAATAAGTAATCATCATCATTAACTTTTATTATAATAATTTTCCAGGTTTCAAAACAAACACAAAAATATTATTATAACCTCATTTCAGAATATCTTATTTCCTTATCCTTATTTTATTCAAAAAAAAAAAAAAATTATAAAATGCAATTTCCAACAAATTATGAAACATTTCAGATAAATTTCTTTCAACTGTCATTTTTTTTTTTTCATCTATTTTACTTAATCATCATCACGTTTTTATCTTTTTAAACGCAGGCAAACTACTTCTTGTTATATTACACAAGATACACCTGTTCCTTCTATTTATTTTTTCTTCTTTTTTTGTCCTTTTTCAAGCTTTTTCTTTCACTTTTCTTTTAAATCATATCACATTAACTTTTTTTTTTTTTTTTTTTTAAAAAACATTAAATTAAAATGATACAAGTGAATAAACTTTGACAAATATTCCATCAGGACCTTAAAAAAAACGTAATAAGGAAGAAAAAAATTTTTTAAAAATTTATTTAGTTAAACTTTCTGGATTTCATGTTTCATTCGAGATACCTACTTCTAGTTTTTCGTTTTTATTTTTCTACTTTATTTTTTCAAATGTATCTGTAGTAAGAATTTTTTTTTTTATGGTACAAATAATTCTCAAGTGGTTGTAATTTATTTATTTATCAAAGATACAAAACAAAACAAAAAAAAAAGTATATTTTTCATAATAAAAGTTACCTGTACACAAACACACACGCAACACGAAACCCAACAAGAAGAAAAAAAAAAAGATACTTTCATCTTTCATGTAATAAAAACATTCAGTAAGTAAATACAATGAATTTTTTTTTCTTCAAAAAAAAAAAAAAAAAGATCAAGGAGGTTGGTGGAGCAAGAAATAAAAAAAAAAAAGGAAAATTTCATATCTTTATTTTTTTTTTTCCTTTTAGATTGTTTAAGATCACTTCTAATATCAACTTGTAAAAAAAAATTGAAACAAATAAAAAAAAGATACAAAAAAAAAAGAAGAAAACACAAGAAAAATTGAAATTAAAAAGAAAGCAAAAAAAATTGCCTACAACTTTATACTCATATGTATCAGTTTATCCCCCCCGTTTTATCCACTCACATGTATCTTTAGCTATAATTTTTTACGAGTGAAATCATTTCATTTTTTTTTTCGTTGTTCTTTCTGTCGAACATACAAACACGCACATCCCACTGTCACTAATTCATCCTCTTTCTATATCCTTAAATTTTTTCTATGGTTTTATAAAGAATTTATTTAGTATCTTTTTGTTTTTTTTTTGTTTTACTTTTTTCATTTTGACTGTTAAAAAATTATCCAACTGAAGATAAAAACATTAAAGATTTTCTATAGAAGAAACTTTCTGTTTTTTTTTTCCCACTCTTCTTCTTCGTTTTTCTCTTCATTTTAGTTTCAATTTAGACAAAAACAAAGAAAAAAAAATGAAAGGAAAAAAACTGTTTTTTTTTTCCTGAGCAAGAACTTTATTTTGTTAAAACGAACTATAAGACCTGATGAAAGATTAAATTGATATCACAAAAATGATAGGGTAGATTTTTTTTTGTTTTTTTCAGATACACTAGCATATCCTATCAAAAACTGAAAGAACATATTTTGATTGAGAAATAGACACTCTGGACCCTTTTTAATACTCATTTCATTGTTTTGTTGTTTATATGAATGTAATCTTGAAACTTTTTTATATCTATAACACATAAAGTATCTCTATCTGTACACGATATTCGATGTATCTTTTTAAAAAGTTTTCACTTATTTTCATGGTAGAAAATTTTTAAGACAAAATGTTTTTCATGTATTTTCTACCTTTTTTTTTAAAGAAATACTTAAATGATTTACTTCAACTTTTTTTTTGTTGTTTTGAACTCAAAAAGCAGAAAAAACAAAAAAAAAGAGAATAAATGCACTTCAAAAAAGAACAATCTACTGATGAGATTTAAAACACCTGACATCATCATCATCATTATCATTATATTGAGAGAAAAAAAAAACGTGAAGAAGTGGAGTATTAGTGAAAAAAGAAAAACGATGTAATTTAATGGCTGTGTTCTATGTCATAATTACAATTGGTGGAGAAAATAGACAGAAAATGGGAAAGTTCAAGAAGTTTTTCACTTTTTTTTTTCGAAGATAAACAAAATTTCAAAAATACTCTCGTCATCTGGCATCTTAAGAATTTTTTTTCAGATTTAAAAAAAAAAAAATTTTGTTTTTCAAGAGCTTAAGATTTAAGGATTAATTTAAAAAGCAAGTAAAAATTTTTTTTAGCTCAATTTGAGTTTTGTTGGAAGGATTTTGATGTTTAATTGAACAGTACACTTTTTTCAATTTAAAAAAAAAATCGTGTTACAGGATCTTAAATATTTAAAAGGATATTTTTTATGAAAAATCTCGACACAAAATAACTAACTCTCCAGATTTTAAATGAATCAGACTACAGGATCTGGAGATATTTAATTTTTTTGCAAAAAGAAAAAGTTCCTATGCTGAGCTTGACTTGTAAAGTTACCCGAGTAATATATTCTAAGAAATGGAAAAAAAGTCTATCGCCTTTTCTAATTTTGCTCTTCCGGTTTTTTCGTGGTGAATAGAAAAGAATATACATAGATTTCTTCGGTGGGTTTGACGTTAGGCTAACAAATCTTACTTAGTAAAAAGAATATTTGTCAAAACTTCAGAAAAGGTTCTTCTTCTTTTAAAAAACTAATCCGAATTGGTAATTACCTTAAGCCTAATTAAGGATACTTGTTCAAGCATAAACATTAATGTAGGGCGTTTTATTCAATTAAGAATTTCATATTGTGATTCCTAGTAAAATATTCCATAATTTAAAGTTTATTTAACTCATTCTTGAACCCAGAACCTTGTGGTTGTCTTATTGACTTAATTTTAAAAAAAAGTATAGATATCACTTTGTGCGCCCCATTAAACATTTCGTCCTTCCGTTTTCTACTTCATTAAAAACTAAAACAAAAACTGCAAATTAATTATTTGAATTTCAAGTTCAAATCCTTTTGTTACAAATTTCTCTCAATTTCTTTCAACTTTTTACCCTTCTGTCCCTTTCTATTTTTCCGTTTCTAATTGTCGTTCAATTTTACATTCTCGAATATCATTTTCCTGCGTAATAACAATTAAATTCAAAATACCTTTGCTTTATTAAAAACTTCAACTTCATATCATTTCAAAATGAAATACCTATTTTAGTCCTTTCCCTTATCCTTCCACTTTTTCTCAGTTTCTAATCAAATTTGATATGTGGTAACATCTGTGCATGACATTTTTCTACCTCTACTTTCCTATATCGAAAAATTCAATTTAAATTCATTTCTCTCTCTCTTTTTTTCCCATTTCAAAAATATTTTCAATGTATTTAAGTACGTTTTTTTATGAAAATTGGCTGGACATTTAATGATTTTTTTAGAAGGACAACAATAACGATATCAAAAAGTATGCAAAAGACAGGAAATTCATGTACTCAACAGATTTTAAACGTTTTCAACTTGAATACTAAGAATAGAAGGGATATATACACACAATCCACAGATGTCCTTTAATAATGATCTTTTATACAAAAATTGCATATAGATATCCTCATTGACTTTTATCCTTGCCATTTTAAATAATATAAAGAGAAAGTATACTATATGAACAAGGAACAAAAATTTTATGTTTTTAAATGAAGCCAACAAATGAACAGTAGAAAAAAAAACAACAACAACAAAAACCACATTATCATTATCCATAGAATGGAATTTTACCACATATACGACGACACATTTGCTTAAAATGAGTTTTACACTTTTCATAAGAAAAAACAAAATCTGAGTATGTAAAAGGACGACCACATATTCTGGTACATCTTTAATATAATTAGCATTGAAATGGTCTTTAAAAAAACTATTTTTCTGAGTAAAAAAAAAAAAAACATTTGATGTCTGCTGAGATTTCTATTATTTCTAACATAAAGGATTCGTAAAAGTGTGTCCTTGCACATATGAGAAATCGTAAAAATAGAAAAAAATAAATGAATAATTCTAGAGAAAAAATTAAAGTGAAAGTGAAATCGAAAAATGGATTTTATTAAAATGAAATGTGAATCTTCCTGTGTCGTTTACCTTCTTCTTTTTTTCTTTTTTTTTGTCCTTTTTTTCATAATTTCGCATTTATGTGCATATTTAATTTTTTTTTTTCTTCAAATGTGAAAAAAATGTGTAATTTAAAAAACACAACTATTTTAATCAGAATATTTCTCACACAACATGAATTTGGCAAACGAAATTAATTTGGCAAAAATTCAAAATTATTTTCAAATTTTTTTTTTACCGAAATGAAAAAAAAAAACAATGAACCATCAAGATATTCACGGATACAAAAGCCATTTAATATACAGTAAAAAATCTGTTTAATTTTCGGCTAAAAATAAAATTCCACTATGTTTTTGATTCAGAAACATACATTTTTGTTCGCTGAATATCTAAATTTATATTATATGTATCTTAAATTTAAAGAAAAAAATGTAAATGTTTCCGTTACATTTTAAAATGACAAAAAAAAACTGTTATAAAATAGTTATTTTTCCAGAGAAAAAAAAACAATTTTTAACTTTTATTTTTTTATTTTATAAATTCAATTTCACAAAGGTAACACAACACAAATCCACTCACAAAAAAAGTCCCAAAAAAAGTTGAAAAAAAAATTTGATGAAAAAGATTGCGTGTTAAATTTGAGGTTTTTGTTAATTCATTGATTGACATTTTATTTCCGATTATGAAAGATGGTTTTTCTTCGGCAAATTGCAAAACTTTTAATAAAAACACGAGAAAAAAATTGTAACGTAATAGATTTTTTTTTCTGAATGTTTTAGATAATTTTTTTTTTGATATTTGATTTTAAATAGAAAGGAAAAATCAGCAACAAGGTGCCAAAAAAATCAAAAGTAAAATAAGTTCATAAACCTAGATATGTCATTTTGACATAAACTAAACAATTTTACAGTAGAAAAAGATACTTATTGAATAACTGATTTGAAAAACAAACTGTCATTTTTGTGATATTTTTTAAGATTATCTAATTTTAGTAGAAAATTTTGACCCACATTCCAATTTTTTCCATAAAAAAAATTCAAATTTTGTGTGGCTCCAATAATCTGAAGAAAACATCATGCGTCTGATCTGAATCTTGAAAAGAAGCCTCATGTTATGAAGTCGAGAAAAATTTCCAAGATCGATTTTGTTAAAACCCAGATTTTGTTCTTAGAATATCCTTCAATAAATACTTCCTAACTATGAGATCATTATTTTAACAGAAACACGAGTATGTCCTTTCTCTCAGAACATTGAAGTATGAAAAATAATTTTACCTTCGACTTCCAACTAAAATTTTAGAATCTCTTCCTTTAACTTGACAACAACAAGAGAAATAACCACAAAAAAAAGGTGTTAAATAATCTTCAAAATTTTCAATTGAACGTGCGAAAAAAAAAATTCGTATATGTATTTAAACTCTCAACCTGTGTATTTTTCCTTATTTGCAAATAAGCATTCTCTTTTACAATTTGTTTTTTATTAATCACAAATAATCCATTTTCGTGTTTGTCATCATACTTTTGTATATATAAATTTTATTGTACAATTTTATCATTTATTTTATTTATTCAATACATAAAAAATATATCTTGTGATTGTCACGTTTTCAATGTTGTTATCCTCAACCATCACAACCTCCTAAACAAAAAACACACAAAAACCAAAACAAAAATGAAATAATATATTAACAAGATTTCTCTATTCAATTTTTCAAATTACAAAAACAGAAAGGAAGAAAAAACAAAGGAACATGAGAAATGTCTGACAAAAATGTACAACAAAAATTCATGTACACCTCATGTTCACATACACACAAAACACAATAAGCTTAATTTTCAAAATTTGGTTTAAAATTTATCACCGTGCAAAATATTTTTCATCAAAACACAAAAAAAAAAATTATGCTCAATAATGAAAAATAAAAAAGAAATAGTCCTTAGAAAGGATCTTTTAAACAGAGTGAAATATATCAGTTAAACGGGAACAAAGAACGAACTAAGGAATGATGATGATGATGATGATAAAATATATCTAATTTTTGCCTATAGCTGCATTTCAACATTTATTTCAATGCAAAAAATAAAATAAAAAAAGGATACAAAATATTGTTGTGTGGAATTTTATAATAAATAAAATTTAACAAAACAAGGAAAAAAAAAAGGATAATAAATAGCAACTGGAAAAGATAGATACTGAAGATGAAAATCAGTGACTATGATTACAGAACAAAAAAAAATAAACAAAAAACACAAAACCAAAATTCTTTCATATCAAAGGATTTCCTTCGATATTTTCATAAAATATTTATAAGCAAGATTCACTCTTCTTCTTGCTTTTGCCTTGTGTTATTACATGCTTACAATTTTATGTGCTGTATTCAATATCGTTTTTTGTTGTTAAAATATTTTCTACTTTCGGTTATTTTACTGTACCACCCACTGACTATGTTTGAATGATAAAATATATCTTTCAACAATGTTTCTGATTTTATCTTGAATTTTTTTTTTTTTTTGATGCAAAAAATATAAAGCGCAGAGTATCTATATACTCCCTAGCATCAAATGCACCACCTGCAGAGATATTCATAAGTTTGTGGTTAAATGTTGTTATTGTTGTTGTTTTTTATGGTGCACGAGAGTATACAGCGTGTGGTAAATTAAATAAAATAAAATTTTAAAAAATATATGAAAAGTAAGAGTAGAAAAAACGGAGATGGTTTTTTTGCAATCTCAATCCTTTTTTTCTTTACCTTATCAAAAGGAACATCAATAGTAAAAGACATGTTAAAGACGACGACGACGGCGACGTCTGTAAGGATGTTCAATTTATAATATTAGGTTTTTTGTTTTGTAAGTGGCTTTGATTCTTTTTTATGGAAATTTTTTATAAAAAAAAATCAAAAAAATTAGTAGTTTCTTTTAAGGTATTTGAAAATTAATCGAAGAAGAGGAAGAAAAAATGTCAAAGTTCAAAATCTGTTTAAGTGAAAACGTAGATTTTTCTTTCGAAATGTATAAAATGTACTTTAAAAGATGGGTTAACCTAATCCGATAGTTTAATGGTAGAACAGTGACCCAGAAAGGCAAAGGTCTTGGGTTCGAATTCCAGTCTGATCGAATGTCGTTTCCATGTATCTACTAGATAATGATCCTGGGAAACCAGCTTACCGCATTCGAGTACTTCACAGTTTAAATTGGGTCAAAAATAAATCGTACCTTTGAACGATATATCTGGCTGAAAGCCTTCAAAGAATTCGTAGGATATTTTGGACTAATTAAATAAAAAATGCAAAAATTCTGAATTCACATAAAAAATATTCTGTTAAAAACAAAAAATGAAGTAAACCAATTCGCTTCATCAACATAAGTGTCTTAAATTTTTACTCGAAAGGCCCGGCCCACATTCTTTAAAACTGATATATTTTACAATTTGGCTCAAAAACATCTAAAAGAACAAAATAAAACCAAATTTGTCAATACCACCCCACATTCTGTAAAATAACAAATTTATCATCAACTGAAACACCGAACTCATTATTCATGACTATAACGCTCCTTCGGTCTTTCCATCCTGAAAATAAATCACCACATATCATTTACAAATTTTTCAACATTTTTCACTTTGATTTTCCTATATAGTCCTCCCACAAATATCTTTTTTTTTTTCTTTTGATTTATTATTCAAAAATAAAAAGAAAATCCTTACCGAATAGCAAACACTAAAATAACCATTATTCAACCATTTGAATTGCAGAAAAAATCTAAAATTTAAAAAACCATAAAATAATTTTGGGCTCAAATTCAAAAAAAAAATATATATGATTTTTTTTCTTCGTATTTTTCTATCAATAATCCTTTAAATCCCATATCCTTGCATATTATGAATATAATGAGGGGGATACCTTTTTTTTTCAACCCCAAAAAAAAAAAAAAACCTGAATTCTTAAAGAATTGTAAAAAACGAAATTGACCAAAGATGCAGCAACAAAAGGATAACAAAATAATACATACATTTATTTAAATGGAAATCATAATTCACCACATAAAAAGACAAAAAAAAAAAAAAGGATATGAAGAGTATGACAGCAGAAGATACAAAAAAAAACACTATCTTTTTTTTTTCTTTGTATTTGTTATACCTTAGGAAAAAAGGATACTTTTTAGTAATTTAATATGAATTTACATACATTACAGGAAAAAAAATTGACTTCATTTCCATTGAGGATATTTTCTTTTGTAGTTAGAAAAAGGATATTGCTACCACACAAACAGCGTACCTTTGATGGACATTAACTCATTTTGATGCCATTTTATGATGCTTTTAGTTTTTAAAAAGCAGTGATTTTTTTTTTCATACTATTTTTTTTCTTCAGTATGAAAATAAAAGGGGTGTTCATTTTTTAGATCAATTTCGAAATTTTTAGAAAAATTCAAATTTTTTAATTTTCCTTTTTATTTTCATATAATTTTCATTTTCAACAGACAAAAATTATTAACCTGACAAATAT